>CM039137.1:28650496-29295407 GCA_022036555.1 Microstegium vimineum
GGCTTTCGGTTGGAAAAGAGAGGGAGAGAAGGATATCATCATCGTCATCATCATCTTTTGGCAAAGCAGTAGCGCTAAGGTTTTGGAAACCTGGAAGAAAAGTGCGGGTTAAAAAGCACGGGCTTGTCCTTTTGGAAAAGCGCCATGAATCCGCTTTGTTGAAGTTTTCGATTGCATGCCGCAATTCCTTCAGCTCCTTTCCTCGGTGTGTGCTAGCAGGGCTTTGTTGCTATTTTACTACCAGTACTCGATTTCTTTGGGGAGAGACATGGAGTGGGGTTGAAGTCTGGTGACACAGTGGAAAGGGGTACTAGCTCTACCTGGACATGATCAGGATAACAGTGGCCGTCATTTCCAATTCAAGGCGCCGTACCACATTGAGCCCGACTAGGGGATCTGAGCTCTAGAATCGAATGAAGGGAGGGAGGGATCTGAGCTGTGAGGAGTGATCATGACGGCGACGGCGATGCTGATGATGCTCTCGGCCCAATCCAATTCCAATTCCAATTCCAGCCCCCGGCCGGCGGCGAGGTGAGGTGCTGGCGGTGGGCCTCGTTGGCACTTGCGATGCTGCGTCCTGGCGTGGACCAGCGCAGCATCTATTCCCTCACGTCCACGCCTAACTCTCACTGTTCTCATCTCACGTTGGATGGATGGTCTTCCTCGTGCTTCTAATAGAGCGTCTATAAGGTTGAGAATTCTATCTATTTTCTTAATTAAGAAAAATCATCTCTCAATCCCTCGGGAAAAAAAATGGAAGAGCAATTCATCTCGTGTATCTGGCGCGGAGGAAGCAGCCATACGATGGATGTCGGAGGGATCGGATGATGTGAGCGAGATGTGCTCAATGTTGTCAGGATAAAAGATCATGCCGTCATTTAAACACTATTAGATGATTATATTTATAATTAAAGGGATTATGCAATCAACCCTTGATATGCAACGGAGTTATGTAGATATTTTTTCAACTGTTTACGCACACCACGTAATGCCACGTCTACAAAATTATCTTCAAAACCACTTTAAAGGTTATTTAGACAAGTTTCAATACTTCACAATCACTAATAGTGAAGGGGCTAAAGACATATTTTCTTTTTAAAAATATCTACCTAATATTTTTATTAAAAACATTCTTGAGTTTCTCACTCTCCATCCATCCATCCTCGCTCCTCTTCCCACTCTCACTTCTATCCTATACTTTTTACTCTTTTCGCTTTGTGTCTGAAGCTAGAATTTTTTTTTGTGAAGCAGAAGCTAGAAAATTTTGGTTGACACCGCATGACCATATTACTCATGTCGTGGCTTGGTTTTCCGAGCGGGTTCGTATTGCAAAAAGACACACAAATTAGATGTCGCCATTTCAATTGGCAATGATTATATTTATAAAAGCATTCCGTTTTGTGGCAATTATTTTTGCAAAAGGCGAATTAAAAATTGGGGGAAATCCAACATTTCGCCGCTCAGAATTCAAATGTGCTCCACTACGCCCTAAAGTGGGCTTCCGATGTGATCGCCATAGGCCCAATTCATAGCCCCACTCAAGCCCAGTAGCGGAAGCTCGGGAAGGCCCAATCTTTTTCAAAGCGTGTGTAGAGTAAACAAAAAAGGTAGATAGAGAAAACAATCTTAACTCCTCAGCACTAACCTGACTGGATCCGTAAGTTCAAAAGATGTAAGGCAGAGAACAATTGTAAATTACAGTGTAGAACGGAAATTTGTTATTTGCAAAATATAGCGATCAGTTCATTCAGATGTATTCTCTGCAAGTTCAGTTGTTTCTTTCTTTAAGAGAGAAGCCACCCTACTGACATTTTCACCCAAAAAGAGGGGGGGAGGGGCATTTTACAGCCTGAACAACAATGTGACAGTATAAAATATTAGAAGAATGTAATTGATTTGGCAAAGATACATTAAATTGTTGTGGTTTCTCATTACTGATTTCAACTATCAGCAAGAAATGTGGCAACAAATGTTCTTGGTATGCTAAATGGTTAGCTACTGATCAATCAGTTCTGGAAGAACCAAAAATTGAGACTACACTCAACTATCTTTTGGAAGAATTGTGTCACATAATACTATCATAACTCATCACATGTACACTTATCTCTGCACTCCATAAAAGAGCTTCATGATGTAACCAAGGTATGATCATGTTGTTGAATGAAAGCACCTGAATGAGGAAAACCTTTTGTAAGAAATCCAGCATGAGAAAGCAATAAAGTGCAGTTTGCTGAATGCATGGTCAAACACAGACGATACAGCCTGCTTCATTCTCACTTGCATACTTGATCAAAAATAAGAACTGAGATAACATAAAGTGATTGTTGTATTAGTGAGTCACCTGAGCAGCACATCCAGGGTTGAAACTGCTGGTACTTGATAATGTCAATAAACTAATACTGTAGTGTATAACAACAATTGGCTACATGTATTGATCTACTGTGATTCTGGTTAGCATCTTGGCTGCTCCAGGCATTTTTGAAAGAAACGGTTTCCCTGCAACATGGATTGAACTAATGAATAAACCTAGAAACAAAACAATTTTCTGTATTTCCAATAGTAATAGGATTAAGAACCATAGTCCTCACCTTAAATGCAAAAGTGATATCTGAACTGTCAATCTGAAGCGTTACTCTCCTAAGCTTATCTTCCTTGGATTGCCCTAGCTTCATGAACCCCTACAATGCAAACACCATCAAACACTAAACACTTTGGTTGCCTTTCTTTTCATTCCAGTGCACTTAAAAATAAAAGAACATATTTGCATACCTGATCGCTCAAAACCATACACATATTAGAAAATTCAAGCATTCCAACTGCTGGAACTTGGGTTGATCTACAAATCTCAATGTATGATTTGTTGAGCTGAAAACAGGGCATGTATGGATGAGTTTAGAATTACACAAGGTGAGGTTATCTGATCAAGTGCTTACTTCCAACATGGCATGGAATAAGCATTACCTCGCCTAGAGTAGTAGCCTTTTTCTTGCAATGCTGAAAAGTATTTGCCAACGCACACAGCACCATCTGCCAACAATTCATATATAACAATTAGACTGGATTAAATGTAGCACAGAATTAATGGAACAAAGAGTAACAAAGCCTGGAGGCTCTACATGTTAAAGTGCATGACATTTTACCTGTTGGTGCTGGGGAAGACACAGTATGCTATCTACGACTACTGACTTGAATGCTTTTGACAAAGCTATATCCATATGGTCAAATGTCACCTGTAGATATAAATATTAGAGTCCAATTCAAGACGATCCAGTCGCTAAATTAGTCCATCACAAATCATTTGAAAGAATTTGGATATGATCAGTTAAAAAGTAAAATTCATTGTTGGAAGAATGTGTACAGCTTTATCTAGCAGAAGACAAAGAGGTCATTAGCAACACTCAAGCCTAATGATACCTGTAACTCAATTTGCTTTCAATCAAAATACGCAACCAGATTATCTTATCCTATTGATCAAACAGCTGGCTAATTACAAGTTATGAAAAAAAAACTGACACATCGAATTAGATTGATACACTTGGGAATTTAGTTTAGTTTTGTACTTTTGTGTGGTATTCCACCTAGAAACTATTAGCATTCCTCCATTTAAACTAGCTAAAACAAGTCAGGTGAGAACCAAAACTTACTATTCCTAATTCTTGATCAGGGAATCTTGTAGCCTTGCTTCAAGAACCTCCACAGCACTCCTGGAAATCACAAAATAAGGATGTTGTATTGTAATGGCTGACTTTGCTGAAGCATGCAAATGAAAATCTTGATTCTTGAACAACCAACATCAATACAACCTAACATATATAACAAGATTTGTAGTTGTGTTTGCTTGAGCATCAGAATGATTCACAGTTCCTTCGGTTCCAGAAAAATGCTGTTCGGTACATTTATCAACTCTGACAGTGGAGGCTAATCGCAGAAAATATAGTTGTTTCACCAAAAACAGGAGTAACGTACCTGCAAACACCTAGAGCTTTTCTCATGTCACCAGAGGCTGCTGCAACTTTCTGATAAAAGAACATTCACCAAAACATTACAAGGTAAATAAACACAGATGAAATAACGAGTACAATATTATGGTTTTTGTAAATGAAACTATTGAGTCCTTGCAGGATGAATACACTTACTCTAGCACAAAACTCCAGAGCTAGTGGTTCAAAAACATCATACTCAATACCCTGTACAAGTGTCATAGCAAGAAATATGAACAAGCAGATGAATATGTAGTAACTGGAGATGTATGCATAGAAAGCTGAATTGACAACACAATGCAATAGACCAATAGTTACCTTTAGCCTATGCTTAACTATGTCAGATATTTGATCCTTCGAATATGCTCGAAAAGTCACAACAAGAGGCTTGCCTGTCAATTAGTATAAAAAAGTCAAAGGCATGTCAAGTTATTTGATCGGCAAATTTAGAATTAACACTTCAAAGAGTGCTTACAGTTTAAGGATTCAAGCTTTGGAAGAAACCGATCTGCTAAGTCTATGGCATTTGCAATTCCTGAAAAACGGTGCTGTCAGTAACAAAAATGGTAGATTGGTTCATTGACATAAATAGCTAATTGTAGGTGTAAGTATTATTCAAAGCTTCACCTATTAGTATGCATCTAGAGAATGGACAGGTCGTAAGCATGAAAAGATCATGTAGCACAGCACGGTCTCTTGTTATTAAGTAGTCCATCTCATCCACAATGACCATCCTACAACAGCACCATGCAAGTCAGACAGCGTGATCAAAACAGCAAGAAAATCCCAATAATTATAGCGCATACAAGCAGTTATTACATCATTCTTCTTGGAGCTGAATCCTTGTTGGAAAACATGCTCTGAAGTTGCTGAAGTGGCGACAATTTGCTGCTTCCCTTCTTTCGGTTCTGAAATTTTCCTAGTATCTGCATAAATAATTTGATCAGTATAGAGTTTTTGTCGCTTTGGATAATCATCAATAGATCGAGCCTATAACTGAGTAGCAGTTATTACCTTGCCAAAAATCTCTGACGCGTTTGCTAGGTTTGTACAATTGATTGCTAAGGCATCGGGTGTCTCCATTCCCATCTGCATTCACACATGATTAACACAACAAATCCACATAAAAACCATCCAAAAGCAGAAACTGCAGTGGAACATGAGGAAATATTGTAGCATACCTCATCTGCCCAACACACCACGCTATCATTTATCTTGTTAATAGACAATGTCTTCCCGGTGCCAGGGCACCCGCAGACATAGAGGCTACCAGCCTTCTCCTGCTCGACACACGACTTGCAGAACTCAAGGACGCGCCTGAGCTCGTTGTCCCGGCAAACCAATTCAGACGAAGGCACTGTTGCCACGTGCAGCGCCTCCTTGACAGCCCTCATCTGCACGGCATCTGCGTGGCACGGCCAATACTCATCAGGCCCCAAACAAGTCAACAAAGCAAACAAATTGGCCGGCTAGAATGGAAATTGAAGGACTTACCTCGGGGATTCCACTTGGGCTTCTCGGCTGCGACGAGGTCGCCGTAGAGACGCTTCCTGGAGGACTTAGGCGACGCGGAGAGCAGCTTCGGCATGCATACCTGTGAAATCGAGCAGTTGGTGTGCATTGCGAAGGGGAAACAGACTAAACTAAGCAACAGCCGAGCAGATCTGCATCGGAGTCCAGTAAGCAGTGGATCTTACGGTTCCGGTGCCGGCGTGCGGGGATCTGTGAGGGACGTGTGCCGCGACGCGGCGGGCGACTCGCCGGCGCGGCCTGGCGTCAGCCGGCGCCTGACGCTGCGCGGCGTGCTCGCCGCGGCAGGGGATGGGGTGCCCACGGGGGACGCGCTCGCCGTCGCGCTGCGGAGAGTCGGCATTGTTGCTCGCGGGGAGGGAAATTGGCGGCTTACTTAGGGGATGGGAGAGAATTTGGGGGAGAAATGTTGGATGTGTGTGGCGGGGAGAGGGAGACGGGTGGGGAAGAAAAGGGCGGGGGCGGGGGAGGGGCGGGAGCGCGATCGCGCGCAGACCGCGAAAGGGTTTTCGGCTTCGCGCGGGAACGCGAGAGAACGAACGTGCTCTGGCACCGGCGGTCTGGCCTCTGGGACCGGGGTAGGTGGCTCTTCAAAAATTGTATGCGCGCGCGCGTGCATGTCATGTGATATGAGCCGGTGTGAATGTGTCGTGTGGTGTCCTTGTACCAGTCCAGTGTGGCAGTGTATGCATCAGCGCCGCGTCCCCGTTGCTGCAATCAGAAACTTGAAAAGATAAAACCCCAACTTCAAAAATCTAAGTCTAAAAAAACTGGCTTTCAAACCTTTCGAAAAACTACTATTAGGTACAAAAAGAATTACACTCCAAAAAACATACACGTTGTTAACTTATGTCACCTCATGTCCATGTGTTATGGTTCCAAAGAAACATATACAGGCTAAGATTATCTCTAACAATTCTGACCCAAACAGGAGACGCATTAGCTGAAATGCATCATGCTGCGGCAAATGATCACGTACCTATTTTTAATCTATTTCAACAAAGAACACAAAGAAGATGTAGCCATAGTGCCATACGCGATGCATGCATGTACGACGGGAGGATGTGAACAACACTTTGCACAACTGTAAGGACTTGATTAGCCTAGAGGGGGTGAATAGGCCTGTTTAAAACAAACTTGACCCTTTCTGTCAGCACAGACGCGGCACTACCGGCCTTAGGTCCGGCACTGCTGCTCTCTGGGGCGGCAGTGCTGGTCACCTGGACAGAACCTTGCACAATTCAAAATATATAACTCAAATGAAAATTGTGCTCGAATAAAACCTTCCTAGAAGTGTAGGGAACCTCGAGCACTTTTGAAAGTGGTAGCAATACACCCACCGAGTAGATCGGGTCCAAACCCTAGAAATCACCTTGAGAGCAAAGTATATCAAAGTAATAGGGCAAACACAAGGTGGCACAAGATTTGACCTGTGGTTCAGCTCTCCACAAAGGCTTGCCTACGTCCACGTTGTTGAGGTGCGACACACAAGGCTCAAGCTCGCCACAAAGGCTAGCTCTTTCCTCGGTCTCAAGTCAAGAGAATAAACTCTTGAGATGAGGGGATATGTATTAGCAAATGGGTATTACAAACCTCCCTAGGCTACCACACGAAGGAGGCAAGCTCAAGGGCGACGCCTAGCCGGTTAGGAGCAAAGCTCCAAGAGTAACAAACTCAAACCGCCGGCCACCACGCAAACCAAATGTTTATAGGAGTTGAAGATCCGAGGGAGAAGCTTCTTCTCAAGCTTGGAGGCTCAATCTCTCAAAGGATGACTGGAAATCAATGGAGGAGAGAGTTGGAGCACCAAAGGAGAATGGAGAGCAAGAAGGTAGCTTCTCTTTTTGTTTCTGCGAAATGAGAATGAGAGAATGGCAGAACTAGCCGTTGGGGGAAGTGAGGGGATAAGAAATACCCCTTCACTATCCAACGGGTAGATCAAGTCGTGGCAGTGCCGGCCTGAAGCCCGACACTGCCGGCCTGACAGAGACAACAAAGAATGGATCTTGGAATAGCTGGCTGTTTTGCCTTCTATGTATGTGGAGGAGTGTGATGTATGAAAAGATATAGCATTTGGTTCACTTGTTGGCATGCGTGTTAAATCCCTCTTAATAGTACGGCATACCTAACTCAATTTCGAAATGTAAAATAAATTAAACATCCATTGAGCTTGTTGCCATGCACTTTTGTAATTGGAGGGGTCCGCCAACCTGTACATCAACCTCCTTTCATTTAATCTGCTTGTCATACTTGAAGAGTCTCATTAGTTCTCTAAATATGTTGTCATGTCACCAAAACCCACTTAAGGCTTGATTACACTTTCAACAACCCATTTGCTAGAGCACTCAACATATATTTGTGTTGTGCCTTGCCTCCCACTCAAAATATGTCCTTAGTATGCCTATCATGTTGGAGGCTTTTTTCGGCTAAAGTAACGTGGAGCACACATTTTGGGTTTAGATATCATTATGCTTAAGTTGTTGGAGATAGTATAAGCCATTGATGATAAACTAAACAAATTGCCATGTGGCCAGCCATTCCCGACACCTTAGCCCATAGTCGTTATCTTCAAACGGAATATTGATCTGTTGTTTTACCTATAGTACTTTAAGATCTGGAAGACTTAGAAGTGAGAACCGATTTCAACAACCCTCCAAGACGATGAAGATAATGATCAAATCATAGCTAACCATCCACTAGCATAAACTTCCAAAATGAGATCTCCATATTTGTTGCATTCCCAATATTCTCATGTGTGAAAACATTATATGAAGATCTAATTTTGATGAACCTCCATGCGGCTCACTTGAGGGAGACGCATGGCAAGAAAAAATGGCGCCAACACCAATAGGGAGTATTACTCATCCACGCGCATGGATTTGTCAATGCCTTTGTTTTTTACAAATACAAACGCAAATAGATCAGGTTTTTTGATAAGAAATCGTTGGAGTGCTTTTTTCATCATACAAACAAAATGAGATTGAGAGTACCTACCAAACTATTAGAGATGCTCCAACATACAAAATATTTTTTTTACTTATAAAACAAAGAAAATGGAGAGGGGTCAAGGGAGAATATGGAAATTAATTCCATCGTCTTTGTAAAAATGACAAAGAAAACTAACTTCACACAAATTTATATCAAACTTTGCACATAAAACATCTTATGTCAATACTTGGCGCACCATATGGCTTTTTACCAACAATAATTTTTATTGTGATTTGTATCTAAAATTAGTAGAAAAGTTAGTCATTGACTGATACATATAGGTACCATAAGTCCACAACATTAGCGATAGTGTTTTGTGAAGCCTACTAAGTTTTACCAAAATTTCATTTGCAAATGTGAACAAATAGACTTGATTAAGCACATAAATAATGCTAAGATATCCTAGAATGGCATTTTTAATATGGCAGTTACAAGATCAAGGGCAAAGAAATCTATGTGTATTGAAGAGGAAGAGTCAAAGAAGAAAAAAAGAAAATTTAAAGACATGCAAAGGTTATAGTCATTTGCAGAAGACATGTAAGAAACTATTTATGATATGGATGCCCCTCTTACTTCATTGCCTAAGTCCAAGAGCAAGACAAAGAAATAAGGCTACAGAAAGTGTCAACTATTAAAGCAACAAATATGTGTCATAATCGAAGTTCCTAGTGCATTCACTGATCAATTTTTTTTGTCTCATACTCATGTTTCACATGTCATAGCTATGAAGTATTAAGTGAAAATGCAATTATGGTCCTGAACGCTAGCCCTTCGGGGTGACTAAGAGGTAGAAGACACTCCATTTGCAATTAGCAACATCTACTGATAGTCTTGCTAATGTGAATAAGATGAAGATTTTAGGAACCCTTTACGTGTTTTTGTCAAACCTTGTTGTGAGTTTGTTGATTGGATAGCTAATGACCCATTTATTGTTGTGTCGGGGCAAATATTCCAATTTTATGTAATGAACATCTTGTTATGGCATCATTTTAATATAAAGCATGTACATTTCAGTTGAACGTGAACTTGTCATGGGCTAGTAGTGTACGCTTCTATATGCTCTTAATTCTACTCATGATCATGATGTGATTCAAGATCCTGCATGGTTATTGATGGAGAAGTTGCAATTCACATTTAATTCTATATATAACATTCCATGATATTCAGAGTTTTTTCGTAACACTTGTGACATGGTGTTCCTGTTTCACTACAATAAATATGTTGACATCTAACTGTTTCTAGGGTACATATTCAAAAAAAATTCACACTATACCTATTGTGGTCTGATTTGAACTACAATAACGAGCCTATGTTTTGTGACAAAAATGTGCACCTATCATAACTCAACATACGAGCCACAACATGACAAATAAAATTCATCGTAGTGGCTCTATGTGGAAATTTTGGCCCATGAGTTTGCTTTTGTGCCAGTGTAACATGCTGACATGACAACGCTATCAAGTGGATGTGTAAACCTCAGAAAAATTGCGCGCTAGTGAGAATCAAACCTGCAATCTCACTGTTCCAACGTCTTACATTGTCAAAACTTTAGAGTTCCCTTGAGATATGGCTCCCAGTTTCATTTTGTTGTTTCTCTCTAGTTTTGTCCAACATTTACATTTCTATTACATACATGTTCTTTTCACTTATGTTTTACTTGGTTATGTACGTCTGTGACTGCAGTGGTAGTGTGAACCTATCAAGGAAGATGCAAATGTGTGACCTCCAAAAGGCATTGCTATCGAGGTAGAGAAAGTCAATATTACTAGTTGAGAAAATCCCGAACCTTCCCTTTGTTGGTGTAGGAGTTTTTTTTTAAAAAAAACTAAATTCACTCACACTTAAAAGTTGAACCTAGCATTATAACCACTAGATTAGACTGACTCCAACCACTCATGCAAAAGATGATGCAAACCCCCAAAAAGGTCATGTACAGTGTTTTAGTCCAAGAAAACCGGCTCCAAGGAAAGAGGCAAATAGAGTAGGCATTTTGCGTACGACGCCGTTCAAGACACTTATTTGCATCGTCTTTTTCCAAGACGCAAAGTCTTGAGCGTCGGTAATGGTGGGCCTAGCTCGAGGACGTTGCCCTTGCACGGGAGGAAGATGACGGTGCGGAGCCTCGACGGGGCGGGGCCTTGCTGCCGGCGCCGAGTCCGCCCACGGTGGCCGAGGCGTAGCGGCCGAACAAGAGCGCCCCGCTCGCCGAGGTCCTGACGCTCCTCTTCTTCCTAAGTGTTGACAACCACTTCCTTCTTCGTTGAGATCTACCTCGGACAAGATGGGGCACAGTCGGCGTGGCCAGGCTAGGCGGGACTGTGGCGGGGAGCCACTGGCGCAACGAGGAGCCACCGGTGCGGCGAGGAGCGACCAGTGGCGACGAGCAGCCGACCGGGGCAGCGAGGAGTGGGCGACGCTTGCCTGGGGGTTGATTTTTTGCGTCCGCTGTTGGAAAAGGGGAATTATGAGTGCTTGATTTTTTTGCTGTGGGCAACCCATATCATTGAATGCCTCTTCTATTTTCCTTCGGACTCTTGCAAATAGTCTTACAAGCTTAAAATACCACTCATATACAGAGCTCTACCATACATGCTCCAGAATAGATGAAGGAAGTTTAGACCAATAATATCGGAGGCAATGTTGGTGCTCATTTTAAGGGCGGAGCTCTGCTATTTTTTTAATCAAAATGAACTAGGTGCAAGATTCATTGGCTTTGACTTCTATGTATGACGTGACACAAGAAGACTAAAGCATTTAGAGCCGTGCCAACCGTGTGAAAGGTCCTTGTGTGATTTTGGTAATTGAGTGACAACTTATGTGGACTAATATGTGTTTAAGTGATATATACACAGGAGATTAGTTCATAGGTGATTTTGTGATGAAGGAGCTTAATTGCACATGAGACATGACATGGAGTCATGTGACCAAGGTGGAGAAGATCAAGATGAGGCTTGGCTTGATGGACCGGTTGCAAGTGTGAAGGGCAAGTGAGTGATGCTTGGCGCCGATGGACCGATGCAACGGTGAAGAGCAAGTGAGGTCAAGGTCGATGAACCAATACGGTCATGTGATGATATGAAGTGGATCATATCATTTGATGATTAATTGGTGCATGTGTTGCAAGCTCATTTCAATTGATAATGATCATATGCTTAGAAAGGATGGTAGTGGTACCTCTATGGTTGCTATTGCAAAACATCCCGCTATCCATACTAAGGCATTGCCTAGGTATGTTGCACCTAACTTGAGAGGACCCAAACTAGTTTGGGTACCATCAACAAGTGGATGATGATTTATAGGTACCATTGGCATTGGAGGCTTGACTCAACGTGTTTCATATTGTTTATCATATGATTGAGTCAAGTAGTGAAGCTTAATGCATATCTCATCCCATTGTCAAATCAAAAGAATGAAGTCCAAGTGCTACAACATACAAGTGCATAATCAAGTTGTGGTGGTTTATTGGATTAATTGAAGGCTTGCAAATATTCAAGTTGAAGCTTGTTATTGATTGATCATGACCTATTAAAGGTATATTTCTTGTTGATCAAGTTTATTTGTGTGTGTATAAGATATTTGAATTGGATATACACACAGTGCATATGAGATGAATGAATTGGATACATATATATGCATTAGTTGCTTGCTACAAGTTGATTGAATGGATTAAATGCTTAGTAATCAAATTTGAGTTGATTTGGATGGATATGTGTCAGTGTTATGACCCGGGGGTCAAGACCACCAACGAGTAAATTTGTATATCGCGTGCTCCCTCTCTCAAACGTGATGCAAGATGGACACAAGGTTTATCCTGGTTCGGGCGAAGAAGGCCCTACGTCTAGCGGGGGGAGGATGACTTGTATTATCTCGCACCCAAAGTGTGCTCGTACAGGGGGGGTACAAGCTGTGTTACACGGAGTCGGCCACCCGAGGGGTCGATCGAGCGGCGGGGTGTGTGGAGTGTGGAGGTCAGAGCTGAACTGAGGTCCCTGGGAACGAAAGTCCGATCTCTGAGAACCAAAAGTCCCCTATACTCTACCTCGGCGTCCCCTTTTATAGACCAAGGGGAGGTCGGAGGGTACAGGGTCCTAACTGTAGAAGTATGGGCGGCGTATCCACGGCACAGTGTTGGCGGAGAGGCGTTGAGCACTGTGGCAGCATGGCCTTCCCGTCCTTCTAGTGTCCCCGGTCGCGGCGGTAGTAGAAGTCGTCGCAGCACAGCGTCCGTATGCGGGCACGAATCCCACGGCTGAAGCGGGACGGGGCGGACGGGACGGCTTCCGTACCGGAGTTGTTAGAGAGAGAGGGGTCGAGCCCCCCGGTCGAGGGAGGGGGTCGAGCCCTGCGTGGTTCTATCGCGTTCCCGAAGTCGTCGTCGAGGGTCGCACTGTTCACTTTCCGAGGGGTACTGTTGGAGTCCGTACTCGCGTAGTGGCGACAGTGGCGGCGCAGTTGACAGGAGTCGGGGACTTGACAGGGAGTTGGCGGATTTGACAGCAGACGCGGGCGCCCATGTCGTTAGGTAGGTTCACTTTAACCCATGCCGGGAGCAGTTGGGTTAATCGAGCACCTCGTCCGAGGGTCGTCCGTTCGACCGCTGGTCGAGGGGGAGGTCGAGGCATCGACGGGGTCGGAGAGGTCGACGTCGAGGTAGAGGTCGGGGTAGAGGTCGGGGGGTCGATCGTTCGACCCCTCGTCCGTCCTTCGTTCGTCGAGGTGGAGCCGGGGGGTCGTTCGCTCGCCCTCTCGGTCCGTCATCGAGGTGGAGCCCGTCGTCGAGGTGGAGCCGGGGGGTCGTTCGCTCGCCCCCTCGGTCCGTCATTTTTCGTCGAAGTGGGCCGGCCCGTGGCTTGTCGCCGCAGCTGGTGTAGAGGGGGCCCTCGAGTGATGGGCCGCATCTTACCGAGTAGTGGGCTGGTCCCTGCCTTAAAAATGGTTGCTATGTTTAGCGTTAATTTATCGAAGGGTTTAGGGTACCCCTTACCTTCTTACCCGACAGTAGCCCCCGAGGCCCCAGAGGAGTGATTTAGAACTCCTCTAGGGGCTATGATACTCGTTTCTCGGAGGGAGTAAGGATTGCCCGGAGGTTTTGTCCTTGGCCTGCAGGGTTAGTGAGAAGTCCGATTCTCCGCGGGGTGCGTCGCGCGCACCCCGCGGGGGTAGCCCCCGAGGCCCCAGAGGAGTGGTTTAGAACTCCTCTGGGGGCTAAAATACGTTGTATAGAGGGGTCTTTTAAGGATACCTGGAGACGTGGCGCCCTGTCGAGGGGTCGATTCCACCCCTTTCCCTGAAAAGAGAAGTGTTCGAGGGCGGCTGTCGAACCCTGCCGAGGGCCAACCTTCGCTCCCTCGAGCACCACTGGAGTCAGAGCGCCCCGCCCGAGAGGTCGACTCTGTCTGCCAGGTTACGAGTTTTTCGACCCTCTTTCGTCGAGGGGTGCTGTGCGTAGTCGGGCCCTCGAGCCCTCGAATGGCTAGGCCTTCACTACCTCATAGCGTCCTTCCCACGAATCCTTTCGTTCGGATTGTGGGGTGAAGAGCATCGTACTATCCTCGTTAGGACGAGCCCGAAGTCCTCGGTGAGCTGTTCTCGGGCATGAGTCCATTAGAAATGGTGCCCTGTACGGGTAAAAATCCGAGTGAGGACTCGTACCCCGTTCGATAGGGGTCGACTAGTGGCCCGGAGGCGTCCTCATTGTTAAGCAAGCCGTACGGCTTACTAAGCACGACCAAGTGGATCACCAAGGTGCCAACCCCATTCGATAGGAGTTGGTGGCTCGATGCCTCCCAGCGTAGGGATCCTTATGTGTTCCTAGGTATGCCTCGGATATGTCCCAGGGAGCCTCGAGAGTTCGTTCTTGAGCTGTCGGGACATCCCTGACTCGTGTACTCGAGGGCGGCTGTCGAACTCCGTTAGTGGAGCCAGCCTTCGCTCCCTCAAGATTTGGGGGTGGACCGGAGTCCGTTAACCATGGGTCCTTCCTGACCTCAGGTACTCGAGGGTGGCTATCGAACCCTATATAAGGGCCAGCCTTCGCTCCCTCAAGATTTGACGGATGGTTCGTCATCCGACGCTATCCTGAGGAGGAGTCCGACCTTGTGGACCGCCGAGGGGAAAAGCAGGTGGTTGTTGTATTGAACTTGGGGACATACCTATGTCGGAGCTCTCGAGGGAGGTTGTCGAACCCCCGGACGGGCCAGCCTTTACCCCTTCGAGGCCGTGGAACGAACTGCAGTTGACGACCCGAGGCCCCGTCAGGCCTCGGGTACTCGAGGGGGGCTATTGAGCCCGTTCGTAGGCCGGCCTTTGTCCCCTCGAGATTTTGGGGGTGGACCGAGGTCCTAACCGGAGGTCATTTCTGGCCTCGGGTACTCGAGGGTAGCTGTCGAACCCTCTTTCGAGGGCCAGCTCTCGCTGCCTCAAGATTCCTTACCCTCGAAGACGACGTTTCCGGCCGCGCGCCTTTTTAGGCGATGTCCGTTCGGCGCAACGGTGGCGGTCGCAGGGCGGAGTGCGGCGCGGAGCCCGATGATGGGACGGGATGCCTTATCTTGGAGGAATACGAGGAGGGGAGTACAGGCGAATTAAATGCGAAGATTCTCTTGCCTGTTTGACGGATCCGTCCGTTGGCCTCCCGCGTATAAGTAGCGAAGGTGAGGAGTCGGGTGCTCTTTCCGCGCACTTGCCTTCCTGGCCTCCTTGCCTTCGTCTTCCTTGCCTTCTTCTCTCCGCTTCTGCCTTAGGCATCCCGCGAGCCGGAACTCTGCGCGAGCGAGAGAGAGAAAGAGAAAGATAGGGAACGTACTGTCTGCCCCTAAGTCCGAGCAATCCACCGTCCGTATGGCCAATTTCGAGCTCGTCGGCGCCGATGACTGGCCCGCCTCTTCGGTCCGTCACTCGCATCTGGCGGGGTTGGTGGAGAGTGGTCTTCTCCGGCCCGTTACCACGGCGGAGAGGCCGGAGTGGATAGTTCCGCCACGGGACCACGCCGAGCCCAACCCGCCGGAGGGGTACGTGGTGTCGTTCGAGGTCTTCCACCGGGCGGGACTGGGTGCCCCACCCAGCCGCTTTCTGCGCGCGCTCCTCTACTACTATGGCGTGGAGCTCCAGCACCTCACCCCCAACGGCGTCAGCCAGGCGGCGGTCTTCGCCGCGGTGTGCGAAGGCTACCTGGGGATCGAGCCCCACTGGGAGTTGTGGCTCCACATCTTCAAGGCCAGCATCTTCCACGCCTCGGTCACCAGTGGTACCCGCCGGAGGGTCAGGGCCGGGTGCTGCAGCATCTCCGTCAAGCGGACAAAGTGTTGGCTTCCGGCGAAGCCGTCCTCGAGCCACTCCGGATGGCACTCCGGGTGGTTCTACCTGAGGAATGACGACGATCTGCTCCCGACGGATGGGGGTACGGCATCCCGACGGACAAGCAGAACCGCCTCGACGGCTTACTGGACGCGCTCAAGCGTCTGAAGGAGAAGGGGCTTACGGCGGAGATCGTCGCGTCGGCGTTCCACCGTCGGCGGGTCGTGCCACTGATGACTCGACCCCTCCGCATCGACGAGATGGGTCCGGGGGTCGATCTCTCGGGCTGTCGCTTCGTCGAAGAAGAACTGGCCCCGGGCAGGGTGGTCAGCCGCGTCCGCCGCTTCTTCGCGGGGTCGTTCGACCCCAAGAACATCGCGAAGATCCCCATGAAGCTGGACGAGGGCTTCTTTGAGCTGGTAAGGTCCTTTCCTCCGGTCAGAGTCCTCGCGTTCGCCCCTTCCGTCCTCTCTATTCGTGCTCTAACTGCCTTGCATTCCGCAGGGGAATGTGTCCTACCGCCCCTCGCCTCTGCCGGTGAAGGAGGGTCGGGCCACGAAGGAGGCGAATCGCCTCCGCGCGGAGAAGCAGAAGTCCGACAAGGACAAAGCCAAGGCGAAGACGTCCAAGAGGGCCCGGGAGAGAGAGCTGAGAGATCAACGGCGGGCCCGCCAGAGGCGGGAGGGCCTCGAGGAGGAGTTGTCGCCCTCGGAAGAGGAGGACGAGGAGGATGATGAGGAGGAGGTGACGGCGCCTGAACAGGCGGCCGTTGTAACTGGTGGAGGGGAGGGGTCGACCTCGATGTCGGCCCCTTCCGTCGAAGCTGGGCCGCGGGCGGAGCGCCCCGTGGCTTCTCAGGAAGTCGTGCCGCGGCAGACGCGCTCGCAGACATCGCGGTCCTCGTCGGGGGGGTCGACCGAGCGAGCCCCCGACGCCCGCCGCGTCGAGCGCACAGGTGCCGGTTTCGTCGGCGCAGGCGGGGACGGGCAAGGGAACGAAGGTGGCGTCGCCGTCGGGGGGTCGATCGAGCAGGCCCCCGACACCTGTTGCGTCGAGCGCACGGGCGCCGGGCCCGTCGGCGCATGTGGGGGCCGGAAAGGACACGACGGTGGCGCCGCCGGCCCCTGTCCGGGAGACGGTGCCGAGAACCGCCTCGACCCCCGCCCCCCGGGCGGTGGTGCTCAAGGGTTCAACCAGCCCGACGGTCACTGCGCCGAAGCGCCGGGCTCCGAGGGGGTAAGTCGCTTTCGTGGACGTGGTCTGTATTTATTTTCTTTCTGTCGATAACGACCCATGCTTATCGTTGCACACGTGTCTCTTTTTCAGGTCGAAGCGCCCGCAGGGAGCCGCGCCCTTAGCCCCTGCCAAAAAGCTGAAGGTGGGGGCAGCGGTCCAAGCAGCCGCCAAGGTTGGTCCTGCCGCCCCGCCCCCTTCGACGCTTACCCCGGAGGCGGCATGGGCAGCCACGGCCCAGGAGGCGATGGCGCGAGGGAAGGCGCAGGGGGCCTCGGCGTCCACTCAGACGATGGAGGAGGCGTGCCCGCCGGCGGTGGTCGCCGAAGCGACGGTCGTGGCGCCCACGCGGCCGTCGGAAGAAGTCGTACCTGGCGCCCCGGGGGGCGCGGAGCTTCCGCCGACGGCGGTCATGGCCGAGGAGGTGGAAGTGGTCGGGCCCCAGGCTCCCGTGAACGAGGGGGAGGCCCCGGCTCACCCAACGCCGGGGCGCTGGCCCGAGGGCCTAGCTGCGCTGGAGGCTCGACTCTAGCTCGAACGCGAGGGCACGACTGCCGCCGCGCCCGAGGGCCTCTCGACGACGCCGGAGCTCGAGGCGGGGGGTTCGGTCGAGCGCGCCGAGGGAACGCCCGCGCCGGCGCAGGGCGGGATGTTGATGGAGTCCACCCCCGCCCAGGTGGACGAGATGGTGGCCGAGCTGGTGGACCCGGCGGGAATGGCCATCGTCGCGGCTCCTCGGGCGGAGCCGGAGGTGGCTCGGCCTCCCCTCGAGGTTGGGGGGCCGATGTCTCGAGGTAAGCCATACTTTGACTTACTCGGGACGTAGTGGGTTTTCCTTGCTGGGTATTTACTTTCTCGCTTCATCGCGCAGGGCCGTCCTTCTGGCCGGGGTCTTCATCTACCAGTGGCGACGGCTTGGTGGGGCCATCGACGTCCTCGCGAGGCGGCCCAGAGGACGGGAGAGGGCAGGCGGAAGAAGCCTCGCCCCTTTCCGACGGGAGAGGGCAGGCGGAAGAAGACGGTCGAGCAGCAAATCGCCGCCCGCAGCGCGGCGTGGGGTCAGGAGGTTCTCGAGCTGACGGACCCTCGAGACCCCGAGCGTCTTTTCCTCACGCTCGACGACCAGGCCGAGCTCCGACGGTGGGAACACGTCGAGGAGTACCGGGCCTTGTTTGAGCGTTCGGTACGTCGTGCTGCGGAGGTCGCCGCCGCGGACATACGCGAGGGAATGGAGGTAGGTTTTGTTCTACCTTAAATTGTGTTCGACTTGTCTGGTTTCTGATCGTTGACGGTCTTCGTTTTTTGTCCTCGTCAGTCGCTGCGGGTGAGGTCTTACGAGAAGTCCCAGTACATTCTTCGGGTACAGGGACAACTCTCGACCCTCCGCGCCTCGCTGGACAGGGCGGGGGATGAGGTCGCCCGCGCGAAAGCTGAGATGGCGGCTGTCCAGAAGGATGCCGAGTCGAAGGTCGCTCATGCGAAGGCCGGCTACGAGGCCATCCAGAAGGAAGCCTGGACGGCCCTGCAGGCGGCACAGACGAAAGTCGACTTCGCCCTTCAGTCCTCCATCACCGTCGGGCAGGAGCGGGATGCTACCCTCGAGGCCAAGCGCAAGGCCGAGGAGGAGGCCGTCCGGCTGAGGGAGGAGCTGGCCCGGGCGAGCGAGAGCATCCGAGGGCTCCGGGGAGACCTCGATGCCGTCTCCCATGAGCGCGACGCTCTGGCCACCTCGGAGGAGAAGGCTCGGACCCGCGCGACCTCCTTGGGCGTAGTGGCGATGAACCAGAAGAGGTCCCTTGATGACGCAGGCAGAACCATCGAGGGCCTCGAGGCCAAGGTCAAGGATCAGTCCTCCGACCTTGTCGCCGTCCGCCGCTAGCTCGAGGAGACTGAGCGGGCCTACTCCACCTTGGACGTGCAGGCCCAAGGTGAGTGCTTCGAGGGTGTTGCAGAATCTGTCCTGCCTCAACCCTCTTTCTGCTTTTTTGGGTTCTGACTGTTGCGTGCTTGTTTTGGCAGAGCTTGCGAAGGAGAACGCCCGCGCCCACAAGGACCTGGACAATCTTCAGGGCCTCCTCGGCACCGAGGCGAACTTCAACGCGACGCTTGCGGCCGCCATCAACACCTTCTGCAACGACCTCTCGGTCAAGCCGGAGCCGGAGGTCGAGGGGGATGCTCGAGGGGACTCCCTGCTGCGCCGCTTCTACTCCATGACGCGGGGGGTGACGGAGAACGTCCGAGCCGCCCTGCATGTGGGCGTGAAGCGGGCCCTCGCGGTCGTCAACTCACTCTACGACGTGGACCTGAACCTCGTTGTCGACGGGTTCGCCACCGACCCGAAGCTGACCGAGGAAGAGAACGACGCGAAGTGCCAGGAGTTGATGGATCACGCTGAGGTGCCTGGAGGCCTACTTGCGAGACTCTTCGAGCCCGAAGTGATCCCCTCGGTGGACGAGCAGCCCTCGGAAGGTGTCGGCGGGTAGTCCCGGGCCTGCGAGCCATATCTGGACAAGAAGGTCCATGTAATAATTAGGCTTTTGTACTGATACAATGCCAAGCCCCCGAGGGATTTTTGTGTATAATGCATTTTGATCGAGATGCACATAATTATTTTTGTTTTTTCAAGCTCTCCCTGCTTTTCTTTGCCTAAGTCGACGCTTGTGAACTAAGTGTTCGACGCACGCTCGTATCCCTGGAAGGGGGGTGGCGAGCGGGGATACCGTAGCCCTGGGGCGTAGGTGAGTCCCTGGCTCGACGACACCCTCGACCCTTAGGGAGTTCGAGGCGCCTTTGCTTAGTTATGAAGCGTACTCGAGGGAAAGAACGAGAGGGAGAGTCGAGTTTCGAAAAAACGTTCGAGTTTTTCGGGGACCTAGGAGGGGGTGCCCCCCTGTTAGCCCCCGAGGGAGGCTCGACTTTGCTGAGGCAAAGTCGAGGCTACCTTAGTGCTATAGACGGGTTCGTCTCGTTATTTCTACTTCTCGGGCTCTCTCTGCTTTTCTTTGCCTAAGTCGATGCTTGTGAACTAAGTATTCGACGCACGCTCGTATCCCTGGAAGGGGGGTGGCGAGCGGGGATACCGTAGCCCTGGGGCGTAGGTGGGTCCCTGGCTCGACGTCACCCTCGACCCTTAGGGAGTTCGAGGTGCCTTTACTTAGTTATGAAGCGTACCCGAGGCGAAGATCGAGAGGGAGAGTCGAGTTTCGAAAAAACGTTCGGGTTTTTCGGGGACTTAGGAGGGGGGTGCCCTCCTGTCAGCCCCCGAGGGGAGCTCGACTTTGTCCAGGCAAAGTCGAGGCTACCTTCGGGCTGTGAACGAACGTGAAATGTGTTTCGAGAACATTTTATTCATTCGAGAATTTGTACATAAATGCGAAAATGTACAAGGCCCTGGGGCCTCAAGGATAGAAGCGACGTAGCTGTTCGATGTTCCATGCGTTGGTGAAGATCTCGATCTTTGCGTTCTTCAGTTTGTAAGTGCCGGGCTTCAGCACCTCTGCCACGATGAAGGGTCCCTCCCAAGGTGGTGTCAACTTGTGACGCCCCTTGTTGCTTTGTCGACGGCGCAGAACGAGGTCGCCGACGTTGAGGTCCCTTTTGCGCACGTTTTTGTCGTGGTAGCGCCGCAGCGTTTGCTGGTACTGTGCCGACTTGAAGAGGGCCATGTCACGGGCTTCCTCGAGCTGGTCGAGGGAGTCCTCTCGGGCTACCATGTTGGCTTGCTCGCTGTAGGCTTTCAGTCGAGGGGGCCCGTACTCGAGGTCAGTGGGGAGGACGGCCTCGGACCCATAGACCAAGAAGAACGGAGAGAACCCCATGGCTCGACTCGGTGTCGTTCGGAGACTCCATAGCACAGCGGGCAGCTCCTCGACCCATCTCCTACCATGCCTGTTCAGCCGATCGAAGATCCTTGGCTTGAGGCCCTATAAAACCATACCGTTGGCGCGCTCGACCTGACCGTTAGTTCGAGGGTGGGCAACTGCGGACCAATTCACCCTGATGTGGTGATGGTCACAGAAGTCCAGGAACTTTTGGCCGGTGAACTGTGTGCCGTTGTCGGTGATGATGACGTTGGGGACCCCGAAGCGGTGGATGATGTCGGTGAAGAATAGCACGGCTTGTCGAGACTGGATGTTGGCGATGGGTTGAGCCTCGATCCATTTCGAGAACTTGTCGATAGCCACGAGAAGGTGAGTGTGCCCACCCTTGGTTCTTTTCAGGGGGCCGACCATGTCGAGCCCCCATACTGCGAACAGCCAAGTTATGGGTATCATCTGAAGAGCTTGGGCGGGTAGGTGGGTCTGCCTCGCGTAGAATTGGCATCCCTGGCAGGATCGAACGAGTTTGGTGGCGTCGTTGACGGCCGTCGACCAGTAGAAGCCCTGTCGAAAGGCACTTCCTACCAGCGTTCTCGGCGCCGCGTGGTGGCCACAAGCCCCCGAGTGTAGGTCCTTCAGCAATGCCCTCCCCTCCTCGAGGGTGAGGCAGCGTTGAAGTACACCCAACGGGCTTCGTCGATATAGTTCGCGGCCATCCCCGTATAGGACGTAGGTTTTGGCACGTCGAGCTACTCGACGGGCTTCCGTGCGGTCTTCCGGGAGTTCGCCTCGCGTTAGGTACTCGAGGTAAGGCGCGCGCCAATCCGTCGGAGGGGTTGGCGCTGCGACGGCCCCGTCGATCTCCATGACCTCTCCCCCGCTCGAGGGGGGATCGGTCGAGGGGGGTGGGCCGACCCCTTGCTCGACGGCGGGAGCCCCCGAGCCCAGGTCGATGGATTTCGTGTGCAGATCCCTCGAGAAGATGTCGGGAGGGACCGTGCCTCGAGTAGACGCGATTTTGGCCAGCTCGTCGGCAGCTTCGTTGTACCGACGGGCTACGTGGTTGAGCTCGAGGCCGTAGAACTTGTCCTCGAGCCTTCGGACCTCCTTGCAGTAGGCTTCCATCTTAGGGTCATGGCAGCTCGAGTCTTTCATCACTTGGTCGATCACCAACTGAGAGTCCCCTCGCACGTCGAGGCGTCGAACCCCGAACTCGATGGCGATGCGCAGGCCGTTGACGAGGGCCTCGTACTCGGCGACGTTGTTGGAGGCGGGGAAGTGGAGGCGGATGACATAGCGCATATGGACCCCTGAGGGTGATATGAATAGCAATCCGGCGCCTGCTCCCGTCTTCATCAATGATCCGTCGAAGTACATGACCCAGAGCTCGCTTTGGACCTGCGCTGGGGGTAGTTGGGTGTCGGTCCATTCTGCAACGAAATCTGCCAGTACCTGAGATTTGATAGCCTTCCGAGGGGCATAGGAGAGGGTCTCCCCCATGAGCTCGGCGGACCACTTGGCGATCCTTCCCGATGCCTCCCGGTTCTGGATTATCTCTCCGAGGGGGAAAGATGAAACCACAGTGACCGGATGGCCCAGGAAATAGTGTTTGAGCTTGCGCCGAGTGAGGACGACCGCGTACAGCAGCTTCTGGATGTGGGGGTACCTCGTATTGGTCTCGAAAAGGACCTCACTCACGAAGTAGATAGGCCTCTGAACCGGCAGGGCGTGCCCTTCCTCTTCCCTCTCGACCACTATGACCGCGCTGACTACCTGGGTAGTTGCTGCGACATAGAGCAGGAGGGGCTCGGCTGGACTCGGGGGTACCAAGACCGGGGGCAAAGTGAGCAAGGCCTTGAGCCTCGAGAGCGATTCCTCGGCTTCGGTGGTCCACGCGAAGTGTTCCGTCTTCTTCAGGAGGCGGTAAAGGGGTAGGGCCTTCTCTCCGAGCCTCGAGATGAAGCGACTGAGGGAGGCGAGGCACCCAGTAACCCTTTGCACGCTCTTGAGGTCGTTGATCGGGCCCATCCTCATGATGGCGGTTACCTTCTCGGGATTGGCCTCGATGCCGCGCTGGGAAACTATGTACCCTAAGAGCATGCCTCGGGGGACCCCAAAGACGCACTTCTCAGGATTTAGTTTTATGCGATTAGCCCTGAGGCACCCAAACGCGATCTTGAGGTCTCCGACCAGGTTTCCGACTGTTCTGGACTTGACCATGATGTCATCGACGTAGGCCTCGACGGTCGGCCCTATTTATTTCCCGAAGACGTGGAGCATGCATCGCTGGTAGGTGGCCCCGGCATTCCGCAAGCCGAAGGGCATGGTGAGGTAGCAAAACATGCCGAAGGGAGTGATGAAGGAGGTCGCGAACTGATCGGACTCCTTCATCTTTATTTGGTGGTAGCCGGAATACGCATCAAGGAAGCAAAGGGTTTCACATCCCGAAGTGGAATCTACTATTTGATCGATGCGTGGTAAAGGAAAAGGAACTTTAGGACACGCTTTATTTAGACTAGTGTAGTCTACACACATCCTATCCTTCCCATTCTTTTTCTTTACAAGCACGGGGTTAGCTAACCACTCGGGATGATGCACCTCCTTGATGAATCCGGCCTTCAAAAGCTTGTCGACCTCCTCCCCGATGATCCTGCGCTTCTCCTCGTCGAAGTGGCGCAGGCGTTGCTTCACCGGTTTGGACCCGGCTCGGATATCCAAGGAGTGCTCGACGACCTCCCTCGGAATGCCCGGCATATCCGAGGGACTCCATGCGAACATGTCGGCATTCGCATGGAGAAAGTCGACGAGCACTGCTTCCTATTTGGGCTCGAGGGTGGCACTGATCGTCAGTGCCTTCCCATCCGCGAGGCCGGGGTCGAGCGGGATGGTCTTTGTGTCCTCCGCCGGCTTGAAGTTGCCAGCGTGGCGCTTGGGGTCGGGGATCTCTCCAGACAAGTCGTCGAGGGCCGCAAGGATAGCCGAATCCTCACGGGCCTCGACTTTTTCCACGCACTCGACGTCGCAGTCGTATGCGTGCTCGTAGGAGGTGTCGACGGTGATGACCCCCGAGGGCCCCGACATCTTGAGCTTGAGGTAGGTGTAATTCGGGACCTCCATGAACTTGGCGTATCCTGGTCTACCGATGATGGCGTGGTAGGTGCCTCGCCACGCGACCACCTCGAAGGTCAGCTCTTCCTTTCGGAAGTTCGAGGGGACGCCGAAACAGACCGGTAGCTTGATGCGGCCGATCGGGAGTGCCTTCTTCCCCGGGACGATCCTGTGGAATCCCCCCGCACTGGGCAGCAGCATGGTCCTCGGGATCCCCAGGAGGTCGAGGGTCTCGGCGTAGATGATGTTGAGGCTGCTCCCCCCATCCATGAGCACCTTGGTGAGGCGGGTGTTGAGGATGATCGGGTCGACGACGAGCGGGTAAGCCCCCGCGTTGGGGACGTGCTCGGGGTGGTCGTCCTGATCGAAGGTGATCGGTGTGTGGGACCAGTCGAGGTACCGCGGGGCCTAGGCCCGAACGGAGAAAACTTCTCGACGCTCCCTCTTGCGCTGGCGCGTGGTGAGGCGAGTCGAGGGTCCCTCGTAGATCATGTAGCAGTCCTGGATCTCGGGGAAGCCCCCTTTTTTGACATCACCCCTGACGTGGGCGTCACAGGGCGGGTCGTCCTTGCCGTCATCTCTCCTGAGGCCAGGAGGGACGAAGTGCTTTCGGAGCATGCGGCAGTCCTCGAGGCGGTGGTTGGTCGGCCCCATGTGATAGGGGCAAGGCTCCTTCAGCATCTTATCGAAGACGCCCCCGTCGGGAGGGGCCCTCGAGGCTTACGCTTGTCCGCCGCAGCGACAAGGTCGTCGGGCTCGTCGTCGTGCTCGATGTTGGGCTCGACGTTGCGTTGGCCCGGTTGGTTCTTCTTCTTCTTCTTCTTCCGGCCGCCATTGCCGTCGTTGTTCCTTCTGGGCCCATTGTTTCTATTGGGCCCATCATTCGAGCCCCCGGGCTCCTCCGCCTTGCCTTTCCCCTTCCCTGGGGGAATCTGGAAGAATGCGCCAGCGGCCTCTTCGCCAGCTGCGTAGTTGGCGATGACGTCCATGAGCTCATTGGCGGTCTTGGGGGTGTTTCGCCCCAGCTCCCGCACCAACTCCTTGCAGGTTGTCCCGGCGATGAACGCCGTGATGACCTCGTGGTCGGAGATGTGGGTCAGCGCGGTGCGATGCTTCGAGAATCGGCGGGTGAAGGCGCGGAGGGTCTCCCCTGGTTTCTGCTTGCAGTTGCGAAGGTCCCAGGGGTTGCCCGGCCGCTCGTAGGTGCCCTTGAAGTTGCCCTCGAAGATCCAGACCAGGTCGGACCAGTCCTGTATCAGGTCCGGGGGTAGCTCCTCGAGCCACCTTCGAGCGGTGTCAGAGAGGAACAACGGGAGTTGCCGGATGATGACGAGTTCATCTTTGGCTCCACCCAGCTGGCATGCCAGCCTGAAGTCGGCAAGCTAGAGCTCTGGCTTGGTTTCGCCGTTGTACTTGACCAGGCTGGTGGGTGGTCGGAAACGTACGGGCAGGGAGGCCCGCCGGATGGTTCTACCGAAGACTCGGGGCCTCGACGGCTCTGGAGATCGACATCGGTCTTCGTCGTTGTCGTAGCGCCCACCTCGGTGGGCGCTATAGCCTCGAGCCTCGGCGTCGCCGTACCGACGTCGATTGTTCACCCGAGGGGGGAGGTCGTCGACGAGGCGTTCCTGAACTGGTCGTCGCTCGACCTGGCCATGGGGCGCCTTGTTCTGGTGGACGGAGACCTCCCGATTTTGTCGAGGGGGCGCTGCTTGTCGCTCGGAGGCAGCCCCTTGACGCCTCGAGGCTGAGCTCTCCGCCTGCTGCACGGTCACAGTTTGGAGAAGCCCCTGGATTTCGTCCCTGATACGCCGTGCCTGGGGGGTCGATGGCGCCGGCATGTCGCGGAGCAGCATCGCGGCTGCTACGACATTTTGGCTGGCGCGGTTGAAGACTCGGGATTCGGCGTTCCCCTCCTCGACGATCTCCCGGTGGACTTCCCGGGCCCGCTCGCGAGCTCCTCCACCCTGAGGACGCCCTCGATCCCGCTCGAGGGCGTGTTCGAGCTGCTGAAGACGCAGGCGCTCCTCCTCGAGCTTGCTAAGAAGCTCTCGGACCTGTGTAATCTGGACGTCGGGGGGTGGATCGGCTCTATCAGGACTTGGGGGAATGGCATCTCGAGTCGGTGTGGCGTTGGCCCCTCCTCTTTCTTCGGTGGCTTGCTCATCGACATCGACATCCTCCAGAGGATAGGCTTGCTCATCGAGGTGCTCATCCAGGTGGAAGCACTCCCGGGTGGAGTCGTAACTCTCGTCGGGAGAGTCCGAGTCGGGGTCGGCGTGGTAGAAGTGGGGGAAGAGCCTATCCCTTCCTTCCTCCTCCAGGCGCCGCCGTAACGTGCCCCACGTACGGGGCGGTTCTGGCTCGCCCGGTGAAGTGGTGGTGACGGGATCGGCCGTCGCCCATGACGGAGTCCATGGAGACTCGTCATATGTATGTATCCGCAGTCCTGCGAAAGCAGAGTAGAGCCCGGTACTGTTGCGGAGCCCGTATGGGAACGGGTCACGCGGTGGTGATGGGATCGAGGGTGTCGGAGAGGCCACGGGAGCCTCCGGGGACGACGACGTGGCAGAGCCGAAGTCCCGCTCGGGGAGACGCCCGCCCTCAGCCCACAAGCGTGGGTCAAGCGGACCCCTAGGAGAAGGGGCCGTGTCGCCAACTGGGACCGGGGGAACGACATCCGGCGCCCCAGAGCTCGCACGACGGCGAGCGCATCGGAGCCGCTCGCGCCTCCTCCTGATCGCAGGCCAGAGACACAAGCGGGGGGACCGTCGCCTGATCCTTGCCGGCCCCGGCGCAGCGGAGCTGCTGACGTCTAGGCCACGGGCGGAGGGAAAGACTACGAAGTCGCCCTGGTCCGTGGAAACGAACCCTAGACTGCCGAACCAGATGACGGTGGAGAACGGGAACGGTGGGATGATAGAATCCATCTGAGAGAGTAGTTCGGAGTTGATCGACACGCGAATCCCCCTATCTGGCGCGCCAACTGTCGGTGTTATGACCCGGGGGTCAAGACCACCAACGAGTAAATTTGTATATCGCGTGCTCCCTCTCTCAGACGTGATGCAAGATGGACACAAGGTTTATCCTGGTTCGGGCGAAGAAGGCCCTACGTCCAGCGGGGGAGGATGACTTGTATTATCTCGCACCCAAAGTGTGCTCGTACAGGGGGGTACAAGCTGTGTTACACGGAGTCGGCCACCCGAGGGGTCGATCGAGCGGCGGGGTGTGTGGAGTGTGGAGGTCAGAGCTGAACTGAGGTCCCTGGGAACGAAAGTCCGATCTCTGAGAACCAAAAGTCCCCTATACTCTACCTCGGCGTCCCCTTTTATAGACCAAGGGGAGGTCGGAGGGTACAGGGTCCTAACTGTAGAAGTATGGGCGGCGTATCCACGGCACAGTGTTGGCGGAGAGGCGTTGAGCACTGTGGCAGCATGGCCTTCCCGTCCTTCTGGTGTCCCCGGTCGCGGCGGTAGTAGAAGTCGTCGCAGCACAGCGTCCGTATGCGGGCACGAATCCCACGGCTGAAGCGGGACGGGGCGGACGAGACGGCTTCCGTACCGGAGTTGTTAGAGAGAGAGGGGTCGAGCCCCCCGGTCGAGGGAGGGTGTCGAGCCCTGCGTGGTTCTGTCGCGTTCCCGAAGTCGTCGTCGAGGGTCGCACTGTTCACTTTCCGAGGGGTACTGTTGGAGTCCGTACTCGCGTAGTGGCGACAGTGGCGGCGCAGTTGACAGGAGTCGGGGACTTGACAGGGAGTTGGCGGATTTGACAGCAGACGCGGGCGCCCATGTCGTTAGGTAGGTTCACTTTAACCCATGCCGGGAGCAGTTGGGTTAATCGAGCACCTCGTCCGAGGGTCGTCCGTTCGACCCCTGGTCGAGGGGGAGGTCGAGGCATCGACGGGGTCGGAGAGGTCGACGTCGAGGTAGAGGTCGGGGTAGAGGTCGGGGGGTCGATCGTTCGACCCCTCGTCCGTCCTTCGTTCGTCGAGGTGGAGCCGGGGGGTCGTTCGCTCGCCCTCTTGGTCCGTCATCGAGGTGGAGCCCGTCGTCGAGGTGGAGCCGGGGGGTCGTTCGCTCGCCCCCTCGGTCCGTCGTCGAGGTGGAGCCGGGGGGTCGTTCGCTCGCCCCCTCGGTCCGTCATTTTTCGTCGAAGTGGGCCGGCCCGTGGCTTGTCGCCGCAGCTAGTGTAGAGGGGGCCCTCGAGTGATGGGCCGCGTCTTACCGAGTAGTGGGCTGGTCCCTGCCTTAAAAATGGTTGCTATGTTTAGCGTTAATTTATCGAAGGGTTTAGGGTACCCCTTACCTTCGTACCCGACAATATGATCAAGAGACTACTTTTAGTAAGTGAATTGAATGGATATATGTCTTGAGATAGTATTCAAGCAAGTTGATATCAAGTTTGATTCAAATTGAAGAAGCTTAGCTCACTTTGCTCAAATCTGCCATTTAGTAAAAAATCTGAGCTAGCTGTGATCATAGCCATGTTTAAGGGATCAAATCTATTTGGATTGGCTTGAAATTTGGTGTGCATGCTCTAAACTTATGGTATTAGTTTCTGTGCAAATTTCATGGGTAATGGATAAAGGATACTTCGGTTTTGGAGTGGATCTTGTCAACACATGTGCAGCAGTTTTCAGCATGTACCTAGATGGAAAGATGTGAAATCTGGTAGCAATCTATAACTCCAATGAAGCTCAAATTTTTATGTCTGCTAGATGACTTAGTGAAGCACATCTCCACCAAAATTCATGGTCATTTAATATGTACTTTGTGAGATATGATATATTCTTTGAAGAGTACAAAATCTGCCAGAAAAGTGACAAACATTGGATTGATCTAGAGTCACTAAGATTGAAAGGTCCTCAAGTTGGAATCATATTTATAAGTGATTGAGGCACCTATGTTTGATTTTGGTTTGATCTAGAAGCATGACAAGCATTGAGTACAAGGCCATTTGATTATGGAGTGTATTTGACACATGATTAGTACTCGAGATGAAGATCAATCAAACAAAGTCATTTCAAGTGAGTATCAAGGATGGTTCTTGGAGAGAGGTCACTTCTCTCTTTTGTAGGGGCTTGCCGCCTTTTGTAGGTAAACCAAGTGTGGTGCTTGGAAGGCTAACATGGAAGTGGTGATCTAGAGATCATTTGGAGATGCTTAGTTGAAGCTATCAATAGGATTGATCAAAAGAAAGCAAGCAACACCCAAAGAGAGAGATGCATGAACTTACATTCAAAGTGGTATCATGTTTTTTTTTCAAGTGGTATCATGATTACAAGTGGTACATCATTTGGTATTCTCTCATGCAAGCAAAGATCACGAAAGAAGCAAGTCAACCACAACAAGAAAGTGCACTTGATCATTAGTGGGACTCAATTCATATGGGTGAAGAGTGGTATTCTAATTGGTATCCTTTGGTTTTCACCATGCTCTAAATTGGACTTCACATTGCTAATTGGAGATGAAAATTGACTATCCTCTACTCCAACATAGCAAAGGTGAAACTATTTGACATATGCATACATACGTGCTTAGGACTTGATTAGTGCATATAGTCATCCATAGTGATCATTCATTGAAAATCAAATGATTTTGTTGCTTATAGCCTACCACTATTGCTTGATTGATTATTTGAATCTAGTGGTAGTATATGAGTTTGTTCATGAGCTAGTAAACCCAAGTACTTGATCTATTTTGTATTGTAATTAAGTGACAAATACAACCTCTATAAGATAACCGCTCAATGCGTGCGAACAAGCTTAGAGAGGGTTTAAACCGGACTTGAAAGCTTATGCAAATCATTCTAGTTCAAGTCCAACATAGAAGCTCATGAAGATGAATCTAGTTCAAGCACAAGACAACAATGCAAATGGATATCAAAATATAACCTTCAAGTGATATCTAGACTTATGCTATCTTTCAAATAGTATCAACTTTCATATTGGTACTTGCAAAAGATGTCTAGTTCTAGCATACATGTGATATTCCACAAGTATTTCATTCAAGTTATTCTACAAGCGGTATGTCACAAGTGGTATCCTACAAGTTTACAAGTGATCCTCAACTTTAAGTGATCAAATCATAGTTCTCTTGATTGGAAAGTCTATTTGGATGACAATTGCTTTGACCACAAGAGAGTTGCCCTACTCAATTGTATAATGGTCAATGATATCACATGAAGAGTCATCCAATACATATGTGTTAGTGTCCATAAAAAAGTATCAACCATCTACCCTAGTGCAATCTTTGCATCAATAGAGAAGCATACCTTTTATGGAAATTGATGACAAATGGGGAGAGATTAGTGAACAAAGATATATTAGTTAATGGACATGCATTATGGTAAAGAGACATGGACATGAACAAGGGAACAAGATTGAAAGGATCAAAGTCTTGGACTAAGTGATGCACACAAGTAGGGGGAGCGAGCTCATGAACTTGCTTGTTTGCATTTGTTATGTGCATATTCATGTGCTTGCTTGCATATTGCATAAGTCTTATCTTTATATGGATGCTTGTGTGGTGTATGCTAGTTATAGGTTTTGAATGATGATTTGTTAACTAGCATGCATAGGATGGTAAGCTAGATCCTTGTTCTCTCATGTGGTATCTAGAAACCTTGCTTCTAATGTTGATCTCATGAGGTTTCTAGTGTTGTTTTTGTGGAATCTAGCTAACCATGGTGCTAAGGATGAACTTCAAAGTGCAACTACAATGGGTATCTTCAAAGGTTTATCCTATATCCCTTAGCATCACTTAGTAGTGCTAGCACTCCCACAATGTTTATTCATGCATGTGTGCAAAGCTTAACTCAAACCCTTGTAAGCACACATGTAGGGGGAGCTAACACTACCAAGTCGGACTTTATGGCATTTATCCAAATCTTGGTATAGAGCTTAAATGATGGATAAATGGCATAATGTCCAAAAATAATCTTATTTTCCATATCTTTGTAGAATTGTCATCAATTACCAAAAAGGGAGAGATTGAAAGGTCCTTGTGTGATTTTGGTAATTGAGTAACAACTTATATGGACTAATATGTGTTTAAGTGATATATACACATGAGATTAGTTCACAGGTGATTGTGTGATGAAGGAGCTTAATTGCACATGAGACATGACATGGAGTCATGTGACCAAGGTGGAGAAGATCAAGATGAGGCTCGGCTTGATGGACCAGTTGCAAGTGTGAAGGGCAAGTGAGTGATGCTTGGCGCCGATGGACCGATGCAACGGTGAAGAGCAAGTGAGATCAAGGTCGATGAACCAATACGGTCATGTGATGATATGAAGTGGATCATATCATTTGATGATTAATTGGTGCATGTGTTGCATCAACATTGGAGATGGAATGGAATGCGCAAGGCAAAGGTATAACCATAGGGCATTCCATTTCACCGGTCATAGGTGTGTAGAGAAGTATATGACCGGGTTTAGGATGGATAGTCGTACTATCAAGAGGGGCAAACTTGTTTGTATATCGGTTATCTAGTGCCACTTGAGCGATCTAACATTGCGATGCATTAGGATCGAGTGACGAGGTGAAAACAAGTGAAAATGCTTTGAAAATGATTGTGAAAATGCTAACACACATGCACAAGGTAGCGATCATATTTGTGTTGGCACTTGAGAAGCAAAGGAAGAAGAAGGGAGGAGTCTCGGCTGAAAACCGAGCTCCGGACGCTAGGGTTGCCACGGTCCGGACCATTGGAGATTGCGTCCGGAGGCAAACCCTAGGTCTCGGGTTGTTTGTGAGGTCCGGACGCTGGTCCGAACGCAGGGGTTTTAGTGGTCCGGACAAATGGTTGTGCGTCCGGTCACCCCCCCACTGTCTGTGCTGAGCTAACCGAGGAGGTCCGAACGTTGTTCGCCGTCCGGACGGTGAACTCCGGACGAGCGTCCGGATGAAAATGGCTCTCGGAGAGCTCTCTGCTGAGGTCCGGACGCAACGAGCGTTGGTCCAGACCCTCACTGTTGGTCGCGTCCGGAGACGCGTAGCGGCGATCGGTGAGCGCGCCAACGAGAAGTTTTAAACGGGCAGGAGTCCGGACGCGCGCAGCATGGTCCGGACCCGCAATGTTGAGTGCGTCCGGACCCTCTGCAGGAAGCCCATTGAGTGGGCAAAACGGCTAGTTTCGTGGGGGAGTTTATAAATAGCTCTTGGCCGGCCCTTGGGGCTGGTGGAGCACCTTGTAGATGTGTTGCCCTTAGTTGTGCTTGGTTGAGAGCCCTCTAACTCACTTGTGCTTGCAAGAGTGTGATCCATTTTGCGAGTGAGTGATCTCTAGTGTGTTACTTTGAGAGATAGCTTCGTGTGGCACTAGGTGATCGTGTTGCAAGCTCGTGGTGCTTGTTACTCTTGAAGGTTGCCACCTCCTAGACGGCTTGGTGGTTGAGGCTCCATCGAAGCCCGCAAGAAGCTTGTGCGGCGCTCCGAAGAAGTGCTTTGTGAGGGGCATTGTGCTCACCCCGCGGGAGATCGCGAAGAGCAACTCTAGTTGAAGGTTTCGTTGAGTGCCCTCATCCTGTGTTGGTTAGGCGGCAACCCTTGCGGGGGTTAGGTGAGTGAGGCCGGTAAAAATTTGTAAACCTCCAAGTGAGTGAGCCGATATAACGGGGACTAGCTTGGTGGCGACCAAGTGAACCTCGGGAGAAAAATCACCGTGTCAACCTTGTGTACATCTTCTCGGTGGTTTGCATTCTCCAAATCACTAGCTTGTATTTACTTTCATATACTTGTGCTAGTGAGTAGTTGTTGCTCTTGTAACTAGTTTAGCTTGCATGGTTTGCCTAGTTACCTTCTAGCTTGTGTAACTTAGAAGTAGCTCTTGAGTGGCTAATTGGCTTGTGTATCCTTGTTAATCACATTGCTTAGTTTGTGTAGCTAAGTAAGTTGAGTTCTCTAGTTGACTTGTGTAGTCTTGTTAGAGAGCATTGCTAGTAAGTTTAGGTGCTTTGTGCTTTACTTATTAGTATGGGTAGGAGCTCCCTTTGTGCTTAAAGTACTAGTTGTTTAGGTTTGTGTGACCTTGCAACTTAGACTTGTTTAGGTGAGCTTCCTACTTTGACATCTTAGTGAGCCCAATTAATATACTTTGTTAGGTGCTAAAGTTATAGATAGAGGGGTGTAGTCTTGCCTAGACCGATAGTTTTAATTCCGCATTTGTTTCGGTTAGCCATTGCGTTTAAGTTTTAGAAAAGACTATTCACCCCTAGTCCGCCATCACGAACCTTTCACCGTGATGTAAACACTCAGCAAACATCTGATCGCACGAAGTATACGCGAGAACAGGAGGAAGCAGCAGCTAAAGAGACAACTCAGGAACCTGTGCATATCAAGCATATGGGGACGAGCAACACGAGTTGCTGTCAGTTTGTCACGGCGTCACTTCACCTGGGGTGCTCACAGGCTGGGCCGCGTACGGCCCCCCTGGCGAGCCGGCCCGCGTGGCGCCCATGTGGCCGACGGCCCGTCGGACCCTCCGCGTTCCGCACAGCAGCAGTCCACTTGGGTCGTGTGGGCTCCCTGGCATCCTCCCCGATGGGCGATCCGGTCTCGCGACCAGCCGACCCCCCGCGTCCCCGGCGCACGTGAAGGCGCGTCCGGTGGGGAATGGAACGGAGGGGGCAGGGCAGCGGACGTCCAACTAAACCCAGCTGCCGTCGTCGGCCCGGCCTCGCACGCACGCGCTCGCTGCCGTGCCGCCTAACTCGCACATGCACCGGCTCGGCGAACGGATAACCCATAAAGTCGCGGCGTCCGGTCCGGCCACAGCGTTGCCGCCGTCTCCGCGACTGTGCCGGGCGGAGCAGCGTATGCGGATGTCTGATGTCTCCTTTTCCATCGAGACTGGGCACGAGTTGTTCGGCTTCGTTTCGTCGGAGATTGAACCAGTCCGATCCGTTTCTTCTTCACCTTTTGCAGCGACGACGACGTGCCGGCGTTTGCGTGGAGGCCTCGTCCCCTCTAGAAACATCTCCCGGCCCGGCGAGGGTTGTTCGGATGCGGTCGACGGTCTACCGGTCTCGGCACGCGATCGCGCGCGGCCGGGCGAGGGGTCGCGAGGAAGGATGAGTGAGTCGATCGGAGTCGGATGGTCAGCGGCTTTGTTTGCCTAGCGTGCTGGACCGCTGGCTCTTATCCGAAACTTCGGATGATGAGATGAGATGAGATGAGATGAGAATGAATAAGATAAGATGGTCGATGCGCCGGTGGAGGCGTCGTGATGGCCGTAATCTTGGTTTCGTATCCATCGACGTGGACCCGTCCGCACGCGCGTCTCCAGGACGTCACGCACGCATCATATCCACTGATGCACAAATCATGCCGCCCCCCGGCGCTTGCCGAAATGCTCGCGACGTGATTGCCGGATGCAGCACCACCGATCGAGTGCCTGAATTTTCGTACTGGCCCTGGTGACGATGTTAGGCTGATTGCACGTGCTTGACCGATCTAATTCGGCGGGAGCGGTGCGGTGTGCGTCTCTGTCTGTCTCTAGACTCTCTACTGGGCCTGGCCTGATGCCCTGATCCTGATGGCGTGCTAACCGTTGCGCGTGACTCTGGTAAGCTCGCAGGCACGATGGATTGATGGTAGGGAACCGATGCTAGCACAGACTCACGCTACTACTAGTGGTAACCCTTGATTCCGTGACTTGCCTTCCTTGTGTTCTCAGATCGATGAATCGATCGATTCCGAGAGAGTTAGAAGCAAACATCCTTGTGGCTTTGCTGGCTTCGCTCTTATCTGCCGACCTGCACTGCATCCGCTATCCCCGCCTGCCGCCTTAACGACGTCATTTTCACCTAACTGTTTCCTGCTGGATGTGCCGCCTCTTCATGGATATGCACGAGGACCGACATCGTAGGAGCATATTATCATCTCTTGTCCTTCTTTATTAAAAAAAAAACTGGATATACAAGCATGCCAGTTGCAGGTCAGATTAACAAATCAATTCATGCACCTCACAGTCATCGCGACGAACCGAGCTTTTCCCTGCATTTGCCTGAAAGCAGCAAGCAGCTAGCACAAGTCTATTCTCCGGGGAGAAATATACTGGGTCAAACAGGAGTGCTGACGTTCCCCCTACCTACGTTCAGAGTTGACTGATCAAGAGATAAGCACCGTGAATGCCTGCGCGACTATAGCTTTCCTCCTCAACTTCGACAGCCTTCCAGGCTGCTTCCGCAGACCACAACGAGGTCGGGAGCAGACTCACCTGCCGCGGCCAGCCGCCGTCAAAGTTCGGCAGCGCAGACGTCCTCGCCGGGGTGCGAGGGGCGGTGCCTGCTTCGCCGGTCCAAGATTTCGAGCAAATCCCTGTTGGGTAGAAAACATTTCCTGGCGACCGCTGACTCGATGACAAGTGAGAACATTCCGAACCTGGTGGTGGCGAGCAGAGCCCATTAGAACAGTACAATCCGAGACCCGCACCTGGAAATGTGGCCAAATGCACGAATGGTTTGGTGGTTTGATGCATGCCGTATCAGGCTACTATCAGCATGTATATGTACTCCCTCCGTCCCATAAATTTTGTAATTGTAAGACTTTGAGCAAATTAAGATGAGTGTAAAATGACTCTTTTGTCCTTACAAAAGGTTTAATTTGACAGCAGTTCAGATTTGCAATCATTACAAATACATAGTCACAACACACATGGTAATTCTAGAAGATACAAAAAAAAATAAAGAAAAATGATACTAGACAGTTCTTACGGTCACCAAGATACAAATAAAAATAAAAAATGTTGTTCATCGCTGAGTTTGTGGCCAGGAATTATTAGGCGCCATTACAAGAACGTTACTGTAGTCCGTGAGATGATCAAATAGTCTCAGGGGTGGGTCCCACTTAATGTGATAGACAGTCATATAATAATTCCCTACTCTACCATTGTAATAATTTTGGGAAATTTTTGAATTCTAGAATTGCAAAATTTACTGGAGGGAGGGAGTATATTTTTGCACATCCCTCTGAACATCGGCTGTCCTGCTGCTCCTGCAGTCCTGCATGGTACATGCCGTACCAGTATTGAAGTAATCAAGAATATTAGTACATTCCCATTATGCATTCCCGTAAACCATCAATCGACCCTTCTATTTGTGGATAACAGCTAGTACCGAGTACTGTAGTAGTACTAATTTTGAGCATTTTATTTTCATGCTTCTCAAGCAACTTGAAACATTTGTTTAGACTTAGAAGATTGGCAGCTTTCTTATCTTATCTATAAAGAAGTATTGCCAACTTCTAGTACCAATCCTAGGATTCTAATAATATATGCGTTCACTCCGCTCCAAAATAGAGTGTTTTTAGTTTTGTGTTGCTTAAACTTGTCTGATATTGACCGAGTTCATATAAAATATATGAACATCTATCCTATCTAACAATCACGTTATTCGGACATATTTCATGGTAGAATTAATAAAATGAATTAAATTGACGTTGTAAAACGAAAACGAATGCCATTTGGGAATAGAGGGAGCATAAGGCCCTGTTTTGAATAGCATGCTAAGGTGTTTAGCGGCTCTAAAATAGCTAACTGCGGAGCTATATCGAGCTATAACGAGATATTATCGTTAAATTGTACATGAATATAAATAGTGATATCCTGCCTTAAAAGTCTACAGTGGACTATAGCGGTAGCTTTAACGGGAGATTTAAAACTATAATTTTGATCCTATAGAATGATAGAAACAGGCCCTAAGAAGAGAACTCTACTCAAGCAACAAAACTACCCAAGCAACGTCAAACACTTCTAAAATAGGTTGACTAGAGCGTCTAGTAGTTGTAAAGAACCAAGAACGAAACACAAAGTCAAACCAGTGCCTGCCTCTTTATGAAAGATTGAAAGTTACCTCTAAAAAAATCAAAGTTACATCTATGCAGTCCCGATCGCCAAATCAAATTTACGCGTTCACGACATTGCCGACCAAAGTTACATTACTCTACACTTCATCACGTCATTCGGAAGAAACTGATACTATAGATATAAAAATTGCCTACAGTTGAAGATGAGTAAAGGAAGTCTATACTCGATCGTCGATACCGTTCGTGGATTAAAAAAAGTGCCTAGCAAAAAGGATAATACTGGAGTGTCCGGGGAACCAAGTGCTGCCGTCCTAGCATGGACGCCTGATGGAGACTGCCGCGTTCTTCCGTAAAATACAGCGGCGTCCGCGGGCCGAACACGAGAAAACATCGCGACCCGGACCCGGACGGCAGTAGCGCATCATCAGCTGCGGATAAGCTCGAAAACCCTTTCTTCCATGGTCCTTGCCGCCCTAATTTATTGATTGCCCACGCTGGCATGCTCGCCCACCCCGCGGTTTCCCGGACTCCGCCGTTTCAAACTCGCGCCGCGGCCCGGGTCCACACGCCAGGCCAGAGGCCACACGCTCCTCCTCTGTCTTCCATCTCGACTCGGCTCCGCCATCGCACTAGCTAGCTGCTGGTATAAAGCACGCCTTCCCTGCCTCGTTCTCGAGACCAAACTCAAAACAAGAACCCGATAATCAACTTCAGTCCCGTAGAAGGAATTTGAAAAGCAAACGTTACACCTCTGATCTGAGAGTTCAACTGAAGCTGGAATGGCAACGCCCAAGCTGTCCCCGGTGTCGCCGGTTCGGCGGGACGACAAGCCGTGCGCGCCATCCTCCTCCTCGTCGACCGTTCTGAGGGCGCAGGACGCGTCTGCGGCTGAGGCGTACGAGCAGTACCTGCGCCTGCCGGAGCTGTCGAGCCTGTGGCAGGCCGGGTGCTTCCCGGAGTGGGCGGGGAAGGCCTGGTCAAGCCAGCGCTGCAGGCGCTCGAGGTCACCTTCCGCTTCGCGTCCCTCGCGCTGTCCGACCCGCGCGGGTACGCCAGCCGCCGCGAGCTCGCGCGCCGCCTCGAGTCCCTCGCGGCGCGGGAGGTGGAGCTGGTGTCCGCGCTCTGCGAGGAGGGCGACCGGACCGCGCCGCTCGCCGAGCTCAGCGCCTCCGGGGGCGTGGTCCCACGGGAGCGCAGCGCGTCCGAGGTGTGGCAGCTGCCCGGGAGCGCCGCCGCGGTCGTGTGCCAGGTCAGCGCGGCCAGCCTGCTCCCGCGCCTCGCCGCGTGGGACAAGTCCGAGACGCTCGCGGCCAAGATGATGTACGCCATCGAGAGCCAGATGCAGGGCTGCGCCTTCACGCTCGGCCTCGGCGAGCCCAACCTCGCCGGCAAGCCCGTGCTCGAGTACGACCGCGTCGTGCGCCCGCACGAGCTGCACGCGCTCAAGCCCAGGCCGGCGCCGGAGCCCAAGTCTGGGTACCGCAACCGGGAGCTCGAGACGCTCTTCACCATGTACCAGATACTCGAGTCATGGCTGCGCGCCGCGTCGCAGCTCCTCACCCGCCTCAACGAACGGATCGAAGCCAAGAGCTGGGAGGCGGCGGCCAGCGACTGCTGGATCCTGGAGCGTGTGTGGAAGCTGCTTGCCGACGTCGAGGACCTCCACCTGCTCATGGACCCGGACGACTTCCTGCGGCTCAAGACCCAGCTCGCCGTACGGGCGGCTCCGGGGTCTGACGCGTCCTTCTGTTTCCGGTCCAGGGCGCTCCTGCACGTCGCTAACACCACTAGGGACCTCAAGAAGCGTGTGCCCTGGGTGCTCGGTGTCGAGGCGGACCCCAACGGCGGCCCACGGGTGCAGGAGGCGGCCATGAGGCTGTACCACAGCCGTAGGCGCGGTGAGGGCGAGGAGGCAGGCAAGGTGGAGCTGCTCCAGGCCTTCCAAGCAGTGGAGGTGGCCGTGAGAGGATTCTTCTTCGCGTACCGGCAGCTGGCGGCGGCGGTGATGGGCACAGCGGAGGCGTCGGGCAACCGGGCGCTGTTCGTGCCGGCGGAGGGGATGGATCCGCTCGCCCAGATGTTCCTCGAGCCGCCCTACTACCCCAGCCTGGACGCCGCCAAGACGTTCTTGGCGGATTACTGGGTTCAGCAGATGGCGGGGGGCTCTGCTCCGTCAAGGCAAAGCTAGCTGAAACGACGAAATGGATCGGCTGGATAGCGACCGAATCGCGCAGTTTTGCAGGCCTATGCATGCATCGTAATTTCGTTGTGGCCTTGTGGTGATAGAGTGATTCATTTCTATAGCGATCATATTGTACTAGTGTAGTACATGTAGCACTAGATTCTCTTTACTATCATTGTGCCCTGCGTCGTGTTGTGTTCTACATAGAGAGACTGGTTCAGTTAGATACTTAGATGCCATTTGTAACCATAGGCAAGCATTTCAATTGGGCACCGTGTATATATGGAACTTTTGTAAATACGTGTAGATGGTTTCATGTATTGAACTGACTGAATTTTGTTGATCGATCCAATATGAAGGCTGGAGTAAATGCAGGAGCCAGGAATCATGCCTACACTGTAGCGCCGAAGCCAGAAATCAAAACCTAAGAACACCATCAACGAAGGTTTCATAGAAACTATACAGAAATTTCACAGAAATTATTTAATTTTAGAGAAAAAAAATAGGAGAGTACAAAAAAATCACGCAAACAGGAATTGAAGTTACTTTAGTTAGCTATCTGAAGATGAAATAGCAAGTCTATTGCAGATCTCTTCTTTTTTTAGATGTCTTTTATTTTACGAAATAGCTAAGCTATACAATTTGGTTATTAATTTTAGCCCTGGTGAAGTTGTTCTAAGATAAATAATAAGAAATGTCAAATCAAATTACCTCTTCTTTCAAAAAAAAACACTGCCTTTTTTAGATGTTTGAGAACGGAAATAAATTAGATGGACACCAGGTGCACCAGTGTTACTATGAGACTCCGCCTAAATGATTGACACCAGTGTTACATAGCGCTGTAATTAGTTTTATAATATGAATTATATTTAATTCATTTAATTAATATCAAACATCGAATGTGACAAAGACCTACAAAATAGTTAGGCAACCAAACACCCCCAGAGACGAAGGTAAGTTGTTGGTAGGTGGTGCAAATGCACCACCCAAAAAATACAAAAACAATAAATTTGATTAAAATTTCACCATATATGCACTACCTAATAGAATTGTCTATGCACCTACAAGATAAATGCACCACCATCTAATTTGTTCTAGCTTCGTCACTGAACACCCCCGAAGAAGCGATGGAACATCTGTTGTTCCAATGAACGAAGGTTGCAGATTTTTGGGCAGTTCTGGGCATTCCAATCCCTCAGAATGGTTTTGCCGCATACGGCATTCCCTCTACAATTAAATTCAGTGCATTTCCCCAGCAGCAGCATAGCATGTTAGTTGGCTTATGCTGTTGGCAGCTTTAGAAGAGAAAATTGGTGTCATTTTCTGCGACCAAATGTCCTCCTAAGACAATTACTCATTGACTATTGATCTGAAGCCAAGTAGTGGAAAACGAAGGTCTTATAATTTAGGATGGAGAGAGTACGTAATTACTTATGTTAAATTCTCACCACTCTTAGGACCTATTTGTTAAAGCTTGTACCGGCTTCAGTTTTTTCTGACGAATTTACTATTCATATACTATTCACAAAAGTTATTTTTTTTATCTCTTTTCTCTTCTCTCCTCTCACAGAGTCATCGGAAGCTAGAGAAGTCAGCTTCTTTTAGCTTTACCTGCTCTCGCTCTCTCCGTGAGAGAAGAGAGTAGAGCGGAGAGATAAAAATATTTTCTACGAACCGTGTATAAACCATAAATGTGTCAGAAAAGCTGGAGTCATTTAGAGCCCTACCAAACGGGGTCTTAACCTCTCAATATATGTAGGCTGTCGCAGCCAAATTTGCAATGATATACAAATAAATAGAATCAGGTGGGGAATTCCCCGCTGGACCTTTTAAAATAAGATAATGGTGACTCGGTGGTTGAAGGCTATTTAGGGGAAAAGTTATTTCAGTAGAATGATTTGGTTGTGAAAAGATAACCAGCATGACTATCAAATGGCCCCATACAAATGAATTGTTGTGCTTTCAGTCTAATCAATGTACAAAAACTTAATAAAATACCAAACAGATATACCTCTAAATAAATATATTTACAAGTTAAAATTACCTCTTAAAATTAAGATCTTTGTTTGGTTCTTATTGATAGGGGACATTTTAACAAAGGGCATCCTTATAAAGAGAAATAGAAAAGGAGACCATCCAATATTTATTTATTGTCATGTCATAATATTTGTTTGGAGAGTTGTTGAAGGAGATTTTGATTTACATTCACCGACTAAGATGACAGATTTACTAAGAGTTCGGCTACATCGAGTAGACACCAAACTATGTTCTCAAATTTTTGTGGGAGCAAGTGCAATTGCGTCGGTATTATAAACACATGGTACCTCACTGTTCGGAGAAAAAGCAAAATACTGATGGGTAGCCCAAAGCTGTCGAAGATGAAGCCCAATTCTAACAGGATTTGTCACCGACTTGAAAAGTAAGTTATAGACTCGGGTAAACGTGGAAGCCAAGTTCTATTGATCCTTAGGCTTCATCTATGCTACCTAGTGCTAGTTTCACACATCATATTCACTCATTAGATTCACATATGTCAAACTACGTGTTTATACCCTTTAATAGCACAACCAAAGAAGAAAATCAAAGACCTATAACACTTGTCCGTCATTATAGGAATGGAAACCATAATTTCTCATTCAATTATTATCATTGTGATATCGAAACAACGCAACGGCAAGATACACTTTAGTTATAATAATTATATGGTCAAAACTAAATTAGGAGTCTAAAAGCTTTCGATACTTATATTTCAAGCCCTGATAGACAGCGTGAGTGTACATCCACATCCACATCCACACCCTACACCCTAGTAGGTGCGGTGCACGGGAGCACTCACACCCATGGGTCCAACTGTAATCCCTAATGCAGCCAGATTTAGTTAGGATTTCATTTTCTAATTCATTTTGAGTGACATCTTATAGAAATTCATATATCAAAACACATGTATCACTGAAAGCTTCCTGATTCCGTTTACCACTTAGACTTCCCCAAGAACAGCAGACATGTTCCCGCATGGCTTGCAGAGAGCTTCCAAGGGGGATAGCCTTAAACATAATCAAGCAATGATCTGTATATCTTGCAGTCGGTGGAGGTCTCATGTGGAAGTAGTATTGGCGCGGCAGGGTAGAGGCACATATAGTCTCTGACGAAGCATTGAAGGTAAGGCAGATGGGGCAGGTCGTTCTTGTCACGAACACAACTACAGTATTACCGACCTGTGAGTCACCTGATGAAATGTATATTTAATTATTTTTTATTTTATTTTATTGAATAGGATAAATGAGGAAAATTTTAAATACAAGAAATCTTTTCTCTAGATTTGATTGATGTATGCGTAATCTCTTACTGATATGGTTAATCTTTTTTATTTTATAACTTTGTAATTTATATATTCTTATTAATATATAATTTTGTATATGACTTTATACATTTGATTTTGCATATGGTATGATTTGCATGTATACATAATTAGCGTGTGAGTGTGATTGAAAGAAATTTAACCTCCAGTCATTACTGGAGATCGAGGATGCAGAGGGTCAGCGTGGTCATCACGGAGAGCCAGATCCCGCAAGCTCTCCCGTGATCAAGGAAGTATTTTTGTTTGCCTATATTTTTTATTTTATTAAATAATTTATAAAATGTGAAAAATTAATGGTTTATATTGATTCAAGATATTATCTCCTAATGTAAAGGTTGTACGTGAACATTATTTTAAAAAATATATTGCATAAATCTAATGATACTTATTTGGTAGTATAAAACGTTAGAATTTAGTGTATAAATTTGATCAAATTTTAGATATTTCGACTTAAAGATAAAACTAAAACATCAAGTTTTTTAAGGCAGATGGGGTATAAGATTCTAGATCATAATAGAACACGAGTTGATGGCTAGTTCCCTCTCAGTTCGATGGATAAACCCCCCAAGAAATACTTATAATGTAATATATATACATACACGTGCAGTGGTACAACTTTAAAATGAAGAAACTGCTATACATAGTATCAATAAGCATTACATATTTGCTTACTAGCTAGTATCGTTTAATTATTCGTATCTACAATTTTTCAAAATTTCACTCTAGATTTTCTGAAGAACAGCAGACATGTTCGCTCGTGGCTTGCACAGAGCTTCCAGTGGGACATTCTTGGACATGATGGTGCCAGTAGCTGTTGTCATGTCAACTTCCGCATCCCCAATCCTGGTCCAATCGAAGCACTGGAGCAGCACCCCCCGGACTAGCCCCATGGTTCGCATCGCGAGATTCTCACCGGGATACCTGCGCCTCCCCATCCCAAATGGCATCATAAACTTCCCCTCTGCTCTGCCGTGCTCGAACCTCCGGCCTGAACTCCTCCGGGTCCTCCCATGTCGCCGGATCCCTGTGGATGGCGTACGCATTGACAAGGATCATCGACCCTGCTGGGACGTCGTACCCGTGGATCTTGCAGTCGGTGGATGCCTCGTGCGGCAGTAGCATCGGCGCCGCCGGGTAGAGGCGAAGCGTCTCGCTGATGATGCAGTGGAGGTACGGCAGACGGGGAAGGTCGTTCTTGTCGAGAAGGCGACCCCCTCCGACGTTGGACTCGATTTCGTCTTGCGCCTTTTTCAGCACATCTGGGTGGTTAAGCAGGAGCGACATTGCCCATTCCATAGTCGTTGAGGTCGTCTCCGTGCCGGCGCCGAGCAGGTTCTTCAATCCAGATACGAAGAAAAAATATTAGTGAAAGATCGCATGGCAATTAGCTGCACAGAAGCAGAACTAAGGATATGGAAACATGCGTAGTGCTTGCTACTCACTGGCACGAGAGCGTTGATAAAGGTGTCCGTGTAGACATCGGGCTCTGTTTTCTGCAGCGACAGCATGACGCCGATCATGCCCATCTTCTCGTCCGCCGAGTCGTTGCCATCGGCCTCGCCTTTCTTGCGCTCCAGCTGCTTCAGCTTCTGCCTTTCCGCATCGATCATCTTGTCGAAGAACAAGTCCCTTCGCTTAACCAGGTCCGCGAGCTTCCTCTTGGCGCCGTACACATCGAGCCACCGCAGCAGGGGCATGTAGTCCCCCAGGTTGGCCCCACCAACCAGCGGGATGGTCTCCTCGATGATCTCCTTCAACTCCCGCGCCTCCTTGGACATGTCCTCGTCCGCGTCGTTGGAGTAGGTGTTCCTGGTCTGCGCCATGATCTCCATGAGGACACTATGGGAGAGGTCAAACAGCCTCCGCTTCAGCTCGACCCTGGCGGAGGCGCGGGCGAGGCGGCGCACCATGGCGCGCAGCTCGCGGGCGATTATGGTGTCGGACATGACGTTGACGCGGTGCGCCGAGAGGAGGTGCACGGTGGAGACGCGGCGCATGGTGCGCCACAGCGCGCCGTAGTTGAGGACGGTGAGCACCGAGTAGTCGAAAGAGGCCTCACGCGTGGACGGGAAATGTGGGCGGCTGGCGATCCCGACGTCGAGGTCCCCGGAGAAGCACTCCTTCGCCAGCGCCGCGGAACCGATGACAACGGCGTGGCGGCCGCCGAGGCGCAGGTGGACGACTGGCCCGTGGCGCGACACAAGGCCGGCGAGCGTGGTCTGGAGCGGCTTCTTGAGCAACGGGAGGTGGCCGAGGATGGGGAGCGCGAGCCGCGGGCCAGGTGGCAGCCGTTGTTGCTTCTTGCCGCGCCTCATCAGGAGGTGGTGGAGCAAGACGAGGAGCACGGAGGTGACCACGGCGACGTAGTAGAATCTCTCCATGGCTGCTCTGTGGTGAGCGCGCGATGAGCTGAAACTTGGGACAAGTTCTAGCTGTGGACAGTGCTGTGTATGTTGGGACAAGTTCTAGCTGTGGGCGTGGTCATATTTATATGAGGCCAGAACGAGGACAGGCTTCGTTCTCAAAAGCGAAAATGGCGATGAACTTGTGGCTGTGTGATGTTTCGCTCGCTGTTGATTAACGTACACACGCCAGGAAGGAGAAGCGGATGAACTTGACGGAGGCGACGACGTCTACTCCAAACGTGGCGGAATGTTATATCCGGATGACGTTTTATTCTTTGGATGCCATTTTACGGATCGACAAAGTTTCGATGGTATTTTCCGGATATGGTGATGTTTGGATGTTATGAGACCAATTTTCCCTATCTTCATCTTGCTCTCCACGGATGTTTCTTGCCGTGAACCGGAGCATAGCTCGTGACTGGCGGGAGAAAGCGGACCAGGATTAGTAGACAACACGTACTAGTCTCCAGAAACAGCCGTACTGGACTTCCCGTGCGGCGTTGCCTGTTCAATGTCGGCGGGGAAGACGCAACACGTGACGTCCACACACGTGCGTGCGAGCGTGTACAAGTCTGTGCGTGGATGGGGACGACCATGCATGCTATTGGGCTCCGGCGGCGTTCACGGACTCACCCAAGTGGAGCGGGCGAGCGGAGCGCGTCCACGTACGAGTGGCTGCCCGCTGCGTCAGTGCCGAGACAACCAGGAAGCTGGGCGGCTGCGCCTCCGACAATGATGTTGCCAGCAGTAGCACCATCAGATGTACTCGTAGGCCACAATATCTTGTGTTTTCAACAAACTGCCAGAGATGGAGATGATGAACCAGTGGTTCACCAAAAGCTGGTGCTAGCTCGGCCGCGAGGCCATGACCACCACCTCCGACGCCATTGCTTGGAGTCAAGTTTAGTAAATTCTCAAATAATGCAAAGGCATGTGGTGTACTACTCGCGTTCGCAGCTGGCACCATCTTCGAGCATCGGGCAACTTTGTTGGTCGACCTCGTAAGTCGTAACGTCCCTGCGCTCGCTGCATGCACCAACACCAGCAGCGATAGGGAGAGGCAAGGCAGCCGGCGATGGCATGCGTGCGCGGACGACGAACATGGCTCAACGGTGAAGGTACGCATGGACGGTGAATGCTTGCTGGCAACACGAGTGCAGGAGACGCGATGTCATGTGGCGAGTGCCGGGAGACAAAGCGGCTAGCGGTCACAGTAGGCGGGCGCTAAGCGAGGGAGACGAGACGGCCACATGTTTTAACGGTGTACGTACGTGCACGAATACACGGTGGATTAACAAGAACTAACGGTAATGACAGATAAGAGAACAAAAATTATAAACCAATGACAACCAAGAGAACCTGTAAATCTGGATGGCAATGAAGGAATTAGTATAGCTTTGGATAGCAATGAAGGAATTTTCTCAAAATTATTTGATGCAACCGGAAGGAAACCCCTGACCGCCACGTGACGTCCACACAGGAAGAAAACTATTCAGGACCTGTGTCGGTAGGTCATTTGAAGCCCATACACGATACAAGGATGTGATTGACCGATAAATGCACATGAGGGTCAGCCCAGCCCACACCGTACGAGCTTTGCTTAAAGGCAGGCCAGGCTTAGAACATCACGCCCACTAGGCTGGACTTTTATATTGGGCTGTGTCTCCAGGTATGGCCTAAACTAATATCATGGCCTATAAAAATAACCTGTTGAATTTATCGGCTATTCAGTTTTTTTTCCCAATCACACCATGTGGGCAATTTAGTTTTTTCTCGGCGTAGTGTTGGGATCCAGTTGTGTTTTTTCCCTCTCAATGGAAATATCAGAGTGATTCCTAAAAAAGGGGGAAATATCAGGGTGTTTGAGTCCAGAGTTTACTATTCATTCCAGATTCTTCCGCGGTAAGAATATCTCTGATAGATTTTCAGGACCGTCTAGGAGCGGATTCAGTTGGGAATAAACATGTTCGTATAAATAATAGATGCAGTTCTTGATGCACAGAGAAAGATAGATACGGAGAGAGAGAGGGAGATAGAGTAGTGCACCGACCGGATGAGTCGACGGGAGGTACAGTGGCTGCGGCGGTGTTCATGTTAGAGCCGCTAGCCGCCATGGTCGTAGGTGTGGCGTCGTCCTCCGTTCGGCTCGCGTCAGTGGTCGTCATAGGTGCAGACGTTTCCTGCATCCGGGTGCTCGCCGGCGTCGATGAAGAATCCCGTCGCTGGCAGTGCCCCTTCTCAGATCGGGTTAGGGTTAGAGTGTCGGTGGGGAGTCTGGCGGCTCGGTGAACCTCGTATTGAGCGGCCCGGCCTCCACCTCATCTTTATAACACTGTGCGACGAGAGTCCACCAACCATAAGGTTGGGTAACCCCAATCAGAGTGCAGATGTAAAACCCGTTAGACCGTTAGACCTAAACGGTGGGAGATCAATTCTAACAATCTCGTCATAAAGACGCTCAGTCCGTCATCTTCTTAAGCCGTGCACCCTGTCCTTGAGACCCAGAGCGGCATCAACCGAAGGAAATGATCAGATCCTTAAAAAAAAACAGAAAAGATCAGATCCTTTCCGGTTGGTGGTAGCAATGGCAGATGCCGCACGCCGGCAGCACATGCCTCTAAATATCGACTTCAATAATCCGATAAACTTTGATTCATTTGGCAAGGAGCCAAGGAGCAAGGACACGCCATTCCTCAGTACATGCTGCTAGCTGCTAGCTGCTAGTACCTCACAAGATTCGTTGAACGTAGACATGGCAGTTGGGACTCGGGAGAAGCAAGATCAGCAAAATTTCAATCCATGCTCGTGTCAGCTAAAACAACCACTATTTCAGCGCTAGTTCTTACTTCCTTAATCCCAAATTATAATAAGTTTTGACATTTTTAGATTCATAGATTTTACTATATACCTAAATAAAATATATCTTGATACGTAACAAAAGTTATATATATAGAAAAAAAAATCAAAATATCTTATAATTTGAAATGAGAGGAGTACTTTAAAAATATATCGTTCAGATTCTGAGATCAGTGATCATGACTCTGTTTGTCAGGATTTATTGTGTGTGCGACTGAATTGTAGAGAGAGAAAAATAATACTCCCTCCATCCCAAATTATAAGACATTCCAAAAATCTTGAAAAGTCAAAACATCTTAAGTTGACCAATAATTATAGAAAAAACTATAAAGATTTATGACTCCAAATAGTCATACTATGAAATTATAATTGATACTGAATCTAATGATATTTTTTGATATCATAAATATTATTATATTGTTGTATAAATTTGGTCAAACTTGAGATATTTTGACTCTCCAATATTTATGGGATGTCTTATAACTTTTATAACTTGGAATGGAGGGAGTATTCTATGGCTGAATAGTAGGAGCTGATTTTGGCTTATAATTGCAAGATTTGTTGGAGGACATAGTGCAAGTGATGTGATTATGCATAAAAAGATATCAGAATGTGAACTGACAACTGACCATAGCATGGTTTGTTAGATTTTCTTGTGCCATAACATGTCCATCCAGAATTTTTTAAAAGTTCTTGCTGGTGCTTGTATTTTTCTATATTTGTTGCAAGATTTAATGGCACTATACATCTGTTGATCTGTGTGTTCTGTTTCACAAAAAAAAAAAGTTACATGCTACCTCCAATCTCGTAAAAGAAAGCCTGAGACTATCGGATAATAACAACTTAGGGAACATCAAGCTGAAGTTGTGAACCAAAGTTGATCGTGGATTTTTCCTCTTGGAAACGACTGCAAACTCAGGATCCTAGTTCGGTCAGGGAACACTACAGAGCAATCCAAGGAGACAGGATCACATCACAGCTTGATATAGAACAGTTGGTTCAGAATAAGTTCGGGCACAAGCTTACATATCACAGGTGGCGAAGCCGGCCGGGCATGTGGCACAATGCAAGCTCGATCATGCCCGGTCGCTTGCAATGCAGTGTGCAAAGACGACTGGGTGAGTGACTGGCCCCCGTTGGTCGCATCCATCACAGACACATCTTGATCGGAACCGTACCAATTGTCAGAACTGTTTCTGATGATGAGGTGACATTAGTTCGACTCAAAGGACTTGTAGTTCTCGTCCCAACCGGGCATGGCCCTGCAGGCTTTGGCTGCTCGTCTTTGGCCGATTAGTCGGTTGGTTCGTGTCCAGCATGGCGTTGGACAGGAATGAGGAAGACCATCACTCATCAGAAGGACGCCGAGCAGTATGTGTCCGTAGAAAAGGACGTAGCCACTGAAGTTTCTGTTTTGCTCTGACACTGGCAGACGGGATAGCATACCGGCCCGTCAGGCAGTGACACATCAGGTTGGATTCAGACTGCGAGAGCATGATAGCTCGTCATTCCTCATTTCAGTCGAGAAGCTGTTGCTGGCGATTGTGATACCTACTTATGTCGTAAGCCCGTAACACCCTTGGAAATATTATTGGATTCTTTCATAGGATCTTGATTGAACCATGACTACTGATTACCGACGAATGTTTCGTACTCAAGAACTTCGCAAATTTAGTTCGTTCGTGCGGGGTTGATGAAGAACTACAATGCTATCCTTTATCTAAAAAAAAAAATCATTGCATGGAGCCATGGATACAGCGCAAGCGAGGAAGAATTATTGCTTGGAAGGTAACTGGGCACAAGGGGTATGGGCATATAAGTTCTGATGAAAGTGCAAACGATTTTGGGAAGAAGTGCTGCTATATCGGCAAATTCCATCTGCGTTTTCAAATAAAAGGCCTGCCTATAATGCCAGTCTGATCTGATGCAGACCATCCTACTTGACTTCCGGAAGTTACAGCACGGTCTATCTGGAAGTTTGAAATCAATGATTTTTTTTCCCAGGTGGCCAGGTGCTCCATTTCTGACGTCGGTCCTAAGCTCTGATTGAATCAATCTGCCCTCTATCTCCGGCACATTGTTACTTTATAAAAACTAAAAGAAGAAGAAGAAAGAAAGGGAATCCGGCTGGCCTCTTTCTTTCCCTCTTGTGCTTACAAAAAAAAGTACAAATATACGAAATGATAAAATCAGCGCCATATGGAAAGGTGTGGCCTTTCCTCTCTACGTAGCCTTAGGTGCTAAGGAACATGAATGTTTCCATCAACGGCCAATTGATCAATCACAGATGTATTCACCGGATCGGATATGCGAATTCTCTAGAGATGATATCACTTTCCAATTTTTTGCTCAATGATTTAAAAGTCCTTTATAAACCCCTCTACTACATGGTGATGCGCATGCACACAGCACACACTCCTCAAGTCCTCATCATGCACATATTTGCAGTTTTAGCATTCAACTTCAGAGTTCCAAGTTTCCAAGGTTAAAAGAGCTAATTGAGGACCAACTGAATAGAAGACTTGTGGTTGTGGGTGGGTTTCTTGTTTGGCTTCTTAATTACGTGTTGAATTTCTCTCCTTATTGAAGTCGTGCGTTGCACATTCTCGAAAACCTGTGTTCAGTTTCAACAGCCATTTGGTCTCAGAGTCGTTGATTCAGTACTGCAAATTTGTTTTTTTTTTGTATGTTTGAGTTTGTTCAGTCCAGCCGAAAGTCGCATATATAACTTCGAAACTACTCTGTATAGTGTAATATATATACTCGGAATTCTGTCAAGGGTATGGATTCGGCGACTATAGCAATCTTATAAAAAACATTAGGGCAGGGTAAATTGTACTCCATCCGTTTTAAATTATGTCTTTTTTTTGTTTTTATTGTATTTGCTATGCACGTAGATCTAAATATATAATAAAATTAATGTATCTTAAAAATCAAAATATCTTATAATCTAAAACTTATTTAGTACTTAACAAGCGCAACGCGGCCCACTAATGGTCAATTGCCGCAACCCCCGGTTCACATGCATGATTTCCCTAAAGATCTCTCCGGCCTACTACACACACAGCACAGGTTCACGTCCAGATACGACTCCAAGTTCCAGAATGAAAGAACCATGAAATGTACTCCGTGCTCACTTGTCATCGATTGGTGCCTCACTGTTCATATTTTTCACGAAAGGAAGTGGACATTTGGTACTACAAGCATACTGCGACTTGAGTGAAAAAATGGAGAGCTTCTTATACAGTTTATTGATCTGCACAGTTACAAGAAGCAAATTGCTGCTAGTATATAAGTATATATACTTTCCTGCTCCACTGAACAAGGCGGCATCTCGCAAATCTCGACGACACCCTGCAAAAGTGCCAGTATACAAAACATCCATCCATGCGACGTCAAGCGGACGGACCAACCGACAACCGGGCGTTGCCGCCGTTCCCGGCCTCGATCTCAACTCGCATTCACCGGCCGGGTTTCCAGATCGGGAAGCAGCAGCGAGCCGCGGATTTCCGCTGGCCATTGCTCCACACTACTTACCCCAAAACGAGCAGCTAGCCACAGGAAGAGAAGATGCACTGCTAATGGCTAAAGCAAACGGACGGTTCCAGTAATGCGAAGTGTATCAGCTTCATCTTCAGCTTCACTTGTAATCTAGCACTGCTGCCCGGGTAGTCGCTCAAGCAGCAGATGCCGTGAGAAGATCGTGGAGTGGAGCGGTGGAGTGATCTTTTCTCTTTGTTTTTGTTTCATTCAGTTTTTATGGGAGGCAAGTGCTGGATGGTAGCGCGCAGCGGTGGCGGTGCACGCATGCATCAGTCGAGCGGGTAGCATGTGTCCTCACCGCCCGTGTTCCACAGGAAGTGCGCGTAGGCTGCCGCGTGGTGCGCGTTGCTGGGGTCGGCGGTGATGGCCTCCTGGTACGTCTCCTCCGCGGCCGCGAGGTCGTTGCGCGCCTGCCACAGGAACGCCGCGTACCGCCCTAGCGCCTCCGCGTCCGCCGGCTGCGCGCGCACCGCCCTCCTGAAGAAGTGCTCCGCCCTGAACGCACGCAAAAACAACACACACAGCTCCGATCCGTCAGCGACTGCTGCATGCTTGCACCATAACCAAAACCATCGCGCGCGGCAGTCGACTCACCTGTCGAGGTCGCCCTGCACCTGGTACAGGAACTGGGCAAAGTTCGCCAGGAGCAGCGAGCTGTTGGGCTCCTCGGACACGGCCTGCTCGTATCTCTGCGCCATGGCCACGTGCTCCGACGAGTAGGCCAAGTCTGGCTTGGGCGCCTCCACCGGCGCGACGAGCTGCTCCAGGATTTCCGGGTCCATCAGCTCCTCTGCACGCACGCTCGCCTGCATCCTGGTGGCTTCATCAGATATCCGTTTCCAGATGACCAGCTCGTCCTGTACAGTCTGCTGTTGTGCCTCCTCCACGGACGCCTCCGAGCCGGCGCCCGCGCCCAGTGGCGTCGCCTGCTGCTGCGACACGTCCTGCGGCAGCACCGCTCCGCTTTGTCGGTACGACGACTCGTCCGACTGGCCATCGCCGGTGGCGCCGGCAACCGGCCGCACCTTGCCGCCCCCGTCGCCGTTTCCGCCCACCGAGGCCGTGCGGCCGGCGGAGAACGTCTTGAGCGCGGGGGTGTCGAACCGCTGATGGAAATGGGAGGATTGTTCCGGCTGCTGCTGGGTGTGGGTGTCCACCATCTCCACAGCCGCCGCCACGGCGGCGTGGGGAGGGCGGAGAGTGGCAGCGGCCGCGACGACGCTGTCGCCCATGGAGTAGACGGTGAAGTTGGCGAGGAGCAGCATGAGGGAGACCATGAGCGCCGGGGTGCCGGAGAAGATGTGCTGGAAGAGCCAGACGAAGGAGGCGTGCATCTCGCCGTGGACGCGCGCCAGGACGCCCTGCAGGTCCTCGTAGAACAGCCCCTCCCGCATCTGCAGCGTGAAGCTCTGGAGCTCCCGGATGATGAGCACCATCGAGGAGAAGGCGCGCCCCACCGCGGCGCGCGCGGACTCGCCGGCGCAGTCGATCAGCCGCTCGTCCCACCGCCCCTGCCCCAGCTGCTGCTGCTGTTTCCTTCGCTTGAGCATCCGCAGGGACAGCGGCAGCCCGACGCTGCTCGCGCTCCGCTCCACGCTCGCCGGCCACCCGGAGCCGCCGGCGGCGCCTGGGTGCTGCCCCGCCGCGAGCTCTTGGATCCTCCTCAGGAACTCCTCATCGCCCCCGCCGTCGCTCCCGACGCTGTCAATGCTCGCACTTAGAGCGCGCCTGATCGCGTGCTGCCCGCCGCGCCGCTGGCCAATAAGACCGGCGTTCCAGCCAGCCAGCGACGACTGGCTCCTCGCCAGCCTGACGCCAAGAGCGGCATGCTGCGGCGACGTGGCAATGGCGGAGGACGAAGGCGACACCGGAGAGGAAGAGGAGGGGGAGGAGCACGGCGGCGGGGTCACGACCGCCGCGACCTGGATGCCCATGGGTCTCGGCCAATACCGGCCACCACCGCAACGATGGTTGGGAATGGCCTTCGGGAGGCTAAATGCAAGGGGAAGAAGGGAGGGAGGGAGTGAAGGGAGGAGGAGGGTGAGAGGAAACGAGCGTCGGCCTTATTTCAGGATCCGCGGAAGGAGTCCTGGTCAACCTCACCACGCAGCTGCAGCTCGTGAGAGCAGCTGGTACCAGTGCTGCGAGTGCTGCAATGGCGACACTACCTTTAGACAAACTTTATAGGCACCCCAAAGCAGAAATGAATGATATTTGTTGCGTCCGTAAAACAATAGGCCAGGCCAAATTTAGGAGTAATTTGTACTGTCGGGTCGCTACAAATGGAAACTGTGCTGGATGAAAAATCAATGGAAAGATAGTGGTTGGAGAAGACGCCGTAGCGTGTTTCGTCTAGCACGGGCACGGAGAGGCCGAGCCTATTTATCTCCTTGCTCCCGGGATGGCGGGGCTGTGTGCTCGAAAAATCTGGACTAGACCGCCGCCAGCCCCTGCGGCCCTGCCTACCTCTCTGTTCCGCACGGTCGGGCTCCCACTCCAATCATCAGGGTGTGGCCACCATGACTGTCAATAGTTTTCCTTATTTTCTTCTGAACGAACCATATTGTATTTCTGTAGGCATACATAGTCTGATAGTCCTACGCAAAAAAAAAATGCACAAGTATATGTAGATTTTTCCTTGTTATATGTTCTGTAGGGATACATAGTCCCACGCTAAAAAAACAAAAGTCACAAGAAGTATCTGCACCAAGAGGTCTACTAGATTTTATTTTTATTTTCCTTTTGTGTGTACACACCACACCAACTTGCATATAGATGAATTTAAGCCATACATATCTGCGGTCGCTACGGTAGAACAATTCTTCCAAGTTTGTCAGTATTTTAGCCTTGTATTCTCTCTATTTTAAATTATAATGCATTTTGACTTTTCTAGACACAGTGTATTTGCTATTCACATAGATATACACTATATCTATCTATCTATATATATATTAAAAATTATATATATAGAAAATCTAAAATGTTTTATAATTTGAAACGGATTTGAGTTATCTTTTTAGAAATTTAGAATAATATTTTTTAGATGGAGTACACTGTATTGTTCATATCTTACGTAATCAAGTAAGATGCAAGATAAATTATAATTTAATCTACGACCACGTTGTTGGTGTCATATGCCGCCTTTCGAGAGGGTTAACAAATGTGTTTTTTCTTTCAACCCTAGATCCTCTGCAGGGTTAACAAATGTGTTTTTCTTTCAACCCTAGATCCTCTACAGCAGTTTAGCGGTGGAGCAAGGCATGCAACAAGGTTGTGGAGCGTCGGTGACCACGATAGGTGGAAGGCGCGGTTAGAGCACGAATGAGAGTACTCATCGGCAATAGATTAGCAGATGACAGAATCGGCGGTGAGCCTAGACAACAGACCGTGTGGTAAAGGAGGTGTGTCGTTAGGGGTGAAGCTGTGTTGTGACAGCCTTGATATTTTAAAAAACATTTATATTAATTAATTTTTCATCATATTGACACCCCTCATAATATAGGTTTATGTACCCATAAGGTAAGTGTACCTTTTCTTGTTTTTAGAAAAAATAGTACACCTTCCATACTTGTATCACTTTTTCTTTTAAATTAAGGTAGTGTTGGTTCAACTTCTGGAAAGTGGAACGGCAACAACAAACAAATTGAAGCTGCTCTTTCGGAAAACGCAGGTGTCACGTATTTTCGTAGCACCTTTAAACTGTGCTTACAGCTTTTGGCTTTGTTTTTTTTAAAAACGGATGAAAACAGAGAGTTTATTCCTAGATATTTTTAAAGGAGATAGAGAGTAAGGAAATGAGCACCGACTAGACTTAAAACTCTGCATCCTCTGGTCGTCATTAGGAGAGCGGTTAGCGGCGGCCGGCGGTAGATGGAACTGCCGTGCGAGTGCGACAGAGAGTCCGGATAGCTCGGGCAACCCTTATAAATTTCCTGAGGCATGACCCTGCCTACATTCCTCAGGAATTTCCTTCCGCGGAACTGCGGAAGGCATCGCTGCGAGCAACGTTTTCTCGCGTCGGCGTCCCTTCCGGCGCTCCCCGGCCGCGCCACCGTGTCCGACAGGAAATATCCCACAACGGACGGCCGCAACGAAAGGCGTGGGCACCACGTTCCCATCCGCCGGCGTCCGTTCGACCTGCCGAAGATCTCCTGCGCCGAATCAGCTGCTAGCTTTCCGCTGCGAATTCGACGGTCGAAACGGGCTTTAGGCTGGGCCGCTACGGAGGGAGGAGAGGACCAGTCCTTGCAATGATCGATTGATGGTGCGGCACCGGGGGCGGCCTGGGCCACCCCGGGACGCCAGCGACAGGTGAAGTGTCCGCGGGGGGCTGGGCCAGCCCGGGCAAACTGCCAAGCTAGGGAGTGCAAGTTGCATCGCCATCACTGGTGCGCTACGGAGCGGCAGTGTGCCGCTTAGATTTGATCTCCCCGCTTGTCGACGTCGATTCTTGTTTGGTTCTTCCTCGATTCTATACGAAGTATTTCTTGGTTTCAATTTTTGAGGTGTTGGTGTGCTGACAGTACCCTGTAGGATTGTGCTCCAGCTAGCGGCTAGTGTGGAAATCTCTGAAATGACCTTAGATGGCAACTTCATAGCACTGGGTACGCGTTAGAAAATGGCAGAGATGTGCGTCAGCGGTGAAGCTTGAGAAAATCAGAGAGTGGTGCGCTTCTCTTGTAGCTGTGAAATTATCAGCACAAACCATATGTTGAAAATTTGAATTTAGTAGTGATTGTTCAAATTTTTGTAGGTGTACCTTCGTCACTGATGAGCGCTATGTCTTTTTAGTTTTTACCTCCAAATGGAGTGAAAAGGAGAGAAAGAAACAGAAAGGGAGTAGTACGCCCCCCTCGTAAGTTGGTTTCCGTTGGTTCTCTCGATGAAGCAACTCCCCTTCTGGATTCTTCGATGACAGGTCACAGTTTGTAACTCTGTCGTAAGATATACAATGGGCGGTTCAAAATAGTATCGGACACCAGGGGAGAAACATCCAATTCAGCGTTTAGATCTCAACATCTATGGGTGTAAAGATTTTGATATGCCTGCTTCTCCTGCTGTTTTTGGCAGCAAGTCCAGATAGTGAAACAACATCAACTCGGTAGATGCCAATGAAAATATGAAATATCCAACGATAGCCACATGTTCAGAACCAAACTGATGGTTGTAAACTACAAAGCAAATCTGAATGGTCTCCACTTACAAACCTAGTCTAGCTACTACGTCGAAATTCTGAAATTACTGAGACATATTGCCGAATTGTCTCAACTTGGCACTGAACCTGCCAGTCTTCCACACTAGTTAACTGAATTCTACATGTGCTCATGCTGTTCCCTCAAAGAGGTTGTGTCGTGACCGTCTCTCCTACTAAAAGCGCCCCTCTCAAAAAAAAAAAAGTTGACAGTGTTTGCCTTAAAGAAGTGGGCAGAAAGGAAAATCGATAGAATGAGAAGATCGTTTCTCTGGAAGGTGCAACTTCGCTAAATGGAGGCTATTGTCAGGTTCGACGGGCGAAAGCAACCACACCAAAGATATTTCGTGGGCTTGGCATTATTTACCTAGAGAAGTTTAATCGAGCGTTGCGGGGTAAGTCGGGAGAGGTCCTCAGCAGGGACTGTTGCACCCTGTAATTCAGTGTAGAAAGCGATTTCTCGGACGTCAATGGTGGTCATGGGAGATAAAACCTTGTTCTGGGCCTCAGGCATGAGAGCTCATCAGAGACTCAGGCGTCAGGCATGTATTGATCGAGATCGAACGAAGCTAAACAGGTGACTAGGTCAGTGTATCCTGAGATTACATGTATCTCTATCGCCCGCGATGTGGACGGTCGCGTGCCCAAGCTCCTTTCATCTCGCAACTTTCCTTTTCCCGGCAGGCCGACGCGACGCGGTGATAGCAGCATGACCGGCTAGAACGAGAGCTCTGCACCCGCTTCCCAACAAAACTCGCGGCACCACATGACTAATAGTGGCTTAATTAAGACTGGTCACGTGTGCGGCGGTTTAGTAGCACCTGCCGTTCCTATCGCCCCCGGACCAAAACCTTGACCACCGGTTAAAAATCCTTGGGCAATTCAGCATCTCTAGGTGACGTCAATCGGCGTCGCAATGGCTTATACAGTAGTCCCTCTGTCTAGAAAACAGGTAACTGTGGGAGTGAGTGCTAGTAAAAATAGTTCATATTTAATTAAATTTCTAACAAATAGTGTTTTATTTTATCTTCAATAAAACACAGTAGAGGTCAATCCCCTCCTGTTTAGATAAAAAAAAATTATTATGCAAATTAATTTACCATAAAATATATTCTAAATTAATATTAATAGTATTTATTTGATATTATAAATACTGATATTTTTATGTATAATTGGTTAAACTTATAATAAGATAATAAAATATGACACAGAATTGCATGTCTGTTTGTCTAGACGGAGGGAGTTCCAGTTCGCTGCCTCGCCTCAGCTCTGATATTTTCTTTCTGGGCCTCTCCAGCCGTCACTAATCAATCAGGTGTCATCGTGCTTTTGTCTTTGCACGAATGCAATTTTCCACGCAGCGGCCCCACCGCTATACAGTCGGAACACTGTCTGCTTGCAGCTGTAAGACCATACAACGCACAAAATGTTTAGCTTCGGTGAGCAAACCGCAATATAATTCATCAGAACACCACTGCTAGGGCGCTCAAAGTATGTCGACTTAATTAGACACTGTTAATGCTAAAATCCTCTGAATGGCAACAGCTATTCAGGCAATTCAGCTGGATAACTCGATGGCCGACAGAGACGCCGTTGATGAGCAACCTCCGATGATCCGACGCCACCCCTCAGTTATCTACTCCTTGCCTCAGCGATTACCCTGATCTCACACGTCCTGCTCCCTTATCCCCGCGCGCGGCGCGGTTAACCTGTCTCACCGGATCTCTGAAGCTCAAATGACCGTACCTGTTACATCTGCTAGCTAATCCTTATCTTAGTCTCCATTGTTCACACACTCGTAGAGGAAAAAACACATGCAACTCATCTTAGGTGGTATTTGGATATATCATACTAAACAACTTTAGTTTATGTACATCAGATCTTTAAACACTAATTAGTAGTATTAGACAGAAGACTGATTACAAAACTAATTGCATAAATAGAAATTAATTTATGAAACAAATCTATTAAACCTAATTAATCTATAATTTAATAATATAGTGTTACAGTAAATTTGTGTTCTAGTTTTTAAAAATTTGTCTCATGAATTAGCCTTGACTTCTATAATTAGTTCATAACCCTCCTTCGATGTGGCACCTTCTTTAGTCTTTATTGTTCACACCCTCTTAGAAGAAACAACACATGCAGTCTGCAACAGTTGGGCGTTTGCCTTTCATGGTCAAGCCGCGCGGATGACTAGTGAGCCATCAATTCTAGAACCTTCCTTTCCGAGGAAACTATTGCACCAGTACCAATGAAGAATTTTCATGTGGTTGTTTGAAGGACGCCATCACCGAAGTACGGTACCTCCATAGTGCAAGGAAAAACACGCGCAAAAAATTCCTTACACCACCTTTCTATTTGAGGGACATTCTGTTATATTTTTCTTTACAAAACTATATATAGCATAATGTCTTCATCCTAAAATACGTTAAACTATTCTGAAAATTTGATTAAGTTTGTAGAAAGGGAGTAATATATTTACGATATCAAATGAACTTTATTAGATATATTATGAAATGTATTTTCATAATTTATCTATTTGATGTGGCAAGTGTCAATATTCTTCTTTACAAACTTGCTCAAGCTTAATGATTTTTTTTCACGGACATGCCCTTATGACATATTTCATTAAGAGGGAGTGAAGTGGTCAACTTACAAGAAAAGAAACTCTATTGGTTCAAGGATTACCAGGAACCCAGAATGCTCTCCAAAATAAGTTAACGCTGAGCTTATTTTGCAAACACAGTCTGCGATGAGTAACTAAACGACGGCAGTGGAATACGCAATCTGCGAAGCTACCGCAAGCCCGCAAGATCCCATAGATTAGCCTCATTAATGATAGCCTGAACAATTGAACTCGGACTTGCAACTCCTCTCGTTAGCTTAGAACGATTTGACGTAATGACAAGTTGGCAACTAAAAATCTAATATATTAGGATTAGAGGAGTAATCCCTCCACTCCTAAAAGAGTACAGTTCAAGAAATGGACTTGTCCAATTCATTCCTAGAATTGCATTTTTTTTTTTTGGACGAGGAAAATACATTATTTAGCCTACTATATGTTTTTCTTATGAAACTATCTAGTATATGTTGTGCTACAATAAATGGAAGTAAGAGTACTGGCAACGCGAGTGACGAATGCTGAGAGATACAGTAGGCAACTGCAAACAAGTTACACCAATTTGACATGTTCCATAAGCGTTTATCTGGAATGAGCCCTCATTCTCCAGAACCACAGAAAACTGAAGAACTGCCAAACTTCTCTTCCTGTCCCAAACAGTTTCAGTAAGCTGATCTGCCATGTCAGCGCAGGTCTGCCAAGTGGCGTAGTTTCCAAGCAGGGCCAAAAATATCATTCAAGCAATTCGACGAAATAGCTTCCTGTACTAAAAAAATATCTGTCACCCGAGGAGGAAATCCAAACGAGAGGCGCATATTCATAGCCCAGGAATATGCCGTAGAACACGATCTTTGGAGTAGTCCGTGGAAAGTCTGGTGAATCCCAGGCTGTACAAGGAATATGCGCGCAACTTGACGTAGTAGGGTCGTGGGCGTTGGCGAATACGGAGTAGGCCGAACCGCTGGTGCGATCCGGGGTCAGGTCGCCCGACCGGATCTCACGACCCGGCAGCCGGATGGGCCATGTACGGGTCCAGTCACCAAACGTTTCTGGGCTGATTTCGATACGCGGGCCCAAGACGGTGTGGGCCTGCTCCGGGGAAAAAATGTGTGGCGCAGAATCGCAGACGGCGCGGTGGCGGGTCGTGGTAGGCGCCACCTGCTGCTGTGGTGACGTCACGCCGCTTACATCCTCGTGAGCCGTGATCTGTCCGGTTTACCGACCGTATGCACTGTGCGCGCGGGGTCGTTGGGCTTGGTTGTTCGGCTACTGAAATTTCAGGGCATGCCCTTTCTATCTGTCTCATGGACTTAGTGCACGTTTATATATGTTCAAGGCTTTCCAGTAGTAAGAGAGCAACTTTGATGATGAACAGATATTTTCCTTGAGTACCGGAGATTACGAGGTGTTAATGAACACATCCTGCCATTCTTAGAGCGCGTTTGGTTATCAGCCGTAGTTCGCCACGCGTATATGTGTGGCTGCACCACAGATCTTTGTAGGATTATACATTGTTCTGATAGGATTATACATTTCTGACTGATTTTTTGTGAGAGAAAAACACTGTTCTGACTGGATTTAAATCGGCTGAAAAATCAACTGAAGAGGTTGATTGCTGCTGCCAGCCTTTCGATCCTCACACCGACGACTACACCTCCGCTTCGCTCTGTGCCTGCTCCCTGCTGCGGTCCACCGCCTCTAGCCCTTTCACGCTCACGCGTGATACTTCAGCGGCATGGCCCCACACGAATCGCGATGGACACCCCAAAGGCCGAAGCAAACATTTGGTTTTTGACTGGGCCGTTAGAAGAACTACAAATCTAGCCCAACAGATCGCGCCGTAATAGCCCAGTCGTCTATTGCTATCATTACGAGGCCCATCTAATGGCGCAGTCTCCGGATGCTCAAATTCTTGTTCATCCGTTCAAACTCAAGCAGGTAACTGTAGTTCGACCGCTGTTGCATAATTCCATCCCCTTGAGAACTGCATTTTTATCCCGGTGATTGGTAAGGAAAGAAATCGATCTTCGACCGAAAATCAAAGTCACCTGCTTATGTGTTTGCTGTGGCGAAGGAGATGTCTTTGCATGCTCTGGCGTGCGGCCAGTCTAGTTTTCCCAATGGCCTTGTAGTCTTTTGGCTCTAGGAGCTCTTGCTGAGAAATTTTTATGTAATAGGAGGATCTATTAACTACTCATTCACTCCTATTAATTGTACACCCTTTACTTCGTCTTTCCCACAACATTTCCCGTTCAAGTGTTCAGGGTTCACCTGTGAATTGAAATCTAAATTTTCCCTGCCCTTTAAAGTTTTGGCACCACTTCAGACTTGAGATCAATCGGCCTTTGGAGAACTATACATCCTGCTGTTTTATACGGACGAATAAGCATTCCCAATAAAAACAAGGGAAATCTAAATAATTCACTAAATATCGAATCACTTGAATTACTTTTTTTAAAAAAAAAAGTTTGGCAAGAGCACTACCATGCCATTAATGTTAGTAATACTACGGTGAAAATTTTGGAAAACACTCATGTGTCGGCACAGAGGGATTGAAGGGATTAGTTCTTATGCATTCTAAGCCAAATATAGGAGTTAAGTACTCCTATTTGTAATACACTAATATGAGTACTTCACTTCACGAGATTCCTCATTCCTCTGCCCGGTCGCATCTTTTACTCAGCCGCGTCACTATGCCATAATTTCCTGTTAGTTACACCAGCCTACCTGCTTTGCAAATTGCATATGCGTTTAGAACTTGTACGTGCGAAAATCTAGATGTGAATTCTCATGTCATTTTCTTCACCACTTATTTCTTCCCTTCCCTTATGATGGTAGACAACTGGTTGTCAGGATGTGTGCCTGTTTTTGGCTCATCATCATATTTGCCAATGATGTTGCTATCAACAGTTAATAGGGAACAGTTCTCCAAATATACACATTTGATGTTTCTCCGGAGTGGTTACCATGGTTGCCACTTTGGAGAACACTCTCTCTCTTTAATATGGTAACTTGTGACCTGCCCTTGATGTTGATTCGGTTGCGTTCAAGGACCTGCTGGCTGCTGCTTCTGTACAACATCATGGTTAATGGGTGGAGTACCATGATTGATCAGAGATGGGCCGAGCTGTCAAGGATTGTTAATTGTTACCTCTTCGCCCTTCGGTGAAGGTACAGAGACAGGAGGTAGGAGAAGATTAATTGATTTCTTGACTCCTTTGAAATACAAAGGACTGTTTTATAAGGCACCAAACTAGGAGAATGGGCAATAAAAACATATTTGGCCGACATACAATTGCTGGTTTGCTACTCTCCCATTCCAAATTATAATTATAAGACGTTTTATATTTTTTAGATTCATAGTTTTTTCTATACACCTAGCTATATGTTATATTTAAATATGTAACAAATGTTATAATTCTACAAATGTCAAAACGTGTTATAATTTGAGACATAGAAAGTACTATTATTTAGTGTCTGACACCAAATTGGACATGATCATTTCAGCATGATTCACGCTCCTTGGGGACCTTACGTTTCCTGTCTCAGCAGGACTTGCTGGTTCTGCCTCACATAAGGTCTTGTTTAATACAAATGTATATATCTCAATTCACATATGTTAAAATAGATTAGAGTGAAACTTAGTTGAAAGGATCAAGATGTCCAAGAGGAGGGTGAATTAGGCTCTTTTTAATTTTTAAACAAGAATTAAACCTATAAAGAGTCAATTAACCCACTAGTGCCTACCGCTTGTGTGTCCTAACTAGAAAGCGGTAGCAAGTCAATAGAAAACGAAAACTTCCTACACAATTCTAGTATGGATTGAAAGACAAATGCAGAAAGTAATGCGGTGAGAAAGAGTTAGGGAAAGAGATGCTTGACACGACGATGTTTTGCCGAGGTATCGAGGAGTCGACACTCCCCCCTAGTCCTCGTTGGAGCACCTCGCAAGGTATAGCTCCCCCTCAATCCCGCGCAAGGGATGAGTGCTCTCTACGGGCCGATTCTTCGCCACTCCGGCTCGGTGAATCGCCCACAACCGATCACAATGTCGATGAAGAAGGGTCGCCGACAATCCTCCGGCGATCACCTTCCTCCAAGCACCACCGGACCGTTTAGGTGATGTCGATCACCAAGAGTAACAAGCTTCGATCTTCGCTTGACTCACTCAAGCTTCACAACTAGAGGATGCATACTTGAACTCTTGGATGAACTAGAGGAGAGGATGGATGAAATCGTGAATCACTCTCTCACTCTAGGCTCTTGCTCTTTTCCCAACCTTCTCAACAAACTCAGCAACCCAAATGAGCAAAAGCAAGGTGGGAGAGAAGTGTGAGGAACTATAAATAGCCCCTGAGAAAACTAGCTCGGGCTGGCAATTTAAGTTGGCGACGGACGCTCCGTCGACTAGGCGACGGACGCTCCGTCGCATGCCCCAATGGCTAGTTCTGCACAAAGTTTGGGCGACGGACGCTCCGACGCCTAGGCGACGGACGCTCCGACGCCTAGGCGACGGACGCTCCGACGCCCTGCCCAACGGCTATCTCTGAGACGATTTCCCAGCGACGGACGCTCCATCACAGGGGCGACAGACGCTCATCCCAGCGTCCGACGCTACATTCTGGCTCGGGTTGAAAACCACCCTCACTGGAAGACCGACGGACGCTCTCCAAGCGTCCGACTCCTGGGTCCGTCGGACCCTGAAGAACTTAGCCAGAAAACACGGCCACTGGAAGGTCGACGGACGCTGTGGACTCAACCACCCAGCGTCCGACGCCTTGGTCCGACGCGACGGACAGCGTCCGACGCCTCCGTCAGGAGCGTCCGTCGCCCAGAAAACAGTCCTCTCAACTTCGTTTTTTGTCGCGATGAATATGAAAGTTGTTCTAGGCTATCTTACGGTCACCATAGGCTTGCTTAGAGCTAAGGAAGTCAAGTGTGCACCACACCTAAGTCATGAAGCTTTACTAAGTCAAGCTACTAGTCTGAACCCCTCTTAATAATACGGTCAAAGATAAAATAAAAGCCCTATCTATTTCTAAGTGCCCTTCATCACCTTATGGCACTTAGCCTATCATTCTAGGGTCTTCATCATGTCTCCTTGAAATCCGAAACGATATCTATCTTGAGGGCTAAGTGATGACCATTAATGTCCATTCGTGTTGATCACTATGGCTAAGCTACGCATAGCCTCTGCAAAACACACGTTAGCCATGATAATCGCTAATTGTCGTTAATCACCGAAACCAACTAGGACCATAATTCTTCATTAGTTTAATTTTTAACCAAAACAATTCAATACATGTGGGTTAATATAAATGCATATGCTTCTAAACAAGACATAAGAGATGAATTATTGATTATTGTTGTCTTTTTTCTCTCAATAACTTAAGAAAAATCCCCCACACACATACACACTCTGCTGCTACCTTAGAAACACTGGAGCCTGTGAAAGAAACTACAAACTACCAATGTAAGGGGTTGTTTAGAACTCCAGCACAAATTCTCAAAAAAAAAAAGAGTTTGTGGAGTACCTTTTTAGGTGCTCTCACAAGTTTATACTTTTTTCTCGAGTAGAGTACGTGAAGTTAAAATCATTTAACTTAAAAAATCGTAAAGTAAGTTGAAAAACATAAAGCAAAGCAGTTCGAGACGCCCTCTCGATCTTGTTCTAGTTCTAGCTTTCCAGTCTCCCTCAGCGTTCTTCTTAAGAAGCAAGTGGATAGGTCTAAATAAATCTGTTAACGTGACAGGTGCCAACGATGAGAACATGCTGATTTCTACCGTTGTTGGTTTCCCTGCCAGCTACTGGAGCAGTGTTTGTACTTTTATGTGCTCTCTCTTTTGGCTCCTTGCTACTGTATGTTCTTTGGTGTTGCAATAGATAATTCCGATTTTGAATAAAGATATGAGAAAGATGAATTTGGGCTGAAATCAGACTATTATCTGGCTGGCTCTGCGCAGTCCTTTGCTCTTGTGTGCTGGCGAACATATATCATATCATTTTCTACTGTGCATGTTGAGTCGAGAAGCCAGGACGATCAAGTGACATGTCTTTACGTATAGCCTTGTTTTAGTCACTATGATAATTAAGTTGATAGCGTACCCTCGACCTAGTACTATTTGTGTTGCCCAACAACTATATCATGCTAAGAGTGACATATAACGAGTCACCATTAATGAACAACTCTGTCAGCATCAGCATGTGTTGGAATCAATTTATTTTAGTGAGAACAAAAAACAGAATCGATTAGTAATGCTAAACACTACTTGATCCTTGAAGCTTCAAGCAGAGGCAAGATTAAGAAAACAGTTACTGCAGCAATGGTGGATACTGTAGCAATAGCCTATATAACTAAGTGAGCTCCTTTGTAAGTAAGGGCTTGTGTTGGTTGAAGCCCTGGATAACTTGTCTGGTAAAAAGTCTATGAGAGTAGACCAGCGTCTATAGGTCACGACGCCTGTAGGCTTAGAAAAGCCTCACGCACTATCATCCCATGATGGCCGGAGCCAGAGGGTTGGGAGCCACTAACGATGTCATGTCGTCTCGATCAAGCCTCCAGTCCTGTATGAGGCCTCTCATTACCATGTTTACTAGGACATTTCCGATGCCTCTCGAACAAAAAGTTTGGATGGAGTTGTCGTGCAATGTGACCCGTCTTCAACCTCTCAACACGCCCTTCCTCCACCACCCCGATACGGGCAACAGTAGCCACGCCGCCCTCAACTTGCCCCGTCACTCCGTCTCGTCATCATTCCTCCTCGTCCCCCGCCGACCATGCCCCCCCCCCCCCCCTCCCGCGGTACGGCAAGCTCCAGCCATGGCACCCTTACGACGACCTGGTTCGGCGTCTCCCCTACCACCAGGGCCTCTAACTGCCAAACTGTTGCCTCCACCGTCTTGCCTACTTGTCTTTCTCGAATCCCTTTCTAAGCCCACCGGAATCTGAGAGGAAGAGAGGGGCTCGGGCCGACAGAACCCTTGCCGGCCACCGTGGGAACCCTGCCGGAGTTGGAGTTGGAGAAAACGAATAGCAACGCGAGCTCGGCCCTCGTGAAGTAAATTTTTGTGTAAAAGTTTGCTGCTTCTCGCCTTCACCTGTTGGACGTGGGAAAGTTTCCGCGACGTGAACAGCACGTGTGCGTCCAGGCCATGTCTCCATCACATTTGTCTGCTCTGCAACAACAATCTTGCGTAATCCGAAGAGCGTGATTAATTCTGAGCTGTGAGCTGCTGTCCCTGCTGCAGACTTGGTCATCAGCTGTCTGTCGTGGTTTAGTTGTTGACTACCGAGCGACCTTGGCTGATCCGCGGCGAGTGGCGACGCAAATCAATGGGCGGACGCTCCATAAACTTCCCAACCAACTATTCCGACGCGATTAAAGCCGCTGCTAGCTGCCCTAGTAGCCCCCCCCCCCCCCCCCCCCCCCCCCCCCTCCACAGCTAGTCGCGCACGTTCCATGCTGCCGCCCGCGATTACTTCTCTTGTGGTTCCGGGCTATCTTTTCGTCTCGGGCATTCACTGTAAATGCGGATGGATGGATCCACCCACGCACAGGTCAGGCCACAGATATGACACGGCTCCCCGTTGGCGCCAATTTACCCGGCCGTCTGGCGACCACCTCAGAAATTCAACGTGCTGGTGAGAAAACACACGATATAGCGCAACGGGCCAACGGCTTCATGTTTACTTTTTCCGGCACGGAAGTTTGTATCGCGGGCGGCATCGATCGCCTAGCTAGCTAACCTCCTCGGACACGTACCCGAACGATGCACTCCACTGCTCCAGTCCAGTGGTCAGTGGATTTAGGCATTTAGCTAGCACCGCACAGCCATCGTTCTCTACAAGTAATGGCCACTCAAGTTAGCTGCGACGGAAGAAGGTTGCCGTGCATTGCAATTATACACCGTCTCGTACGTACGTGGCTCGGGGCTAGCTAGCTAGCTGGGCCTGGCCTGCGATGCAAAGCCTCCCCCACATCCGCATCCATACTCCCAGGCCCGGCACGCGCACGTCACCACCAACCTCACGTCGCGTATATTAACTCCACCTCGCCGCCCCCACTCTCCCTCCACTGCCAACTCGCAGTAGCAGCAGCAGCAGCAGCAGCAGCAGTCTCTCCCTCCTCTGCTCTGCTCCCATTCCTTCTCTGGGCCGGGCCTGGTGCGCCGAGATCGATCGAGCACTAGCAGGGACACGATGGTGGCGGCAGTGGCTTCTCGCACTGCTCGCAGGTTCAAGCCCGTCGAGGAGTGCTGCTCCGAGGGGCGGTCGGAGCAGACGGTAGCCGCCGACCTGGACGGCACGCTGCTCATCTCCCGGAGCGCGTTCCCCTACTACCTCCTGGTCGCGCTGGAGGCCGGCAGCGTCCTCCGCGCCGTGCTGCTGCTCCTGTCCGTGCCCTTCGTCTACACCACCTACATCTTCTTCTCCGAGTCGCTGGCCATCAGCACGCTCGTGTACATCTCCGTCGCGGGGCTCAAGGTGCGCAGCATCGAGATGGTGGCGCGGTCCGTGCTTCCCAGGTTCTACGCCGGCGACGTGCACCCGGAGAGCTGGAGGGTGTTCAACTCCTTCGGCAAGCGCTACATCATCACGGCCAGCCCCAGGATCATGGTCGAGCCCTTCGCCAGGGCCTTCCTCGGCGCCGACACGGTCGTCGGCACGGAGCTTGAGGTCGGTAAGAACGGCAAGGCCACGGGGTTCATGGTCAAGCCCGGCGTGCTCGTCGGCGACCACAAGAAGAAGGCCGTCGTCAAGGAGCTCGGCGACGCGGTGCCCGACGTCGGCATGGGGGATAGGGAAACCGACTTCGACTTCATGTCCATCTGCAAGGTACGTACAGTACGTACGTATATCAATATGACTGACGTACTACTCCGATCCCCTGGCTCAACTGAACTACGCACGCACTTAATTTACTGGCAAAATAATAAATCAACGTCAATTTTCAAATCAAACGCGTGATGACTGATTGACGGAACGTTGGACGTTGTTTTCTGATAATCTGATCTCGTCGATCCATTAGTATTTGTTAGCACCCAGATTCACAACTATATACTGCAGACCATTTTAGGCTTGAGCCGGCAACACGGAACATATCGGGTAGTTGTTGCAGGTTGGAATTGAAGTAGGAACAACACCCAACTGTTTCACAATTTAGGTAACATCTGACCGCTAATTAAATGACACTTGTTCAGTTTTTCATCAACCTCAACTGAAGGCTACCCAGATTGAAAGGCCACTCATCTAGACTGAGGATTTGTTTAGCCTGACTATGGCTAGTGGTAGCATCGAGATGGAAAGAAAGAAAGATAGCATCGGGTAGTATATATAAAAGCAGGTTTAGTTTTATAAAAAATATATAATGCAAGTTTGAGACCTTTTATACTCTCTCCGTATCCTAATTAGATGATGTTTTGGACAAATTTGGGTCAAACATTGGGAATATAAATCACCCGTAGACAGCGTCGCCCTGCTGTGCCGCAGTACTACTTCACTAGTTTTCGTCCATTTGTTTTCTCAAGAATTCAGATAAGTTTAGTCCATGTCAGGGTCTTTATGACACATGCATGCAGACACTGTACTGTACACAAGACAGCTGCAGCTCCCGTCCAAGCCACTAGCGACCGGACTGATCGATGTCGCTGCACTGCCATCATCCTTAATCGTACCCTGATCACTCAGGGAGGTTGTGAGGTGTCACAATTTGAGCAACCAGACTGAGGTCATAGACCATAACGTGATGCCACCGCCGGTTGACAGCGCATAGTGGACGCCGGGGATCACCGGTTCCACTGGCGGCTGGCCCGGGCGGATTGAAGGCGCGTCCGTCCGGGCCTCGTCTCGGATCCATTTACGGTTGTTTGGTGGAGAATTCATGGCGTCCTGTCCCCGGGCGCAATGAAGGAGACCGGCCCTGCTGGCTGGCGCGTGAGACATGAAAGCTGGAGCTGAGTGTGCCAGATCTATCCCTGCCGCTTCTTTTCTTTCTTTTTTTTTTCCTTCTTCCGGCCATCGTCGTCCGGCCGGCCGGCTTTGCACCGGAGTAAATACGGTACTGGCACTGTTCGTCCCGGGACTGTCGTCATGGCGCTGTCCGTGTGCTGCCAGTAGTTGTAGGAGTAGTACTCCATAACTGACAGTAGGACTCTCTGGACTCTGCAGTGGGTGCTACTGGTATTTTCTGGACTCCCTGGACCGCCCTGCTGTCGCACTCAACAAATGATACAATTTACTGTTACTGTTACTGTTACACTTGTTGACTGTTACTACAATTGTACTCCGTACGTACTATACTCTGTTAAGATGACAACGTATGTAATGTGGGCGTGCAGGAGGCCTACCTGGTGACGTCGAGGAAGTACAGCCCGGTGCCCAAGAACCAGCTGCTGAGCCCGCTGATCCTACACGACGGTCGCCTCGTGCAGCGCCCGTCGCCGCTCGTCGCGCTCGTCACCTTCCTCTGGATGCCGTTCGGCTTCGCGCTGGCGCTCATGCGCGTGTACATCAACCTGCCGCTGCCGGAGCGCATCGTCTACTACACCTACAAGCTCATGGGCATCAGGCTGATCGTGAAGGGCAACCCGCCGCCTCCGCCCAAGAAGGGCCACCCGGGCGTCCTCTTCGTCTGCAACCACCGCACCGTGCTGGACCCCGTCGAGGTCGCCGTGGCGCTGCGCCGCAAGGTCAGCTGCGTGACCTACAGCATCTCCAAGTTCTCCGAGCTCATCTCGCCCATCAAGGCCGTCGCGCTGTCGCGGGAGCGCGACAAGGACGCCGAGAACATCCGCCGCCTGCTGGAGGAGGGCGACCTGGTGATCTGCCCCGAGGGCACCACCTGCCGCGAGCCCTTCCTGCTGCGCTTCAGCGCGCTCTTCGCCGAGCTCACCGACCGCATCGTGCCCGTGGCGATCAACACCAAGGAGAGCATGTTCCACGGCTCCACCGTGCGGGGGTTCAAGCTCATGGCCCCCTACTTCTTCTTCATGAACCCGCGGCCGACGTACGAGATCACGTTCCTGAGCCAGCTCCCCAAGGACCTCACATGCAGCGGCGGCAAGTCGCCCATCGAGGTGGCCAACTACATCCAGAAGACGCTCAGCGGACAGCTTGGCTTCGAGTGCACCGCCATCACGCGCAAGGAGAAGTACGGCATACTCGCTGGCACCGACGGCCGTGTCCCGTCCAGGAACAAGGACGACAAGAAGGAGAAGGAGAAGAACTAACGGCTGGGCAACGTTGCTGCTGCTCTGCTCAGCAGCAGCAGACTGCCGTTTACTGCTGAAATTTATTCCAATTAGTTGTTCCTTGTCGAGAAGTTGCCCAATTACTCATTGTTTTAAAAAAGGACCATGTGATGTGGGCCGTGTACTAGTACAAGCTTGATGATCATATAATTATCTACAAGTTCTTCCTTTTCAAAAGAAGGGCGGAGGAGTTGTTAGGCCCGTCTTAATACAAAACTTCATCACATAGTTTCCAAGAATACTACATCAGTTTTACACATTTCAGTTGATGAATGAAACAACTCTCAGTGCCAAAATTTCATCTCACAATTTTTATAGACCAGTGTAACATTAATTGTTATATATGGTGCTACCTATGATGATTATATAATATACAGTACACATGCAATTGCATATAGTATTTTCATTAATATACTGTACGCAATTGTTTTTTTTTCTTTCACACGGAATTGCATTTCACATGCAGTTTTCACACTGAATATGCAGAACCAAAAGTTTCCACACGGTAGTATCATGTTGACCTAGAGAGGCACAGACAATTCACCAATATACTACCAAAATTAGGCGCTTTGCACTATCGAGTGTCCGACACTTGGTATTTTTCGCGCAAAATCCATGGCTGGTGGGATTTGAACTCATGTCCTCTCCCTCGCGCGTCTTCTCTCCACCACACAATAATTTACATCTAATATCTGTTTTGGTTACCCAGGTATTATACCAACTGAATATAAATTGCTTGTTTGAGGTTCTAAATAAATTTAAATAAAAATGTTGTATAGTACAAAGTTTCATAACTTTTCGAGATCTACACTTTTTGTATAGAATTTTTTTTCATTCGAGGTCATTTACAAAATTTGAAGTTCAAAATTTTGAAATTGAAACGTTGTTTTGCATGACAAGATGATTTTAAATAAAAAAGTTGTCACCTATAATGTTTCGTAACTTTTAAGATATACAATGTTTATTTTGGTTGTTTTTCCATCCAAGATAGTTCCAAAATTTTGAATTTTAGATTTCTTAAATTCAAACACAATTCTGCATTACAAGTTGATTTCAAATAAAAAAGCTATCAACTACAATGTTTCATAACTTTTCAAGATCTATAAATTTAATTTTGGTTGTTTTTTCATCTAAGGTAGTTTAAAAACTTTGAATTTTTAAATTTTGAAATTCAAACGTAGTTTTGCATGACAAGATGATTTCAAATAAAAAAGTTATCAACTATAGTGTTTTATATCTTTTCGAGATCTACAAAGTTTATTTTGATTTGGTCATTTGTTCATCCGACGTAGTCGTTCTAACATTATTCACAAATCTTATATATGTCTCTTATAGTTTCAATAGACTTGCAAGAGTGATATGTAAGATTTGTGAATAAATTTACTTTCACTTTATCATATAATGAAATGACCAAAACAAACATTGTACATCTTGACGAGTTAAATAACTTTATAGTTGAAAAACTTTTTCATTTTAATGAATGTACTGCTTGAAAACATGCTTTAAAAATTTTATTTGTCTAGTGTAAAAAAACACACTAGAATTACTCAATTGGTGTGCGCAACCTCTATACTCAATTGGTGTAAATTGATTGTTCATGAATGAGAATGACAAGAATTACTGAAACATTTATCTGATTTTTTTGTATGTTTTTTCGGTACCCTTTGAAACCCTCCAATTTGTTTTTTCATAGAAATAATCCGGTTATTTCTCTACATTTTTTTATTTTTTTGTTTGTATGTTTTATTTGCTTTTTCTTGATTTCTTCGAATTTGCACTTCATGTAATTATATGGTATTTTTTGTATTTTATTATTTAATTTTGTATTTATTTGATATATTTTATTTGCAATCGTGATATCTAGGATCGAGTGGTTATAGCAAATCGAGTTTTTTTGTTAGGATCCGACACTTGATTCGGTGGCTGATGTTATTTTTAGCCATTTTTTGAGAGAAAAACGTTGTTTTGGGGCTGATAAGTCAAACAAATAGGACGATGGAGCGTCTAGTAGATTGCCCCTTGATTTGAAACAGGTTTTATACTTGTATGCAAAGTAAAAAAAGCTCCATTGCTCTGTCGATCCATCAGACCTGAACAAAAGTACACAAACCAAGCCATCCACACAAAAGTACAAAGTTACAACCATATGACACCAGGTACCCGCAAACCTAACGGTCTAACGAAGAGGGGGAAAACGAAGAAAACGATATGACTTTTGACAGCAGAGGCACATAGAAGAACTTCAGCACGAAGAAGCCAATGCCAATGTGCACGGGCACATGCAAAGGCTTATGCAGCTGCTGCAGTTGTGGTCGGGATCACAAAGGCTCCTACCTGCGGCGCTTCCTCCGGTGCCGCGACGTAGGCGGCGAGGTCCCGCGGCTTGACGTGCACGCGGAGGCCGTTCTTCATGAACAGAGTGAGCGACATCTTCTGCTCCACCTTGTGCCCAGGGACGAGCTCCACCGAGTGGCGCAGCAGCACAGCGGAGGCGATGGACTTCATCTGCAGGTACGCCAGGTCCTTGCCCAGGCACGTCCGCGGGCCGCCGTTGAACGCCACGAAGCGGTACGCGTCCTTGGCCGGCTCGAACCGGGTGCCGTCAGCCGAGAGCCACCGCTCAGGCCGGAACTCAGCGCAGTCCTTCCCCCAGATGCTCTCCATTCGTCCAACCGAGTAGATGGAGTAGGTGATCGCTGAGCCGGCCGGCACCACGGTGCCGTCGGGCAACACGTCGTCCTCCACCACGTACTTGGAGTCCTGCGGCACCGACGGGTACAGCCGCAGCGTCTCCGCCAGCGCCGCCTTGAGGTACACGAGGCGATCCAGCTCGTCGAAGTCCAGCGGCTCCTCGGTCCACCTCCCGGTGTCGTCGCCGCGCGTCTCCCTGAGCACGGAGGCGATCTCCAGGACCACCTTGCGCTCGACGTCGCGCCGCAGCATGAGCATCCAGAAGAACCAGCTGAGCGCCACGGACGACGTGTCGCGCCCGGCGAGCACGAAGTTTAGCGCGATCCACTGGAGCACGTCCTCTGGGAACGCCCTCCCACTGCCGTCGCGCTTCTTCATGAACCTGGACAGCAGGTCGTCCGACGGCGTCGCCTTGCGCGCCGCGATGGCCTCTGTCATGTACTGGTCCACGATCGCGAGGCTCTCGCGGAGGTTCCGCTCGCTGCCGACGCCGAGCGCCTTCTTGATGCGCCACAAGAAGCTGGGGAACAGGAACCTCTGCATCGTCGCCTCGGTGGCGGAGTCGAAGGCATTGGCGAAGGGGTTGTCCTGCAACCCCGGCGACAGTGTCTCGGGGTCCTTGCCGAAAGTGAGGCCGCAGATGTTGTCGAAGGTGAGGCGCAGGAGCAGGTCCTGCAGGTCGACGCTCGCCGCGGCTTCGCAGTGGTCCGCGAGGATACCCCACAGGCGGTACTTGATGATGCGGTTGGCCCAGCGTGCCATCGCCTGGCGCAAGGTCCGCGTGGTGAACTCGAGCGCCGCCGTCTTGCGCTGGAGCAGCCACGTCTCGCCGTCGGAGTTGAAGATGCCCCGGCCTAGGAGGTCGTGGAACGCCGCCTGCCACATGGGGCCCTTGGGGTAGTTGTCGAAACGCGCGCGCAGGATGTGCTCCAGGTTCCGCGGGTTGCAGGTGACGGTCACCAGCCCCTGGCGCCGCGCGAGGAGCGGCAGCGGCAGGATGCACGTCTGGTACGTGGCCGCTTCCCCCGTGGAGCGAAGGTTGTCGACGATCCAGTCGTGGACCCGCGCGCGGTTCAGGACGACGCTGGGCAGGCTGCCGACGAGGGGCCACATCCGCGGCCCGGACAGCCGCCGCGTCAGCGCCCAGAACCACACCATGTACGCCGACACCAATGCCGCTGCCGCCGCGGCGACGGCATAGGGATGAGACTGCAGGACACCGGCATCCAGATCCAGTACAGTGGCCATGCCGGTGCGTTTTAAGCTTGTAATCGCCGCCACCTGGTTGTAACAGCACTGTGGCGATATAATTAGGAGGGCTGGGTTTAGGCGCTGCGATTAAGAAATGGCGCTCTTCTTGGTGAGTTGGGAAATGTGTTTGGCGCCCTCGTGTATATATATGTCCTCTGCACACGAGCCGTGTGGAGAGGCTTTCCTCTGCGCCCATGTTTAAGTGTGGTTTATAGTCTCGCAAGATTTTGAATTCATCAAGGACAAATAGAATGCGTCGCTCTTTGCCCATACTTCTTGCCTTCTTGCCTGTTCTGCCTAACAACAATAGGCAATGTACGTTCCTCACTTCACTGAACGTACTGGTAGTGGCTAATCTAACTGGGGTTGGTGCCTTTTGTTTCAAGAGTGTAACAGAAAGCAAGGAGCGCTGCTGTAGGTATTGGAGAATGGTTTTTGCTATAAAAAAATTCAGAGTGTGTGTGTGTTTCCTTCAAGAACTGTCGCTTTCTTTCTTGTTAGGGCGAACTACCGAGAAGGTTGCCCATACTTTAGCAAATCAATTTCGTCAAATATTTCACCTTTCACGTACTAGAACCATGCATTGTTCTAACATCGACCAGGTAGCAATAGTTGGTGAGAAATCTGCTGTTGCCTATTACAGTACTTCCCATTCACATCCAACATATCGAGCAAGAAAGACAAGGCTAAAATTAAATGCACAGAAAGCCAAAAACATATTTATTCGGTGGCATCGTAAGTCGCATCTAAAGATATGTAAAATAGTAAAAGCAGACATGAATCTCTACTCGAATTGTAAAAATAAAATTGACCTAGCCGACCTGACAACCGGTTTTGCCTTTTGTTTCAAGAGTGTACCAGAAAGCTAGGAGCTGCAATGGGCCAATTTTGATTGTCAAAAGCCCATTGCCTGACAACCGGTTTGCCAGCAAAGCTGCAATGGGCCAATTTTGACTGTCAAAGACTTATGCTTAAAACAAATAGATGCATTTGTAGTCAAGTGTAAACTCACCAAGATGTTTTTTTTTCGAATATACAAAAGGTTTGCGCATCTTTTGTATTAAGACGAGAAGAAGTTAAGTTTAGAACGACGCGCCACGATGACGCCCTAGGGGGGAAACTGTTATACAATCGGCTCTGCCCTCCCTAGCATAAGGGTACCAAACGTAATTACTCGCTAATGAAACTACCTAGGCACCAGCGTCGCTCAGGAGCGATGACTTGCGCGGCGTCTTGACTGCCTCGTCCCCTCTCCAAGCAGCTCCGGGAAGAGCGCTTGCATTGCCTCCTGATGTGAGGCGGTGGGGTTGTCGCAGAAGACGCGATTGTATGCTCCCTTTTCCGCCGTGGTGGGCATCGACTGCTCATCGATGAACCCCATCCGCCGCATCACCAGCACCTCTCCCCGCTTCGAAACAGGGATATGTGTGAGTGGCTGCGCGGCGATCCTCCTGCTACGGAGCGACATCAAGATGTGTAAGACATATTTTGTATAGGTTTATGGATGCTAAGGAACAATATAGAAGAAGAACGATCAAAATCCAAGTTAAAATCAAGAAGATACGATGAAGATTCCTTGCTAGATCATACTACATCTGAGCACTTGATCAGGACCAATGTATCATCCCGTGATGCACATAGACGATGCACGTCGAAAACAAGGATCCCCATATCATTCACTAAACTAGTCCATCAACCCGTGCTCTCATACGGGATAGAATCTAAGAAAACATAAGTATTAGTTACTACTACTTAACACATTAAAACTATTTGATGATAAATATTAATTGCATAATTTTTCACTTTGTTCATTTTCCAACACAGTTGACACAATAAAAATGGGCTATTGCGTTTCTACCCTTGTTTTGAATCATAATTGTGATTTTACCCACACTTTCTTTCACTTTGTATTTTTACCCCTCCTTTTAAAAAACAAAGGCTCTGTTTACCCCTATTCCTAACGTCGTTACCGGCATCCAAAATACTATTGTTTTCTGCCCTTGTTTTGAACCCTAATTGTGATTTTACCCTCACATTCTTAATTAAAATGATGTGTCTAAATATATATGTCAAAAGAGTAGTAAACTCACAATTTATCAACTGCCATATGTTTATTTAATCATTATCTGTAATTTTGTTTCCTGTCTACGGCGCATCTATGTATCCTCCATGTGTGTTTAGTTTAAACATTAGTTTAAAGTATAACGGCTCATGTTGTAGTAGCCCATATCTCTTATTATGAAAGAAATCTAAAAATTTTGATTTTTAAAACTAATTCTTAGTAATTGCTACATAACTTTCTATTTAAAACTCTTATTGTATATCATATTAACTCTACTCTCGTATTTCTACAGTTAAGGATTTGAAGTCATAAGCTGCACTCTTAAGTACACAAATAGCACAAACATTTATTTCAAACATGCACCACATCTAAAATTGATAGACACCACCTCCACCACTTCTAGAGATATTTAGACTTATTTATCAAGAAACTATATGTATAGTAATTGTTATATTATCAATATAAATAATATCTTAGTTAAAATGTATAATCATATCTAAAGTGAAAACTATATAAACTATATATTGTTGTTATTAGTATAGTTATAAATAATTTGTTAGTGTCATTAGTATATGAGTTGTAAAGTAAATATTTTCATGTGCTAAAACAAAAAATATATATATTTATCACTCGTGAATGCATGCATACTTCATCGGCATAATGCCATAATACGTATATCTACATTAATCAAATTCTGATATATTATTAGTAGAATTGGGCAACTTAGAAACATATATAGTTTAAATGTATTTTATTTAAATGTATTTTCTAAACCATACTTGTGGATAATTTAAATATAGATTTATGGTTCACTATACATGATCGCAGAGGTGGGTAATTATTTAGAAATTATTACCATTAATTAAAATAAATTGTTAGTGTGATTGCTATGGGGTTTTGAGGTAAACATTTTTCATGTTTGTTAAGATGTTAAAATACATTTTATCCTAATCTATATAAATTACTCCCTCCGTCCCTAAATAGATGTCATTCTCGCTTTCCGAGAAGTCAACATTTTCAAAATGCCGGCAATTATGTATTAAAATATATAAATAATTATACTAAGTAATTAATTCATCGGAAAGATCTTAAATTTATTTGGAGATATAAATGTTGCACGTATTTTCTACAAACTTAGTCAAAGTTGAGAAAGTTTGACCGGCACGCATCCCATAACGTCATTCTTTTTGGGACAGAGGGAGTATGATGGAGCATATCATTATACTTAATTTTGAATTAAGGGTGCATAAGTGTGTAACTTCAGGGATAATGGACTATTCTTCATAATAAGTTGTGTAACTTCACGGATACTTAGTTTTAAGGTTCATGGCATAAGTTGTGTTATTTCCGGAATAGATTATATTAGTATTGAATGGTGATTTCATAGATATTTGTATTTATTTTTCATAATGGCTGAGGTGGATTACTATTATACAAATTAAAAGGTGTTACTCAATATTATTTTTGAATGCACAGATCAAGGTTACTTTTTTTTTACACCAAAAACTGTGGGGGAGATCCCCACAGTGCACCACGAAATTTTACAGATGAAAGGGATCAAGGTTACTTTTGCATCATCTTTTACAATGGCACATGAATAATTTATTAAGAAAACATGAGAAAGTTATTTTAAATTACCTTTCATAATGGTTGTGATAGATAGCTTAGTTATAAATTGATGTTGTTATTTTGAATCATCTTTTATAACAACAGAGATGTGGGTAGTTTTGATGTTAACTTAGATGATTATTTTGAAATATTTTTATAGTGACAAATGTGGATAATGTAGACACAAATTCAAGGATTATTTTGAGTTATCTTTGAATAGATGAACTACGAAAATAGCTTGATGAATGACAAATGGACCGATTCCTAGTTTGCGTGGTTGACAAATTGTACATTAGTGTTGTCGCCAGTTTGAGTTGGCATAAAAAAATGTTAGTTGTATGCTACAAACGACTCTGAAGGATATGGTGCAATAGGTGTCTTATGATATTTTTATTTTTTATTTTTTTGAGAGTACTGGGTAGCCATTCATTTCATTAAGTTGTCATTACAAAGCGCTGGCCAAATAAAATCTGGAGGTACACCGTACACAGTGCCAGATAGACTCATTAGTCTGATCGGTTGATTTTGCCAATACATGAGCTACCACATTACAAAAATCTACTCACATGCATAAAAGAGAAAACAACATCAAATGAAGATCTAATTGATGCCTTAATGTCTTGGATAATTATGTTAAAGTTTAGATTATGAGGTGAGTTTTTCACGAAAAATGGCGTGTACGTCTCACCTTCCTCTTTTCGTTCACGTCATAAAAAGATCTCCATACCGTTGCTGCGCCATCGAGGCTCATAGATTTGTATTAAAAAAAATCTTATTTTATTTATACCAGCAACCTGGCACACGTGTATATCATGTTTGTTGGGTTAACAGATTCTATCCTACGGTTTTTTTAATATATTATCCTTTTCTATTGATTTTTTAATAGATTAACCAACCGGCCACATTAACGTGATTCGCTTCTAGTGATTTTTTAATAGATTAACCAAGTGCCAACATTGACGTGATGGGCAATGCAGTACCGATATAATTTTTATGAACAATTACCGAAAACTGTAGTGTGGCTGGTAGGGACCATCAAAATTTTGTTTGCCGACGTTGTTTTCTACCGGCTAATTAATGAGATCGATTTTAGGCTATTTTTTTATCTATAATTGTAGAGCTGGATTATTATTAGAAAACAAAATATAGATCTTGCGGTTGTAGATAGTCCGAGTCTTTTGATTAATGGATAGATGTTTCTGATTAATGTGAGAATTTCTAGCATTTATCTTTTTTCTGAGAGCATCTGGTGAGAATTAACGTGGAGCCTCCGTTGGAGCCTCCAATTAGTAATAGTAAGATGAAAAGATAGAAGTGCAGTGGATTATTTGGCAAGGCGACGATCACTAGATACGTGTGCAGTAAGATGGAATGACCCACCAAACAACAGAGGAGTGATGGACCTAGTGCTGGATCATCAAGTGATTTGGGACTTAGGTGTTGTTTGGTTGCGGAAAGAGAGCGGCACCGCGAATTGAAACAGGTGCCGCTGTTACCTGTTGCACATCTATTTGGTTGGTTAAAAGATATCGATTTTCGTTCCCTCTAAGCAGCGTAAACGCTGTGGAGGTGGGCGGTAACGAGGCTCCACACGTCTCTATGTGCTCCCTCCGTGAACGGCAAGTGTAGTGTGTTAGTGGCTGAGGAGCCATAGGCAGCAACAATCCGGCGCCCCACCAAATGATCCGATGATATTTATGACCATAAGATCACCGAACAAGGGCGAGGCTAAGGGTCTGTTTGGTATAGCTCTGCTTCATTAGTGAAACTGTTTTTTTAGAAAATAACTTCATGAGCAACATTTTAGATGAAACTGAGCTGTTTTGGAAAAAGTGTTTGACAAAACAACTTCACCAATAACTTTATGCATAGATATAAGAGAGAAAAGAGAGAGAGAGCTGTGATAAGCTACTATTTTCAGCTTCACCTCACTTCATATCTTTGTGAGAGGAGGAGAAAAACAACTTTATAATGTCACAAGAGCTGTACCTAAGTTATATTTATATCACCATACGAATTTTGACCAGCCAAAAACCCGGCTAAAAATTAGTTTGGCCCCGTCCCCGAAAGAGCACCGCCAGACAATAAGCACACAACAGCCCGGTACGGCAGGGTCCAGCCGGCCAGCCTTGCAACACACCACACAAGGGCCGAAAGCAAGGGGCAAGCCCAGTAGGCAGTAGGCAGTAATCCAGTTCGTGGACCTGGTTCGTGGACATATGGAGAACTAGCAAAGCTGGAGCCCAAAACGCTTAGCCATTGCACGATCTGGTTAGGCAATAATCAAACCGTATTTTTCTCTCCTTAACTTGACGCCTGGCTACGCTAGTCCCCTCCACCTAGCCGAGTCTATTTTGTGCCTCCGTTCTCGGCTTCTCACCTCTCCCGTCGTCAGCGGCAATGCTGAGGTGGAGAAGAGAGGAAAGGAGAGAGAAAAGAAGTGGGTTGTAAGCTTATAGCTAGCTTGGACATAAGAAAAAAAATTATATGAGATAGATAAGTGGGTCATATATTAATTGTGAAGGTGTAACCATTATATAAATGAGCTAAAAAATAGGTTGCAAGGATTCATACAACCAGTGCTGACTGTATTACTAAACTTGCTTTTATATCGCCTAGATGCATCATCGTCCTGACGGCTAATGAACCTATATGTCAGCTAATGAACTCATTGATATCTACGACTCTACGTTACATTAATACTCCTAACTCTAATAGCGTGATGCCAAAAAAATATGTTGTATGATCGAGAGATACCTTGATAGAATAGCTGGAGTTTGTATTTATACACTGAACACCGACACATCGTACAAATACAACTAGACAATCTTTAGATAAAAGGTAAATAAGACAAATAATAAGGACTATGTAATTTTCTTTCTGGCAAAGTGTAACCTTATCACGCCTAGCTTGAACCAATGTTGTGATCTTCATGGCTTATTAAACTTATTTATAATTTAGGACGAAGGGAGTAGCTGTGAAACACAGTTGGAAGGAACGAGACTGACCTGTACTTAATTTTATCCTAAAAACTAGCATGGGCAGCCGAAAATAACTACGTAGCTGCCATTTGCATCTACGGAACAATGCGAAAATAACTACGTAGATAGCATCACTTGATCGGACAATGCGACGGAACAATTGATGGAACCATTCGCCATCAAATTTTGCGGCGGTCCGATATATTAACCGCCCGCTCTTAATCACACTTTTACAAATCTCTCCTTCTACCTCTTTTATGCGTCCCCTTGGATTAACATCCTGCAGTCCAGATTAGAGTTTGCATAGTTTACACGGAAATTGAGTTTGCACTAGATCCGTTGCCTACGAAGAATTATCTAAAACCAAGCGTGCTAGTTCTGTTTAGCTAATTGCAGACGATTAATTTCCAAATGGCGCCTGACTGTCAGGTGCCTATCCATCACTCCATCTATCAGAATCCTCCAGATGGCGTTCCCTACAAAGCAAGTTATGAACCATCTGACCCAGTAAACGCGATTAATTTCAGTTTCCTGTCTCTGTTGTCATACAGTATCTGTAGGCCTGTTTGATACTCTCCCAATGTATTGTCTATTTGGACTACATGCATATATATATATTTATATTTATGTCAAAGCAAAAGCATACGAATGCACTATACAAAGAGCAGCTCCTCTTTCTCTAACAACAAAAGAAGAAGAGAAGAGCTACTCCTACTATAGAAAGCAAAGTGGTCTGATATATCGAGCCTGGAGGACGGTGCTCGCTGCTGCTGGAGCGCATGCAGCTATTAGCTCCGATCAGAGATCGATTTGTAAGTAGCTAGAGTACGTTGAAATTAAGTATCTCATTCCCTGCAACCATTGCCACACCACATTTCATCTGATGATCTTCCTGCCTCTATCAGTTCAGTGCTTGCGCACTTGAGACTGAGTCTCTGCAGAGACATGATCCGCGGCGTACGGAAGAAGAGGGGGTTCAGTAAGCTGCTGGTGGTCTTGCCGTTCTTGGTGTGCGCCATCGTCATGGTGGCGCTGCTTGTCCGCGGCAACGGCTGCTGCGTCGTCGTCCAAGTGGCAGTAATGCCAGTTTCCTCTTGGGACGCCTCTCGTACCGCTAGTGGGGAAATCATCATCCCTACAACGTCTACGAGGGGAGCGTCGTCATCAGACGATGATCGTCGTCAGGAGGACTCAGAGGCAGTAGCAGCGTCGGAGGAAGAGGTGCCCCCTGCAGCTGTCCCGCCGTACGCGGCAGACAGCAGGTGGAACATCCAGTGGGAGAGCGTCGCCGGTATCCTTTCATCGTTCAGTAGTAATGGCACCGGGCGTGGCATCTCCAGAGTGGGCCTGCTCAACTTCAACTCGTCGGAGGTTGCTCGCTGGACGAGCACGTTGCCTGCCGCCGACGTGCGGGCGGTGCGCCTGGCTCCGGCCGCGGACGCTGTCACCTGGGAAGCCCTCTACCCGGAGTGGATCGACGAGGAGAGCAACAGAAGCAGCTGCCCCTCCCTCCCCGACCCCGATGCCGCCCCTCATCGACACAATTACGACCTCGTCGCCGTCAAGCTTCCTTGCCGCGGACAAGGCTGGTCCAGGGACGTGCGCCGGCTCCACCTCCAGCTCTCCGCCGCCAACCTTACCCTCCATGGCACTGGCACTGGCAGCAGCAGTAAGGCTGGCATGGTGTTGATCCTGAGCGAGTCCGGGTGTCTCCCCCTGCCCAACCTCTTCCCCTGCAAGCACCTCCTCGCGCGCCGCGGCCACGCCTTTCTCTACCGCCCCGAGACCACCTACCTCCGCCACCGCCTCAACCTTCCCGTCGGGTCCTGCCAGCTCGCCGTCCCTTTCCTCCGGCCTTCACCACCTACACCACCAAGTGCAACAACGCCAGGTACAGGCAGGATCAGGATCAGCAAGCAGGCCTACGCCACCGTGCTGCACTCCGCCGACGCCTACGTCTGCGGCGCCATCGCGCTGGCGCAGAGCATCCGAGAGTCAGGGTCCACGCGCGACCTGGTGGCCCTGGTGGACGCGCACAACGTGGGCGCCGAGCACCGCGCCGCCCTCGCCGCGGCAGGCTGGCACGTCCGCCTGGCGCCGCGCATCCGCAACCCGCACGCGGAGGCCCACGCCTACAACGAGTGGAACTATAGCAAGTTCCGGCTGTGGCAGCTGACCGACTACGACAAGGTGGTGTTCCTCGACGCCGACCTGCTGGTGCTGCGCAACATGGACTTCCTGTTCCAGGAGGCGCCCGAGCTGAGCGCGACGGTCAACAGCGGCGCGCGCTTCAACTCGGGGGTGATGGTGCTGGAGCCGTGCAACTGCACCTTCGACCTGCTCATGTCCGGCATCCACGACATCGAGTCCTACAACGGCGGCGACCAGGGGTACCTGAACGAGGTTTTCACGTGGTGGCACCGCCTGCCGCGCCACGTCAACTTCCTCAAGTACGTCTGGGCCGAAGGGGACCGGGCGGCACAGGCGCGGATGCTTACCGCGGAGCCGGCGGAGGTGCACGCCGTGCACTACCTGGGCATGAAGCCGTGGCTGTGCTATCGTGACTACGACTGCAACTGGAACGTGGCGGAGCTCCGTCGGTTCGCGAGCGACGAGGCGCACGCGCGGTGGTGGGCGGTGCACGACCGGATACAGCCCGCAGAACTGAGGGAAAGGTTTTGCGCGCTTCCGGCGAGCCACATGGAGGTGCTGGAGCAGCACAGGAGGGAGGCGGAGACGCTCAACGCGCCAGACGGCCACTGGAACCGCACCATCATCGACCCGCGCCGCCGCATCAAAGCCCATTAGTACAGTAATTGCTCTTCACACGGCCTGGGCCTGGCTGAGAGAGATCAACAACTAGATTTTGTTCGTTTGGTTTAACACTTCACTAAGAAAATGTTACAGCTCCACAAGAGAATTTGCCAGCTTCATGACCAAAATGTTCCATATTTTGTAGAAATTTATTCCATCGCCACGAGAAAATTTATTCCAACATCACAAGAAAAACGATTGAACATCACAAAATGCTACAGGTAAATGTGTATGATAAATTCATATGAATTAAAAGATTAGGAAAATGAATCTGAACACAAACTTTTACAAAGACCTATAAGAAATTTTACCCTAGGCTAGTGACAGACAATGGAAAAGCTTTCACTAGTGGATCTTAAAAATAAAAATAATCATTTGTCCATGCTGCGTCTGAAGTTGATGGCAAATGAAGTACTTGAGACTCACTGAATTATACTAGTTCAGGTCCTTCACGATGGGTGCTCTACGTGTAGTGTCATAGAGTTTCGAGTTCGTGTTCCTCGATTCAAGTGCTCTAAAGGCTTACAATGGGGCGCCGCGCTTGCAAGCGTGAGTGTTCGAGAGAGAACGTGTGTTTGTCTATGTGAGTCAGAGATGGGTAGAACGAAGGCATGACTCCTTTATATACTAATAAGGGTTGGGCGATAATTGAGACTTGAGAGGTGAAGTCGTTTATGAGTCGAGTGGTCTAGAGCCCAAGGGGAGGGGGAGGTTGCTGAGCTCGGTTAGTGAGCCCTTGTAATGCCAAGCACCATATGTCTTATCTTTTAGGATGAACCACCCCTGGCGGCACGGGCCATGTGTCGCCCTGTGGGTATCCGGGTCGTACACCCATGTATTCACCTCCTCTAGCTATTTAGATCCTATCAGCATGGGTCTGGTGGTTACAAACACCACGAGTTAACCACTGGCTCTACACTTATGATTTAGCAGTGACACATGTATGGCCGGTCTTGTTATAGAATCAATTCTTTTCATTATTAGAGCTCACATGTTTGGCTCTCTATCGATTATTTCCCGGCCATAACCCACATCTTCCATTGGATATGCATCGGTGGGATATGAACTTATCTTATCCCTATCCTATACTTAGTTCTTATCTCATTCCACATAACAAGGGTTATGCTATCCACATTTCCTTTTTCCCACAATCTAAACATCATGTAACATTTTCACTGTCTAATGAAGGCACACAACCTGCTGTCGTTTCTTTGGGCCTATATGACAGGGCTCTGGCTCTCCCAAAAATAACTTTGGCTCTAGGTCATATGAAGGAGTAAATTCAGAAGTGCAGTAGTTGTTGTATTGGTAAAACAACTTCTTCTGGTAGATAATAATGCTAAAATTATTTCTCCCTCCATTTTCAATTATAAGATATTCTAAGAATTTTGGAGTCAAAGTATCTCAATTTTGACTAAAATTATAAAGATTTGTGACATCAAATATACTATAAACATATAATTGGTGATAATTTAATGATTCTTAGTTAACATTATAAATATTATTATATTATCATATAAACTTGGTCAAATTTAAGATATTTTGACTCTATAAAATTTTAGAAGGACTTGTAATTTAAGATGGTGAGATAGATAATAAGGCTGAAATATCTATTATACTCTAGTTTTTCTTCTTCTTTTATTTCTTCTTTTATTTATTTTGTTCCTTCCCATAGTTCATGAGAAAGGGCAGCGGGGATCCCGCAGCTTGCGTAGCATCAGGGTTTTATGTTGTTGTGTTATTCCAGTCTCTAAACTCGCATATCGACCGTTTAAAATCCTCAAAAGCTCGCGTAGCATCAGGGTTTTATGTTGTTGTGTTATTCCAGTCTCTAAACTCGCATATCGACCGTTTAAAATCCTCAAACATGTTCATCTATGTCACCCCGAGCTCTAAACTTGCAAATGTATTATTTATGTCCTCAATCTTTTTAGTTGTGTCATCTGAATCCCTAAACCTTTTTTAGTCTCTTTTGGGTCCAAACAGTGCATTTTAAACACTCGAAATCAAAAAATAATTTATAACGTCTCCATATGAACTCGAATGAAGATAAACTTTATATCAAAATTGTATCCCTCAGCCACGATCTACAATTTTGCAGTTAAAAAGATTTAAAATTAAAAGAATTTAGGGTCCCAAAACATTATTGTAAGTTTATAGATTCTAAAATTTGAAATTTAAAATTATCAAATAATCTTGGATATTGAAATGGTCTATATGAAATTTACAGTTCTCAATATGATCTACAACTTTGTAGTTGAAATGTTTTTTTTTGAAGTCATTTATTATCTTAAATTTAATTTTAGAAGTTTATATATTTTGAAAACACTTTTAATTAGACCATCTCAATACCCTAAACAGGTTTAATTTAAAAGCATTTAAACTACAAAGTTGTAGATCGTATTATGGGCTATAATTTTTATATAAAGTTTATCTTCATTCGAGTTCATATGAGAAAATTATGAATTATTTTTTTATATCAAAATTTTAAAATACACTGTTTGAACCCAAATAATACTTAAAATAAATGTAGGGACCAGATGATACAATTGAACATGTGTGACCGAAATAAAACAAATTTGAGGATCTAAACGGTTAATTTTGCTCAAGTTTGGGGACGGCCGGTGAACTTTCTTCTCCAATCTCCACCGTCCCACCGCTCCCGGCCTCCCGCTCGGACCAACACCACCGCACCACACCTCCCGTCGCGCCGCCGTGCGACGGCGCGCATCCCCCTCTCCCGCCCTGCCTCCCGTGCCGCCCTGCCTCTCATCGCCGCCCCGCCTCCCTCCGTCGTTACAGGCCGCCTGGGCTTCTTCTCCGTCGCCGGTTACGCGCGTGAGGAGGGAGGAGGAGCCGCAGTGCGTGGATTCAGGGGCATCGGCGTCCATCCCGCGTGAGAAGGGAGAAGGACCCGGTGAGATCTACTTTTTTCAGCTCCTCCATCTCTCGCAGCTCTCTCTCAGCGCGTTTTGCGGAGATTCGTCGGTGGAGCTGGTTGCTGTGAACCCAACGGCGCCGATCTTCCTCGCAGCGCCGGCGCTCCATCTTCCGTCTCCTCCTCCCCCTGCCCTCCCGTGCTCAGCACGCAGGTGACGGCGGCGGGGCAGTCCCAGGCTCGGCGGCGTCGTCAGCGGCTCCCCCTCCCGCCTCTCGCCAGTCGCCTCGCGCCCTCGCGAAGGCGGGAGCCAGCAGCCGCTGCTCCACTAAGGAGGTCGCGCCGCTTTGGGAGCGCTTATGCCCCAAACCGAAGCGTTGCCTGTCCGCTTAGGGTTTCAGCGCGCTGAAGCGTGAACACAGTGCCGCCTTTTGGAACCCTGGGCCGAGTACCCTAAATGGATCAGGATACTTCCAATACAACCACCAAATTTGACGAAGTAATGGCGACTTCAGCAATGTATACTGATCATATCAGTACCGATGCTTGCTTAGATGAACATAACATGTCTGGAAATCAGCCTATGGAAGAAATGAGATTTGACAGCGCACATCCCTTTGAGCTTCCATCAGAAGTATATATTATTTATTCATACAATTAAATATCTCTGTTCTGTTCACTGCATTTTTTTGTTAACTGTTAGTTGTTTGTCTTCTACCAGGGAATGGTAGCTGATTCTGAGGAAGAAAGCATGCCATCTAGCCCTGATACTTCATCTACCAGTAACTATGATGTGCCTGGTAATACGCTCAACTTTTGTAATGGCTTCTGCTTGAACCGTGTTCAATTCTGGTAATCATTGTGCAATTCCAGGTTACATGGAGCAAAATTTGCAGCATATCTATAATTGCTATGATGAGCTGGTATGTCTCATTATGAATTATAATTTGTCATTGTATGGTAAACATTTTGGATAAAAAATATTAGATCAATACCACGCTGTTTCTGTTTTTTTTGTGCTCCTGCATCTTGACATCTCTCTCTTTCCTGATAAACTGTTAGCTACAAAAAGGATCTTTTTAGGTAAACATCTCAAACCTTTTCAGTTCAGTTTCTGAGGAAGGCTTGAGTAATTGCATCGGGAGCAATTCATAAGATTAAAATTAATGATCTTGGTATACAAGCATGATTTATGACTTGTGAGCCTTTTCTTTAGACTAGTTAAGTGTGAGTTGACCTACATCCTGATGTCTCTCTTCTTATGCATTGAGTTATGTAATATACAAATTTGTATAGGCAACATGTTAAGGTCACCTAAAATCTTCTAGTATGCTTTTTAAAATTTCAGTATCCTGCCATAATAAAATTTCGTCATTTCCCCTTCAAGGTTACTCTAAACTGTTCATTTATATATTTGATTGATCTTTTTTGTAGGATTGCTGAAATTTTAGATGCTTAAATATTTTTATGCCACTTTGGTCTGCTAGATTTTGGACCACTATGTTGCTTAAAGCCACCAACACTTGTAATTTTTCTTTTGGGGCCTCTTTTTAGGTTGATAAAGAAGGACAGGTTGTACTTAGTCCTGCCTTCATGATATGTGACAAAACTTTCTATCTTGAACCTCACCTGACTTTCTCATTGGACGGGATCAAGATTGAGTATTTGGATTTAGATTCCTTGGAAGATGAGAAGTTGGTAGCTCTACAATGGGAAATATCTAATATTATTTCCATCAGTTGTAAATGGACTCAGAGCGTAAGCAATTCACTTTATTTTACTGTTACTATCCCTCTTATTTTTGTGTTTTTCATAGTTTTCTTTACCGATTTATCATCCTAACCAGGTTGGATCTGCCTTAATAACACTCCTTGTTGGATCCGAAGCAGAAACAGGAAATGCAGGTATCATATGTGTTCAAGATATTGTATTCCAGATTTATCTACTTTCCTCCATATTTCAATGCTGCATGACATATATCTGCTATTAATACTAAAGTGGCAACATGAATCTTCATCTGTTTTTTTTTTTCCGTATTTGGTCACTATCATTATTTCGCTCATCTGTCTTTTTATTAGGGTCACACATTTTTTCTTTGTCAGTTGTTTTCTTCTAGCCTTATCCCCCAATTTTTACCTCTTTTGCCTATCTTTTTTTTTGTTCACATGCTTTATTTTTTTGTTCTAATTTTTCTTTGAACCCTGTCAAGGGGGGAGCGGTGGTCGGTGTTTTGGAGGAAATCAAGAGTATAAGGGGAACATAAAGATAATTATAGCAAAATAATAATAAATGTGAAAAACAATGATGAAAAGGCAACATCATGGGCTTTCGAATCCTTGACCCTTCCCTTAGGAGGTTAATGGTTGAACTAATTAAACCGTTAACTGAGACTTTGATCGGTTCGTTGTCAAGTCTGGTCTAAATAACTTTGTCCCTGGGCTGTACATATGCATTAGTGGAATCTGCGGTGAGGGTGGCACATGGAAAATCGAGAGAGGTCGAGTTTTCATGTTTGATGGAAGTGTAACATTATTCCTGAGTGTTTTAAAGGCGTCGCCTAGGCGTCCAGGTGACGAGAAGGTGACGAGAAGGACTGGGCGTCTGGGGTTGCCTTGATAGTTGTTTTATGGCGTCCGCCTTGGCGTCAAAGGTGTCCGCCTTCCGTGTTAGGCGTCCAGGGCGACGCCAACAGGCCTGAGGTGGTCGCCATACTCGTGAGCAGCCGCGCGCGGGAAAGGGAAGGAACCTAGGGCGGGAAATCGCTCCTGCGTGAGACTTCTCCCGCTTTCCGCCGTTCCCTACGTGCATGTAGAAGAAACTGCGCAGCCGCGGCACTTTCTGCCTTCCGTGCGGGACGAGCTGAAGGAAAGCGCCCACGGGAAAGAGGGGGATGGGGATAGAAGGAATAAGAAAGGGAGAAGGAAATCGAGCAACACATCCCACCTTTTGCTTCTTTCCCTGCACGCTCATGGCCGCCGACGCATCCCGCATGGCTGTCGATTCCATCCATGACGCATCTCCTTCTCTTACTGTCCGCATGCAGCGTTGATTTCACGTAGTCTGCCCAAAGCCCCAGACCCAGGGCTAGGACGAGTGGAGAACTGCTCGTCCTTGCCTCCTCACCGGCCAGAAGCTCGGTCCTCTGTTCTTTAGGGTGCCCACTGTCCAGGTCTTGCCTGCTTCCCTGCATGTCTCCTCTCTCCCTCTTTCTGTCCTCTGTTCGCTGCTGCTCTGTTTTTACACCTCTGCTTGGACTGGACTGCTGCTTTCTTACTACTTGTTGTGCACTAGTAGTCTAGTAGCACCACTTATTATTGTATTACATGCTAAGAATTGACAAAATTAATGTCTGATTTGCTTCTTAATTTTTAGTTAACTTATATATTAATATGTTTATATGGCGTCACCTAGGCGAGTGCCTTATTCGCCTAGGCGTCCGGAAGGGGGTCGCTTGCCTTGCCTCACCGCCTTTAAAACATAATCCTGCCACTAGCAGAGGTCAACAAGTTTTCTGTCTTCAATATAATATTGCATGTGGTCCCCTGTGACATTCTCGGTTAGCCGGTGACCTGAAAGTAGTATGATCTTGTAAAATATTACAACAGTTTGGCAGTTTGTATATTTTGAGCTTATAAGGTGGCCGAGTGTGTTTTGTTGTTTTCGTTTTTGTTTTCATTTTCTGTTGCACTGTTGTGTGTGTTTTGTTCAGGAAAAATGTAAACTGAGGCTAATACTGAGTGTCAAAGTAATATTTGTTTCCAAGTTCATCGAGTTAGATTTTATTTTTAATTTTCATATGTTTATTAGCTAGCTTGAAATATTATCATGTATTAAGTGCCATAAGTTTGAGTGATTTGGACATTTGCCATTTCTATCTAATCACCTCTAGGTCCTGTTTTTATGCCATCCATTCGACAAGTGTTGAGCACTTCTGTGGTATGAAGGTGGCAGATTGCCTCCCATCCATTTACTAACTTAATAACCATGATTTGGGGATTGAACATAAATATCTCCAGATTCGAGTGCACCATCTTTGGGTGTCTTGGATAGCATTGCTTCAAGTTCCAGCTACTCAGGCAATCCATGCATTTTGCTCACTGCCTACCCATGTGCCATGCAAAGAGGGGAGGGAATAAAGGGGGCATCACGGTCATTTACGTAGCATAATTTTGCCTTCTATGCTTGTAGATTGAGAAAACTCTTGTGGTTTCTTGCGAAAAGCTTGAACTTAGACATTTTTAATGGAAAATCTCAAATTGGGTCCAATGACAGTCAAATTGCTATTTTCCTTGAGTAATGCTTGCTCTTTCCATTTGAGGTTTGGTCTCAACATGAGATCTTGTTTTGTTGCATACATCTAATCTAAGATGTTTTTTAGTTCATTAAAAACGACAGTAACTCTAATGGATAAGTAATAAGCAGTTTATATATATGTATTGTTGAGATTGAGATACTCCTTGCTTCTTACCAACTAGCTTGATTTTCTTTTTATGTTCGACAGGTCCTGTTAGAGCACAATTTTCTCTTGATGATTTACAATGGCCAAGGAGACAACAGAAGATTTGGGAACTGGGACCAAGATATCAAGAATTATGGAAAGACATCCCATCGTAAGTTGTGAGATAACATTTTTGCTTGCTGAGTGTTTAACTGACCATGCTGTCCTTAATAATTAGAACCAAACAGATGTGGTGAATATGCTAGAACTTAATTGCAAGATACAGTATGCAATTCAGAAATAGTGGTCAAAAGTACCTTGAAAACTTAGAAAAACTTATATGTGTGGTTCCATGAATATGGCTAAAACAAATTGTTTTTACAATATGACATATCAAAATTTCTACTATGGCATGTAATGATGAGCATTTAATGCAATAACTAAGTTGTATGGATATGTTTTTGGTATCTTTGGGCTAAGTTATTTGGGTGTTTTTGTGCTAACTTATTAGGTAGAGAACAAACAGTAGTTATACCAAATTATCAATTCACTGAACGTAGTTTTTAATACACTTTGTTGAGTTGGATATTGCTCAGATTTTACAAACAATCCGTATTAATTATCAGATGTGGAGAAATATTTGATTTTATCTGATACTGATGGATCATGGATATGCAATGTATATTAGAATTAGCTGTTAATTTATAAGGGTCTGTATGGATCCATTAGTGCTAGCAGTTAGCAGCTAAAATGAATAGGTGAGAATCCAAACTGGCCTAGTTGGTGGAGACACTAACAATTACTCCAGTTCATTAGTTGCTGGTGGAGGGGTGCTAATAGGTGCTAATACTTTATACACACCTCCAACCAACCAGCCACCTATTAGCTGGTGTATCCAAATAGCCCAGCCCCCTGGTAATAATTAGGTAGCTAATAGTTAGCAGCTATGAGCTAGCTTAACACTAGTGGTTCCAAATAGGCCCTAAGTCTAGATAAGTAGACATATAGCAGAAATAAATCAATAAATTGAGTTCTTTATTTTTTGATTTAACAAATGATGCATTCTGCGAATTTCAAACCCTAGTAACTTTTAGTTTGTTTTGGACAATATGCTAGTCTATTGGGCTTTTATTTGGATATGGATGTCAAGTCTCAAGCATGGGCATAGAGCCATAGACTATGGCAGTGTAAACATCATTGTTTTCAGCAGCTTGATACTTTTTTTGTGTACTTATTTACACTCTTAATGTGAAGTTTGCACCATTTTAAAGATCAATTTCAATTTTGGCTGTTTTAATGTGACTACTTTAACAATTGTATTGTTTAATTGCACACATTTTTCAGAGATGATTTTGCATTGGAGAATTGGAGCATCGAACCCTGTCTGTTTTTCCCTAGGCAATACTTTTCCAGGTGATTATATGACAATTGCACAATTTGTTCTCAGTCTTGCCTGTTATTTTTCCCTTTTTTGTGGGAAGTCTTGATATGATATCTAAAAAAATTAAGGCTCCACAACATTAATGTCAGTGGTCATATTGACAATGTTTATGCCATACAAAATTGCACAGCATTGTATCTCCATTTTAGTTCGTGTTTCACATCCTGACAAAGGATATTCTTTACTATTCTCGAACACTATTTGATGCTACATTTCCAGTAAGGCAAATATGTATATTTTCTGCGCTATTATTAAACCTGAAGCATCTATTTAATCAGAATATAAAGTTATTTTTGCATGTTTGGCAATTTGAACTTGTTATGCTTATTTTTCTCGTTATTTGTTTTCATTGGTTCAGCACTGAGGACTTTGAAGAGGTTATTTATCCCCAAGGAGATCCCGATGCTGTTTCCATTAGCAAAAGAGATGTTGAGCTCCTGCTTCCTGAAACCTTTGTCAATGATACAATAATTGACTTTTATATCAAGTAGGTTGAACCTTTTGTTGGACAGCATCTTGTCGTTTAGTTTTAGTTGTTAAATATCCTATTACATTTTTCTACTTCTAGTAATATTTATACATCTGGTTTCCTGTTTTTTCCAAGCACATATATTGTTGCTGCCTTAATTTGATTGTGCTGAAATTTGTCACTTATTATGCAGCTGGTTGCTGCATTATGGTTTGATACCAGAAAGTAGGAACTTTTGATTCTTTCAACTTTTTTTTTCTTACTTTAATCTAAGCAAAGGACTAAAGACTGTAAATTGGATTCTTGATGACAAGTTAAATATTCCACTTGTTGAGGTGTATGAAGATTGAATGACTAATGTATTGAGAACAGTGCATTAAATCATGTTTACTACTTTTCCTTGCATTTGGACATGCTTTGTTTCTCGACTATTTTAATGCCTGGCTGCCTAATGCAGATTTATAAGATTACTGTAAAAATTCTCATGGCCCAAACATGATATGAAATTACATGTTATGTTTATATAAAAAAATGCTCTTTATGTGCACTGAAAAATCACTGCTCCCCACAATTCATGATAGGAAAGAAACAAAAAATTTTCTTGAACAAACAACTGGAGAGAACACTGACTGCAAGGCCGTTTCCACCCAAATAGGTTCAAAACTGGGGGTGGATGTATGCTCTAAAAAAACTCGACCTGCAGGGGTCCAAGTTATTGTGATGAGGATCTAAATAGGATGAATTATAAAAGGAAATTGTTTCTGATATATGAGGTCTATCTTTCTTAATTAGTAGTAAGAGAAACATGGTCGCCATTCTTTATTATTTGTTTTAACATTTAAATTGTTCTGCAGAGTGTTTTTACTTGCATTAAACAATTCCTCAATTTATGTTCTGCAGATACTTGAGCACAAGAATTGAATCTACCGTGAAGCGCAGGTACCACTTCTTTAATAGCTTCTTTTTTCGCAAGCTGGCAGATCTTGACAAAGATCAAGGGAGAGCTCCAGAAGGTAGAGCAGCCTTCTTACGCGTTCGCAAATGGACCCGCAAAATAAATGTATTTGACAAAGATTTTCTGTTCATTCCAGTCAACTTCAAGTAAGAACCTTCTGAGTTCTGACAACAAAAATTATACTTATGTGATGATAATCAATGTAAGCTGTTTTTATGTGCTGTTGTTGCAGCTTGCATTGGAGTTTAATTGTTATTTGCTATCCTGGCGAAGTGGTGACATTTGAAGGCATGGATATATAAATTGAAAACAGCATCTTTGACATGTTTTTAATAGTTTTTTTTTCTTTAAAAATTAAAAATGTTGCTTTGCTGCAGATGGTGATGCAAAGGTCTCAGCTAAACTCCCATGCATTTTACACATGGATTCACTTAAAGGAAGTCACACTGGACTCAAGGACATCATTCAAAGGTAAGTCTAGTTCCAGAGGTATGGTAGATTTGCTACTTTTGTTTGACTTGTGCATAATTGTATTTATGATTGCGGGGTTGAGATGATATTTGAAAACACAAACAAACTATTTCCTTGCAATTTTCCTGATTTTAAAATGTTGTGAACAGTGCTTGCCTTTGATTATGTGATGACCAGTCTTTTAGTAGAGTGGTCTTTTGACAAGGAGGGTCTTTATATTACAAAAGATATAAAAGGGGGTGGGGTGTAAACAGCATTCTTACTACCTGAACTTCGCTATGAAGATTGTTCTGGGTGGTTATGGTTATAGATTTATCAGTGACTGCTGCTTAGCTAGAAAAAGGTAACAGTCAGTTCTATACAACATCTATTTTGAGCGGGGGTACTAACTGAAAATGATGGTTCTTTGGCCCATAACTTCTGTTTCTTTTGTCAATCCACACTCTGATCAATATGTAGTGGATCCTATGTGAAGTTTGATTCTCTCTGCAACAGTTATTTATGGGAAGAGTGGAAGGAAAGGCACCCTGAATCAGCATCAGATAATTCAGACAAGTTCTTGAACTTGAGATTTGTCTCCCTTCAGGTTTGTACATATTTAGTTTCAGTACCTGTTCTAAACCCTTAGGTGAAATTCTTAATAAAGTACCCGCATTCATTTCTGTGGCTTCAGATTTTCATTTGTTGTTTGAAGAGTGCAGGAACTTGGAATCTTTAATCGATAAGTACAAATAGTGGTGGAGATAGATTTGTGTTATTACTTCCTGTCGTGGATGATTGATTTTTCTGGGTCTTTGTAACAAAACCCTCTATGACCTGTATTGTCAGATCTGTCGTATAATGGTCACATTGACCATATATTTTACATGTATGTAGGTCAATCCCCTAATTTGGACACGATTTTTATTCACGCTTGCATCCTAATTCATATTCTTTCCATCTATCAGAGATTATCAATCTTTGGGTACAAAATATGCCAATTGTTGGCATAAATAGCATCGGCTAATTATCTATTTTGCATTATATTAAGTTGATCAGATTTGTGCTCTCTGTTTCAACTGAAATTGCAGTCCATAGATTGCTTCACTGAATTCCTTTTATCGTGCGCATTGTATATCCTCTGATCTTGGCTTATCCTTTCCCACATGAATTTATGTCTGGACGTGTTTCATCGCAGACTTCTGCTTATATGTACAAAGTGTTGGGTTTATTTGGTTTATCACATTTTTATGGAGAAAAAATCCTGTCCGCAGTTGAACACTGTTTTTTCTCCCATGAAATGTGTACTGCCAAATTTGTTTGGTGGTTTATAGTGAGCATGGTATATGCATTTAAAGAACTAGAAGGATACTCCGCCCGTTGCTCCAGGAATTGCAGATGATTTGAAATGAAATTATACTTCTTATATTTACTTACATGAATAGATAAATATCATAATATCATAATGCATGTTAGTAGATGGTGTAGCATGCTGATATTGACAACTAAATGTATTTTCGTGGATGATGTGACTTGCTACTGGTGAATAGCTTGAATGAAGACATAATTGCATATGCTATTTGGCTGTCGTTATCAGTTATCACACACTAGATCACAGCCTTTTACATGTATGCTAACCAACACTTAGAATTTGACCTTTTCTATAACTTAGGTGTTCTAATTTTGGATTGTTATCCAAATATGTTCTATTTGCGGTGCAGCTCCCTCAGCAGGATAATTCATATGATTGTGGCTTGTTCTTGCTCCATTACGTGGAACTATTTTTGACAGATGCTCCAAGTAACTTCAACCCTCTGAAGATCGATGTATTTTCTGGCTTTGTGAGTTCTAAAGTCTTGATTCGTTTTCTTTGTTGTTGCCATTATGAAATCTGTCATAACTGTGCTAACTGTTACTTTATTATCGTTGTAATCTCTGGGTGCTAAGAATTTTTGACAGTGGATGTTTACTTAATTTGCAATGTTTGATTATTCAGCTATAATCTTGACGGGCCTTCAATCCCCCTTCATATGTTGGAACTGTTCTGGCACAATTATCAATTAAGTCAGTGAAAATTGCACTGCACTAACCTAAGTACAGTTGGTGAATTACACGAGTTAAACAATATGAGTATTTACAATCTCATGGAATTATGAGTGTTTGAGATTCAAATTCGTAGTTAAATTACAATGATAGATATTGTCTGAACACTGTATAAAAAGATCACCTTCACCTGCTTCTTGTTCCACCTTTACATTCTTTATAGCTTTCGTTAGTAAAATTTTTCCTTGGCATTAGTTTTGTTTAACTATGACTTTCTTTTTCTTTCACTATTTTGTCTGTGCTTTGGCCATTTACTTCTGGTTTTCTTCAAATTGAGTGATCACAATATCCTTGAAGAGCATAGTCATTCTATGAAATGTTTTGAGTGTGGATTTTAATAGGTGTATTAATTTCTTGAACTTCCACTCTTAATGTGCTTTTCAGCTTAATGATGATTGGTTTCCACCCCTGAAGCTTCTCTCAAGCGTTCAGTGGTCCGAAAGTTAATTCATGAGCTGGTGACTGGATCTTTTCAGAATCATCCCAAGCTACCTTGTGGTGGTGAGCAGCTCGATGAAAGACATCAAAGATGCTCAAATGCTGAACAGGAACCAACTAGAGAGTTTGGTGCTCAGAGGTGCTCTGCTGGTGAACCTGAAACAGTTTGCACAGTTGATGATGGGACTCATGAAATACAGTCATCCAAGTCCATCTGCTTAAATGATTCCAAAGAAAAGGGGCTACCTACTTCTGGATGCATGTTGGACACTGGAAGTGTTCCAATTGTCGATGAACAGAATCTACAAGAGTCAGAGGTATAGTTATTAGCTGATAAGTTTAAACTTGTATTTTGCTTTGCTTGAGCTTGATTACTGATACCATGATGTGTTTTTTTTTTGTTTGGTAGCAGGTGTGTGCTGTCAAGGATACTATTGTTTGCCTGTCAAGCCAGGATGAGAAAAATGGGCCACTTGCATCTAACAGTCAACTTAATATAAGATCATATTCCCCAGAACATGACGAAGTGCTTAATGAATCAAATCATGTGTTAACAGATAAGGAAAATGAGAAGTCTTTGTTTCATTCTTTGGACAATGACCAAAAAATTCACAGTCAAGCAGAGGCTGAGGTACAGGATATTATTGTTTCTATGAGCGGCTCAATCTCTGAAATTTTAGCTCAGAAAATTACCAGCAGCAAACAATCCTTTGAAAAAAGCATAGAAATTGGGGATGATTGCTCTAGACCTTCTCAAGATATGGATTATGTTATGATGTTTGGCTCCAGCAAAGATGACAATGGACCAAATCCAGAAAGAATGGCAGCTGAAGGTGATTGTGGCGATCCTCATGAAGGGCTGGATTCAGTCACACTAGGTGATATCAGCAAAAATGTTGTAGACAATGTAATCATCGAAGATGTGAAGAGTATTAACCCAACTGCAAGCAATGTCAATCATGGCGAGCTCTATGTTTCATTGCAGTTGCCAGAGAGAAATGCTGACAATGGTATGACTGGTGTTAGAGCTTCCTCAGACTTGAATGAGGGAAATATTGAGAAAGTAGTGGCAGGTGCCTCTGCACATGAAAGTGATATAAATGACAATGGTAGCTCTGAGATGAAAATAGGAAATACGGACAGTGGTATTGCTGGTGTTAGCACAGCTTCCTCAGATTTAAAAGAGGAAAATATTGACAAACTAGTGGCAAGTGACTCTGCACATGAAAGTGATATAAATGCCAAGGACAGCTCTGAGTTGAAAGTTGGAAATACTGATAATAGTATTACTGGTGGTAGTACAGTTTCACCTGATGAGAGCGAGGGAAACACTGACCAAACAATAGAAGGTGATTGTAGAAATAAGACCGATTTAAATGCTGGTGGTGAGGGTGCTGACAAATACTTAGCAACTGACAGTGTTCTTCCCTGTGAAGATGACGCAAACTGCACTGATGGTGTGATTCTATCACTAGATGTACCCTGTAGCACGAAGAATGAAACAGTTTCCAAGAACACAGCTTCTGATGCCGAAAATGGCACCAGCGAACTTGTAGACATGTCTGAGAGCACATCTTTGGATGGTAAAAGGCCTGCGTCTGATAGGACCTTGGAAGAGAATGAAATAGTTACCCCTGGTGATGCAAAAACAGAAAGGCATTACAAGCGACGGAAGGTTTTGGCCTTAGAGAAACAAAGCAGCTTCTCCGGAGCAACTTCTACAGATTAGACTGGGCTGGCGTGAGGCTTTAGTTTGGCTTTTGCTATATGTAAACCGTCTAGTCCTTGGCAATATGTTCTGATATTTTATGTAATATATATAGGTACTTTCACTAATGACCGTATAAATGACCAAAAAAATCTGGAATCCTGAACCCTGATGTCTGCTTGACACTGTCGTCAGAGATACTATGGGAAGGTCTGAAAATATTGCAAGACCTGCACTGCACATGCAAATTGCACGATACACGAACATGTGGAAGGCCTTTGCCTGATTAGTTGGGATAGGCCCGGCTACGATTTGATTTGGAACATTCTATAATCAATTTTATATCAAACCGCAAACATGTTTACAACAACGTGGGTGCTGTTTAGCTGGATAACAAATTGTAACTCAATGAATTAGCCAAAAAATATTACAAATTTAATGATCACTTTGGATGGTAAAACCTAGACGCCTAGACCAATAACTTGACCTGAATAGTTGCTTTCAAAGTTTCAGGATGTAGATAAAGATGGGCCAAAACAAGTTTGAGGAACCAAGGTGTATTTTACACTTTTTTTAAAAGTTTTTCCTAAAGAAATAACAAATGTTTACTCTACTTGCACCAAACTATACCCGTTGCCACTCCTCTAAGGCCCAGTAAAAGATCTACTAGAAGACATATACGGCCCAACTCGGCCCAACTGGAGAGATTGCCGCAAGGTCTGCTCACCCAAAGCTAGACTCCAGTCCTGGGCTCCTGGCTGCTGGTCTGCTGCTGATCGTCGGCGCGCCGGGCTCATGTTCGGAAATTCGGAATCAGATCCCCTCACCTCTTACCCAATCTCTGGCTCCGGCGAGCTATCGGAGCATGCGGCACCACCAAGCCTGCAGCCGCGCTCACCAGGTGGGCGCTTTGCTCCTCGTCGCTGCCACCTTCCTCCTCACCCGCCTCTTCGACCGCCTCCTCCTCGACACGTCTTCATCCTTCCCCATAAACCCCGGCCGGCCTTCCTTTTCCGCTGACCTCCGCATCTACGTCTACGCTGAGGATGAGATCCAGGGCCTCCGCGCACTGCTCCGGGGACGCGACGGCACCATCACCGCCGCCACATGCCTCAAGGGCCAATGGGGCACCCAGGTAAACCTTGGACCCCACCACCTTTTTTCTCTTCAATCCCCATCCCCACTTAGTCACAGAACACTGGCACTGATCTTGTCTATTGAGGCAACGCACAAATAATTTGTTGCAAATTGCGCTCCTTACATTACAGTACAGCTGTTGCCCCTGGTCCTAACCTAATTAGACTCTGAGGGCATATACTATTGAACCTGCACACTTAACATCAATCGTACTTGTGTTGTCTAGGCTGTCCATCTCAAGCAGTGTTTCAAGCAACGGTACTCTGTATCATGCAAATCGATAATTTCTTTATTCAAAATTTTGTTACTTTACACACAACTTAGGCCAAAATTTAAGTTGTTCATCTTGTCAAAGTAGCATAGCAGGAGCTACTCCCTCTACCAAACTAACGACATTACTAGTATAATCCTTGCTGTTATTCATTAGATTCTGGGTACCTGCACCCAATGTCACTTACAGAAAAACGAAACAATAAACATCAAGAATGGTTTTCCATTTCTTAGGTCAAGATCCACCAATTTCTTCTAAAGTCAAGGTTCAGAACATTCAACAAGGATCAAGCAAATCTCTTCTTTGTTCCAAGCTATGTCAAGTGTGTTCGCATGACAGGGGCATTAAGTGACAAGGAAATCAACCAGACCTATGTCAAGGTAACACCCCACATGATGTTCCTGGATCATATGTGTTTGGAAACAAATTTGTTATTGTTTCGCCTTCATTTGCTTTAGGTTCTGAGTCAGATGCCATATTTCCGTAGATCAGGTGGGCGTGACCACATTTTTGTCTTCCCAAGGTACATCTTGTAACTACTATTTGCTGAACCAGTTTTTTTCATTTTTGCCGCAGCAATATATGTTTGGGGACTTTTATTTACCTGAGGAACCTATGCCTTTTCTGTCATATGTAGTGGTGCAGGAGCTCATCTGTTTCGCTCATGGGCAACATTTCTGAATCGATCTATTATCCTTACTCCAGAGGTATGTGCTGTTTGTGATTCTATCAGCATGTGCTACATTTTTTTTTCCACAACAGAAAGGAGTTGTAGTGTTTAAATTATCCAAATCTTAGGATGTGGCTCTAGCGCTGTTATATTGTTGTCTATTTGAGAAGTCTATCTATGGCCCTGTGTTTCATTTGTCAGGGTGACCGGACTGACAAACGTGGTACGAGTGCATTTAATACATGGAAAGATATTATTATACCTGGGAACGTGGATGATTCCATGGTGAAGTCTGATGCTCGTGCTGTCCAACCAATCCCGCTAACAAAAAGGAAGTACTTAGCCAACTTCCTTGGACGTGCCCAGGGGAAAGCAGGGCGCCTTCAACTGGTAGAGCTTGCAAAGCTGTATCCTGACAAGGTTAGCATCCATTTCATTTACAGAATAATTTTAAAATTGTATTAAAATAAAAAATACTCCCTCCTTTCCAAATTATAAGACGTTTTGGCTTTTCTAGATACGTCTGCTTTAACTATATAGACATAGTGTATATCTAAGTGTATAGTAAAAGGTATGTATCTAGATAAGCCAAAATGTCTTATAATTTGGAATGGAGGGAGCGAATAAGATTATTGTAAACTTTTTTTTATTTCATTCAATATAAATAGATGAAAAGTGATAATTCAAAGTCTGGCACCTTAACTCAATTATCTGGGTATAGGCACATTGCAATGCATGGAAGATGGCATTAAACATCCTTGATTAGTTGTCTACCTCAAATAAATCATGATTGCACCATATTCATTTTTCTAGGCTACCCCTGTTGGACAGTGCTCTGAACACATCCTTTTTGTTTAAAACTCTGATCGCATGTAATGTAACTTTGGTTTTGTGAATAGCTGGAATCTCCAGAACTCAAGTTATCTGGGCCCAACAAATTGGGAAGGATCGAGTACTTCAAGCACCTGAGAAATGCAAAGTTCTGCTTGGCTCCACGTGGAGAGTCATCTTGGACACTTCGGTTCTACGAGTCCTTCTTTGTGGTTAGCTATCCTATTTTCATCCTGCTAGGAGATGTTTTTTTTTGTAGCATGGTGATGATGAACTTGTGAGAATCTTGATGATAGGAATGTGTGCCGGTGATTTTGTCAGATGAAGTTGAGCTTCCTTTCCAGAATGTGATCGACTACAGTGAAATCTCGATAAAGTGGCCATCGTCCAGGATTGGACCTGAACTCCTTGAGTACCTTGAATCAATATCAGGTATTGCATTGTACTCTCTCCAACCTCTAAGTTATTTTAGCTTTTCTAGTTATATAGTTTTTATTATGTACTTAGATATAAAATATGTCTAGATACATAGTAAAATCTACTCCCTCCAATAATCATAAGTTTATAGTCATAAATATATGGCGCACACGCATATCAAGGTTCAAATTTTATGATCTTTAACCAATAATTGGGCATACAGTTTTTTACTATTGTAATATAGACATAGATAATAGACTTAATACGGTTAGAATTGTAATAAAATGTATTATCCAATAATCATAATTTCATAGTCATAAATGTATAGTATAAAATGAATGAATGGTCGGAGTATATCCTAGGAGGTTGTGCCATATCAAGCTGTGCCTTATAAACTGGACCAGAGAGTATGTATCAAAACAACTTGTAATTTGGAATTGTAGTAGTTCTCAGTTGTAGTTGTAAATATATGTTAAGGCTGCGCCGGATCAAAGGGAAGTTGAGGTGTGTTGGTGTTGCAGATGAAAGGATCGAGGAAATGATTGGTCATGGGCGTCAGATGAGATGCTTGTGGGTGTATGCAGCTGATACTGAGCCATGCTCTGCCATGAGCGGTATCCTGACAGAGTTGCAGAAGAAAGTGCGGCGGTTCCATCAATCGCCCGAAACATTCTGGCTGCACAACAGATCGATTGTGAATAGAGATCTGATTGAGTTTCACAGCTGGAGGACGCCTGTCCCGTTGCCATGAACCATGGATTCTGATTTCAACTACAGTCGGCATCTGCTCTGTACCTGTAGACATTTTCTAGTGAAACTGTATTTGTTGTTCTTGCTAATCTTGAGAGGAAACACATACGTCGTGTTAAGGATTGGCAATAGTAAGCTAGATTTTTGCTGTTTTTTACTGTATCGACATATCTCCCACTCGAGTCAACAAATTAGATGTAATTAGTCTTTGACCATTTTTTTTTCTAAAATTGTTAGTTTGTTAGTATTATTAGTAAGGATTATTGATTCCAAAATATAATGATTTGGAAATATTTTCTTAGGAAAAATCTGCTAATATCATATTGCTGCTAGGGTTAAACATTCGTTGCTATTCCCTCTAGGTTTGTTTAACTCTAGTTTTTCCAAGTCTGAAAATCAGTATATAAAAGTTTATTTGTACATATGCAATAATGTTAAAAGGAGCCTCGTGTTCATTGAGAGGGCCTAAAAAGTATTCAGAAAAAGAAAATGTACTGTTGGATTTTGTGATGATCTATCAAGTCATGCAAAAAATCCTTTGCCTTCGATCTTGAGTCCTTGTGATGTGCGCTACTTGACTCTGAACCACCTTTTATACCAAGTTGTTGACGATAACTATACAGATTTTATATGGAAGGGCTCAGCGAAGAGGACAACTCCAAACAATAAATAAAGAAAAACCTATTTGCAAAGGTTATTTTTTTTACCAATGTATTACCATGAAGAAAAATTATGTGCACACTCTATTTGGACAGACCACCATGCCAGTTTATATTTAAACTAGTAGATTCATAAAAAAAGAGCTCTCGTAGTTATAAAATTTTTATTTATAAGATAATAAAAAATACAACTCCTTTATATCTGTCTGGCCACCCAGCCCTCCCTGCATTGGGAATTACCGGCGCTCACGGTCAGAGAGAACAGTCCATAGGAGCCGTGCCAAGCCATATTCTGAAGTCAAAGGGCGTCCCCGTATCGGTCGCCCAACCGCATCGCCGTGCACAACTCCTGATTTGGTTACCCAAATCCAAATTAATCGTTGGTCACTGGAGCTCAGAAAATTAGGGCGCGTCCAGTTGATCGATCGGAGCGTCCACTACACCACATCGTCGAGATCGAGATTGTTGGTGGATTTTGTGGAGGACAAGGGAGAACGGACATGGAGACGCACTGCAAGAGCGGACTGGCCGCCGGAGGCCTCTAGATCTCAGAATATAGTTATTATTAGACCAAATCCCAGGCTGTTGTGCGCGCGAGCTGAGGATGAAAGTGAGGAGGTCGAAGAATCTGTTTTCGACGAACACGTCAGGACAACAGGCCTTCCGCCACGCACTGCATGCACTTCGTCTAGTCTGCTTCTTGTTTATCATTTTGACTGCATTGACCATGCATGTTCATCTACACATACGTCTGTCTGATTGTATTTGACCGTATCGTATATATATTGACCCTATAAATTGATTGTACGTCCTGATCACCTTATGCAGATGTACATATATAAATATTTCATCAGGACTTCCTTACGCTTGCGAAATCTACTACTACGGTGGAGTACGTACGTTCACTGCTAGCTATATCTACTGGGGGCAACTGGCAAGCAGGAATATGCAGAAGTAATTATTATTGCCACCAGATGCATGGATCTTGCTATGATCTTTCAGGGTATCCCACATGAGGCAGCCATAATGATCCATACTTGCGCTACTATTAGCCCGTGCATTTAAGCTCCACAAATTCCAATTTGCTTAGCTTTACTTTTGATGATGCCCTGTCGGAGACAAAGTAGTCTTATAGCTAATCAAGCGCAGAGTGATCCCGTCCTCACAAACGTAGGATATATACCGACCAAATACACCATATAGAGTATAACAAATCATCCAAATAAAGCCACGATAATTATTATCCCCCCTTCCCCCCACCCCCAAAAAAAACAGCAGCTTTACCCGGAGGAGCCGGTTCATGCTCGCATGCATGGGCACGAGCCTTCAACACACGCACACCTGTGCATGATAAAAAGGATCTCCTCCGACTCCATGCATGCACGTCAATCGTCACTTTTGCCACGAAAAGACACGCACACGTAAACGATTCGGCCGATCAGGAGGAGAAACCAATCATGGCGCGTCGCGTCCGCCCAATCCAAATCCATTCGTCACGCGAGAGCGAGACATACAGGATTGCGCGATCGCGAGTTATATAATCCCTCCCCGGCCGGCTCGATCCGCGGCACGTTAGCAATCACGACGTACAGTGGAGCTGGCCGGACCACGCTGAGGCCGCCCAAATTAAGATCCCCGCGACGACGCGACCCGGCCGGCCGCGCCCGCGCGCGCGCCTATATTCCTCGGGAATTGGCTCCCACGCAGCACGGATTTTCCGTGCACGACGCGCTCGGGAACGAGGCCCGCCCAAAGGCCGTAAAGCCGGCACGGTCGGCGCCACGACCGACGCGCTCGCTCGCCCGCGACTGAGGTGCGGTGCGTTGCGTTGCGGCGCCCCCGGCCCGCCATTATTCAAACACACGGCACGGCACACGGCATGCAGCAGCTTCCCCGGCCGGGCCCCTGGTCGAGCCGTGCGTGACAGCAGCTAGCCCGCCCGGCCCGGGCTTAAAAAACGCGGCAAAGCAAAAGGAATGAGGTGGAGCTGCCGCCGCTTTCCGGATCTCATTCCGACTGCCCGCCCCTGCCGCGGCCGGGCCTTGTGGCCCTATCATTGGTATCTGCCGAGCGACGCCCCAAAAGCGTGACACACGCCTCAGCTTTTCAGGAGAGCTCATGCTCATGGTCGTCGAAAAGCTCCGTCTCATCTGCGGACTTAACGGGCCCAATTCATTAAGCTACTAACCTCTAAGCTCTACTACTAGAGTGCTCGCACTAGCTAGCTCCGAGTCCGATCGAGCAAGCCGGATCACGAGCGGCGATCGAGTGACGAGAGGGAGCTGGTAGTACGTCTAGCTTGTTTTGTTGTCCGGCGCATCCATATGCATGCATGAGACTACGAGAGTACTACGTACGGTCTCCTGCTTGTTGCTGGAACGTGACTGGTGCTGCCACGCCTTTTTGGAGCTATCTGGCGCTGATGAGAGTTTGTGCAAATTAAAGCTACTAGTAGCTAGCTAGCAGACGACAGGAATTCGGCCGGATCGAGTGTCATGCACGTAGTACGGCGCTCTCGCGTTAACTTGCATGCACGTCGTCGCGATGATTGGGCATGCTCCGTTGGCGCCTAGCTAGTACCACTAGTACGTTCTTTGTGCATGGCTCTGTCGCCGTCCGTGTGAAATAAGCGGCCGGGATATGATGCGGGTGGTGCAGGCGGATCGATCCATCCATCGCAGGCCGCGGTTACTACTCACATGGTCAACAGTATATAGTACAGTAGCTGCCTAGCTCACCACACTGATGGCTGGTTGACAGAACACAAAAGGCCATGCAACATGTTACCGGCCGCCCTGGCTGACATCTCTTTTGAATCCCATGCATGCACGAGCACGACTTATATACACTTACAGTATCACACTAATTTTGGTGCAAGCATGCACTGACAGGTTTGACTCCACCAACCAGGCCAACGCATGGGCGGAGAAAATTTTGAGGAAATGTGGACGGAGAAACTGAAACCTCCAGCAGCAGCAGCAGCAGCTGCCAATAGTTTAACAAACAGGACAAGAGAGCGAGATATGATTATACTTTTCTGTGAAACTGGCATGCGTAGTACGCCTTGGCAACCGGTGTAGTTTGCAGACAGCGGTGGAGAGATGCAGGATGATCTCTCTGTCTTGTTGCCGCTTAACTTGTTCAGAGAAGCTATATACTCGTGAAGCGATCGATGCTAGCACGCGGCGCCGGCCGTTTATTCAAAGCGCAAAGCAGTAGATAATCGAGACCGTCCGGCCGGCCGAGCGAACTCTGAAACCAGATCGCCGATGGTCCGTGCGCCGTGAGCCGCTAGCTGCTGGATCTGGATGGTCCTCGCCGTCGTCGCGATCGATCGATCGATTCCCTTGGACTAGGTCGCGACCCATGCAAGGAGCCAGAGATCTCCATGGGACGCCGCGCGCGCACCCCAAATCAGCACCCGCCACGCACCTCGGCATCATTACATTACATTATTATTAGAATACTATACTCTAATCTCATGGCCGGACTCGGCATGCATTCGGCAACACATCAGGGCTAGCTCATTCTAAGACATGGTGCTACGCGACAGGGCGGCACTTAGATTTGCATGCATGGGCGACCAAAACCGCATTATCAATCGCGCTTAAGGATGTCGCGCGGGCGCGGCGCGCCTCCCCTCGCGAGAGCGTTTTTGGCAAAACAGTGGCAGCAGCTTTTGCGCATGTCTCCGGCCCTCCCCCACCTCTTCAGCTCTTCTCGCACAGTTCGAGAAAGGAAAGGAAAGGAAAACAAAAGGAAAGCACCGAGACCTTCGAATCCGCTACGGCCACTGCCACGACCACGGCCTCGTCACTGCCCCCCTGCGCCGGTTATATAAGTACCCCATCTGCGCATCTATTGATTTCAGCATTTCCCTCGCTCTGACCAGAAGAAGATCCGGCCCGGAAGAAGAAGAAGCAACGTTCCAAATCAGAAGCAGAAGCTAGCTAGCTAGTAGCAGTTTGCATTAGCACGCCAGCTTCTTTTCTTGCATTATTCGTTCGTCGATCCTTCACACACGTACATACAGTGATCGAGTGATCGACGACGATCATGGAGGCGCTGAGCGGGCGGGTAGGCGTCAAGTGCGGGCGGTGGAACCCTACGGCGGAGCAGGTGAAGGTCCTGACGGAGCTCTTCCGCGCGGGGCTGCGGACGCCCAGCACCGAGCAGATCCAGCGCATCTCCACCCACCTCAGCGCCTTCGGCAAGGTGGAGAGCAAGAACGTCTTCTACTGGTTCCAGAACCACAAGGCCCGCGAGCGCCACCACCACAAGAAGCGCCGCCGTGGCGCGTCCTCCCCCGACAGCGGCAGCGGCAGCGGCAGCGGCAGCAACGAGGAAGACGGCGGCCGTGCTGCTGCCGCCTCGCACGACGCCGAGGCCGACCTCGTGCTGCAACCGCCAGAGAGCAAGCGGGAGGCCAGAAGCTACGGCCACCACAATCAACGGCTCGCCGTGACATGTAAGCATATATATATGCAGCACACACATCGTCGTCGTTACTACTCCTAGCTACTACAACAACGTATACTTATATGAACTAACTGATCGATCGGGTTGTTGACATCGTCCGTGCTCTGATCCGTGCATGCAGGCTACGTCAGGGACGTGGTGGAACTGGAGCAGCAGGATGAGGCGGCGTGGGAGCGGCCGACGAGGGAGGTGGAGACGCTAGAGCTCTTCCCCCTCAAGTCGTACGTCGACCTCGAGGCGGCGGATCAGAAGGTCCGGTATGTCAGGGGCAGCGCCGGCAGCGAGCAGTGCAGGGAGTTTTCCTTCTTCGACGTCTCCGGCGCCGGCCGGGATCCGCCGCTTGAGCTCAGGCTCTGCAGCTTCGGTCCCTAGCTAGCTAGATCGTCGGCCATCGGCGCACGCACGCACGCACGAACTGCTGGATGCATGTGTTGCCTGCGGGGCTGCTGCGACGACTGTGGCCTTAGCTTGTCGCACGCATCATTGTGTAGTCCTTGCATTGGTTCTAGCTAATACCGACATGAAAAGATGTGTGAGCTCGATGAAATACGGCATAAGCTGTACGTACGCTCTACCAACGACGTTGCATGAAGAATCTGAGAGGATCAGGGAAAGAGCACATGCAGGATGCAGCTGAGATTTCACCTGCCTTTTCGTTGATCTTTTCATCATGAGAGATGTACTGCGTGCGCTACTGCTTTCGTTCATTTCTTGTGGTGCCTCCATGGCATACTAAAATTATTAACCTTCTGCTCACTACTGATGACATATCTAAATTCCATAGTAGTCGTTTTCATATTTTATTTATATATTCATGCATATACCTATGCATGGTAATTCCTGTAACTTAGTCTGTTTCGATCGGTCTAGCACTAATCTATTGCATACTCTATGCTCTGAGCGCCTTTGACCTGAACTTGACTGTTTTGTTTTATATGTTTGTGTGGCTTTGTGATCTGTGATTCACGCATGAAATATATGCGTTTGGTGGGAACTAAAGACGAATGCAGTAGGAACACAGCAGGCTTTTACAGGATGCATTGGATTCAAACTGTCGTGCTACGGCCACTCAATTTTTAACCGTGAGCTCGTGGTACCGTGACTGCTTGCTGTTGCTGGCTATCATCATAAGAAAATACTTCTGACTTGTTCACAGCATGTGATAGTCAACCACCACCCGCTTGCCTCTTGGAAATTGTTGGCTATATGATCAGTTTGCTTTGGATGCTTGTCGTCGTTGGACATGGAGTTTCAAAGCTTGCAGCTAACTTTTCGCCCATCTGGGCCATGCATGCTCTCTTGTTTTGTTGACTCTTTTCACACTGACTACTGGTTACTTAATCTGCATGCGAACAGTGTACATACTGGTACTGTGTACCACATTCCATGTGCACCTTTGCAGGTTTCAAACTATGCAAAAAGAAACATTCGATTTGCCTGACGTCCTCACCGGCCGAAAAGGAGTGGTATACTAGTGTTGCAGAATGTTTGGTTAGTAACTGTACTAACGTTGAAGAAAAAAGTACTAGTGTTGAAGAATGTTTGGTCAACAAATTAATTTGTAAATAAGTCATGTACTTTCCGTTTTACCAATAAATTTTTCTAAATTTAGTACTAAATTAGTTCCAAATTATAAAATAATTTAGCTTTTCAAGATATATATATATATATATATATATGTTAGGCATGCGTTCAACATGACAAAAGGACGTACAACAGATTGGTCCTTAAACGACACAGACAGGGATAGATCCACATCCATGAACTTCCGGCCTCGACGCTTCACTATCATCATCCCGCCCTGTCTTAATTCATTATTAATTACATTGTTATTTCCACGATAGCAAATATAGCCAACCGTGACTAGGTAAAGCCCTATCTCTCGCAGGTGACAGGAAATCACCCGACTTCTACCGGTCTAATTAAGCATGGCTAAGCAGAGATACGATCCTGTCTACATAGGATTCAGGGTTCATTTTGCTGGACAAGGAGTGATGACAATGCAGCTACGGGTTCCAATCGACTCCTACCACTTAACGCAACAATACATATACAACATATATAATTAATTACTTTGAATGTAGGAGGCTTATAATGCTCCGGGGCTTGCCTAGGATCTGACACAAATTTGTCAAGTTAGCTTGCACCGTCTCGCAGAACATCTCCACTCCATGCATGCACTCCAGGTTTCTTCCATCTTCGGGATGGATCCACCAACACCATCTTCAGGTTCAACTCCAGATCACACCCTTCACGTGGTTCATCTAGCGTACCTAAATGAGGTGCAAGATGCAGGCACATAAATGCGGAGAATGGCAATAGAGATGCATAGCAAGAAGCATTTAAGACAGGCACAATGTTAAACTATGCAAACATAAGCACTTCATGTTACTTTAACAACAACACCTATCACACTAGGATAGCAAGAAGGTAAACCAAACATGACACATGCTCATTATTGATATTGGTTACGCACAGGAAAGAATTTAAGAGGAATAATCCACAAGCGCATGGATATCGGTGAGCACTTCACTCAGGAGACAAGTCCAGAGTATCGTATTTGTTTTATCTGCAAAGAGAAAGCATGCGATGACTAACCAAGTCTTTACTATTACCCCTGGGCTGCACTACAAGGTAGTGAAGATATAAGCGATTAGAGAAGACTACTACGACAGTCTGGTTCTAACCTATGGTAAGCTATGAAACTACTGGTCTAAGGGGACACACCATTGGAAAAGAGATACCACAAAGGATGCTTAACTAGGGCTTAGGTCCTACCAATCCTTCTGACGGAGGAGGCTCCAAAGGTAACAATGGGATTGTCATGTCCCATGCTACTACACACCGATATGGCCAAAAAGAGGATATCTATGAGTATTCTAGCCCAAGCACCACGCTTACGCTACGAATGATTACTCTATTCCCTACGTGAAGTGAATAAAGTAAACTCGTAAACCAAAGAACAATAATAACAATGTACTTACTAGTATTAGAAGTTGAATTACTGAAGAATCCTAGAACCAAGCCTCGGGTTAGGAGACTTAATCCCGTAGATACAAACTGGAGAGGAGACACCGACAAGCTGGGCTTCATCCAGATTTTACCTCCACTCTAACTCTCTTAATCTAGAAGAATAACTCTAATCTCACATAAAGACTACAAAGCTAATCTCTCTTGTATGTGCCCTAGGCGAATTCTCTCTGAAAAATATGAATTAGAGTTTCTAAACTCTATGAACTCTCTGATCCAGGGGCCAGGGGCCTTACTTATATAGCCCTCTAGGAATCACCACAGCCATTGGATCAAACCGACATTAATCAACGATTATTATTCATCCTCAAAGGCGGTGGGATCATGATCCGCGAGACAGCTCCTAATTGGAGGAGGTGAGGGGGTGGCCGCCCAAGGGGGGCGTCCACCCCTGTCCCGCTGATAGGTGGGTCCTACCTCCCAGGGGTGGCTTTCTGAGTCTTCTAGATTATACTTTTTTGGTGTATGGTCCTTTCTATATAAACCTGGCATGTGGACTATCTTTGGTCGTTTTCAGCTGGCACACTACAGAAATAGACATTCACCAAAAGTCATGGAATTATGTTAGTTAAACCCCTAGTCTATCTGTGTGGACTCAAACTCATATTGCGGCCTTCGAAGCTCTTAAGTGAGCTCTGCTCTCTACTCCTGTTTTGGCGTTGCCTGATTTCAGCAAGCCATTTCAAATCCAAACTGATGCAAGTGATTCGGGTGTCAGTGCGGTCCTCATGCAAGATGGGCATCCTCTCGCTTTTGTTATCAAGTCTCTGGGCCCCCGCACTAGTGCTCTCTCTACATACGAAAAGGAGTTCCTAGCAATCGTTGTAGCAGTTGAGCAGTGGCGCGCCTACCTCCAGCACACTGAGTTTGTCATCTTCTCAGACCAGCGGAGTCTGATGCATATAACTGACCAATGTTTGCATACTCAGTGGCAACTCAAAATGAATCATAAGCTGGCTGGATTGCAATACAGAATAGTTTACAAGACCGGTGTGTCCAACTCAGCGGCCGACGCTCTGTCTCGTCATCCTGACCCACCAGCTCAGCTTCAAGCTATTTCTTCATCGTCCCCAACTTGGCTGACCGAATTGGTGTCCAGCTATGATAAGGATCCGGCTGCACAAGAATTACTGCAGCAGTTGGCCATTGATCCCCACGCTCGACCTCCATTTTCTCTGGTTAGTGGCGTCATCCGCCACTCCGGTCGCATCTAGGTTGGTGACAATGTTGAGTTGCAACAGCGTATCATATCAGCTCTCCATGACAGCGCTATCGGAGGTCATTCCAGGTTTCCTGTGACATGCAGTCGCATCAAGAAGCTGTTCTATTGGAAGGGTATCAAGCGTGCTGTCCAAGACTATGTTTCGGCTTGTTCAATCTGCATCCAGGCCAAGCCGGATCGGTCCAAATATCCAGGGCTACTTTCACCTTTGCTAGTACCAACTGAAGCATGGCAAGTGATTAACATAGACTTCATCAGCGGGTTGCCTAACTCAGCAAATAAGAACTGCATTATGGTCATTGTGGACAAGTTTAGTAAGTACGCCCATTTTGTTCCTCTTCAGCACCCCTTTTCTGCCCAGAAGGTGGCCCAAGCTTTCCTGGATAATGTGTTCAAGCTCCATGGCATGCCCAGCCAAATTATTTCAAACAGGGATTCTATCTTTACATCTCTGTTCTGGCGAGAGCTGTTCCGCTTGGCACAGGTGACTCTCTCCATGAACTCAGCCTATCACCCGCAATCTGACGGCCAGACAGAACGGGTGAATCAGTGTTTGGAGACCTTCCTTCGGTGCTTCGTCCATTCTTGCCCTCGCCGGTGGATCTGTTGGCTTTCGCTCGCAGAGTTCTGGTACAACTCCTGCGAGCATTCTGCTCTCGGAACATCTCCGTTCCAGGTACTCTATGGAAACTCTCCCCGTCATTTCGGTATTACTGACAAGTTGGTCTCCCCTGTTCTCGATGTGGCAACTATGCTGGACGAACGCACGATGATGTCTGCTGCGATACGTCAACACTTGCTCAGGGCGCAGCAGCGCATGAAGTCTCAGGCTGACAAGAGCCGCTCCGAACGCACCTTCGAGATTGGCGACTTCGTCTACCTCAGGCTTCAGCCATACGTCCAATCGTCGTTGGCGCCTCGTGCTCATCAGAAGCTCTGCTTCAAGTTCTACGGGCCCTTCAAGATCGTCGACAAGATCGGAGCGTTGGCATACAAGTTGGCGCTTCCTCCATCCAGCAACATCCACCCAGTATTCCACGTCTCGCTGCTCAAGCCGGCATCGCCCTCGGGAGTCCCCATCGAACGTTCGCTTCCGGACCCCGACGACATGCTCCAGGTCCCGGAACGTGTCCTGCAGTCCCGTCTACATCAACGCGACCAAGCTGTGGTTCCTCAGGTACTGATCAAGTGGACCGGCTTGGATGAAGACTTGGCCACCTGGGAGGACACCGAAGCTCTTCAACAGCGCTTCCCAGGTGCGCTGGCATGGGGACATGCCGCGACTCGAGGAGGGGGCGATGTCAGCAGGCCTCACCCAGGCGACCCTGCTGCTGCCTCCAGGCCCAGGCGGTCTCTCAGAAGGAAGACAAGGAGCGTCAAGCTAGCCGGTCCGGAATGGGCCTGCAAGGCCTGCGAGGCAAAGCCCATCGTCGAGTGAGATAAGAAGCCTTCCAGCAGAGGACGGGGACATCCTTGAATCATTTACCATTTGCTGTATTCCTATTTTGTACTGGCCTTTGGCCAAGCACTTATATTCCTTAAGCAACTCGTCGTGCCGTAGCGAGTTCGTCTTCTTCGATTCCGATTAGCCGCCGCCGCCTCGCCGGTTGCTAACAGTGTCCTCCACATCTGATACATCTCACGTCTCAGGTGTTGGGAGATGCACGCGGTGCAACCGTGTGGAGGTGCAGATGGAGTCAGCCAGGCCCAGATGGACCGTTCCGTTTCGATCCGTAGCAGCAACTAGCTAGATCCTAGCTAGCTAGTGCCCGCTTCCGATCCGTTTCCAACGTCTTTTTTCTCGAACAGATCCCTTTCCAACGTCGCAGTAGATGAAACTGGTGATTGGTTAAAGAGTACTCTTGGTTAAACAAGCAGCAGGGCACGGTTTGGGTTTTCCGCCGTTTTCCCTTGGGAAAAAAGGGCACGAGTAAAGTAGAAAGCCTAGCTCCATCACTCGTGTTGTTATCGTCAACAGGCTTCGATCCGCAACAAACACAAAATTTACGGCATTAAACAAACGACTAGGGTCGCGGTTGTTATTTAGCCAATAGTCAACCCTGTGAGCTGTACCTGCACGCGCACGGATGACTTTGTTTAACTACTCCCTGTATCCCAAAAAGAATATAATCACTACTTACACAAATTCTCTTCAGTGGCGGCTAAAATGGATTTTCAGGAGGCGGTCGGCACAACCGCTGCAGTGTCACCGTTGCTGAAGATCGGGCGTCTACAGCGACGGGCTTCTAATCGCCTCTGAAAATACATTTTCTGAGGCGGCTCCATGCCTCCATTAGAGAATCCGCCTCTGAAAATGACATCTTTAGAAACGGTTGTGTTATGTGAACGGCTCCTGAAAATGATTTTTGACCATTAAAAAAAAGCTCGCCGGCGGCCATGCTGCCGCCGCTGCCCAGCATACCAGCAGCAAGCCAGCACAGCACAGGTGCTCGCAGGTGCTATTGCGCAGCTCGACGGAGCTCGCATGTGCTACAACGCTGCACAGCTCGCCGGTGCTTGCAGTCGCAGCCCGCCGACCATCGTGCTTGCAGTTGCCGGTGCTTTGCAGTCGCAACTCGCTAGCCATCGTGCTCGCAGTCGTAGCCGTTGCCGCTCCATCCCGCGTCGTCGCGCAGCCGGAGTTGTACACGGACCAGCCCGTGTAGCCGCTCCGTCCCATGCAACCGCACGCGGAGCAGCACGCCGCACACGCCATGCTGCTCCCAGCCAACGGTGCCGCAAGCTCGAACCCCTCCAGCCGTGGTCGCCCGGAGCCGCACTGAGTCCTCTCCTCCATGGCTGCGTATCTCCACCATGGTTGCGTGAGGAAGAAAGAGGAAGAAAAGAAAGCTGAGAGGCGAGCAGAGAAATAATTGAGTGTACCAGCACCGCAAAACACGGCAACAAGAGATAAAGACGTAGAGAAATAATTAAGGAAAGAGAGACACGATTTTCAGCGGTGGTTCCCTTAAGACATCCGCCTCTAAAAATCGATTTTCGGAGACGGTTGTCTTAAGAGAACCGCTGCTGAAAATCACTCATTTTCAGCTGCGGATTTCGTAATGGAGTCGTCTCTGAAGATGGATCTTCAGAGGCGGTCACGAAGCTACAGGCCCCCTTGGCGCATTCAGCAGCGGACTACTAAGTGAACCGCCTCTGATTGAAAAAGGGGGCGTCGCTGAAGAGAATTTGTGTAGTAGTGAATTATAGAAATCGTGCCGGTCAAAGTTACTAAAATTTGACTAAGTTTATAGTAAATGTTATTAACATTTATGTCTCAACCAAGATTTATTATGAAAAATATTCTGTCATTAATCTATTGATACTAATTTTGTATATATAAATATTAATATTTTTTATAGCATTGGTCAAATTTAAAATCGGTTGACTCATCGAGAAGCGAGAATTACATTTTTGTTATCAAATTTAAAATCGGTGGACTCATCAAGAAGCGAGAATTACATTCTTTTTGGGACTGAGAGAGTACTAGTTTAGGAGTACAGTAGCATACAACAACGCACGAGCACGCACAGTCTCTCCTCGTGCTGCCATTTTAAACCCCGTATGTACACCACCAACCCTGCAGCAACCCGGGAGCCAGCCACCTGCGTGCAGGTGCAGTCATGGGTCACCCAGAGCGAGCTGCGAGCTGCGAGCAGAACGGAGCGGCAGGGCGCACTATTTATCGAGGGCCGCCCCTTTCCTCGTCCCCGTGCCGTCGCTCCCCAGCCCCGCCACGCCGCCGTTCCCTCCTCTCCGCCGCCCTGCCTCGATCGCCTCGTGCTAGGCAGGGAGGGAGGGTGGGCGGACCACTGCCCGCGGTGCCTCTTGAAATCGCCGCCGACAGCTTCTGCGGCCTCCTGGTGGATCCCGGCCATATGAGCTAATGCCGACAGCTTCTGCCGCCGACGGCTAATTAAGTACGCTCAATTTAGCAGGGTACGGTAGCACTTTCGTCTTATTTGTTAAAAAATATCTAATCATAGACTAATTAAGTTTAATAGATTCGTCTCGTAAATTATCCTTAAACTGTGGAATTAGTTTCGTAAATAGTCTATATTTAGTACTTCATGCATGTGCCGCATTATTCGATATGATAGGTGCTAAAATTTAGCAGCTGGAACCAAACAGGGTCTGAGCAATGAGGAGCTTCTTTTTCTTTCGCGGATTTTTCTAGGTCAAGATGAGCAAGACCAAGTGATGCTTGCTTAACCTCCATGATGTTAGTTGCTAAAATTTAATCTTTTTTTCCGTTCTTTGTATATGAACAGAACAGGTGGTCGGAATTTAATATTTTCCTTTTTTCTCTTTTTTTTCCGTTCTTGTGTGCCAGCAGCGGAGCCTCATGTAGGTCATAGTGGGTCATGGCCCCTTGAAAATTGAAATTTCTTAAGGGTGGTAAAACATGATACTTAGCGAGTAATGAAGATTTGCACATAAGAGAAAAGTTGAACACTGTTGAATTCCCTTCACGCTCCGCCACTGTTATGTGCAGCAGGATCTGAGCTTCAAACCACCGGGCGAGCTGATGTACGGCTCGCCGGTGTCCAAGGACCTGATCCTCCCGTCACAGCCGCCGATGACGTCACAGATCGGCGCCACCGACAACGACAACGTCTTCTCCAGGTTCTGAGCGGCACCGACAACGTCTTCTCCAGGTTCCTGGCCGACCACCACCACATCCGGGACGACAAGCCGTCGCAACCGCCGCCGCCGCCTCAGGCTGCCCACTTCCCGAGTGCGGCCGACATGGCCTCCCAGCATCAGCATCAGCAAATGATGTTCCAGTCCCAGTCCCAGTCCCAGCAGCAGCAATCCGGGTGGCTCTACCACACCAGCTCGGGCATGGAAGTAACCAACTGACACGGAGGTCCGGCCGGGCCACCACCTCCGCCGCCCTGTTGCTGTCTTGCTCGATTCTTCCTTCTTCATCCAGGGTACGGCGCGATGCTGAGGGCGAGTATGGGCATGGGTTTCCGCGACGGCAGCGGCGGCGGAGGCGGTGCAGCCACGGCGACGGACGGCGGTGGCGGTAGTGGCGGTAGGCTCAAGGGGCAGCTGAGCTTCTCGTCGCGGCACGGCGGCAGGGGTCGCTCATGTCCCAGATCTCGGAGATGGACAGCGAGGATGTCGGAGGGAGCAGCTCCGAGGCCGCAGGCAGAGGCGGCTACATCCCGGGGTACCCGACCTGGTGGGACGACTCGTCGGCGTCTCTCGTGTCCGACAGCCTGTCCGGCGGGATGAAACGCGCGCGGGACTCGTCGGAGCACGGCGGCCAGAACCAGCAGAACGGCGGGCTGGCGCACCAGTTCAGCCTGCCCAAGACATCGTCGGAGATGGCGGCCATCGAGAAGTTCCTCCAGTTTCAGGACGCCGTGCATCTCCCCCGCAGCATCGCCGAGCGGGTGAGTGAGCCAGCTGCACCGCCGAATCCCAACCACGTACAAATTTCTTAAACCTTCTTGCGGTTGAGCAATCATCGGTTGATCTTTGACCGGCCATTGGCCATTTAGGTGAGGAGGACAAAGATCAGCGAGCGAATCAGGAAGCTGCAAGAGCTCGTGCCCAACATGGACAAGGTACTGCCGCCATGCTCTGCACTGCACCCACCCATTTCAGCACTAGGCGATAGAACAGTGTTAAGACTTCTGTAGCAAGTTCTACTTGCCTGCCGCCATGCGAGGACCACTCTAGTGAACTGACCAAGTTGCCTCCGATCGATTCCCTGCAGCAAACCAACACCTCCGACATGCTGGACTTGGCCGTCGACTACATCAAGTATCTCCAGAATCCAGTTCAGAACCAACATACGGGGGGGGGGGGGGGGGGGGGGGGGGGGGGGGGGGGGGGGGGGGGGGGGCAATTTGCCAATAAAAATCATATATACTTTATAATTAGATCACAGTTCAACCAAATACAAATGACCATGGTCTATTTGTCCGTGAAGACTATCACAATACCAAATTTGTATTATATTATATATGGATGTCACTGAATGCATAGAATCAATCATAACAAATTACTGAGCAGAGAGGCCAGACTCGCTGAGACTGTAACGGAGAGGCAGAGACAGGAGATTATGCGTTTTTGGGTCATGGACTTCAGAAAAATTAGAGAGACAAGGGGGGGCCATGACCCACTGTGGCCCATGAGTAGCTCCGCCAGTGCCACAAGCAGGTCAAGGTACGTGCAAGCGAGCCAACGAACTCAGTCGTAATCTGTTGATGCATTGCAGGCGTTGAACGAGAGCCGCGCTAGCTGCACCTGCCCGGCGGCGAGCAAGCACCAGCAGTTCTCCGGCTGAAGCACGGGCCGGCAGTTCGATCTCCGGCTGCTTACTACTACGTACACACCACACCGTGCAGCAAAGACCACAAGACCTGGAGACAAAAGAGAGAGGAACACGAACACCATCGTCCGGGACGACGGTTGTGTAACCGTAGCTTCTTCTCGCTCTCCGTTCGCTGCGCATGCGTGTGGTCTGGTCAAGTAGTGTAGAGGTAGCTCAACTGCTGTAGAGCATGTACAGTGCCGGAGGCTGGACTGGACTACTGGAGCAGTGGCATGATCAAGCATTCAAGCGACTGGATTGGACGGGGGAGGGTGGGAGACATGGGAGGAGGACGTAGAAACAATTGTATATTTCCCTCCGTCCCAAAAAGAATAATGTTTTTGACTTTCAGATATCGTGTTTGACTGTTCGTCTTATTTAAAAATTTTATATAAACTGTAAAACAAATAAATCGTTATCAAAGTATCTTTAATAATAAAATAAGTCATAACAAAATAGATAATATTTATATAAAAAATGAATAAGACGGATGGTCAAATAATATGTTTGAAAGTTAAAAACGTCATTTTTTTATGGGACGGAGGGAGTAGTACTGTTTTGTTTTTGCTCTTGCTACATATTTGTACCATCATGCATGCCCATGTCCATTGTTACATTTATTAATTACACATAGGAAAACTTATAATTACTGTGTTTCTGTGTTTTTAGATTTTTACCAGCAGCAGTGGCCGTAGGACGATTAGTTCAACTCAGCACAGTTCCTATTAAGAGCATCTTCAACATATTCTTATTCCACATCCTTTAAAAGTCTATATAGATTATTAGTAGTGTGGCTTTTGCTGCTTCCTCTCTCAACGGATTGCCAATATCTTTAGGCGTTAGATCCCAAAATCAAAGGGATTCGAGCCCTGATTTTGACAAGAATGAGCAGGCCCTAAAGTGGATAGGGTTTATGAGGCCCTAAAGTGGATAGGGCAGAGGGGGACGTGGATCACCTATATTTAAGGAACAGGTGGTAGATTTTAAGTTACTTACTCCTCAAAGGCTCGAAGTGAAAGATGTGCGCTTATTTTAGGACTGAGGGAGTAGTATTTTAGGTATTGGGTATAGCATGGATGATCTATTTGAACAACCACATTGCTTATATTCCATATTTTTAGTATTGGGAATGAGATAAGTAATCTGTTGTAGACGCTTAAAGGCCCTTGCTACCTTTGAGGCTTGCACTCAAGTAGGGCACCTAACAGGTGTTAGAAAGTATAATATTCTCGAATTCTCCCTCAAACTCTTATTATTGGAGATTTTGAGAACCATTTCTCTTCATACACCTATTCAAAACTGCGTGTGTTAAGCAGTGGCGTCACTAGCCATGTGGACAAGGCTCACGTGTGCGGAGAGGGGCGCGAAACCTTAATGGTAATGGAGGAGAGAGAAAAAAAAAGAAAAAGGTATAATGTGACTGGCAAATTTGTCCTATAAAAATAGGGACTCTAATTAAGAATTTACTGCTAGAGTTAAGCTCAAGTCTAAAATAACATGATATAAGCAAAAAGTAAGAAAATATCTTTCTTGAATTAAAAGTAAAAACCTATTTTGACGTATCCATTTCAACACACCGTCATCCGCGCCAACCACCTCACCGCTAATTATAAGGGGATGTTTGGTTCCACCAACTAAATTTTAGCACCTATCACATCGAATGTTGCGGCACATGCATGAAATACTAAATATAGACTAATTACATGCATGCTAGCACAGTTTGAGGATTATTTTCGAGACGAATCTATTAAGCCTAATTAGTCCATAATTGAATCCGCATGGCACTTTCAGTCGGTTATCAAACGCAAGGAAAGATATGGAGCTCAGATAATCGAAAAGTTAGACTCGGTGCACAGACCAGCGTGACAGGGAACGGAGCTGAGCTTCTTTCGGCGGGAGTGGCTAATTTTGCCATCCAACTTACATCGGAAGCTTGATTTCGTCTCTCATCTTTTTTCGAACCCGACTATCTACTGATCTTGTCTTGCTTGTCTCTCCAGCCTCCAGCCGAGGCAAGCTCAAAGTCAGCTAGATTTTTCACTTGGTCAATGCTGTCAGTGTCACGCCGAGCAGGTACTTAGGCAACTGCGACAGTGAAATTAGCTGTTTGGAAATGATAATAATTTATTACAGTGCAGAAACACATCAGAAACGCACAACGATAATTATAATTTATTGCGTAGAAAAACATCTACCAGAGACACGCGATAATTATTGTGCAGAAAAACAACGATAATTATCTATCAACGATAATAATTAATAATTTATTACAGTGCATAAAAACATCTATCAGAGACACACAACGATAATATAATAACCCATTACAGTACAGAAAAAACATATATCAGAGACGACGATAATATAACTAGATAGATAAAAGCAGTCGGGAAACCAGGCGGCAGTAACCCATCATGGTGCAGTAACCCATTTATGCCTGGGATAATACGAGTAGAAAAGTATGCATAAGTCAGTGATTGTACCAACTGAAATATAAGAGAGGTAAAGTCATTTATAATGCAAGGTAAAGTCATTTATGACTGAAGTAGAGGCGTCACTACAATAACAAACGACAACTGTGACTAAACTTCAACTGGGTCTAATTGTGGTTGGTGGCTGACCCGATTGTGTTGTGTTCTCGTATATCAAGGCCATTATTTCTGTCCTTTGGTAGCTCTCCACAACCAGCTGTGAGACCATTTTCACCTATAACAAATAGTCCATTTGTAATAATCTTATTTTCCCTCACTGAATATGTTTCTTCCAAATAGCCCAGAAACACATGTAAGCAACGTTACCATGGCAATGGTTTGTACGCCCTTTGTTCTAAATTACAAGTCATTTTGACTCAGCAAAAGCAATGTGTGCCTATATAAGCATAGCAAAAGCTATATACCTAGAGACTTGTAATTTGGAATGGAGGGAGTAACTAATACTCCATCCGTTCCAAATTATAAGACGTTCCAAGAATCTTGGAAAGTCAAAGCATCTCAAGTTTGACCAATAATTATAGAGAAACCTATAAAGATTTATGATATCAAATAGGCATACTATAAAAATATAATTGATAACGAATATAATGATACTTAATTAACATCATAAATGTTATTATATTGTCATATAAGTTTGGTCAAACTTGAGATAGTTTGACTCTCCAAGATTTTTGGAACGTCTTATAATTTGGAACGGAGGGAGTACAAACAAAGCTTTTCTTCTCTATATTCTGATAAAAGAGACAATCACCACCAAATTGAAGCTATTTTAGCTTTGTTCTCTAACCTTTGGCCAAAGTCTAAAGAAAAAATGCACAAACATCTACAACATTAAACTGCATTCATTAGATTAGATATATATTTTCTGATAGTGCTATTGTTTGAAATTGTAGTTGTTAATACTTTCTTTTCAATAAACATGGTAATAGGTCATAATGAGACTGAGATTCTAGAAATTGTAGGTGTTAATGCATTTCTCTTTGATAATTAAATTCATCATTAAGTTCAAAAAAATAAGTTTAAAAAGGGGGTAGTAAGTCATGGTGTGAGCGACGACACGTTCGAGGGGGAAAAAAAGTCAAGTGACAAACAAGTGAAGGAATTAAATGTCAGCCAATACTAAATTTTAGTGCGTGCTAATTATGGCTGCAATGCTTGGAGAGGTAGATGAGAAAACAGTGAACTGAACATAGATGCTCTCTGCATTCAGGTAGAAGGATGGTTGATCGAATTGTATTGCAGCTTGACAACAAGCCCATTAGTATTACTTTTTTGCTCTATGGATTAGAAATATCTGCAATCCTACATGCATCAAAGATTGGTCACAGGGGTCAGGGTCAAGGCATGTTCCATGGTCCTAGAAGGCTAGAACATTATCAGACATCTCGTTTCTGCTTAGGTCATCACTTAAATTGCAGAAGGACATACCATGGATCGATGGGAACAGTGGAGAAAAGGAAAGGAAAGCAAAGGAAAGGACAGGAGTATGCGACTTTAGGACTAACAGCCACCACCTAAAATTAACCCATAGCACATGACAGGAGGCGAGGAAGAGAGCAACAAGGGAGAAGGCCTAGTAGATATTGTTAGGGTTAACTTAGTGGCTATTAGGCTCAATGGACGCTGAACAATTTAATGTGTCTTGTACTTTTTTGTTTTCATAATACTCTATTTATTTTCTGTAACTAAAAACACGTGGCATACAAAAATTCATCAAATCAGATTAGTTTGGACTACCCCTTGAACCCATGTTTTACTTTTTAGACACTCACGACCTGGCCGAAAGATTTCTGTGCCTATGGTTGTGATTAATAAAAGCCCATGTGTGGTGAAATGCAAATACAAAACTGAACTGAGAACATTTTGTTTTTCTCATTGGATATGTTCATTTTGTAGCCAAAATTTATGACATGTTAATAATTTTACCTAAACATTCTATCTTCATAACAACACTAGGTAATAATTATAACCAATACCAATAAAAAGATCAGTTCATTTTTGACAAAGTAGGCAAGCACCACTGGTAGATACAGACAATTTTTTTGGCAGTTTACCAACCCCAGTAGAGAAAGGTTATGTCGTATGTGTACATATTGCCACATGATACAATATTACAATTAAAAGCAATTTAGTTTAATATGTCACTCTTGCTGCAACAAAAAAAAACTTTGCTACTAGACACGAATACAACATTTTGTATATTTGCTGCTACACAGGATTAATTGTCCTCTAGTAAATGGTTTAAAAACCCCATTGAGTACATTAAACCATGTTTATTGTGTTCTGCAGCAAAGATGAGTTTCTTTTGTGTCTTTCAGCAAAAATGGCAAGCTTTTATTTAGTGAAATATGGCATCCCCAGCAGTATAAGACCTAAACAGGCATAAATAAAATACAACGGAATCATTGCACTACAGGTGAGACTCACCCCATGACGAAATTTTTTCTTCACCTTCCATGTGGGCGTACCCATAAATACTATTTTCCCTTTGTTCCTACAGCAGAGAGGAAAGGGAGAGTGAGTGAGTGAGCTTGCATAGCAACAAAAATAAAATGTTCAAGTGAAGGAACAATCGCAGTTTACTAGAACAAAGATTGAAAACTGGGCACCTACCAGTATTTAGGATAGCAACAGGTTATGATATGGCACATGATGCTATAAGGACCTGGAATATCTTTTTCTTGTGCAATTATTCCATCAGTTGCTTGTGATAATGTGCCATTACTGAGGTGGTATTGACTAAGATAAATTTTGGTCTCTGGCTTGACAATGGTGTCAGGAACAATGGTAGGGAACACCTTAGAGCTGACACAGAGTGTCCTAGTATAACCAATGAAGAATGCATTGCCATCTATGGATATCAGAGGCACAGTCTTTCCCAGCATAAGATCAGCTAGCCTGTAAACTGAATAGCAAACCTCATTGCATTTTGTGCCAATCACAAAAATCTCTGAGTTGCATTCTACCAGACGGTAGTAGTACAATACACAGGTTTCATCACTTGTTGGCCATTTAAATTTTGCAATCAACTTTGGTGATGGCTCCGATAAAGAGCCAATTTCCATACCTTCCTGCTGGGGTGGGTCGATCTGTATAACCTCATGCTCACCACTTCTCACTGAATGAGGTCGCAGCAACACATAAAGCTTTCCTTGGAATGGCAATGCATAAAAAATGTTGCTGCGCTCCCAGGTTGTTGTGACCCTCCATTGCTGATCACCAGAGGTAGCAAAACATATATTCCACACAAGCGATGGCAGCATCATTACTCTGACGAGTCCATCTGCACCCACGCTGATGCTGGCACCATAGATATTTCTAAGAAAGGGCCACCGAGACCCCTCTGAGCGGCAGCGCACTTGCGGCAAGAGGGTCTCCAGCGGCGGAAACTCTGCGGTATCACCATTGAAGGGGTGAAGGAGGCGGATGGCAGTGTCATGGTCCCTCTGCAGCAGGAGGATGCCATCGACGGAGTAGAGGACGCAGTGATCCTTAAAAAGGGGGAGCCTAACGCGGACGAAGGCACCAGTTGACAGGTTGAAGAATCGGACGTAGCCGCGGAGCTTACCGTGGCCTGGGTAGAGGCCGCGGCCCTCGGGCAGCAGCATCCACCCGCGCGGATAGAAGCGCGGGTCAAGGATGCCGCGGCCGCGCGGGCAAGTAGTGCTGGAGCGCCAGTGGGGACACACAGCTCGGAAGCGGATGTAATCACGGAAGTCGCTGGCTAGCACTCGCCATCCGATTAGGCTCACCAAATCCTCGTGCAGAGACGCCCACGAGGATGAATCGCCGGTATGAAAATATGTGGAGTCATATTTATTTTCATTTTCTATTTTATTTTCAAATAAGGGTAGATCAGTCATTTTAGTGCGGTCAACGAAGACAGAAAGGGGATATTTCATGTCTTTTACGTCTTGGGTAGGCTATCGTTGTTGTGTTGTTGGGCTGACACTCCAGAGTAATGTTGGGCCTAGGGTTCCCCTCTCGCTGGCCAGCAGCCTCTCCGCCAGCGGACCACACGGCTCTGGAGTGCGGCGGTGGGGTGGGCGGGGCCCTAGCCGTCACGGCCCCGGTAGGTGCGGGTGCAGCCCGGGAGCGGCGGCATCTGCGGTCTCGTCTACAGTCTGTTCGTGCCACTGCCTGTGCAGGGGTCAGGCAGTCAAGCACACGGGTGGGCGAAGAGCGGCGGGGCACTTGGGGCGCCGAAGTGCGTCGGGTGGTGCTAGACAGTTGCGACTGATGCTCCCAAACTTGGGCACGACACGAGTGTGCGACTACTAGCTGGCATCGAATCTGACTCCGCTTCTAACAATCAAGTTCTGAAGCCAAATTGTTGAGTTCCCTGGTGAGCTGACAGAATTGCACAGTTGTTCTGGCTGCAATCAAAGGAGCAGTGCCTGCTCATGACGTTGCCTTTTGTGTGCGATAATGAAGAGCCGCTCTTCTTGTGTTGTAACGTGGCTTGAATTTTTGTGACAGATACAAAGGCGGCACCTTACAATTATAGATGATTCCAGTAACTAATTTGCCATCGAGTGCAACAAGTAACTATCAGTGACGCGGTGTTGTGCTACTCACTGCTCTAGACCTCTAGTAGGTGTTGGAGTTGGAACCCACGACTTCGTCACAACACCTAGGCCTAATGCCATCCCCACGGCTCTTGTCGGCAGTGACGGGGTAGGGGAGCAGCAATCACGCCGCTCTAGTTCGTCGTGACCTAGACTGGCCAGGGGGCGGGCATACGGCGGGCGTGGCATCCGGGGGGTGGGCCGGCGGTAGGCGTGGGGGTGGGCCGGCGCCGGCAGGGGCTGCGCTCGGTCCCCTCTTCCCGGTCGCACACTCGTCGATGCTGAAGTGGCGACGGGCGGCGGCGTGGTCTGCACGGCCTCCCCTATGCTCGGTCTCCCTCCCTCTCACCACTAGGATGTCGCAACTCCTTCACGAGGAGACAGAAGGAAGCACTGAGGCTATTGGACTGGGCTTATGGTGATAAGGCCCATGACCTAATTGCAAAAGGGCACACCCTCAATTACTAAAATACCCACTGCAATATATTTCTCATTTAATTGAAGAAAGATGAAAGTACTGGAAAGTACCGTGGTACTTTCCCAACCATTGTAAAACATCTCCTATCCTGGATGATTTCTTGAACTAACTAATCCAATCACTATGAAATCTACCATCCGGGTGTTACTGCAGGCTATGGATACATCATATGATAACTTGCTCCATCTCAATGAATCGAAAATGAATTTGACAAAGGCCGCTGAAGATTTTATCTCCTGGTTGCACACTGAAAGGGTCATTATAACTAAGGGGCCGTTTGGTATGGATTATGAGCCAGCTCCTGGAGCTGTTTTTCGGCTCCCGGTACCAAACACCTATTTTGTGCAGGTGCTCCTCGCGAGGATCCCCCAGAAGGCTAGAAACACGCTCTCACGTACCAGTTGCATCGAGAGGAGCTGAAAATCGAGCTTCTCCCAGCTCTCGTCTGCCACCGGTGGTCCCCAGCGCGTGGAGGTTGAGTCTGCCCCCAACGTCAAGGAGCGCATGCGGGGAGGGCTGCCGAGCGCACGGCCACGCGTGTAGTCGCCGGAGCTCGGAGCGCGCGGTCGTTGGCGCGGTCGTCGGGCGTGGGGTCGCCAGTGCTGTCGCTGGGCGCGAGGTCGTTGGATGCTATCGCCGGCCAAGGGTTGCGCGAGGCCACTGGGCGTCGGACCGCCAGAGCCGAATCTCCAAGCTCGATTGGATGAGGAGAGAGAAGATCGAAGGGAGGGGAGGAGATTGGGTGGGAGCGAGTGGCTCGGAATGCTCCTCGTGATAAGGCAGAGAAAGAAATAATAAATGAATAGAAAAGAGAAATAAAAGGAGAGGAAAAAGAAAAATAGAGGGGTATTTTAGACCTTTCATTCTTTTTCTACGGGAAGAGAACCTATTTTACCAAATGGTTAAAATGGATTTGGATTCAGCTCCTTAAGAGAATCTGCTACATGGATGAAGCCACAACTGAAGTTGTTTTGGCTGAAGCCGGAGCTCTACCAAATAGGTCCTGTGATTGAACTTTTTGTCATCTTGGTCCTCCTACATGGCGTCCACGTCATATTCTGTTGGTGGAGGCGCTGCTCTAGCAACACGTACCTCAAGTACTCTCTCTGGCTGGCTTACGTACAGAGGCGGAGCCACCACTAGGGCGAGCTAGGGCGGCCGCCCTAGCTCCCCTTGGCCGGGCACCATACCCCCACCCCTGGATTTGACCGGAGTTGGAGCCGAAGGGGCGGAGGCGGATGCAGCGAAGACGATGAAGGCATGGCGGCGACGCTGTTTTTTCCGCGAGCCGCGAGTTGCGAAGCCGAACGCTGAGTTGAGGCGTTCGTGGGCCGCGGTCCACTCGTTTTGGCCTAGATCAGGCCCAGTTTGAAGGCGCCCACTGCTCCAATTAGTTCTCGTTCTCGGCCTCTCGCCTCACGGTCGCACGGAGCCACAGCCGTACAGTGTCTGCGCCTTCACGACTCACCGCTCGCCGCTTCACTCACAGTTGCCGCTCGCCGCGACAGCCGCGTCTGCCTCCGTCCGCTGGCCGGCCGGCGGTTCCGGCGACACGACTCTGCCAGTCCGCCCTCCAGGCTCGCTATTGCCGCTCGCTGCATCACAACCTCGGTTCGTCAGCCAGCGGTGGATCCGGCGGCGCCCCCGCCCCAGCCCAGTATCCCCCACTCCGCCTGTCCGGCTGTCCACCAGGTGCCCAAGTATAGAGCTCCCAGCCGGCCTGCTTGACTGCTTTAGACTTTGGGAATTTGCTATTCTAGTGATTTTTTATTTGGGAATTTTTGGATTTTGGTGATGGATGTGGGAGCAAATGAAGTCGTTATCAGTTCGGGAGATGAAGCTGGACACGTTGACGTTCAAGTTCAAACAATGTCAGTGCCAACACGGTTAGACAGAGTTCAGTTCCACTAAACAAGAAGTGCTATAAGAGACTAGGTATTGCCAAATTTATATTACAGATTGTTTGATTCAATTTCTTAATTATGCAGATTTGAAAAGCTTCTATAAAAATGGCAGGTTCTATACTTCATTTGATATTGTTTGAAACATCTATTACTGATACTTTTATTATAAAAAAGGTAACATTTCAACTCTTATTGGTTGTTCTACAATTTTTGCTCAAACATAAATTGTCGTTGGTAGCGAAAGTTTTAGAGATAAGTCCGCCCTAGGTGAATTCTTGGGCTGGATTCGCCACTGCTTACGTAGCCAACAACTCTGTGTTTCTCTACACTCTCGGTCTCGCAATCATCCTCATTTTGGAACTAGTTGTTTGGCGGATGACCTTAGGAAGCACAAACTCCATGACAGCCTATAGTCTCGACGATACCAAGCAATACATGAGGCATTTCATCCAGCAGAGTTTGTATACACTGACCTTCTTATCAACATTTTTTAACTTTAGTAATGTATATTCAAGGCTAACATTACGAGCTACCGGACTATTTGGGGGCTTATTGGACTAATCTTGATGCCTTTTGTTTTATCAATTAACTCCGGAAGGATTTATCACTAGTACAGAAATCATAATGGAGACGGGCGTTTTTGCTTATGCCTCCAATGGAAGGGTCTCGGTTAATACTGAAATAACCGAGGCGGTCGCCTTGCCCGCCTCCGTTAATATCTTAATGGAGGATGGCGTCATATCCTGTCCGTCTCAGTTAATCGATACGAAAAAAAGAAAATCCAGTGGACAGGCCCACCGAGCCTATCCACGGGCCTACCAGGCCCATCCACGGGCCGCCGCCGGAATCCGCAGCTCCGCCAGCATCCGTCGTCGGATCCGTGCCGCAAACACACCCCACGCCAGCCCCCAACGCCGGATCGACACTGCCAGCACCCCACGTTGGTCCCCATCTCTGAATCCACGCCAGATCCGTCGTCGTTGCCATCGTGTTGGAGGAGATGGATGCCGCTGTTGTGGAGGAGGTGGGGGCCGCTGCTGGATCCACCTCCTCGCGCTGATTCGGCCGGCACGCCTTCTCTCCGGAGAAGGCAAAGAAGGGGAGGGTGAAGGCGGGGCGCTGCTCGCCGCACAAGTTGCTCCGCCTTCGCCTTCCTGCCGTCGCAGCCTCCACCACCACTGCACGTCCTTCATCACCTCGGATCCCTGCAGAAGATGGAGGAGATCAGACCAAGACTTAATCGGGCGGCTGAGAGTCTCCCATGTGTTTTGGTTTTGAGTAATTGATGAAACCTACTTAGGTACTAACTTTGGATCTCTAAGTGTGAATCATGAGATAGGTTGGTACATGCCATGTGATGGAGCAAGGTGGATCATTGGTGGATAGCACAAGCTCTAGCATGGTGAAGGAGATGGAAAGGAAAATGGTGTCAAGGAAAAGGTGATATAGGACACATTTTCGGTTTGGTGATCAAGACATCATAGAGGATGTGATCACGTTTAGGATAGATAGCCGTACTATCAAGGAGGGAGCTCTTAAGTATGATTACGGTTATCATGTGCCACTAGGTTCGTATGCATTGCATTAAAATCAATTGAACCAAGTGAAAGAACCAACTAATCCAAGATAATTGTGAACTAAAAGCTAACACACGTGCATAAGTGTTGGGATCACTTAGTGTTGGCTCTTGGAAGCTTGGAGAAGTTGGAGAGGCTGTTTGGACCAAGTTTGGAGGTCCGGATGATAGGGCTTGGTTGAGTTCGGACCATCGGAGATGGGTCCGGAGGCCAACCCTAGGCCTGGTTGGCTGAGAGCAACAGTCCGGACGCTGTTGCCGTCCGGACGCAGGGCACCGGACGTGGTCCGGAGCTCGGGCGCTTGCTGTGCTCTCTGTGTAAAATGAACCGAACTCAAGTGTTGGTCCGGATGGAGGAACCGAACGCGCGTTCGGAGGAAAAGGCTCTCTGGAGTGCTCTCTGCGTAGCATCCAGACGCTACTGTTGTAGGGTCCAGACCCCACTGTTGCATGCGACCGGAGACGCGTGGCGCGCTGTGGTGCGTGCGGGAAGAAGCAAGTTCAAACAGCAGGCGACCGGACGCAGGCGCGTTGGTCCGGACCGCGCGATGCGCGCGCGACCAGAGGTCGCGTCCGGAGTGAAGAACAGAGGGCGTGGCTCTGCTGTGTGGGGGCATCCGGACGCTGTTGATGGTCCGGACCTCCTCACTGTTCCTTACGTCCGGAGGTGACGCATGATGTGTTTTTCAGTGGGAAAACGGCTAGTTGTGAGTGTGGGCTATATAAGGTGATATGGCCGGCCCTTTGGGGTCACTCTTGCACATTCTACTCACTCACACATTTGTGCTTGCTTGAGAAGCTTCCACCACTCATCCTCTAAACATATTTGACATATTCTAGAGAGATAGAGTGAATCCAAGTGCATTGCTTTGTTGATTGCATACTAGTGGCACTTGGTGATCGTCGTCATCGCGGAGCTCTTGTTATTCTTGGAGGTTGCCACCTCCTAGACGGCTTGGTGCGACGAGGATCGTTGAGCGGAGGAAGGTGATTGTCTCCGGCTCCGATCGGTGGATTGTGAGGGGTTCTTGAACCTACCCCGCGGGAGTTCGCGAAAGGTATCTCTAGTGGAATCCGCGTAGCTTGGGGATCCCCATCTTGTGTTGGTTGTGCGGCACCCTTGAACGGGTTTGGCTTTGATTGCCAATTAGCGCGTGAAACTCCAAGTGGGTGTATCGCTACAACGGGGACTAGCTTGTTGGCAAACAAGTGAACCTCGGAGAAAAATCTTGTGTCAACTTGTCTCTCCGTGGATTTCATATTGTGATTGGTTATCTATCGGTTCATCTCTTCACGTCGGTATAACCATCCTATCTCTAGCTTTGCATTACATTCTTTCATACTTGCAAAGTAGAGTAGCTCTCTAGCTTGTGTAGCTTTGTTAGAGCTTTCTAGGTTGCTAGCTAAGTTGTGTGCTATTAGTTATCTTGCTAGTAACTAGAATTGGTAGGTGGCTTGCCCAACCTTAGAGCTAGTGCAAACTTGCTTACGCCGTGTTTTATTCTAACAAGTTTGCTAAGTGTTGTTGTAAAAATTTTAATTAGGCTATTCACCCCCCTCTAGCCATTACAAGACCTTTCAAGTGGTATCAGAGCTAGTGCACCGTACTTAAAGGCTTAACATCCCACGGTGTTAAAATGGCTCATATCAACAACACCAAGAGGGCACCTAAGTTCGATGGCACCAATTATAACTATTGGAAGGCCATGATGACCACCTATATCAAATCAATCAACCAGAAGATATGGTTGGTGGTCGACAAGAAGTTTGAGGTGGTGAATGAAGAGGCACCCACCACGGCCAAAGAGGAGAAGCTCCAAAACAATGATATTGCCTTGAGTGCAATACATGAGGCAATCTCCAAGGAAGTCTTTGAGCAAATCAAAAACTTGGAGAGTGCTCATGAGGCTTGGAAGAAGCTAGAAGAGTCATATGAAGGGACTCAATCCATGAAGGGAGCAAAGGCTTACATCTTGAAGGAAAGGTTTGCTAGCTTCAAGATGAAGGAAGATGAAAATGTGCCCGAGATGTTCAATAGGATTGAGGTGCTTGTCAATGACCTTAAGTCACTTGGAGAGAAGGTGGAGAACAAGGACTTCTCCTTCAAGTTCCTAAGAAGTCTTCCTCCGAGATTTGAGATGCTAGTCACTCTATTGATGAGAAGTGGATTGGATACAACCACACCAAACCAAATCCTTGGTGAGGTGATGACCGATGACACCTTTAGAGAAGACAAGGACAAGATTAGAGAGAACAAGGAGAAGAAGGATGACAAAGAAAGAAGACAAGAAGAAGAGTGCGGCATTCAAAGCCACATCATCATCTAAGGGAAAAGCAAAGTGTGATGAATCAAGCAATGATGAATGCTCAAGTAATGATGATGAAGATGATGAAGAGCAAATGGCCCTCTTTGTCAAGAAATTTGGCAAGTTCATGAAGAAGAAGGGCTATAGAGCTAGAAGGAAGAAGAACTCCTTCAAGAGCAAGAGAAATGACAAGAGGTGTTTCAAGTGCAATAGCAAAGATCACTTCATTTCGGATTGCCCTAATCATAGTGATGACAAAGATGAGAAGAAGGGCAAGAAGAAAGAAAAGAAAGAGAGCAAGATGTTTCTCAAGAAGAGCAAGAAGGGAGGATCATATGTTGTCACTTGGGATAGTGATTCAAGTGATGATGATGACTCAAGTGATGATGAGAAGAGATCAAGCAAGAAGAAGGCTCTTTCAAGCATTGCTATGAAGAACAAGATCTTAACTTTGACACTCCCTCTACATGTTTCATGGCTCGGCCCACTAAGGTACAATCCGATGATGAAAGTGAATCTAGTGATGATGATGATGATGAACCCACTAAAGATGAACTAATTGAAATGTTGGAAGATGCTAAGACTCACTTTGACCTCACAAAAAAGGAGTGCAAAGCATTGAGAAAGGAGAATCATTATCTCAAGCAAGAGAATCATTCTCTCAAGCAATCATTTGATGAGCTCAACCTTACCCATGAGAAGCTTGGCAAAGCTCACTCTAAGCTTGAGAAAGCTCACTCTAAGCTTGAAAAGGCTCATTCACTTCTTGTTGAGCAAAATGAGAAAGAGCATGTTTCAACATGTAATATGGAAATAACTTCTGATATAATTGATGAATCATTCTATCAACCCATCATCATCACCCCAACTAACCCTTCTTGTAGCACTTCTATCTCTACCTCTTCTACTAGTGATGTTGTCACTTGTGATACTTCACTAACGGTTGAGAATGAAAACCTTAAGAAGGAGGTTGGTAAGCTCACTCTAGCATTAGGCAATGTCTATGGTGGAGACGACCGCTTGCTTAAGTGCTTGGGTATCCAAAGGTTCTCCCTTTGCAAAGAGGGACTTGGCTATACCCCCAAGAGAGGCAAGGCGACCTTTGCAACTCCAAAGCCTCGCTTTGTGAAGAGCAATGGTCGGTTTTGCTCTAGTTGCAAGCAAGTAGGGCATGATGAGCAATATTGCAAACTAAACCAAAGCAAGATAAAATTTACACATGCATCTATTCGCTTTGATTCTAGTTATATGCTTACCAAGGGCAAGAAAGTTGTGATTGCTAAGTACATGGGTACACCTAATGAGAGCTCAAAGAAGAAAGCTATTTGGGTACCTAAGTCCTTAGTCACTAACTTTGGAGGACCCAAGCAAGTATGGGTACCTAAGAAGAACTAAATTGTTTTCTAGGTCAATTATAAAGCCGGAGGGAGACATTGGGTGCTTGATAGTGGGTGCACTCAACATATGACCGGAGATTCAAGAATGTTCAACTCTATCAAGCAAAATGATTGCAATGGGATTGAATCTATCACATTTGGTGACAATGGGAAAGGCAAAGTCAAAGGGCTTGGTAAGATTGCTATATCCAATGACATGAGCATATCAAATGTGTTGCTAGTAGAGAGCTTGAACTTCAACTTGCTATCCGTAGATCAACTTTGTGATCTTGGTTTTAAATACATCTTTGGAGTTGATGATGTAGAGATCATAAGTGTAGATGACTCTAACTTGATATTCAAAGGATTTAGATATGAGAATCTATACTTAGTTGATTTCAATGCCAAAGAAACTCAATTATCAATTTGCTTGCTATCCAAATCTAGCATGGGTTAGTTATGGCATAGAAGGTGCCAGCAGGTTGGGGCATTTTACTCATTTCTGGGCTGACCACTGTTTTCTTTGAGAGGGTTTTCTTGAACAAAACGAGGTTCAAGCAGACTGTTCCCATTCACATAGCGGTTGGCATCATGTGCCTAAGCATTGCGTCATTCGAGATGTAAGCACCAGATCACTGCATAAATATGCGTTTGCTCTATTTTTTTTTTACTTGTGATAATCATTCTACTGTGCCCTGTTTGAACAGATACCGTGGTGAAAAGCAATTCTTGAGGCAGATAATCGAACTTTGAAGCATCATGACAAAACTCAGTGTTTTGAAGACACAGTGCATTTCATAGCATATTCTGGCTTGAACACCAGATGAAAGAGGACTGGTAGTATATTGGGTGGTGAGTAAGTTGATAGTGTGTATGTAGTAGATCGGTAATTAACTAAAGAGGAGGATTATTTAATTGGTCAGATAGATAAATCGGTGGCATATGGGAATTGCTGAATTTTCTTGTTGACCCAATCTTTATATTAAAGATCAATTGAGTTAGTGATTCTATATTTTATAATTTAGGATCATTTTTTTTAGCATTTTGTTAAGAAGGATAGCTTGGTTGAAATAGAGCCAGCGACCAAGCCCAACGACTGGAAACCATCCGGCGCCGGCCCAAATATGCAAATCAGCTGCTAAAGTTACCTTAGCGCGCGCAGTTGATCACGTGGAGGAAGCCATTAATCGCTTAATCTGTCCAAGTCAATCCTGTACTTGCGTTAGACCATTGGAAGTGTGAGCGTGGTGTTGGAATTTATCAGGTGGTGAGGTGTTACCGTGAATGCAACGGCAGCAGGAACCCAAGAAACACGGTGTGTACCGGGTGGACTTGGATGCCAGGAGAATTTTTTTTTTTTCGATAAGCCAGGAGCCAAACATTGTACAAGCAGCATGCTTCATGCCGCTAACTCGGTGTGGACCTCAAGGTGTTGATGAATATCTATCATGGTGCTACCGTCACGGTTCCAAGGCCGCCGATGAACTGTGCCTGTTTTATGTCTGTTTGCAAACAAGTATATATGCATCATTGTCAATTCCCAGTTATCTGTGTTTCGCTATAAAATATAATCGAAGTTTTAGAATCGTGTTTCTCTTCAGTAGGGTCTTCAGTAGTTTTGGTTTAGGTCTGGTCTATCTGGATAGTGGGGTTCTGGTTGTTGATATACTCTGCGCTGTTTTGAATATTGATGTATTTTAATGCATTTATTTAAAAGACGGGGGCGATGGACCAACTCTCAAAAAGTTTTAGGATCCGTAGCCTAACTTTAACATTTTTGGACACCAATATCTGTGACACCAAAAAATATTGATTACTACGGAGTAACATGCATTTAAGAAATTCATTAAATTAAATTACTTGAAAAAAGAACAGAGTAAGTGAGACAAGCATAGACGGAAGTTACAGAAGTATCTAAAAGAAATCAATATGAAGAGGTAAAGAGAAGGCGAACATTGACCAAAAAAAAAACAACTTAAAACATGGGTTCGGAAAGGTGGCACACAAACTTCCCCTGATTTCAAAACTCTCTTGGCCGGCAAAAAAAAAAATGCCTGCTCAGTTAGACATATCTTGAAGAAAACAGCATTTCCATCATGTTCGATAGAACAACTAAAAAAAAGAGTATTTAAAATTCAGCATAACCCAATTAACCAACCCACATACGACATTTCGTTCCCAGTTTTGTCCCAGCCACTGGGTCGATTCAACCTGAAGAGACTGACTATAATGGAGAGGTATTGTCTTGTCGAGTGCATGATATGATGCTCGATCTGTTCCTTAGCAAGTGCACAGAGGACAATTTTATCACTGTGGTATACCATTCTCAGGGCATGAGAGAGCCACATAACAGCAAGGTCCGTCGACTCTCCCTCAACCTGATTGGTGCAGAAGTTGTCTCAATTTCAGCTGTTAAGGTTATGGGAAGCCAACCGCAAATTCGATATCTTGCCTTGTTTGGTAACACTAGTCAAAATTTCTCCGAGTTCTTTTCCTTGAGCTCGGGGACATCAATGGCAAGCACCAGCATGAGGGAGAAGGCATCGACCTGACAGGCATAAGTCAGCTAGTTCTGTTGAGATATTTGAAGGTAGAGGCAAGGAGTAGTCGTGTTAAGTTACCGACAGAGATCCAAGGGTTACGCCATCTGGAGACACTGGAAACGTGTTGCGGACTTTTTGGCGGTCTTCCATCAGATATTTTTCATCTACCAGCCTTATTGCATCTCAATGTCACATCATTGCAGTATGGATTTCCTGATGGGATTGGTAACGCAAGATCCCTGTGCACTCTGAAGTACTTTGGCTTGATGGAGAACTCACTGGAGAACATTCACGGCCTAGGAGAGCTCACAAACCTGAGGAATCTGAAGATGTGTTATTTTCCCAAATTCTTGCTGGACACTGCAAGTGAAAGGTCATCAATGGAGGCACTGTGTTCATCCCTTGCAAAACTTGGTGGCTACAACCTGAGACGTTTATCCGTGGCAGGATATCACGAAATCTGTGCTGACATTCTGAGTTCACTGGCACCTCCTCCACACCGTCTGGAGGCACTAGATCTGTTAGCATGGTGTTTCACCAGGATTCCTAGGTGGCTTGCTGAGCTCCATAACCTCTTACTTGGAGCTTTCTGTAACCGAGGCGATGGAGGAGGATATTGGTATCCTTGGGAAGCTGCCCTCACTCATGCACCTCCAATTTCAGATCCAACAAGCCCCTAAAGAAAAGATCATCATACATGGCGGCATGGGACTTCTGTTCCCAATCCTTGTTAATTTTCAATTCAAGTGCTAACGGAGAGTGTCCCTGCAGCTCTTGATCTTTGTGGTAGGAGCCATGCCCAACTTGCGACGACTTCAGACAGAAACCAGCGTGGCATTGCTTAAATATGACGGTTGCACACATGTCGGAATGGAGCACCTTCTAGGCCTCAAAGAGATATGTGTATCCATGTTACATGGCCAGTGCTCAGAATCTGAAATAATAGCTGCAGAGTGCACCCTCAGAAACATCTCTCGAGCTCACCCGAACCATCCTACCATCACAATAATCTAAACAGCATCACAATAATCTAGACAGACTCAGGGCCAATGGTGGCATCCTTTGCTGGGTAACTGCTGCAATGAAAAGCCAGCCCTATATTGTATTCTCTTCTACAACACTGGCATCTTTCATTTGCTATTGTACTCTAATGATAGCTCTTCGTCCTTTTATGTTGAATTATCCTTCCTGCGTCCAGTACTCCAGTGTATCTATGCTAAAATAGCTATTTCTCCTATTTTCGCACTGATCTGGAGGGCCCTACTGATGGTATAACAATGAGTTGAGGTGAAGTTAAATATCACATTTCTCATCCCAAAAAAGAAGGAAATCACTTCAAACTAAGCTTTGAGTTGCAACTTACAACTCAGTCCATAAGCACAATGGCTGTAGATATATAAGTACTAGTAGTTTTCTGCAGTTCTGTACATAAACTGTTCACAGGAAGCAGTGAGCTGGAAAATAAGGTGGCAAGTGATACAATGAAATGCTGAATAAAGATAAAGAAAATTATTTAGTACTCTCTACATCCCAAATTGTAAGTCATTCCAAAAATCTTAGAAAGTCAAAGTATTTCGAGTTTGACCAAATTTATATAATAAGATAATAATATTTATAATGCCCATTAAGTATCATTAGATTCATCATTAATTATATTTTCATAGTATACCTATTTGATGTCACAAATATTTGTAATTATTTTTATAATTTTTGTCAAACTTGAGATGTTTTGACTCTCCGAGATTCTTGGAATGACTTATAATTTGGAATGGAGATAGTAGTAAGTACTGAGAAAATGTTTAAACTCTGTGTGTGGTAAAATATAGTTTTGGACCTTCTAGGAATTGATAAGGATTTTATGAATAAATGTAACAATGAGAATTGCTGAAATCATTATGATTGATGTAACATCTTTGTTGTGAGTTTTACACACGCTGATTGGCAGGTTTACAATGGCGACACCTCACCAAAAGAGAGGCTCAAATGGCAATGAGAGTGATGCATGCAATTTCATACCGATTGAAATTTCGCTCACTTCTGAAATCTTGCATGAGGATGTCTGGAACACTCATGTGCACGCAGTATGCACTAGTGTACTATTTATCTTATATTATATATGTGTGGTGACAGAATGAAACTAACACCCTTTCTTTTAGTTCTGAGGTAAAGTCCATTCGTTTGACCCTATTGCATTGCTGGTTAGTGGTTACTGATCCATGGATCTGTGAGGAGTGTGAACAATGAACGAGATGTTTGTGTCAGTTCGAGAAATTGAGATGTTTTTTTTTTTTCTGTTTGGGCACAGGACAAAACACAAACACTTGGTGTGCACAGGACAAAAGCATGTCTATACTCTATAGCGCCAAGGCGGCGAACAATTAGGCCGACACCGGCCCTCCCTCCCTCAGCTCATCAGAATCTCACACATGTTTGATACCATAGATTAAACTTTATTAGTCATCTAATCTAAATTATTGTCCTAGATATCAAATAGACGGACCAAAAGTGAACTGTTTTAGTTTTCAACCCAACAAGCAATTGATTACCATGTACTAAGAGGTGCACATGAGTTTTTAGTCCACCAGAACTTCAGTCAACTAAACTTTCACTTTACTCCCAGCATAACTTTTTTTTCGAAACTGTATTAGACTAAACTTTAGCCACCTATAAAACTTTAGCCATCCACCTAAACTAAGCTTTAGGTGATCCCCTACGTTTATGTGCCCACTAACAAGGCGTTTGGTTTCCTGGCCAGTAATGCAAACAGAAACGGAAACAAATGACGGCGGGAGTTGCGGGCGGACCGTGGGTTCCTTGATTTGTTTGGATCGTGCATGGTAATGTTTTTTTGAGCGAAATTTAAATTTTATTACTCGACCATGTCAGCTGAATCGCTTGACACCATGAACATAATACAATCCGGCACTCCAGCCAGCCCATAGGGTATACCCTCGTTACTCACTCTCCCTATAGACGCGAGCTGGTGTGCAACTCGGTTACATTCACGTGGAACATATTTGACTTGAGTAGAGATAAAATTTTCAGCTACGAGTTCCTTAAGTTCATGCACCACACCTCCGACCATGGACAAGCTGAACTCGTTGTGAAGGAGCGCTTCCACTACTAGTGCAGCATCAGTTTCCAGGATGATCTCGCCAATACCCAGCTCCCTTAGGTGCTTTCACGCCTTCAATACAAGCCCGAAGCTCACCCAGCTCCCTAGACCCTAGCTGCTTTCCTGAACCAGATTATGAGGAACCAAACACGTCGTAAGTTTTCGGTGCCGTCGAGCGTCATTTTTTTTTTACGATGGATGTACAGTATGCTCCGCGCCGTAAATTGTCAGCGTCCTTGAGTCCTGACCTGCACAAACGTTTGTCAACCACCCTACACCGACAGCTGACTACGAAAGGAGGTAAAGTGCAAATGGTTCCAGGCCATCTGAAACAAGCAAATAAACAATCTGACGACATCAATCTCAACAGAGATTAACTTTAACATCAGGAGTGCCATCATCGATTAACACTGGTTCCCAAGAACAAGTCCAACCACAACCATGCGACTACATGACCTCCACATCTATAGGATGTCTCATTGGGCAGTGCCCTGTGACTCTACCGTCCCTCTGATCTGATAGCGCTCCAGAAGTGCACAAGCAATCATCACCTCGATGATCGTCACTGCAAATGCAAATGAAAGACAACTAAGTTACTCATCAGCCTTGTCAACGTCCCAACATAGAAGACTCGTAACATAACACTGTATGGCTCAAATTATCTTCATCAGCAGTTGACTGGTTCAGGATAGTAAGATTTTTAACAGTCGATTTCCTAATTTCAACTATAAAAGGATAGTAAGATTTATTAAGCAATGGGGATTGTCGGTGTCCTACCTGCTGTGGAGGTGGAGGCTGCTGCTGCTGCTCCAGTGCTGGTGGAGGCTGCTGCTGCTGCTGCTCATAGTTACCATAACCAGGGTATCCATAGTAGTTTTGCATGCTTGGGTCTTGTGTATTGGGTGCAGCATAGCCATAACCTTCATAACCCTGCTGTTGGTATCCATAATAGCTGTTCCCATTATACTGGCTGTTGGCATCTTGCTGAGAAGCCTGATGGAGAATCACCTTGGATTAATCAACTGTTATAAGTGAGAATTCAGCCAAAACTAAGATTCCATCACACACAATACCTGTCTGTTTTGAGGAGTACCGCCCCATGAAAGCCGTACTTTCTGCGCACCAATCTGACTCCCATTCAGCATTTGGATGGCTTCCTCAGCACATGACCTTAAAGCACGGTAACCCAATCAAGCAACAAAGAATTAACTCACATATATCAGTCTGAATGGTTAATTAAAGAGCTTTAAGCATTTATATGAACCTGCTGATCAATTGAACAAATCCACAATGCTTGCCTACAGGAATCTTCACATAGGAAATTTCTCCATATGGAGTAAAAATTTGCCTTAGATACTCCTCATCTACATTGGAATCTAACCCACCCACAAAGACCTATTGCAAAATAATGAAAGATAAGGAAACGAGAATTCCTAAGTCTCCCTTTTTGAGAAAAAAAAGTCCACTTACTGTTGTATTGTTGGGATCATTCTCTGAAGAATATCCTTGAGAGCTCTGGTATACTCCTGCAATGGCAAGACAAGCCATCATCAACAAAGCTGGCAAACTGGCAGGGAATTCAGACCCCCAAAATGCATTGGAGCACTAGACACCCATATTCTGGCCAGCAAAAGTAATAGCTTAACATATTCTGGTAAGAAATAATGATCCAAAAAAGCGAACACCATTCGCGATAATGTAAGTAAACAAAACAAATAAAGAAATGGTTAGCATTCCAATGAGGTCAGAGGAAGAATACAAGAAATCCTTGCTTCGAAGAGTTGTTCACTGCATGCACTGCTTGGCTGCAACAGAAAAAAAATTAAGTACTATAGATAAACTGTCAGTAGATAAGCTGAGATTATCTACGATATCCTGTATCTTTAAATTAACCCAACTATGTTAGCAGCAACTGTGTGCATTGTCACTACCAGGAATTATCCCCATGCGCTACAACAGGCATGAAGTAGAACATATTAGCTCAACTATTTCGTTTTTTATTTTTTAATCTTATTCCAAGGCATCAACTCCCGATAAAATATTTCACACAAGAAATTAAATTTTACTGTATTGCCAAGCCATACCAACTACCAAACCCAAACTCAGATAAGCAGAAACAAACAAATATGCATCTACAAAGTGCGTTCAGGGAAAACTACTGAGAAATAAAAGCAAAAGGCATCTACAGCATGGAATAAACCAGATAAAATAAAATGCACGAGGAAGTAGGTGCAGGCACAAGCAGCTGAAAGTTTAACAAAAAAAAAATATTTTCTGCACCGCAGCAGAATTTGGAGTAACTATACAGGTGAAATTATGAGTTTCCTGCACTATACAGTACAATGTGGAATAAACAAACATGTTACAGGTGACATTAGGAGCAGATTAAGAAATCCAATCCAAAGATGAGAAAAAAGGGAATATATAAAAATAAATATTACAAAACCCATATAAAATTTGTACACATTAGCTATCACAAGTACTGGAACATGATGGACAGTATTTTTTTAAAAATAAACTAAAAGCACTGGAAGACTGGAAAGTAAGTTCAGATAAATTGATGCCTGAGAGAAAGTACAAATACATTTAGATTGTATCCCTAAATCTATCATGGGAATTTGGAGTTGCATTTAAAATAGACAAAAGATTATTTGAATCACCTCCAATGTTGTCTTTAGCCATGGTCCTATTAGCTGATTTTTTCGCCACAGGAACACCATCCCTTGGTATCCTTTGACTTGTTCTTGAAACCCAATCACCTTCTTCTTGCTCTTGGAATTTATGGACTGAAGCTTTCCGCCCTTTTCCATCTCCATCAGATTCTAGCTCCATGCTCTGTAGAGAAGCATAGTCCAAAATATCTTCAGCACTAAATCTTGAGCAGTCCCAGAAGAAACATTGGCATCGTGCCAGAATTAGGGATTACCTTTTGAGACTGCATCTCCGCAGACTTGTCAGGATGGAAGGCAGCAATTGGTGCCATCAGGTTGGCAGCAGAGTTCTTTCTGGTACTATGATCTTCCACTTTCTCTTCCGTAGATACATCATGAGTAGAAAATAATTCCGCAGAGTTAGCACAGCACAACTTCTTACCTGGACAGAACAGATGAAAATAATAGCCTAAAGCGAACAAAGATTGAGTGCATAATGATAACACTAAACAACAGGTTTGGCCAAAAAAAAAATTCCCATAGGATTATGACAATATCATACAAGGAAGAAGGCATATCTGCCAGCTGTGATCTTATATTATGTACACCTTTTACTTCAGATAAGAGGTCGGTTTAAAACCTTATTTTCAGTTATTAGTTAAGAGGGCATTAAGAAATTCGAATGTGCTTCTCATGCTTCTATTTTCTGCAGCATTTAGGCGAATAACCTCAATAAGTAGTTACAAAAGAAATGAGATATCCAGTTATGTTTCAACGTTCAACTAAACTTAACAGTGTTGAGAGTGATGTGCACTAATACTTGTCAAAGATATTTAAAAGAAAAAACATATTTAGCATGTAACGGTTAAAACCTGTATTGTTATGTCTGTACACCTCTGCATCAGCCTTCTCTATGAGAACCTGGTATGCTTCTCCCAGCTCCTGTTATCAAAATTCTATTGAGAAGATAATATAATATGCAAAATTGCAAACAAAACAGTGGAAAGAGCATCATATCTATCCTCATAAAGTGATGCCACATAATGTTATCGAATCATCATATAAGGTATATATATAGCCATTCAGTAGCAATGCGCAACATGTTCATTAGTGATGTAGAAGTGTTTCCACTCTTCAGTATAAAACACCAAAATAGTAATTGTCTGATTTAGATTTTGTTCACTCGTCCAAATTGTTGTTTAAAAACTAAATTCCTATTAATCATACTTCCTGTAATACATTGTTCTGACTATCCTGTTAGCAATATTAAGGTATCATTGAACGTCTAGCCACCTAATAAAAACCCATTTAAACCAGTTAACCCATTTAAAGTCTCTAATCTGATATTTGTAATTTTGTATGCTCAGAGTAGCTGAGCAAAGCATAATACATACAACAAAATAAGAAATGGCAAAAACACATATATCTGGAACTTCTCCGTGGCCATCAGATCATTTGGATTCTTATCAGGGTGGACCAGCCTCGCCTACACAGCCACAACCAGCATCAGCGACAGGAATCAGATCAAACGCCCGCTGCAGAGCAAGCGTGGAGCGGGGAGCTGGCCGCTTACCTTATGTAGTAGGCCTTCTTATCTCGTACTTGGTGGCAGACGGGTCCACGCCCAGCACGTCGTAGTACCATGTGTCTCGTTCACCAGGTGGTGGGAACCAGTGGCGGTGTGGCAGCCACGACCACGGCGGCGCGTCCACGGCCACCTCCACCACCGCCGCCGCCCCCGCCGCCGCCTCCGCCGGCACCGCGGCCACCACCACCGCCGCCGCCCCCGCCGCGCCCGCGCCCTGGACCCCACCAGCGTCCAGCGTCGGGTGGCAGGTTCAGGTCGATGCCTCTTGGGGGTCGACGGTACCCGCCAGGACCAACAGGGTCATCGTTCCCTGGTCTTGCTGGGAGGACACCTGGAGGTCTAGGACGGAGCGGATGATGCACAACACCTGGGCGGTCTCCATTGCAATAACATGAACGCCTCTGTTTTGCTTCAGGTGTCCGACTCTTTGCCATTGAAGTATGATAGGTTCTGGCTGAGGGGCCGGTATTCCTGTGACTGCTTCAAAATCATCCGCTTCAAAATCATCCGCTAGGTACCATCGGCGCCGCAACCACTCATCCCCTTCACCTCATCCGCTAGGTACCATCGGCTATGGTACCGCAACCACTCATCCCCTTCACCTCATCCGCTAGCTACCATCGGCGCCGCAACCACTCATCCCCTTCACCTCCTTCCATCTCGGATCACAAAGGGTTGTATCATTTACGAATCTGTTCGCTCTCAAATTCTTAGTGATGTTGCACTATTTCTCCTCATTCCACCCTTCATGTTTGTAATTGTACCACATATCATCCTCGTCATTGTGGTCGATGATGAGGTTGAGTTCTTGTCTCATCACGATCAGTGAGGAGTGAATGTGGCAAAAAAATAAATCTCGGGAGACAACAGAATCGGAGATCTCACCGTCATGAACTACATTCCACCAAAAAGGTTGGGATACAGCTTCATGGCAACCACCTGCCAATAAGAAACCTTCTCTTCGAACGTAACAGAGTTCGTGATAAGAGAAAAAATTTAGAAATCAGTTTCTATCCCGACCAAATTAAAAAAAAATAGAACCAAGCAGTAAATAAATTGGACCCTACAGCCAAACTTAGAAAACCATGCGTTAATTAAGGAATAATCCGTCTCCTGGAATCAAAATTAACAAAGAATTCTCAAAATTAACGAAGAATTTGGACCCATCAACTAGAAGGGCAAAAACAAAGCCCACGGGGCCAGTGAAGAGCTCATCATTAGCGGGCGAAACGGTAATTAGCGGAGCGGGCGGAAGGGTAATTAGCGGGGGCACAAGGCCTTAATTAACGCAAAACCAGTGGATCAGTCCATACAGGCCTTAATTAGCGGGGCGCAAGGCCTTAATTAACCGGCAAATTAGTCCGGTGCGGAATCAACCACATCGCGATTCGTTTGGCGAAGCAGTAGCACGCTAGTGCCAGAGAAAAACTTGGGAATTTAGCGGCAAAAAAACATGCGACTGTGAAGACTTGAGACCGCTAAAAATTGCAAGGCCTGTGCTCCGCCTCCGACCACTCAAAAACACACCGCAAAGCCGGAAAAAACACCGCGTAAATAAGAGGACGGGACCGACACTATACGTCCACGTCGGGCAGGGGTAGCTGCTGGTTGGCCATCCCGATGGCCGATTTGCACCGCAGCTGTCGCGGGAAGCTGTGGAACCCTAGATCGACGGGACAAATGTCTGCTCTATATGTCTGCCTTATGCCTTATGTCCCCAACCCTACGAAGCTGTGGACACACTGCTATATGTCCTATATACATATACATATACATATACATATACATATAGCAGTGTCGGCTCGGCTGTGGCCTAGATAGGCTGGTTTTTCAATTTGTTTTCCTATATTTTCTGTGTCCGTAAGCTACTTTTCTTTTTATTTTTCCGAAAAAATATCCGTAAGCTGTTTTCTTCTCTAGTCTTTTTATTTTCCGAAAAAATATCCGTAAGCTGTTTTCTTCTCTAGTCTTTTTATTTTCCGAAAAAATATCCGCTAGTCAGGTTCAAAGGGCGTTATTATGCCTTTGTTTTCGGATCTAATTAGGAATATTTTAATTATAATAGTCAGAGACGGAACAACGATTTTAAATGAGAAGGGCGGACAAACGTAGTAGCATTTTGTAGTGTAATAAAGTATACATAATTATAAGTTTCAACAACTTTTCCAAAAAAATTACACTATTCCTAACCAAAATCATCATATTTTAATAAAAAATATGTCAAATTGATATTTTCTGTGCTATAAAATACTAATATTTATATATATTAAAAGGATGTACTATTCCCTTGGGGGGCCAGGGCCCCTGCTGCCCCTGGTTCCGCCACTGATAACAGTATGTGGGACGAATTTGATACAAATTATATATTGTATATATATATATAGGACGATACTAAAATACAATAAGGTGCATGTGCTATAGCAAATGCACATACCCTCCGTCGCCCAGGCTTCCACGTCCCGCTCCCACATGCAGAGAGAATCTTTTTTTTTAAATGCAATATCTCATAAACCGTAGCTCCTATTTTAGATTTGTTTGCACCAGGTTGTTGAAAAAAAATGCTTAACAAAACGAGATCCAAGGCTATATTTGATGAACTTTTTTTAAGTATGTAATTGCAACTTCAATTTACTATGAGTTGTCATCATGATAACGACACAATTGTAACTTGGCGGAAGTAGTTGCAACAGATCTGATTGAGTCCAACTAGACCTGATGTAGTTACAACCTGACGTGATACAATTACAACTAGAGTCAAGCTAGTTGCAAACTAGGCAACAGTTGCAAAACTGACGCGATCCAACTACAACTAGAGTCGGCCCAGTTGCAACTAGGCAATAACCAATTACAATTTGACGCGGTCCAATTACAACTAAATCAGACCAGTTGTAACTAGACAAGAAACGGTTGCAACCTGACGCGATCCAATATAATTACAACTAGAGTTGGGCCAGTTGCAACTTGACAAAAAACCAATTGCAACTGGACAAGAAATTAGTTGCAATAATCAGAGTGGGTGCATTCTCAGGTGTATAATAGATATACAGTATATATATATAATTTTTAGAAAATACTTTCACATTTCTCTAAATTAAAATAAATACTTATGAATTATTACATATTAAAATAAAAATTATACTTCCTTCATCCTAAATTATAAGACGTTTGACTTTTTGACGTTAAGTTTGACCACTCGTGTTATTTAAAAATTTGTACAAAATATCACTTCTTTTATCGTGGCTTACTTTATTAATAAAAGTTCTTCAAGTATGAGTTAAATTTGACTATTTTTTAACAAATTTTTTAAATAATGCGAGTGGTCAAACTTGAGATTAAAAGTCAAGTTCTTATAATTTGAGATGGAGGAAGTACTAATTTGTAAAATATAAAACCGATTTTGTACTTTTGGGTTGAAAATTGAACTGGCGTCCTAGTATAAGGTTGGAAAATGACATTACTATGTCTTGTGACTTTGTGGATTAATATTCAATTTCGTCCTAGATTGTGAAATAACCTCTGCCTCATTAGATGAAATTCTAGATTTGTATTGAGTCAAACTTGTTTTTTTTTGAGGGGGTGGGGGGGGGGGGGGGGGGATGGTGGGAGTATATAGCTTTTAACAATCTACAAGGCAGCTTTCACGATCTGATATTCAGCAGTGCCAATATGTTCAGAAACTAGTTTCTAACTCTTGCTACACGGTTCATATTCTCCCCGCTGTTGCATCACTTGCAGGCCGCAGCATAAGAGTCATTTCCAAATTCCATGTAGTACTAGCAGTTGCTAACTAACACGATTACACGCAGCACTCCGATAAAAGCGAGACAGATATAATGCCTTGGCACCAACTAGCTAGTAGGAGTGAGTACTCCCGAAAGGCAAGGACGACCGAGCAATCCAACAGCAATGCTGACACCGCCCGATGGCAGGCATGTCACGGTCGATGGCCCCCACCCGAGCCCGCCCGCACGCACGCACGGCACCGGTACATCACAACAGATGCGACGGGCACGACACGTACTGCATGAACTCGGCGTCGCGGAGCAGCGCCGCCATGGTCTCCGGTGGCAGGCACACCTCGATGTCCGCGCTGCCGTTCCCGGCGCGTCCCGGGAACGCCGACATCTTGCCGTCGAACTTGTTGGCGCGCCCGCTCCGCACCGCGAGGGCCCGGCCCCAGCCGAAGTCGTTGCCCTCGTACATCGGGAACCGGTTCGAGCTCCCCATCGTGATCACCGCGCCGTCGGGGTTGCCCAGCGGGAAGCACCGGGGTGCGGCCTGCCATGCCGCCACCACGCGCCGGATCGTGCCGTCGCCGTACGCCGCGAGGCTCTCGTTCAGCCTTCCCGCGGCCCACCTCAGATCGCTGCGAGCCAGCTCCGACACCGTCGCCGTCGTCACAGCGCTCTGGATGGCGTTGCCAAAGTAGGCAGAGGAGACGGCCGGTTGCAGCCGGTGCCTGCAGTTCACCGCCATTCGGAACGTCGTCGTCGCGTCGGGCGCCAGGCGCTTCCGGGCACGCGTCACCGCGAGCCATATCTGCGCGCACAGCGACTGGAACGACGAGATCTCCCCGCGCACTTGGGGATTCTTGGGGTCATGCGCCATCTTGCCGTAAACCTCGGCGTCTTGGCCACCGCTCGGGCGACGGTTGGCTATTGCTTTCAGCTCGCGAATCGCGTCAGCGCTGAAGTGAAAGACGCGCTCACGGAGAGGTGCGTCCACGTCGAAGGTCACCGACGGGCCGACGCCGCTGGGGAAGCGGAGGACGGCAGTGGACTCGCCGAAGAAGTTTCGGCGGAAGTCCGGCAGCTTGGGTGACATGCCGCGGCAGACGGCCGCCCAGGTGTTGAAGAACTGCCAGAAGGAGGTGCCGTCCACGACGGCGTGGTTGGCGACGATGCCGATAAAGACGGCGCCGTCACCGAGCACGGTGACCTGGAACGACGTGAGCGGGCGACGGTGGCCTTCGTAGCTCACGGTCCGGTCCATGGGGAACAAGTCCTTTGTCAGCTTGGTGGGCACGTCGGCGTCAGGGACGAGAAAGTCGTCAAGCGACAGGCCGGGCGCGACGGCGTGGAGGAAGTCCACGCCCGCGTCGTTGCAGCGGATGACGATGCGGTCGTCGGGCAGTGTGACGAGGCGGCCGGCGAGGGCCGGGACGACGGCGAGCGCCCGCGACAGCGACGACAGGAGCAGCGACACGAGCGAGGGCATGGGCAGGTCGGGGGCCGGGAAGAAGAGCCCCTTCTGGATGTAGTGGCACGACAGCATGGGCAGGTCGGAGACGGACAGCGTGAGGTCATCGATCGCCGACGCGGCGTCCGGGCGAACGTGCTGCCTCGACACGACGGTGATGCCCGAGGGCGGCGCGTCCAGGCACGCGGCGGCCTGCAGTTTGGGCATAATAATGGCGGACGCGGCCGGGGTGGCGTCCAGCATGGGCATGGTGGAGATCATCTGAGCCATGTGTTGGATTGCCCGGCGCCTGGCTGCACCACCGCCCGCTTGCTCTGCTGATGAAGCAGTAGCGGTGGCAGTGGAGTGGTGGAGTGTGGCCAAAGAGGTGGTTTGGGCAGTGCCGCCTTTGCTGTGAACACCGAACAACCTTGGGCAGTTTATATAGGACACGACGAGGGGCTGGATGCATGCACCTGAGCCGGTACTGTTTTGGATATTCTCTGGCCAGGTTTTTGTGGCTGTCAGGAGCAGATGTATTGTATCGGATAAAGTTGAAGCTAGAGATTTGTTCTATTGCCTGCGAACTGTGTGTACTGTGTGTGTGTGACACAACCAGAAAACACGAAAGATATTCTTACTATACTACCGTTTAAAAGCACTGATGATTTGGATCTTATCAGCAAAAGTTTTTTTAACGACTTATTTCAGGATAGCTTTTCAGCAAAATTATATAACAAAACGTCAATTTGATTGTTCTGCAGCTGCCAACAGGTGCCCCCTCCTTTGGAATGAAGAGGAACAAGTGTCCCGGCAGTGCACCAGAAATATATATTTATTTATTTATATATATATATATATATATTTGTTTTAATGTATATATATATATATATATATATATATATATATATATATATATATATATGTTTTAATGCAAGGACGGAGACCTGTAAGAAAGGCTTTAGCTAATCAAACCGGTAACTGATCGGTTTGATGACTGTTAGAGCACTTATTGACGGGATATTACAGAGTGCACTGAACATGTTGGATGGATTCAATGAACATGCAACGGCTTTCCGTATTAAAATGAACAAATGTAACATCACAAGTTTTTTAATTTGTTGTCGTGCTAATATAGCCTCGAGCCCTCGACTAATGTCTTCAGTCTACCGGTTTTTTGAATGCGTTAGTCACGCACTACTGTAACGTTCGTCTAGCTATAGCTACGTGCATATATAGCTAGGCGATTAAGCTGGGACAGCATCTTCATATACAATTATTTTCATTGTCTCGCAAAAAAAAATACAATTATTCATTATTATTCATGTCGTCCAATCCATATCCGCCCCAAGAACCACTATTGATTAGTCAGAAGCGTTTACGCCTCCATCATCTGTTCGTCAGTTACGTGGTCTACGTCCCTGCTGAAATAGAATATGTTGCCCCTGCCGCCTAGTATTCAGTCTAGTGACATAAGAATCGTCGCTTGCTCAATGATGATGCTTTCAGTTCTTTACGTTTTCCGTCGAGAAATGGTGCTGTGCGCATTTTATTTTTCCATCTCAACGGTATTTTATAGCGCTTCGTGCATGCATTATACCCAGCAAAAGGTGATGCTGCTTTGCTCACGGAACACCTAATAAATTAGCTGTAGATACCGCTCCTACGCAGTTTCAGTCTTTCACTGTACGTGATCCGTACACAAACACTGATCGATGTATTTACGATTGAAGATGCGAGTATACCGTACCTCTTAACCATCTGTAGCAACATTTACGGTATGTACGAGGGCGTCCAGGCAGGTGTGTGCCGCGCAGCAGATTGCATGCTCGCCGTGTTCTGCATCCCCAGCCAGCCAGCCATTGTTGGCTGCCTCGTGTCGTGCCCCAGCACGCATGCAGGCAGCGTCAGCCGTCAGGACGTGGACCATCGGCAGCAATGGCCGCGTGTCCTTGTGTACTAAAACGACCCGCTGGATGTGTAATGCGTCGGTTTCCGCTGGTTCCAATCATGCGGATGCCAAGGCCAAGCTAGCGACGACGCACGGCGAGGACGTGCTAGCAAACGACTACTAGGCTGGGGCGCACGCCCGGTTGGCCCGGCGGGGGCCGCTCGTCCTTGAACCCTTGGCGGATACATGAACCTGCCGCCTTCCGTCCTGTCCAGCTAGCCATTGCCGTCCGTCCTGCGAAGAATCTTCTTCGGTCGGGCCGGTACGGCAGAGGCTGAAACCGATGCGCCTGCTGCTGCTGGTCGCCGTTACATACTTGTTCATGTCGCTACATGCATGCATTCCTCAATGTTCGTCCATCCCACCAGGCACCAGCAGAGGAGTTTGTGCCACGCACACAACCACTACGACACAACCCTGAGTAGGTTGACGAGTATACATTACATGTGTATCGGGCAGGAATGTGTAAACTAGTCGTCGTTCCCCGCCTCGCTGCTGCGGCTGGTGAGCTGGAGGCCGATCATTCCATCGGCCAGCCACTGAACCTGAGCGCCGCCCTTCTTGCCGGCCGCTGCATCGGCGGAAGGCGACTTTTCTTATTGCCATTCCGGACTCGTGTTCACCACCCTCCGCTTGCCTAGAGGGATCGAGGCCCCCACGGACGCATCGGAATGCCCGGTTTCTGGTATAAGAAATTTGCGGCCGCGGATCCCGATGTCACTCGGGCGGCAGCTCTAAATTCTAATCAGGCGCGCTGACGCGGTGTGCTGTGCAGAGCGGCATAGTATAATGGCAAGCGGGTGCGGCCCCCCGGTGCCCCGCGCACGCGCGAGCGCGGTCCGATCGGGCGAGGGGGCTGTAGGCGGGCGCCGGGAATAAACAAAGGGCAGACAAGGTGGCCTGCACCCGGCCGGCCGGCGCGCGCGGCCCCGCTGGCTCTGCGGCAGCTAGGAGCCGGCCCTGCCTGCCGAATGTCAACCACCAACGCGGCTGATGCATGCAAGCAGTGCAGCCGTGCAGGCGCAGGTGCAGCTCAGCTAGCGCTGGCGCTGGCGGCCATGGTGGTCGTGGGACGGTGGCGCAAGTTGGGCTCCCGCCGGCCTGGGGCAGCCTTTCGGTTGTCTGGGGGCCTGCCAGTTCGGTTGGCAACCCATAATTTTGCGATCTCCCTTCCCCCTGGCCCTGCCCTCTGCACCTGTCCGCGGATCACCAGTCATCGTGGACGTGGTGCGGTGTCCAAGAACAACGACCCAGGCCCCAGCTCATGAGCACACGCGCTGCCCACGGGACCGTAAATTTTCTCCCCACCAGCGTCACAACTCACAAGAGTGGACCTATAGAGACGGTTTCAACGAAAACAGTCATAAGCATAAGGTCCAGTTTCAAAAAAAAAACCCGGTTTTACTCTACCAATTTCAAGCCAAATGTTACAGCTCTATACAATTCAGATTCACAAAAGATATAGATCCAAAGGCAAATACATAGATTTGTTGAAGCTCCTTACAAAATTGTTTATAAAGACGGGCTTCAAATATTCTCATGGTACTTGGGTGGTAATAACCCAACGCACCACCAATTACGCATGCTAAGATACCATTTCATTTTTGTTCTTTTTTTAACTCGTGTTCCTAGTTGCTACACTGCTTGCCCCCATAGTGACATTGTGCTTAATGTCCCCATACTCGACCTCGTTGTCCTCGCATCCAGCCTTGCCTTCCCTCACATTTGATCCTAATGTTCAACACCGCATTTCCCTTACCGCCCCCACGTTGGTGCCTACCTGCCCCTATCGCACCTTACCCCATTGCTAGACCCCACCTTCCTTGTGCATGATCCCTTCACCGGCACTACACTTGGCCCTGCCATTCTCCGCACCAAGGAAGATGAAGCCGTCATGGCTGATATGCCTATTCTCTTGGCTTCTTTTATTTTGACCATAAAGAATATTCTACGTAAATTCTTGTTCTTTGTATATGTCGGTGTTATGACCCGGGGGTCAAGACCACCGGCTAGTAAATTTGTATATTGCGTGCTCCCTCTCCCAGACGTGATGCAAGAAGAACACAAGATTTATCCTGGTTCGGGCACAGAAGGCCCTACGTCCAGCGGGGGAGGATGGATTGTATTATCTCGCACCGAAGTGCTCGTACAGGGAGGGTACAAACAGGTTTACACGGGGGTGCTCAAGATGAGCTGAAGTCTAGGACTAGCAAGGCTATCCTAGGTGGTCGGTTGATTGCTCGAGAGGTCGATCAAGCAATCGGGTGTGTGGTGTATGCGGGTCAGAGCCGATGTCCGAATGTCTCCGCGCCCCCTTTTCTTCTATCCCGGCGTCCCCTTTTATAGATCAAGGGGAAGTACGGGAGTACAGAGTCCTAAACTGTAGCGGCATGGGAGGCGTGTCTGTGGCACAATGCTGGCGAAGGAACGTCGATCGCTGTAGTGGCGTGGCCTTCCCGTCCTTCCGGTGTTTCAGAGTATGGTGATGGCGGACTGGACGTTGCGGCACGTCACGGCGCAGCAGGGTTGACCTTCTGTTAGACGGGTGCGAGTCCTACAGCTGAGGCGGGACGGAGCGGATAGGACGGGTCCCATGCCAGAGTGGTTGGAGACGATGGTCGAGCCCCCTGGTCGAGGTGGGGTCGAGGCCGGTGTGACCCTGTCATATCCCTGCGACGTGGCTACAGCGGCAGCACAGTTGACGGAGGTCCAGGGCATCGGCGGTCAGTCGATGGATTTGACCGCGGTAGTGGGCGCCCATGGCGTTAGGCGGGGGCAGGTAGGCGCATCGGATCCCCTTTAACCCATACCGGGAGCAGGTAAATCGGTCGAGCTTCCTTCTCAGGGGTCGTTCGTTCGACCCCCTGTCCGTCATTCGAGGGGTCGAGGCGGGGGGTCGTTCGTTCGACCCCTGTCCGTCAGTCAGGGCAGAGGCGAGGGGTCGTTCGTTCGACCCCTGTCCGTCTGTTTTTCCAGTAATGGGCCGGCCCACGACTGGTTGCTGTCGCCGGTGAGGGAGGCCTTTGCGTGATGGGCCTTTCTCCATTGACTTGAACGGCTGATCGGATCCTGTCTTAAAAATGATTGCTATGTTGAGCGTTAGTTTATCGCACGTTTAGGGTACCCCTTACCTTTGTACTCGACAATATATTTCTTTGGGAAACTTTGTTCGTTATATTCTGAATTTTCTTTTAAAACCTCCTAAAAGTATATTTGCAATAATTGCATATGAACCACATACCATAAGTGGCCATTTCAACCAAAGTTGTTGAGTTTTAAGCAAACATGTGTATTGACTCCATAGTGGAAGGCCAACTTTGGATTTACTTTACGGTGAGTTGGTGCTCTGGAGTTGTTTTTGCAAGGACAGAGCTCTCCCAAACATGCCCAATGTTATATGCATTGCGCCATGTAACATGCTTTAGTTAGTCTCAGTCATTTGATTGGAGAACTCTTTTATGTTCGAGGGAGACAAGATTTCACATTTGTACATTGTTTCGACTAATATTTGATGTAAATAGTGCCTAGACATGTTGTGAACCAAAATATAGGATATGTGTAATATTCTACAACTTAGGCTAAGCGAAGGCTTTCTCCAAGACCAATCTTGTGCATGTTTTATCCAGGTTCCATCTATTGTAGAGGCCATAGAAAATGTATTTCCCAAGTTCACATCATCATCCTTATCATTGTTTGAAGGCATATTGAAATTAACGCCATTAGGTAGCATCAAATTCTTATAACATTATGCAAAAATAGGGATGAGCTCACCTTGCATTTGATGGTTGTACTCTTAGGTGTCATGTCCTCATCACACTCTATTAATAAATCCTAGTTGTTACTCAACAAGAGAACTTACACTAAATAAGCCAAGCAAGAGATTAAGTAAGAAGTAATGCAAGAATGAAAAGAGAGGCAAAGAGACAAATGGATTATGCTCATCAGAGGTTGTTACCACAACCACATAGTACATTGGGCGACCAAAGAATCCCGAAACTTAGTTAAACTCCTCCCCACTATTGAATACCCTTCTCCACTCAGTAATGGTGGGTTTCAAACTATGTACACCTTTTGGAGTTTATGAGGTGAACCGTTGTTTTTATGAACAATGTCTTTTTTTAATCTTTAATTTAGAAAAATCAAAGTTATTTGAGATAAATAAAAGAAAGAGATTAAAAAAATTATATTTTTAAGCCAATATCAATGTCATTACGTTTTTAAGACAACATCAATATTTGACATTGGTATCCTAGTTTTTTTTTGTAGACACTTGATAGACTGTTCTCCTATTTTATGAATCTTGGTTCCTCCTATTCATAGGGCTTAGTTGCAGCGGCATAGTAACAATTGTCACAAATGGTTAGACATTTTTTTTCTCGGGCACATCGGTCAGGATCCATCTCAGAATTAATAGTGTTTAAAGTCATAGGTTCTTTTTTTTATTCTACTTGCAAATGTGCTCATGAGTTGCAACAAAAAACAATATATACTTGGAGGAATCAAACTCCTATCATCACTAGATGTGAGTTGTCATGAGTCTGAGTCACATGTAAGATACTTAGGGCGCTATCTACTACGTATTGTAATCGAATTATGTCGTCATCAATGCTAAACGCGAGTTGTCGTAACTCGAATGATTATCGATCACATATGAGATACGAGAGGCGCATCATCACTAGACACAAGTTATCCAAGTCGTATGAGTATGGGTTATGAGTCGGGTTACATATGAAATTCTCTACTAACCAGGTAGTGTGTTTTCTCCAGGTCACTTTAATATCAGATAGAGATATAGACTTAGGTTGTGTGTTTTCTTCGGGAGTGGATTAGATTCATAATAATTATTGTATGAAGTCTGACGCTATGATTGTGAATTAATAAAATTATTTCTTTATAAGAAAGGAATGACCACTGCAGTGGTTGCTTAGAATATTCCTGAGTAGAAAAGCCACCAACCTTGCATTTCTTCTCCTAATAATGGTGATGTTTTTCCTCAATGTTCATGCATGCATGCATTTTGATCGAGGCATCATACGGCGGTAGCAGCCGCCGTCACTCATTGGATAAGGATTCGCAACCTAGAGTGTGAGGACAGAACGTAGCAAATAGCAATACTTGACGAGGCAACAGTCGCGAGTCACGGCGAGTCACGACAGACAAAAACCAAATCCATTGAACAAATCTTGGTCCCGTTAAAGTGCTCCAATGACCATGCACTTAATTCCAAATCAGGAATATTAAATCGCCTTTTCCACTATAAAGGGAGCAGTCCACTATTGACATGGACAGGCACTAAAGAAGAAAAGTTACGTACCCAAACCCACGATAAAAAAAAAGCACCATATGTTTAATAGAACTCTAGATCGATAAGCCTGCACAAAATTTCAGGTAAATTTTGTACCGAGACCACTAAAGGGTCACCAATTTATTATGCTTGTTCGCTGTAGCTTAGAGCTAAGTACGATAATAACATGAAACCTGGTTAAATGCTAACGTGAAGGAGAAAAAAACGGAGAAAGAGGAGTGAAAGAGAGAAAATAGAGAGAGGAGAAGCGGGTTGTAATTCTATAGTCGGCTCTAATGGATCTTGTATCAAAAGTAAATAGCTACTTATTATATGGGTGGGCTAAAATAAGGTTGTAAGAAAACCTTACACTATATTATCATCACAAAATAGACGTTGCTTGCACAATATCTTACTGAGATAGTAAGATGTTGATACAAGCCAAACACCCCTATTTTCTTATGAAACACCTATTTTAAATTTTCAATAAAACTTTTTACCCACCTTATTTTTCGTCACCAAGTTAGAGCTTTATGGATGTGTAAGATGTGTTTGGTTCACATTTTAGAACAAGGTTAGCTAGCTAACTAAGCCAAGATAGCATGGTCCTAGCTCTAACAATGCAAAGGGGCCTGTGTTTGGTTCACATGCACTAGCGAAGCCTGGCTTGCGTATATCATGTTTGGCTCACTAGTTGGCTTGGATGGGATCACCTCTTCCTGGTAAAGGTGGACTTTTGCTGAAATTGCCTCTCCATCACCCCTTCGTGTTCTTCACCCCGTGCGTGGTGGAGGGCGATAGCCAGCGGTTGGAAGCGAGCGGGCCAAGGGCATGGAGTCGTGAGCGCAGTTCGAGAGTGGAGGCAACCTCGCTAGGGCAAAAAGCGAGGTGGAAGGCGCGGCGACCGACTATTGGAAGTGATGTGAATGGCAGATCTAGAGGTGGAAGAGACCACGTCGAGGTGGATGGTGGATTTGGAGGCGGTAAGACGGTGGGGGAGAACGACGAGGTGCAGGTGAAGCTCGAGGCAACGTCTGACGTTGCGGAGGCGAGGTGGGGGCGGAGGGGTGGCAGTGTAATACCCCTGGTGTTAATCATCTTAATTAAAAATTGATCATGTCATCATATGCATTAAGTATCATTCATTTGTTTGAAAACCTGGATATGCATTGAACTAAAATGAGTTTACTTGCTTATGTTTGATCAATTGTTTGAATGCAGGTCATCTTTTCAAATTCTCAAATTTAAATTTGAATCCAAACCCTAATTCCCAAAGGGGGTGGATTAAACCCTAAACATGATTTTCAAAATCTAAAAAGAATTCTCATGTGGTTGTTTAAGAAAAGTTGTAGCTCTCTATTTGAATTGCTTTTGTTGTGTTTACAGTTTTTCAAGTGTTATTCATGTTTTTAAAGTAATTGAAAAGGGGGCAAATCCTTTTTAAAAGGGTTTTCAAATTTCAAAAATGCATTTTCATTTCTAGGCCAAATTTGAAAATGTGAGTATTGACAAAGATGTAGATCATGAAATTTTGAGCAACTTTCGTATTCAAATTTTTTCATGAAAACCCCTGGAAACTTGAGCTATTTGCAAATTAGTACCAGGGGCGGTTCAGTCATTTCCTCAAACACCTGCATGTCGACGGAGAGCTCAATGTCGACACCTGGCCGGCCAGCTGCCGAGCCCTCCTCACGCCTAATGTCGTCGACGCACGTCCTGTCGCGTGCGTGGCGTCGTCTCGCACCTCCTGCTCCCTTCAAAACGGGACGACGTCCACTCCTGCCTCCCTTTCCACGCTCGCGCGCTGCTCTGCTCTGCTCCGCCGAACGCTCCACCATCGTCGTCGAGCTCGCGCAAGCTTTCCAGCCCCTGCCAAACCCCCAATCCACCGCAATGGTCTTCGCCTTAACCTAGTCCACCTTCCGCACCAGTCGGTTGAAGTTGCGAGCGCGTGAATCGACCGGCGTGGCTCCGTCTTCCTCAGCTCCGGCGAGAGCGCCGCCGCTCTGGTTCGCAGTCGCACCGGCTACACAGGAGCCGCATTGCTTTTCTCTTTCTTGTTTCGTCTTCCTTATCCATCGCTGATCCTTGTCGGCTTCTCCATTTTGCAAATGGTGGACCGTAGCTCCGGGAACATCATCGTTGCCGCTCGGTTCATCTTCTCCGCCGGCACGGTCTTCGTCACCAGCCGTCTCTGCTTCATCTCCGGCCACGCTTGCGAGCGCTTCGTGACCAGGGTGAGCTCCTCGATCTCTCCGCGCGCTTGGTTGTTCTTGAATCGAGCTGTCGAGCTCTGTCCACGAGCGCCGCCGCGGTTCATGACCGGCGCGGCGGTGTGTTCGTCGTCTGGTCGTTGTTGTTGATCATTTTCTGATCCGAGTCTTATGCTAGCTTCGTCTAGCCGTACTGAGTCTGGTATGGGTGATGGTTGTTCGAGCGTGTGCGTATTTTCTCCAGCGCACGTCGCGCAGATCCCCGCCGTCCACCATGGTCGTCGACGAGGATGTTGCGTTTAGCTCTGGGTTCGTTTTGCGTGCGCTTCGCGTTGTTTGAGGGCCGCTTAGCATGCTGGGGTTGTTGGTTGAGCCGATTACGACCTATTTTCGCCAGCGCATGTGCGGCCGCGTACGGGTCGCCGCCGTTGTCGTCAGCAAGGTCACCAGAGGAGGTTTTAGCCTCGTTTTCTTGGGGCATTTCGTTCACGTTGTCTTCCTGAGCGCGTTAAGGTGTTTGGTTGCTCCGGCGCGTGCTTGTACTCGCCGACGCACGAGTGTCCGAGCTCGGGCCGCCGCGGAGGTCGCCGGCGAGGGCGTTCTGAGGGATGGAAATGGACGCGCCACACCTCGTTGGGTTCGGGGTGACGTGAGGAGGCCAGCGCACGAGTCGGTTGAACGAATGGTTCACCGCCATCGACGCGCCGTCGTGTTTTGTGGTCGTCGGCGCCACTGCTCTGCGTCTGTGCCACTGACGGGCAGGACCCAGCCGTCTGGGTTAAATGAAGGGTTTTTCCTTTTTCTAGTTTTGCACAGTAATAACTTTTGTTATTTTTGTATGTTTAAATTTGTGCATATTTAAATTCTGTAAAAAATTGTGTATGCTCTCTGTGATGTGTAGTATTTAAAAAAATATAACATGACCATGTTTAATACATTTTTAATTCTGAAAAAATGCTCAAAGTAATTGAAAAATGAGTTTTCTATGATTTTACATGCTCTGTTTATTGTTCCAAAAATTCTGAAAATTTTTATGTAAGCTGTATACACTGTTACCTTGCTGCACAAAAAGTTTGAGAATTTTTGGATGAACTTTTGTACATGGCTAATTGAATAATTAATTATAAAATGTTTAGAAACCCTAATGACTTTAGGTTTTGAGTGATTTTGGATTATTTGATGCAAATAGTCATTTGTCCAGTGACAACCACAAGTTGGACATACTTGATGTGATGTTGTTTACTCAGTTATTTTAGATGTAATTATTAACTTAGATAATCAAGATAAATAGGGTTTAATTAAATTTGCTTTATAACCTAGTTTTACTTTCCTTCATGAAGGGAAGTTGTACTCAAGGTTGTAACCTATTTTGTTTAGCTTTTAAGTACATGTTTGTGTGTTGCAAAGCCTCATGTTTATCATTCAAGCATCATCTAAGCATGACATTGTATCGTGTAGATTGTTCGTTGGTTGGGTTAGATACCTCTAGTGAAAAGGTTTTCTCTCTTGTTGAACCCGAGCCCGAGTTCGTTTATCCCTCCAACCAAGGCAAACCCCGGTGCATTCAAACTCTTCCTTGTATTTAAAATGATTGCTTTAGATACACTTATGGTTATTCTATTGTATTGTGGTACTTTATTAAATTCCTACTTAATGCATAGCCTTATCCTTGTGTTAATTGTACCCTACACCTTGACACTTGTTTAAAAATGCAATTTTTTGGCTAAAAGGCTTAGTTTGCTTAGAACTTTTATACTGGGTGATTTTCGGTCACCTACGCATAGCGTATTGCTTTGGGAAAATATTATATTCTTTTGAAAAAGGGATGTTGTTGGAAGTAATAATCGGGACCGGGCGGACACGGTGTTTGGGAGCCACCAGTGGTGACTGGTGAGCGGGTTCTCTCCGCCTGTGTCATTAGGGACCGTCCGTTGATGCATGACTAGGGTTATGACTTTGGAGTACTTATCGCATACTTCGGGAAGCTGGACTCTGGCGAATTCAGTCTAAAGGACGGTTAACCCTAACTGGGAGTGGAGAGATGACGAGAGTAGTGTATACCCTCCAAGTTCGAGGAACTGGATGGAGGCGTACTGTGCTCTCGGGTGGCGAGCCCCCATTCTCGGATGGAGGATCCAGGGAAAAGTAGTCATATGCGTGCTTTAGTGCTGTATATGTCGTGTGATAGGAAGTCCTAGCTGGGTTTAACCGGTTCGAATCGTCATGTTCCTCGGATATGGAAACATAACCCTGTTTTCTTCTTCGTAGTTAATGAAACTTAAACTGGATACTTGTTGGATCCCTTCATGGATGTTTATTAGCTTGTTATCGATCATACATCTAGATCGGTACTTGAGTAATCTTATGGATAATATAAATGAATTTCAATTCTTTTATAAATGCTCCTTTATGCAAAACACTTGATCCTTGCAAACCACACCTTGGATTCTATGACATGCATACTGCTTTGTCCATCATATATCTTTTATTTGTCGGGTAAGTCTTGTTGAGTACTCCCGTACTCAGGGTTTGTTAACTCCTGTTGCAGATGAGGGCCACAGCCTGGTCTGCGTGGCTTCGTGCTGCATGACCGTGGTCAATGTGGATGAAGATGAAGAATAAACTGTCTTTGCTTGACTCTTGGGCAAGAGTACTCCGGTTGTTTGTCTATCCTCTATCAGACGCTTGATGTAATATTATCGTATGACACTAAGTTATGTTTCAAAACTTATGGTTTGTAATATGACTTTAATTTCCGCTACTTTGATGTAATATAAATTTTGTATTACTTCTGCAATGTTTGTAATGAGAAGATTCTGTTCGGAAAGAGGTGGATGACCCGCTGTAAAGTGACGACACCTGACGGATCAATTAAGGTTTGGATCATTTGTTGGGATTAAGTGATTAATCCTGACAAGTGGGCCCTATCTTAAGAGGTTCTGTCACAGGCAGCGCTCCGCCCGGGCATGACGAGGCGGCAGCGCTTTGCCAAGGCAGCATCCAGGCTCCCAGACGGACCGCCATCGCCTCCATCACCGACAAGGTCCGCTGGCTCCGCTTTTGGGCAAGGATGCACGAACGCGAGCATGTGGGGAGGTGACATACCAGTGACGGATCTAGGATTTCAATTATGGAGGTACGGACGAAAGTTCATCAACATGAAAATAACATGAAAAATCATTAAATGATAATAAAATAGTTGTGATGATTTTAGAAAGCAACGACTTTAGAGTGTTGGGGCTATTGTATAGGTTGAGTAGGCTAACAATTATATTCAGCAATATATATATATATATATATATATATATAAGGTATTAAAGAGTATATATACTTGATTTTTTTCAAAAAAAAATTGGGGGACTGCTATACCCAAGCTCTACTGTGTGCTGTGAGCGCCGGCTTAGCCAAAGCCAAGCCTACCTCTGGGAAAACGGTCAATCCTTGCGTTTCCGTGGAGCCTAGCTAAGGGGTTGCATTAGCGAAGCCTGGCTTCAAGGTCCGATGAGGCAACAAAATAGGTGTTGGTTGCATCTAGCAAGCCTGGTCGGGGTCTAAGGCACCCAACCAAACAGACCTGTAGAAACCACAGTCAGGTCTCATGGACAACAGAATCAACGAACCCATGTTCTTGGCTATTGGGAGTAAGCAAGAGTCAGATTCTTATTTTGCCTGCGTGTCAGCAAAACAATCATGGGTATGTTTAGACGGTACTACCAGAAATACAGCAAGTGTCCAAGTCATATGCCAATAATCTCCATGCTGACGAGTGATCACTGATCACCAACTTGCAGTCCGAAGCAGAGGTTACCGGAAAGTCTAAGATCGAGATGAGGTGAGTTGGGTTCAATGGATCAGACATTTCCAAGCTAGCTAAGGTCCTAAGCTACCGAGGTCTCCGTCTCCTTCTTTAGCACAGAGAAGCACAGAGCGTGGATTCGCGATGTGTTGTCGATTCCCAGCGGTGAGTGAAAATTCTTTCTACCCGCTCCGTTCCATATCCTGAGAAGATAAAGGCAGGAACGGGCAATGAATTGACGCGAGTGGAAGTGGCGTCTCTCACCATGATCCACATGCAGGCAGGCAATTGCGCCACCTGCCGTGTTCCCAATGGACGGATCTGGCACGGTCCCAAGCAACAACGGCAGCGCGTTTTCCCCTTTTATTTGCATTGTTCGCGATCATGCATGACCACTACGATGGATTCAGTCAGCCACTTAGGCAGGGCCTTTCAGTCTTTCACTTGCTCAATTGCGGTTTTGGGGAGGCAGAGCTGCCACACGCTGTCCGAGCATAGAAGAGACGGCAGCCAACGCAGGTGGCATGGCCGAACTAACCAGTAACCACGCCCTCACGGCCTCCACACACCGCATCGAGTCAAAGGTGGCGCCAAACCTGATCGTGGATTCATGGTAGGCGTACGTACCAAGCATCGCGTTTGGCGGCAACTGTTTCTGGCATCGCAGTCGCCGAACAGAAGCAAGACGACCATCCTGCCAGACAACCCTGCGTGCAGTCTCCTTGGATAGCAATAGCAATGGCGTGCATATCGTGCTGCTGTATTTGTCCGAGAGCAATCGAGACGGAAAGAGCAAAAAAAGAGAGGAGCGCGTGCTCTGCTGGTGGAGGCGACGATGGTGCACCGCGATTCATCATCGTCGTCATCATCATCATCATCATAAAACTATAAAAGTGATCGGCCTTTGGCAGTGTTTTTGGTGGTGGCCGGGCAACTAGGGCCGGCCGTGCGGTTCATGCCGGGCGTCCACGCGCTCCTGGAGTACCTGACGACGGTGGTGGTCACCGCGTGAGCAGACCGTCCGTCCGATCGATCCACCTGAGTACCTGACGAGTGACGACGGTGGTGCGCGCGGCAAATTCTAGTGCGACGAACGAAAAGCGCCCGCACTTGGCCGGAGGGAGAGCACCAGCCGCGGTTAGTGCGGTCGCGTCTCGCGGCACGAGACACGTGTTACTCGGGTCCGTCCGGCCGGCCGCTGGTCGATCTCGTGACGTTTTGTTATTGACCTCATCGCCGGACGCTAGTGCGGTGCGGGGGCGCGGCCGGGCCAGGCCGGATCGGACCAACTTGAATTGCTGGCTCCACGCTGACAGGGACGCCGCGGTTTGTCGAGACCTGTAATTTCCATACCGAAAACGAGGAACACTTCCCCGTTACCATCGCAATTAACAATTAATGCCTACGAATGGTAGGAGTACTCACCAATCTAGTAGCAGTATCTGCTTACCTGCCGGGGTAGGGTATAGCTTAGGCATGAGCATCTGGCCAATTGTGAAATTGCAATTTTGACAAGTAGATAGAATAATATAAGGATCTAACACATGTTTTATTAGAGATCGTCAGGAGTGCCAAAGCCCCTACGCCCTACTGATCACTGACTATATATAAAAATGAAAAGTTACAACAAAAGAGGGAGCAAAGAGTCGTGGGAAAAAGAAAATAAATAATAATATTACAATGCCCCCAAATTAATAAAACATGTCTAGCTTTTCCAAAAGCAAAATAAATAAAATATTGCAATGCCCCAATGAAATGCTAACGTAAATTGTGAGATGTGGAAAAGCTATGGTTAGTTATATGATGTATAAAGGTTATAAGTTGTTTGGTTAAAATAACTATGAAACATGCCCTCTCTTTATCTCCATTTAAATAACTGAAAAATGTATATCTGTTTCTATGTATTTGGAAAAACAGAAAAATGAAAGTCAAAAGCAGTGTTAAGTCCTCTAAAATTATACTATGTGGAAGCATCAGCTTCTACAAAAACATCTTGGTACCTGTTTGGTTGGGGTTTTTTTTTTGTCAACACTCAACAGAAACACTTTTATAGAAGCTGAACTAATCAGGCATGGTGTTTCTCTTTTTTTTTATCGGTTGTCATTGATTGCCTTGCCTGGTTGGGCAAGGCTTGTCTTGCTAGCATTAGCGGATTCAGAAGGGGGACTGGAGTGGCTGTAGCTCCCCTCTTGAGCCTCAATTCTTCATTAAATCTCCATAAATTTATTATTAAATTTTTATCATCAGTCATGAAATGAGCTTAAATAGTGAGCATTAGTCCTAAATTACCATTAAATCTTCATTGTCAATCATCATCTCCGTTACTTAGCCCCTCTCATGATCACATCCTAGATCCGCCACTGCTTGCTAGCTAGGGCTACAGAGACAAATTAGCTAGGACTAGAATATACTCATAAACTTTGAGGCAAGATGGTTGTGCATCTAAATGTTTTTTGTCTAATTTCTTGCCTAGCTGCTAGGCTATGCAGTAGCGAGTACAAGATGCTGGGGCAAAGGTCGTGCCCGCAGGCCGCAGGACGAGGCAGGCTAGACAAAAAAAGCCACGGTGGGAATCAAACGCAACGTAAATCATTTTTCTGGACGAGCACTTTGGTACGGTAGCAGTCGAAGATCCGAACAGGGGCGTAGTATGGGCATCGTCACTCAGGCCGTCGCGGCGTCGTGGGTAGCACCGGAACCAGCCAAACTCCGGTCCACATGCGAAATTATTGAGCCGACGTGACGGGCGCGCGAAACCGAATCGGCGGTCTAACGGTCGGTCTCTCCGTTGCTCGATCGCCCGTTCGGTCTCATCTCGAAGCCGAAGGCTGCTGCTGGGTCCGTGGGCTCCGTGCTCGTGCCGGAACCGCGCTGGGCCTCGATCCTTTTCGATCGGGCATGGTCTGGCCGGCCGGGTCAAACCCGACGCGCGCGCGTGTGGTGCAGCGAGCAGCGTCGTATCGTATCAGCACTCCAGCCACACTAGCGCAGTGCCAGCGACGGCAGCGAGCGCGTGCAGGTGCTGCAGCCGTACGTGCAACGTCGCGCCTGTGGGAACGAATTTACGACAGGTTCACTGAACGTTTCGGTTACCCGTAGCTCTAGCTCTAGCTCTATCTCTAGCAGCAACAGCCAAGGGGGTGGTGCTGGTTGATGAGAGGGAAAAGGCGAAAAGGAACGGAGGATAATTATATGTCAGAATCGGACAACAACACGCAAAGACGTATACGTACGTACGTCGGTTTCTTGGCATGAAAAGGTCACGCGCGTCATCATTTGTGACGAAGAAGTGAATGCAGGGGGGAGAGTGGTGCTTATCAGGAGCTCGCCGGCCGACGTGTCGACGCCGGAATAATCGACAAACTGGGCCACACGGTCGTCGTCAAACCATAAACAGGTCGGCCCTTATCAGCGATGGCCGCGCCACGCCGGGCTCTGTCTGTGACGAGTGCGTGCGAGCCGGCCACGGCAGCATGTTAGTACAAGTGAATTACGTGGGCCGGCTATTAAATAGCTAAGAAAAAAAAAAAGGAAAATAACCAAAACAATTGAATAGAAACCGTGTCGTTAGCAGCTGGTAGATGTAGAGGCCGGACCGGAGTCGATCTATACTGCATATACTCAAGGAAAAATGGATTAAATAGTTGATTTACGCATTTTTTTATAAAGAAAGCTGAATTGGTTTTCAAGACCGTTGCATCGAATTGATGTAAAGGTCTTCAAATACACACAGTTTTATAAAAGAGTCGATTTACTCACGTCACGCGTCACGGATAGGGAATAGATTGGTTCAAAAAAATGAAGAACTTTAGCTTTTCTTTATGTAAAATAAAATAATACTTGCCGCTAAAATTAAATACTTCATTAATGCTTGCAAAATCGGGAATCGCCACGTTGTAAAACCGGCAAGGTTTCACGGAAGCGAGACCACCTGTTGAGAAAACTGTTGGTGCCTCGGGTGGTCAAGGGTTTAGCTAAATGGTTTTTAAAAATAAATTTAGTTATTATAAAATAAAAAAATGTCTATCAGATTCTACAAGTCACATATGATACACGGGCTGGGTGGTGGTTTTGTATGCCAGCCTGTCTCGAATTTGCTAACTGCAAATTGTAACAGTGCTCCATCTTAATGAATACATCTCCTTGATCGAAAAAAAAGATTCTATAATTTAGTATTTTTTTTTATCTCACCTCATTCATTCTCTATTTAGAATTATTTTTGTCACATTTATTTTACAAGGTAGCTAAATTAGTAGATTTGACTAGTTTTTTTTAACTAATATCTTGGAATGTTCTTAGCCCGTCTTGGCAGAAGTTTTATAAAAAATGAATGGATATTAAATAACTAATACGACATAGTTTAAAAAAGATAGAAATAGAAAAAGTTCCATTGATGAAAAGAGTTCTACCAGAATGAAACTTTTTAGCATACACCGTGTAGCTCCGCTTATGGTAATGTAGGAGTATATAATTATAGTAATGGACTGTACACTTCATCAGTTTTGCACTTCTGCAAAAAACTGTTGCTTGCTTTCAAAGCTGAATTTGAGTTATATCAGCTATATTCCATGATGCACCATACGGGAACGTCGGAAAGTCATTTTTCGATGAAGAAATTCCCATTGCTCTCCATGTGAAGGTGTACATCAGTTTTGCACTTGTGCTAAAAATATTGCTTGCTTCCAAGCTGAATTCAAATTATATCATTATATTTGAAGCGAAGTCATCTGTCGATGGAGAATTTCACATTGTCATCCCTAAATACGGCAATATTTTCGTTTTTTTCTTTTCTTTTTTTTTTTGGCAAGGAGCTGTTATGGAAGACAACAAGCTCCAACGGGCAAACGGCGCCATGGCGCACGCACTGTTTCAGTTCTGTTCGCTTAAAAGAAAACCCTATAAAAACATGAAGGCAACTACGCTCGATTGAGATATTATTTGATTCAAAAAGATACTGATGAATTTAATACAACTTTTGATGGACAAGTTGCCTTCGAACTATAGATTAACAGTTAATTTGATAGCCTATCAATCCAATTGGATATGAATGATGAACAAATATTTGGATGTCAGCATTATGTTCTCAAACTAAGAGCAACTCCAGCAGGACCCTCAAAGAGAGCAAGAGACCCCTAATAAACCAAAAAATTAAGAAATTAAGAGCTCAAGTCAAAAACAATAGTCCCTCAAGTTCTCTAATCGTTGAAATCCTTTGGAGTTTGGCCAGACTCGCCAGTGGTAAGTAAATACTTGTTTGGATTGGATTCTTGCCCAAAAGCATCTTAATCTCTCCTCACCCTCACCGAAAGTAAGGCTAGCAACTCTGGGAATGAGCAAGCCACCAAGGAGATCCTTGGTCTATCTTTAGATCATTTAACAGGAGAAACTTCATTGATTTATATGAGGAATAATGTCTAGGCAGAAAAATCAAGAAGCATAAAATTGAGCTTCTTGGTCAATCTTTAGATCATTTAACAAGAGAGACTTCATAGATTTATATGGGGAATATTGTCCAGGCAGAAAAGTCAAGAAGCATAAAAATTGAGCTTTCATGGCCCATGGGAAGCTGAGGAACCACAAGGCCTATAGATTAGTTGATAAACTATGCCACGTGCATTGCCCCATGCTTAACTAAATATCCTCTGTGGATCAACAAAATATGCAATGCAAACATATACAGCTAATTGTTTGTTTGGGTAACTTCCAGTTGCCACTGCCATCCAGTCAATTAATAATACAAAAGCTGGCAGGGACATCCTCCTAGGCTCCTACTCCTAGTCTGTAGTCGTGGATTATTGAATGCTAACTACAAATTTTGCGGATTGTAGTACTAACCCATCCATGCATTAGTTCCCAGTTATCTGATTTCCCATTCATAAAAACATTGTGTTGTTTTCCCAACAGGGACATGTATCTTTCTAATAACCTCAGCCATTGTTGTCATTTGGATCAGAGAAATAACTTGTGGTATTTTCCAGATATATAGGTTTGTTTGGCAGAGCTCCAGATCCAAGAAATTTGTGTCACAGATTTCTCGAGCAGGGTATTCCTCCAGAAATCTGAGAATCTGGAACTGTTGGTACAGAGTTGTTTAGCCTACCCGTTTCCTTATTCTAGATATGTTCTTCATTTTAGCAAATAGACTCCAGATCTGAGAGAGCTCAGAGCTGGAGCTGTGCCAAATAGGGTCATAGTAATTGTAAAATGAAAGTATGCAGGAAATTTAACTGAAGCTATCTGTTTTTTTATCTTACAGTTGCATGTGCCTAATTACACCTTTTTTTTAAGAGAAGCTGGCTGGTTAACTGCCAATGTGCATATTGAAAAAGAAGATGAAATACGGGGGAAAAAGACAAAACTAACACCATAACAACCATAATTACACCATAAACAAAGGTGTCCTTCACGAACCGAACACAAATTGGCTTACTGTTTTATTAATTTACACATACTAACTGAGAGCTTCCTCTATTATTAATTGACACATACTAACTGAAGTTAAAGAATAGGGCTTCATAAGCTGAAATACCAAGACCAAAAAGTAGTCTTAAAGTTTTCCATGTTGTATCACTCAAAGAAAATAATAAATGGAAAACATATGCAGGGTCTAAGGCTGCAAGTGGCCCAGAAACGTTAGAACACCACTGCCTAGAAGCATTGATGCATACTAAGTTGAGTGCTAGCACTGCGAGTATAAGAATGATCATTGAAAGAACTTTTTTATCTTATAAACGCCAGCAACTATTTTGAGCAAAGGTGTATGAAGATCCTTTGGAAAAAAAATTGCAGCACTAAGCTGCGAAACTTGCAATGTGCAGACTAAAAAGGTCATCCAACAACTAGAGAACAAAGACCCATTTTGCATAGTGCATAGTTATTTGGCATTAAGGCTCAGTGAAACCATGATTTTTTAGCACTTTGAAGGGGTAATTTAAAAATTAACTGAAAGAACATAAGAAATTTCCTGAATAGTGCATAGACATGTGTTTAGAAGGTGTATGAAAAACAATCATATGCTTTCCTGTTAATAAATAAATAAATCCTTGTGGCTTATGCCTAGTCTCTGCCCAGATTTGGACCATATCCCCTACAATGTATGACCAAGTTTTTTCCAAATTGCACTTTCAGTTGACAAGTACCAGGCTCATTTCCTGGTTGCATAAGCACATCAAATAATAAATAAGCTCACAAGAGTCATATCCAGACGTAGTTTGCTGTACAGACAAATGTTTATATCTCACTTCGAACTTACTACAACGCGATGCTGCATTTGATGAGTATACAACAATTTCAACACACCAAATACAAGGAAAACAGAGCAGTACAATTGCTGGAAAAGATAACACCCACCATCAAGACAACAAGACACAAAGTACACCATCAAAGCAAACCATGAGACCTTTATGTTACACACCAAATTGGTCATCATAAAACCTTGTAGTTTATAGGTATCAGAATAATCCAAAACATCACAAATATATTCATACATGGAGCAAACCATAGACTAACACTGCGATTTTATTCCCAGATATGCATGGAAGAAGAATGAACTCACAGTGCTTTCTTAGTTCCACATCACGCGAACTTCCATTCAATAGTCGCCACGATACTCGCTGTAATCGTCCCTCCCAGCAGGCACAACCTTCTCTTCTACCCGCTCTGCAGCCTTCTCCTCCTTGTACTTCACAGCTTCATCAATTGCTAGACCCCCGAGGGCTCCAGCCACAGCACCCACCGCAAGCCCAGTGCCTACTCCATACCTTCCATTCCCACTGCCACTACCGCTGCCCCAGTCCTCCCTCTCTGCTCATATTGCCTGTTATAGTCCACCGGCGCAGAGGGCCCTCCGGTGTACTCATACTGAGGTGGTGGAGGTGCAGGTGCAGAGTAGTACCCACTGGGGCGATAGTACTGGTCGGATCCGTACTGCGGCGGGGTCGAGTAGGCGGGAGGAGGCGGTGGAAAGTAGTATGGGGAGCTGGATGGCGGAGGGTATTGCGGCTCAGGAGGCGGCGGCGAGCGCTCGCGGATGGCGACGCGGATGCGGAGCTTTCCCTGTGGGCGGCCGGAAGGGCGAAGGAGTGGCAGGCTGACGAGAGCGGAGGCTGCGGGATCGTGGCTAGGGTTAGGGTTCGAGGGGAAGAGGAGGTCGCGGAGAGGAGAGCGGGCGGATCCGACGAGCGGCTTGGGCGAATCGGAGGGCTTAGAGTGGAAAACGTCGAGGGACAGGATGATGGAGGGGTCGTGCGGGGAGAGGTGGGGCGGAAGCGGGAGGACGAGGCGCTCGTTCCAGGTTGGTTTGCACCCTCCGCCGTCGTCGGGGCGGGTGGCAGCGCGGCGGGAGGGATCAAGGTAGACCACGGCGTAGGCACGGAGTTCGCCACGGCGCCAGTTGACATTCTTCAGGTGCTTCCCGGAGACGACGGTAACCTCCAGATCGAGCGCCTTAGGAAGCGCTGCTGTCGGCGGCGGTGGCATCGAAGGCGGTGGGGATTGGAATTGGTGGTGAACATTCGGAGGAGGCGGGTGCGGGTGCTGGTGCGGGTGGAGGGCGAGGAGGGGGACGGCGAAGCCATGGCGCGGCGGCGCGGCAGTGGTGGCAGTTGGCACTTGCAGATTGACGATGGATAAAAGTGGTCGTGCCACGTGCCCACGTCCCCATCTTAACTGCTACGATGGATAAAAGTAGTGTACTAGCTCACAACCATGAAAATTTCAGAGCCCGGCCCAATTTGCAGGCCTCATAAATATCTTCTACAAGTCAACAACCATGAAGATTTCAGAGCCCGGCCCAATTATCAGGCCCATCATAAATATCTTGTACAAGCCAACAACCATGAAGATTTCAGAGCAGGCCCCATTACTCAGGCTCACTACTTTTCTGTTTTCACGTGCCAAGCATGAAGCATCGTATTTCAGGCCCTGCTTCTTCTCCATTTGTGGTTGTTTAACTGAGAGACTATTGTCCTCTAAAAAAACCAAAACTGAAAGACAACAAATTCCAAAATGCTTTATATGGCAGTTGTCGAGTACCTAATTTAACGGTACATTTTCAAAAATAATCAACAACCATCTGAGGGGGAGCGAGAAGCCCATCGGAGGCAAACCGTCATGGTCCATCGGTCCGTAGGACGAAAAGCGCGGGGGTCGCCACCTAGTCGGCCCACGAAGGCAGACGTGCCCCGGGCAGACGTGCCTTGGGCGGGCTCGACTCCGCCTCGCCCGACGTCCTGAGGGAAGACGTGCCCAAATCTCCCTCCGCCTCGCCCGACGTCCTGAGGGAAGATGTGCCCATATCTCCCTCCACGTCGGCATTCCCTGGCTTAAACCAATCCGTGCCTTCACGGCAAGGCTGTTGGTTCCAGGAGACGTGTCAACAGTAGAGGAAAGACCTCTTTACCCCTATACGAAGGGATAAGGTCGCTAGTCCTTAGCTGCCGACGTCACGCTCTCTATAAGATAAGAATGGAGGTACAGAACCACGTAGAATCGTGCACCCCGTATAATCCGGGGCTCATGATAACACCCTGGCTCCTGCCCAAATGAAGACATGTCAAGTTCCCCAATCGGGACGGGACGAAGCAAGGCACCTGAACATGACGGAATCATGCCTCTCGCGAGGCGGAGACAGCCCCACACATCCCCGGCCCCTACAGGAGCTCATCGAACGAGAGTACAATGGGTACAATGGGACCCTCTGAATAACGGAGTCCATTGGCCAAGCGTGGAGGAATCTCACCGTACGCAAAAAGAATTGGGGGAAGGTACAAACGGTGTACCGGCCGACGGAGTTGTAGGCATCCATGCCTCTATACACTACGGGTTTAACCGGAACCCCCCCCTATTCTCCGACGAAGTGGTGGAAGGCCGACACGACACCTAGTCTCCGACCAAGTACGAATACAATAAGAATATAGTATTATGGGTACTCTGCATCCTTCTTGGAGAAGGCAAAGGCACCGCCTCTCAGAAATATACTCCTCGGTGCACACTTGTAAATAAAAGGAGGGTGAGGGGGGACGACGACGACAATCAGACAATCGGACAATCGAAGAACAACAAGCATAGAGCTAGAACACACTCATACACCAACGCACTCAGAGACTTGGGGCTCATACCCCCTCTCTCAACCAAGCTTATAACCCCCTCCAAGCAGAGATAAGGAACACGAGCAGCTACACACTGGACGTAGGGATTTCTTGCCCGAACCACTATAATCCTCTTGTCTCTTTGTCTCATCATTCGGAACCCGACACGCGTACAAATTTACTTGTTGGTAGTTTCTAAACACCGACAGTTGGCGCAAAAGGTTGGGGACATCGCGTGTCGCGACGTTTTAGTGGTTTCGAATGGCCTCCTGCAACTCCAACAACCCTGGTCTCTCCTTCATCCGTTTTGAAAGCCTGGAGTTCGCTTGCTCCCCGGACGGGACCCTCACCCGTGTGCTGCCTTCGCCGGACCAGGTCGTCGACACTCCAACCCGTTCGGACAAGGGCTCCCCGGCTCTATGCAAGGACGCACCGGTTGAGACCCTTAGGCTGCGAGGCCCTGGAGCCAACCCCACCGGACTTGGGGAAGAAACTCCCCGGGACGACAACAAAGGGCTCCACCCGCTCGAGACGTTCATGAGCGGCGTGGGGACTCTGACGACAACGGCCACGAAATCAACCACGCGGCCGAGCATGTTGTGTTGTGTTTCGTGCGCTCCCAGTAACGACTACCTCCTGGACTCGGACCCCAGCTCCGACGGCGACAAAACGCCGACAGACGGCAATCGCCTTGGAGCCGTCACCGCGACGGAGGAGGTCCACCAGGACACTGAGGAATGTGCCGACGACCCCTTCCCTGACCATGATGCGGGGAAGAAACTTGCCACAGGGCGGATGACGTACTGCGCCTCGGATGAACAGTCCTCCGAAGGTAGTGACCGTCCGCTCCGCCACAGACGCAGGCCACGCCGGCGTGCCCGGGGCTGCAGGGCACCGTGACCCTCTCCAAGCCGTGCACCAAGACAGGCATCCTCTCATGTAGACGCGGCCATCCAAATCAAGGGAGGCGCGCCGTTGGAGGAAGGTGTCTCGGTCACGTACCCGTTCGGCCTTGTCAGAGCCGCATCCATCCTCGAGCGGCTCATCACTCCGAAGATGACTGACATCCTGAACGACGAGTTCGTGGGGACTATCGAATCAGTTTACGACCTCCTAACCGAGGAAGACATGGCTCTCTCCAGCTCTGACAGTACGGGGACGGAACGTGTCACTCCCGAAGCCAGCGAGGGCCCCTCGCGGGAATGCTTCATGTGCGACAGGAGGGATCCCACCCCCGAAGGGGCCATGCGTGACCTCGACGAGGATGGCAACGAGATCCTCCCCGCGAATGCGGAGGCCCGCACTCCGCCACATGACGCCATGCGCGCTCGGCAGGGCGAGCTCAACGATGCTTGCCAGGAGATAGACGACGAACGTGCCCTGCTCGAGCAACAGCTAAACCCTCGGCCGGTGGCCGGTCCCCGAGCCTGAGCTCGCAAGGTACAACGCCTTATAGCCAAGGATGATGGGTCACCGCCAACCTTTCCAAGGGCGCAGCAAAACATAGCTGCCGCTGCCATGCTCATGCGACAGCTTCCAGAACCCACGATGCCCGAGGAAAAGAAGCTTAGAGGAGAGCTACGTGTCCTCCTGGACCGAGCGGCGGCTCAACAAGCGGAGAGCTCGGCACGACAGAGGGCTAGGGCTCTCTCCAGCGTACAAAACACACCGCCGCCGGAGAGCTCTGTCCGCCAGAGGCCAAGGCCAACCCCCGCAAGGGACCAGGAGCCGGCCAGGCGACGTCCCGGGCGCGGCGCGCGTTTCGGAGGCAACGACCATGGGCAAAGCGACAGCGACGGTGGTAGCAGACGGCGTGGGAGACACCCACGAAGGGGCGGACGACATGGCCCTGATGAGGACCGGGACTCCAACCCAGAGCCCACCGGACTACATTGTTTCTCTTCACGCATACACGTTGCATAGGTCCCGTCGCGGTTCCGACCGCCGACCTAGATCCAGAAGTACACAGGGCTCACAAACCCTGGCCTCTGGCTAGAGGACTATCGGTTCGTTTGCGAGGCAGGCGGAGTAAACAACTAGAATTTCATAATCAGTCACTTGCCGCTCTACCTCTCCGATACAGTGCGAGTGTGGCTTGAGCATCTCCCAAAAGGAAAGATCCGAAACTGGGCGGACCTAAAGGAGTCCTTCGTCGGGAACTTTCAGAGAACGTACATCCGGCCTGGAAACTCCTGGGATCTCAAGAACTACAAGCAAAAGCGAGGAGAGACCCTTCGCGAATACATTCGTCGTTTCTCTCAGCAGTGCAACGAGCTCCCGGACATAGCCGACGGCGACGTCGTTACCGAATTCCTGTCAGGGATGACTTGCGTGTCCCTAGTCCATAAACTAGGGTGCAAGAAGCCCAAGACACCCAAGGAACTGCTCGACATTGCCACAAACCACGCCTCAGGCGAGGAGGCCATCGGTGCCGTGTTCCAAGGCGCGACTAGCCAGAGCATGCGTGATGAGGTGGAAGCCGAAGGACCCTCGACTCGTCCTCACAAGAAGGGGCGCAACCGGCCACGCTACGACCCGTCACTCGTCGCGGCGGCAGAGAAAGGCGAGGGGCAGCAGGACGGGCCGGTTAACGACCACTTCAAAAAAATGCTAGAACGGCCCTGCCCGAAACATGCGACCCCTGTCAAACACCTCCTCAAGGACTGCAACCTCATGAAAAAGTTCCTCGGTGGCGGTGCGAAGAAGAAGAGATGGGAAAAGAAGAAAGAGGACAAGGGAGAAGACGGCCGAGGAAAGGACAACGACTACGTCCTGGCGGACGAGACACTGATAATCTTCGGCGGCCCGGCGTCGTGCAGCTCCAAGCGTCAACAAAAGGTCGCCCGTCGAGAGGTATACGCAACCACCCCCGCTATTCCCACCTTCCTCAAGTGGTCAGAGTCTCCTATTACTTTCAATCGTAACGATTGTTCGATGGATTTTTGTCACATTAAAAATCCATATATACGTGTGTTCGTGTGTGTTACTGAGCGTATACAGAAAGGAAAATACATACGGAGATACACACGTTTGTGTCACGTACATGCAGGCTTGTACATGTTCATGCACATGAGTGTGCTTGCGAGTTGCGACGAGCACATGAAGAAGCTAGCGACGTAATTGCATGGGCTTGTATATTTCTTGCATGCATGTACGTAAATGTGTTTAGGGACATGCAAATAAGAGAAAATATGTACGTGCGCCTGTACACCTTCGTAACCGGCCGGGGTCGTACGTACGCACGCCGGTCTGCGAGGGTCTACTAGAACGCGGAGTGTACGCGGCCAGCCAGCAGGTGCATTGCTTTGATGAGGACTTATCTTTTCGTCTGAGGCCCACGCGTCAGCGAACAGGAAGAGTCTGTGAACTTATCCTGAGTAATCGATATTATCTTGTGTACGAAGTAAAGGAGCTGGCACCGCGGATCTCGCGAGCTCCAACAGATTTTTGGCGGCGCATGGGCGGGCTGCTGAGGGCATTGCTACCCTAACCCCTGCCTATATAAAGCAACGAGGGCACCACGTAGAAGGGGAGAACGATTGGAGGAAGAGGGCAGTAGCTAGCTAGCTTTCTCTTCAAGTTCAACACATACGTACAAGCAAGGAGCGCGACGACCAGGTTCCTCTTCGAGGCCGGAGCCAGAGCACGCCCACGCCGCCGTCCCTGCGCACATCAACACACATGCATGGAGACGTGAAGTGAAGATTGAAGACGACGACCACAGCAGCAGAATCGGAGGTACCCTGTGAGTTACTTCACAGGGGGAATTAACTGGGAGCTTTTCGAGGCCCCAGGAACCATGAAGACCACAATAGCCTAAGTCAGATCGCCGCTAGCAGACTATGGAGCGCGTTTTCTTTAGGAACTTGTATTTATTACTCGTGATGATTAATAAATTATTGGTTCCTCCCTTTATTTTGTGTACTTGGTACACTGGCACGCCCGCATCTTTTCCCATGCGAGAAGCCGCCCGCGGCGGATTTTCTGGTGTCCAAACAAATTGGCACGCCCAGTGGGACCATGTTCTCCTCCCATCTCTGCTGCAATGTGGTCATCGGATTCGTCTTCGTCTCGCCTCCGATAAGCACAGCATGCTGCACGATAGTCCCGAGGTGGAGCCGTCCTAATAAATGGTCCCCTTCTTGCAGGAGGACCATCCGACGCTACAACCACCCAGGAGCCAAGCCTGATCCAAATCGGGAAATTCATGGTGCCAATCTTCGGACAGTGGGGAGCACGACTTGAAGCTGCTGACACCAAGCTGGCGTTACCCATGACGTTCGAGAAAGCTGAAGCTGTGGGAGTACGTGGCGCTGCCGACATCGAGACCCCACTCCTGATCTCCTTCGGCACGCACTCTCCGGTGGCAGTCTTCGAGCATCGCGACAAGACCTACTTCCACCAGACGCAGGACCCGGTGTTCTCCCAGAAGATCGAGTCCAAGAAGGCACAGAAGCGGGCCTTCGCTAAGGCCAAGAAGGAGCGTCGCGACCTCATCCTAGAAGCTCGCGCCCTCCTGAAGAAGTCGACCATGGCGGAGGTCAAGGGAGACATCCATACTGCACAGAAGCTATGTGCCCAGGCGAACAACAGGCGCGCAAGCCATGCTGCCTTACAGGGAGTCGCATCGGCGTCAACCCAAGGCGCATTTGTTCCACCTGTGGAATATAGCGAGGTGGAGCTGCTGGAGGCCCTGGAAGCTGTCTCCAACAACTTGCGTCGGCAGATGATGGATGCTCGCCATGCGTCAAGCCCACACCCGCTGCGCAACTACATGAGAAAGTACCGCAAGGTGCAACAGCTCCATCAACAAGTCGGTGCTCGCATTGCGCGAAGCGCTGTCCCAGAAGAAGACTGGTCTCTAGACGTGAGAGATCTTAGTCACAAGGTGTTCACCTACCCTAGCGTAACACAGCCTCCGTACAACTTGTTCCCTGATGGATGGGCGTATGAACCCACCAAGACCAAGGAGCTGGTGAGGCGCATGATCATGCAAGAGTACTGGAAGAGGCACCGCTCAAACAAGCAGCCCTACCTCGCCGGTCCTACGACCATCATCGACGACAACACCCCTATCCAACCGACTGTATGGGTGTCCTGCTTTCATGCGCCGACGACTAATGGGGCACCCTCTCAAAATGCCAATAGGTTCGCACCACTACAAGGTGAAGAGCCCGTGCCTCATGATGGAGGCATGCGAGAGGAGATTCGTCGTCTACAAGATCAGGTGGCCCAGCTTGGGAGAAGGCTACAGGACGCGCCACAGTCTTCCTCAGCTCGATTCAGGAGCGACACGGAAAGACGCGCACCAAGCTATCGTCCCCAAAATGAGCGCCAAACCTTAGCACCACGTCGTAATGCTCCACTGCCCATGCATCGAGGATACATGGCTTCACCTCCACGACGGAACATGTGGGTCAGGCGTTCTAACTACGCCGAGCCGCCTCGTGAAACTTGACAACAACGCACCGACGTCCCACCACAAGTTGGAAGGCTTCCTTCAACCCCGGCTTCCCCAAGACGTGGAGTCCCGACGTTAGGGCGACGAGAGGGGAAAGCCCCAATTATTTCTCCTCGACCAGCTGGACTGGTGGCTCCTTCTACATCGCCAGCACCGCCACAAGCCCGACACGTACCTACGGAGAACCAACGCAAGCGCGAGAGGCGTCGGAGGAATCGCCATGCGTTGTATCATGAGCTTGAAGAGTTAGTGCTTACGCACACTCAAGTTCGCATCTGCGCTGACGGTGAAGTCCGCCAAGAAGATGGCCGAATCGCATTTCGTATCTCCCCCACCCTGGAAGGCGATGAGAGGTATAATTACCTCCTCAAGCGGTTGACTCCAAAAGACCGCAAGGTGCGAGGTGGAGAGGTGACCAAGAAGGAGGCCGCTTCTGCTGAAGTGCACCCCGTGATCATCTTGAAGAGGGAAAGAATGCGTGAGGCTACTCCAAGCATAGCTTCTTCGGGAAGCTTAAGCGAGTCATCCTCGACATCAACCATCCCAATGGAGGGGGTTGAGAAGGCACCGTCTACACAAGATGATGAAGCCCTTCCTCAAACACAAACCAAGGAGGCCTCTACAATTGGTGACAGAGGTGCTCAATTAGCAGAAGCTTCCCCACATGGAGAGGAGGCGCTAAATACGGCTAAGAAGGACGTTGTTATGTGCATTGCATTGACGACGCATTCAAAACAAAAGTCTGAAGAAGGATGGGTCCCTCCACTGGTGACGCATGACTTCACCTACCCTTCTGATGAAGAGATCGTGGTGAATCCAAGGGTGAGCTTCACTTCAGCCCCTTGCCTCCCCGTCACTGAAGGAATGAATGCACTATCCGATGGCGATCAGGCGATAGCATCGGATGTATCCCCGAGGCGCTATGCTAACATCGAGTCACGACTTCCACAAGACCTTGAAGACGTACAACACCTTGCTGATTGAGTTGGAGCCAGCACTCGACTCAAGTCCATCGTGGAACAGAAGATGAAGCAAGGCGCGGCCAACGAAAAGGAGTTTTTGGGACCCTACACCGACAACTCCGATTATGATTCCTCTGCGTCATTGGAGGTGCACCCTACTATGCCGCTCTTCAACAACCTTGCCCATTCCATCCCTTCAGATGGAGAGGATCCTATCGGCGACTTCAACACCGCGCCAGCACGTGTGGCGGGGGAGAACAACACCCAAAGACCAAGCTTGGAAGAACAAGTACAAGCACAGGGGGCGGCAATCAGGGACTTATCAACAAAGTTTGACCACGTGGTTGAACTGATGACGTCCATGACACAGAATATGCCGCCTGGCGGTGCGCCTCAGGAGCCCGAAGACCCTCAGGTTGAAGAGGTCGAAGTCATGGCAAGTGCTCGCCCTCCTCCGTTGCGGAACGTCTTTGCTTCAACAAATGCAGGTCCACCACCATCAACATTGAAAGACTATCATGATATAGTCGAAGATATAGTGACCAAGAAGCTGAGGCAGATAACGAACGACCAAGCGCCGCATTCACTTGAAGGCGACCTTGAGAAGCCATACGAAGCTTGGCACGACCTTGTGCCATTCCCTGCAGGATGGCGCCCACCGAAGTTCCATCAATTTGATGGGACAGGAGATGCAAGGGAACACCTAGCCTACTTCGAAGCGGCTTGCGGCGACACCGCCAACAACTCGTCGCTACTACTCCGCCAATTCTCAGGATCTCTGACCGGTGCGGCGTTCCATTGGTACAGCCGATTGCCGATAGGGGCCATTACCAATTGGACGGGCATGAAGAATGTCTTCAGGAAGCACTTTGTTGCTATGAAGAGGGACATCTCCATTGTCGAGTTGTCACAAGTCAAGCAACGACATGATGAAGCCATCAACGACTACATCATCCGGTTCCGAGATAGCTTCGTGCGTCTAGCGAGGGACATGCATCTTGAAGATGCGATCGGAATGTGCATTCATGGAATGCTACAACACTGGTCGCTCGAAGTTTCCCGGCGAGAGCCTAAGACGTTCAGTGACCTGAGCTCTGCAGTGGCCGCCACCAAGATCGAGTTCGAGAAGTCACCTCAGATCATGGAGCTCTACAAGAATGCAAGCGTCTTCGACCCCTCCAAGCGTTTTGGCTCAGTGGCGAAACCTAATAATGCTGGGGGGCAAGCCAAAGGCTCAAGCAGAGGCAAACATGGCGAGAATGTTCTCCAATGCGCCTCAAGCTCAGGTGCCTACCCTAGGCACTAGGAACGAACAAGGAGGAAGGAGGATGCGTCTTCAAGACCTTCTCAAGAAGCAATACATCTTCAAGCGGGAGTTGGTGAAGGACATGTTCAAGCAGCTGATGGAGCATAAGGCGCTTAACCTTCCCGAGCCACAGCGGTCAGAGCAGGTAAACATGGCTAACAACCCCTTGTACTGCCCATACCATAGGTACGTCGGGCACTCGATCGAGGACTGCATCGCCTTCAAGGAGTGGCTTCAAAGAGCCGTCGCGGAGAAAAGGATCAACCTAGATCCTGACGCTATCAACCCCGACTACCGCTCCGTCAACATGGTGATGGTGGAGACGCACTCTCCGCCGAGGCATGGAGGAGAACAAGATGAAGGATCATGGGTGCCTCTAGCACAGGTCAAGGAGCAACTCGCCTGCATGACACTCAAGGACCCCCAATTACCTCTATGGAGATGCCTGGGATAGCTCAAGGAGGGGCATGGACCAAGGTGCAACGTCGACTACGACCAAGCGAACATCCTCCTCGACATCCCTGTGCAACGATGGCTCCATATGCTACACCAACACCAAGGCAGCAAGACCCGAGCCGGCGGCGCCTACCACCGCGATTCATCCCTAAGCAAGAAGGGGATGCACCCTTCCCTCGCTCAGGTCGCATGCCACCTACCTTGGAAGAATATCTGCCCAAGGACTGGGGAAGGCTTTGACTAAAGAGGCCAAGGCGGCACAAGAAGAACCAAGCTCTTCTCCAACCTCAAACGTTGCAATATGCAATGTCACTTCTACTAGCGACAGTGGCGTGGGATCAAACCCCGATGAGCTGCTCACAGCCAGGGAGCAGGAAATGCTCTACCATAGCGTCGAGCAAGGAGATGCCCCTGTCGAGGTCAACATGAACCTACGAAGCGGGAAGGCTCTACAAGGACTACCCCAAGTCAAGCCAACAAGGATGGAGAAGCCTGCAAATGAAGGCGCTCCACCAACGGGAGTACCTGAAGCATCAAAGAAGAAGAACATGATTGATGACATTGATTACAATGTTGTCTCCCACTTGAAGCGAGTCCCTGCAATGTTGAGCGTCTATGATGCTCTCATGCTTGTACCTGATCTCCGAGAGGCCCTCATAAAGGCGCTTCAAGAACCAGAGCTCTATGAAGTGGTCATGGCCAAACATCGCCTCGTCAACAACCCATTGTTTGTGAATAACATCACTTTCAATGAAGAAGATGAGGTGATGGAAGATGGCGACCATAACCGTCCACTCTACGTCGAGGGAAACATAGGAGTCGCGCACCTTCGTCGAATCCTCATCGACCCTGGGTCCGCCGTGAACATCCTACCACTACGTAGTTTGACATGAGCTGGCTTCACGGTGGACGACTTGGATCCTACGGATGTTATCATTTGTGGCTTCGACAACTCCGGGAAGGCAACACTAGGAGCTCTCACGGTCAAGATCTAGATGGCCACCTTCAGCTTCAAGGTGCGGTTCTACATCATCGACGCCAACACGTCGTATTATGCACTACTCGGAAGGCCATGGATTCACAAGTACAGGGTGGTGCCATCTACGCTGCATCAATGCTTGAAGTTCCTTGATGGAACTAAGACACAACAGCGCATCATCGGCAACATGTCCCCGTACACCATCCAAGAGGCATACCATGCAGATGCCAAGTATTACTTCCCAGTGGAAGAGCGCAAGCACCAACTCGGTCGAGTTGCACCTGCGGCAGACATCGTGTTGAAGCCTGGCGCTCCATCAACACCTGAAGTGAAGGCTCTCATCATGCCATGCTCTCCATCCAGGCGTAGGACTTCTCCAAGGTCCAGGAGGACGAAGCAGGGGGCAGGCGGCATCCTCCCAACATCTTCAGTCACACCTCCATCAGGAAAAACGGGAGTGTCTACATCGACACCCATCACCCTAAGGCCCAAATGAAGACCCTTGTTGTTGTTTGCCTCCCCATCTAAGGAGCTCTCGTCAACTAAGGAGCATTCAAAGCCTGGTGCCTTGACCATTGGAGGTACCATGAGTGTCCCAGAGGGTAGCAAGTTTTTTCCAAAAAGCAGTGATTCACCAACAACCACTGCATCTACAAGCCAAGCCATGGATGCATTAGAAGGAGCTGTGAAGAAGAGGGTAGCTGAGATAGAAGAAGTGGCGAAGAGTGCTAAATGTATGCAACTTCCATCATTGTACATATCGACAACCAATGAGTTGGAAATATGGGCAATTTCAAGTCACTCTTCCTCTACACCTCGTACTATTTTCTATAGGGTACCACAAGTACAACATTGTGATTTTGTACTTGAATCCCCTTGCTCTCAGTGTGATGCAGACGAGGCACTATCAACTATGAAGGCTGAGCCTAAGATGGCTCGCCTACTACAGAAGGCCGGGATCGTGCTTGGCCCAAACAATAGAATGCTACCGCCACCAGCCATATGTGAGCAATGGTGGAGTCAAGCAGAGGCCCTCATCAAGCGGAGGAACAAGGCGCCACCCAAATTTGGGCTCGGCTACCACTATACCGACACCCCTGACATAGGAGAAGGTTTGGTCAACACCAACATCGCACACTGCCTCACCATGTCGACCACCACGGGAGATGAAGCTGGCTGCTCATACCACCCTCGGCGCCAACAACACCCCATGGAGGCCGAAGCGGTTGAAGAAGGTGGAGAACTAGATGCTACACCAGCACCCCAGGAGCTCGAAGATGGAGGGCAACCCACCATTGACAAGCTCGTGCAAGTCAACCTGGGGACAGAAGATGATCCGTGACCTACCTTCGTCAGCTCCACGCTCACAGAGGAGGAGCGAGAAGATTATCGCCGCTTCCTGATGGAGTACAAGGATTGCTTCGCATGGAGCTACAAGGAGATGCCGGGGTTAGATCCTCGTGTTGCTACCCACAAGCTAGCAATCGACCCACAATTTCGTCCCGTGAAGCAAGCACCTCGACGTCTACGACCTGAATTTCAAGACCAGGTTATAGCAGAGGTTGACAAGATGATCGCAGCGGGGTTCATCAAAGAGGTGCAGTATCCCCGCTGGCACGCCAACATCGTCCCAATGGAGAAGAAGAACGGGCAAGTTCGAGTCTGCGTTGATTTTCGCGACTTGAACAGAGCTTGCCCAAAAGACGACTTCCCCTTACCAATAACAGAGATGGTAGTCGATGCCACCACGGGATTCGATGCCTTGTCCTTCATGGACGGGTCATCCGGCTATAACCAAATCAAGATGGACCCCATTGACGCATTCGATATTGCCTTCAAGACACCCAAGGGCAACTTCTACTACACGGTGATGCCCTTCGGTTTGAAGAACGCTGGTGCCACCTACCAGCGTGCCATGACGTACATCCTCGGTGACTTGATCCACCATTCGGTAGAATGCTACGTCGACGATATGGTGGTGAAGACGAGAGATCGTAGAAGCCATCAAGATGACTTACGGGTGGTTTTTGAGCGGATACGTCAACACCAGCTCAAGATGAACCCCCTCAAGTGTGCAGTTGCCGTCCAATCTGGCGTCTTCCTCGGCTTTTTTGTCCGGCATCGCGGCATTGAGATCGAGCCAAAAAAGATCACGGCCATCCTTGAGATGCCACCTCCCCAAGAGCTGAAGGAGTTGAAGTCGCTCCAGGGACACCTGGCCTACATCCGACGATTCATCTCGAACCTGTCCGGGCGTATACAACCCTTCTCCAAGCTCATGAAGAAGGGAGCACCGTTCGTGTGGGATGAAGAGTGCCAAAATGGTTTCAACGGCATCAAAAGGTGCTCTACTCGCACAACACAATGACGAAGGCAAGGAGGTCGCATGCTACTACTTGAGCCGCACCATGGTGGGTGCCGAACGCAACTACTCTTCCATTGAGAAGTTGTGCCTGGCGCTGATCTTTGCCTTGAAGAAACTAAGGCACTACATGCTAGCACATGAAGTCCAATTGGTGGCAAGGGCGGATCCAATCAAGTACCTACTCAGTCAGCCTGTGCTCACAGGGCGATTGGCAAAATGGGTGTTACTCATGATGGAGTTCGACATCACCTTTGTGTCACAAAAGGCCATCAAGGGGCAAGCTCTAGCGGAGTTCCTAGCGGCGCACCCTGTACCAGACGACTCCCCACTCATCACCGAGTTACCCGACGAGGAAGTCTTCACCACCACCGTTGAAGCCCCATGGGAGCTCTATTTCGATGGCTCCTCTAGAACAAAAGCTGACCTCAATGGCGCCCCAAGACGGAGGGCTGGAGCTGGGTTGGTGTTCAAGATCCCACAAGGAGGAGTGATGTATCATTCATTCTCCCTTCTCAAGGAGGAGTGCTCCAACAACGAAGCGGAGTATGAGGCACTCATCTTCGGCCTCCTCCTAGCACTTTCCATGGAGGTATGTTCTCTACGAGTCCATGGGGACTCTCAGCTCATTGTTCGAAAGATCAATGGAGTGTATGAAGTCCGTAAACCGGAGCTCGTGCCATACCATGAGGCAGCCCGAAAGCTCATGAACAAATTCAAAAATATTGAAATTCTTCATGTCCCACGAAGCAGGAACGCTCCGGCTGACGCTTTGGCAAAGCTTGCAGCAGTGCTAACCCTTCCTGAGGGAAAGCCTGCGCAAGTTACCATCGAGGAGAGGTGGTTACTTCCTGCTGTGCTAAATCTCACCTCAGAAGAATATGAAGTCAACATCATCACTGCATGCACGGTGGAAGAGGATGATTGGCGCAAACCTTTCCTTGACTACTTCAAGCATGGTGCTCTCCCTGATGATACGGTGAAGAGGCGTCAACTACAACGGCGGCTTCCCTCCTACATCTACAAGGGTGGCGTGCTCTATAGGCGTGCCTATGGACAAGAAGTGCTCCTCCGATGCGTCGACCGATAGGAGGCTGATGCAGTATTACAGGAGGTACATCACGGAGTCTGTGGCGGGCACCAGAGCGGGCCGAAGATGTATCATATCATTCGCTTGGCTGGGTACTACTGGCCAAAGATCATGGCGGATTGTCGAAGCGTGGCAAACAAGTGTCATGGATGCCAAGTCCATGGCAACTTCAAGCACCTACCACCTGCTCCTCTCCACCCGACGGTCCCTTCATGGCCGTTCGATGCTTGGGGCATGGACATCATCGACCCCATTGACCCTCCTTCTTCAGGAGGTCATCGCTTCATCCTTGCTGCAACGGATTACTTCTCCAAGTGGGCGGAGGCAATACCACTGCGCGAGGTGAAGAGTGCTAATGCCATCAACTTCCTAGAGCGGCACATCATATATCGCTTTGGGATCCCACGCCGTATCACATCCGACAATGCCAAGGCCTTCAAGTCAGAAAAGATGCGCAGGTTCATGGAGAAGTACAAGATCAAGTGGAATTACTCCACTGGCTATTATCCCCAAGCAAACGGGATGATTGAGGCGTTCAACAAGACGCTCGGCAAGATACTAAAGAATACGGTGCACAGGCATAGGAGGGACTGGCATGACCGTCTCTTTGAAGCACTATGGGCGTACCGTGTCACAGTACGTACCCCAACTCAAGCCACCCCATACTCTCTTGTGTACGGGTGTGAAGCAGTCTTGCCGTTAGAAATTCAGCTACCATCATTACGGGTGGCTATTCACGATGGACTAACCCAAGATGAACAGATTCATCTTCGGTTCCAGGAGCTCGACGCCCTAGAGGAGGGGCGCCTCAACGCCGTACAAGAACTAGAGCTGTATCGCCAAAATATGGCGAGGGCGTACGACAAGCTCGTCAAGAGGCGTGTCTTCAGGAGAGGCGAGCTAGTGCTCGTGCTTCGGCGCCCCATCGCCGTCACGCATAAGACGAAGGGAAAGTTCAAGCCCAAGTGGGAGGGACCATACGTCATAGAGCAAGCTTACGACGGAGGCGCCTACCAGCTGGTCGATCAACATGGAGTACGACCAATACCGTCGATCAATGGAAGGTTCTTAAAAAATATTTTGCATAAAAAAAAACTTTCTACCTCTCCTTGGGATGGTCAGTGTGCATTCTCCATTGCACCACGTGACCATCTCTCCATGGAGAGAAAACAATTTTTTTAAGGCTCTCCCTACTAGGCTACAACTGCAGCGAAGGGTTCGACTACCTTGGTGCATTTCCAGAAGGCCTGGGGGCAACAACCTGGCTGATGGAACTTGCGACAAGTCACCACTTCATGGGATACACGATGGATGCCGGACATGGCTCTGCTGGGGGCTGTGGGAAGACAGCTTGGGCCACTCCTGAGCAGCGAGGCGACCATGCTGCTTGCGCTTTCTGGCATGAAGCGACACACACTCCGGGGAAGACCGTAGAAGAAGAGCAAGAAAGGGCTACCTGGTACAGCACAAGTTCTACCAAGTGTGCAGCCACTTGCCACCCTGGAAGGTGACAACAAGGGACCACAAGGAAAAAACGTGCAAGGCCAGCGAGGATCCTCCTTGTTACACATAGGTGAATGACTACACTCCAAGTTCCTCGGATACTACACCCCAAGTTCCTCGGATCAAAAAATCAAAGATAAAAAAAAAGGTCACAAAAAATGTGGCCCTCAAGCTCAATCATCTTCAAGTTCAATCATCGTCAAGCTCAATCATCAAGCTCAAGACCAAGCGGAAGGCGGAGGTAGTCATTCACCATCCTCGGCAAAAGTGACGGCCAAATCCTCAAACTGTTACCTAAAACCAAACCTCAACTCAGCCATACCTACGCCTCTATGTCAGAGAGTGTGAGTGGGTTATGGTTCAACTCAATGCAAGGGAGCCTCAAGCCAAAATTCCCTTCACCCCGGTGGAGACATCGAAGCAGAAGTCTACACACTCAGCACACAATGGGGCAAAATCGAGGGAACCATGTTGCTATGCTTGTGCAACCGTGCCTAATGGTTATGACCCCTAGCTGTCCTATCTCGAGTTGCTATTATAGCTAATGCCAATAGGAGAGCCAACATTTTTTCTAAAAATACCAAACAACTCTTTTGTCTTGATGATTTTTGTACTTTATCATCAATCACCCTAGCTGCGTTTGTCACGTGCAGACAAGCTAGATTTTTTATGTGGCGTTGCAGGTCCATCGTTTCGTTACATCGGGAGCAGGGTTGGCGCACCACCGCGGATAGCGTCAAGCTGTGAAACACTTCAATCCGGCTGGCTTGCACCACAATAGCAAAGTGGCGTCGGGTTGATAAACCACAACATCAGGAGCAGTGTCGGCACGCCACCGCGGATAGCGCCAAGCTGTGGAACCCTTCAATCTGGCTGGCTTGCACCACGATACATGTGGTCGCCAGGTTGATAAACTTCTTCGTCAGGTGGGACAACTTTCACACCACAAGACGAAGATGATTTGTGGGCGTCCGGTTGCCTAACACCGCAACACGGACCCGATGGACACATTGTTGGTCGATGCCGCAACACGGCCCCAACGAAGCTCATTTGTCTCGTTGGCTAATGTCGCAACATGACCCCAACGATGTCTACCTTCCTGCTGGCTCATGTCGTTACACGGCCCCTGCGGAAACCCTTTCTTCTCGTTGGCCAATGCTGCAACACGGCCCCGACGAAAGTCTTCATGTCACCCCTTGGAGAGCACGAGCTGCCTTTCTTTGAAGAACTGCTGTCACAGTTACCCAGCGGTAGGAGACATAGAGCGGATTTTGCAACATGCAAAGCCCGCAACGACAGTAGGTTACCAAAGTCTGCACTACGCCATGTCGTTGGTTCAGCTGTTGACGCCAATGGTGCCCAGTCGGCTCGCATCGGCGACTTCCACCAAGCGGTATGCCGGCGGCGTAAGAAGGCTTCGTCTAGCTGTGATAAGAATCACGCTGTACCATAGTATGCACATATCGATTGATTATGGGCCGTGTTTAGAAGAAAGCCTTGTGCCATTTATTTGGCGAGATTTTGTATGTGTCATACTTGTATGAAGGAAATAAAAAAAATGAAAGAACATGTGTGTGCATGATCAGTCATGTGTGCTAGCAACGATATATATGTCTTATTTATGTATGTGATGACATGCGTATACATGAGATTGCATAAAAATACGAAGCATGACTCATACGTGACAAGCTAATCAGTTTTGGCACTTGGTATGTAGTCGCCTATATGGCTATACCCTCGCTCGCGTGCACGTACACGGTCCAGGAGCACGGCGGCATCAATACTCTTGTGTACACCCTAAGTACCCTTTTTCAGGAAAATACTTGGGAGTTACTTGTTGAGAATCGAGAACTTCAATTCTGTTTTCATATGGCACATGTCTGTTATGTGCCATTCGTGAACGTAAGAAAGAAATGAGCAAAGCAAGCGATCGGATTAACATACAGATCACGTATGTGCTCACATGGAAGAAGCAAGCCAATGTAGCCTGGGTGCTAGCTAGCTTGTTCATGGCATCGATCGTAAGAGACATGCAAGAAGAAATTGATAAGTGTGTATAGCGTGGCAACGCACCTAGCCGCAAGCGGGCGCGTGCTGTTGTGCCGTATATATTTAGCGGCGCAGCAAGTCCCTGTTTGCCCCGCGGCCTTGTTGGGACGTGTATGTCGTGGCGCTAGCAACAGCAGAGCTCCGACGGGCGACGATGGAACACAACTGGTGTGTACACAACACGCTGAATATGTGGGCTATAAGCGTACGTATGAGCAGGCTACACACGCCCGGTGTTAAAGCGCGAGCCACGCGAACACAAGACTGAAAGCAAGTAAAGAGATAATCAATGCTAGCTTATGAGCATCCAGTCTGTTTAAGCAAGACCAAGCCTGTATTATATATTACATATAGGTTCAATATGATAAAGGGTGCATGCATCAAAGCAATGCCCAACTCGTCTAGCTAAATCTCTATTATAATGCTATAAAAGACTAAGTAAACCCAGACAGCAGGGTCTACGCAATAAAAATAGTAATAGATCCTACAGAGCCACCAACAATGTGGCCTAACTATGGAATAGCGTCAACTTTTATTGTAGGACCGACTGTGGAGTATGCCAAGATCAGCGCGATACCCCGAGTCACAGGATGCTCTCTCAGCTAGTCGACATCCTCCAGCTGAGACTTCAAGGTCTGTTGGGCATCTTCCAACTGCTTGAGCCTTTCTTCCTGCGCCCTGACATCACTATCACAGGCGTCGCTGCGTTCCAGGAGTACTGCTTCCGTGTCTCTGAGCTTCTCTTCTGTGAGGCGAAGTTTACGCGCTTCCTCTTCAAGGCTCGTCGCTCTGCGGCCAAGTTCCTCCTTTTGGGCTTTGATCTTATACTGCTCTGTTCGTGCCTTGACACACTTCTCGGTGCGACGCTTTAGTTCAGCTGTTGCCTCAGGATGAACAGCAGCCAACTTGGTGAAGCATTGATGTCCCTCCTTCTCAATGGAGCCGACCTCTGCTTCAACGGTAACGGCGTTGCCTTCAAGGTGTTGTACCAGTCGCTGCAGGCGAAGTGCGAGTTGTGCCAAACTGTCAGGCCTTGACCCCTTGTGCTCCTTGGCCCACCAGGCTAAAGTTTTCTCAATACAGCGAATGACTTTGGCCTTGTTGAGAGGGATTGACTTCAACTCGCTCTGGAGGTCTTCCAAGTCCCGATATACATTGTATAAAGTCTTGGGGAGATCAAGAACGGTGGGAGCGCCATCATCCGAGAAAGTGGGATTGGCACGAACCAGTTCCACCTTCGCTTTGAGTACTTCAATCTGCTGCATCAGTTGATGGTGGGTGTTTTGTTCTGCCTTCTTCATTGCCAGCTGGGAAAGAGGCACCCAGTCATCAGCGTCCTCATAAGCTGCAAACAAGATGATCGAGCAGTTAAGCCTGTGTCGCTCATATGCAACACAGCAGTAGCATGCACATATATAAAAAAAGATGCAAGCTGAACTCGATTATATTATACGAGGTACCTTCCGTGGCTTCATCATCCTCTAGAGGCATGGTTCCTTTTCTTTTTTCAGTAGCTGATGCACATCGCGGCGATGTTCGCTTGTTGTTGCCAATACCCTGCTGGCCACCTGCTTCGTCGTCGTTTGGCCCTCCGATCGAAGGCAGACGGGCGGCAAGAAGGCCGGAAGCGGTGTGGGAGCTTGCACGGCAGCTGACGCAGGAGGCAGCGCTGTAGCCTCGGATGGTCCGGCAGCGTCCGTGACCTTAGCAGGAGGGTTGTAGTCCTGTAGGGAGTCCGTGAAATCGAAAAGGCTAAATATGTCTGCTTTTGAGTACTCAGGTCTTCGTTCATGAAAGACTTGACATAATTCTGAGGAAAATTACTATAATAGCAAGGGAAGGATGAAAAGTGGGCAGCATAGTATGTGCTTACATTATCCTTGTTCAACTCAGAGAGTGGCATCTGGTCATCAAAGCTGCTGCTACTTGCGCTGTTTGCTAGCTGCAAGATGGCGTCACACTGAAAAAAAACAAATAGTGTAAACGGTGGGAATATATACAGGAGCTAAAGGATAGTGAATGAAGGTCTAACGCACCTTCCGTCCGGCTTCAAGTAGCAGCTGGTGTGTGGCCTCTGAGAGAGGAGAGGAAGGACGATCGTCTAGCGTGTTGAAGACACCCGGAGTCGCCCTAGTGCGGCCTTGGTCCACAGACGATTCCGATGGCGCCAAATGTGTGACGACGCCTTTGTTCTCCGCGTGTGTCTTCTTCTCTGGGCTCGTTCGCTTAGATGACCCTTGTCCTTGCGCAGTTGTAGGAGCTTCCGCCTCGCGACGGGTCCTCTTCCCCAAGATCATCTCATTAGAAGCAAGAGGGTCCGGAGCTTTGTTAGCAGACTCACTTGCATGTGCGTCTGCGTTCTTCTGAGCCCCGATCTTAGAAGCTTCATCCTCTGATTCAGATGACTCCGAACTAGAGTCGCTATCGTCGGAGATTATCAGGCGTGTGCGGTGACGTCCACCATCGCCGTTGGGAGGGTCACGAAACTTGAGCTCAAAGTCACGCGTCGGGCTTCCGTCACCGCTACGAGGCCCTGACCCGCTTGCGCAAGAAGTATCTCGACTACGCTGAAGCTTGGTCTTCTTCTCAGACCAGGCATCCCGACCTTCTGGTTTGGAGGGAGGCTGGATCACAACTTGGTGTCGAGCGTTGCGATCCTCGCATTCCCCACGAGGCCTGCTGGCTTCGTCATCTTGCTGAGCACCAGGGTCTTCACGTTTACCGCGGCAAGGTTTGCTGGCTTCACCGTCGCGCTGAGCACTCGGTCTTTACAACGGCTGCGAGGTTTGCTAGAATCACCCTCACGCCGAGTGTTCTGGTCTTCATGTCCGCGTCGTTCGATGCGAAGTCCGCCGGCTTCATCCTCGCGCTGGGCGCCCTGAGCTGCACGTCCACGACGAGGACGGCCACTGTTTTCTTGCTGGACGGCACCCCGGTCTTGGCATCTGCGGTGAGACGTCGCGCCCGCTTCACGATCTTCACGCTCGCCACGAGACTTATTGGAGCATCGCTGCTGGCCAGCCCAATTACCACCGGGCGCTATACACTGTAAACAAGTCAGTTGGAGAGCAAGTTAGGCAAAATGACACGATGACGCAACAAAGCGAGTTGGATGATACGTACTTGCCTTAGTTTGCCTGTTGAGAAGGATCGGGCTTCTTGAAGATGTAGGCGAGAGACGTCAACAAGACTAGGTTGCATCGTGCTGGGTACACGTATATATAGTACTATGGAAGTGCGCCCACACAAGTTAGGACTCTAACAAATTGTTGAAATCCATGACGAATATGGTAGCAACCTGTCGATGCGCCAGAACGAAATCAGTTTGTTTCACCAAGCCGAGTCCCGACTTGCTACGCGTCGTCCAAACTCATCTTGGTGGGGGCATTTGTTCGATGGATTTTTGTCACATTAAAAATCCATATATACGTGTGTTCGTGTGTGTTACTGAGCGTATACAGAAAGGAAAATACATACGGAGATACACACGTTTGTGTCACGTACATGCAGGCTTGTACATGTTCATGCACATGAGTGTGCTTGCGAGTTGCGACGAGCACATGAAGAAGCTAGCGACGTAATTGCATGGGCTTGTATATTCCTTGCATGCATGTACGTAAATGTGTTTAGGGACATGCAAATAAGAGAAAATATGTACGTGCGCCTGTACACCTTCGTAACCGGCCGGGGTCGTACGTACGCACGCCGGTCTGCGAGGGTCTACTAGAACGCGGAGTGTACGCGGCCAGCCAGCAGGTGCATTGCTTTGACGAGGACTTATCTTTTCGTCTGAGGCCCACGCGTCAGCGAACAGGAAGAGTCTGTGAACTTATCCTGAGTAATCGATATTATCTTGTGTACGAAGTAAAGGAGCTGGCACCGCGGATCTCGCGAGCTCCAACAGATTTTTGGCGGCGCATGGGCGGGCTGCTGAGGGCATTGCTACCCTAACCCCTGCCTATATAAAGCAACAAGGGCACCACGTAGAAGGGGAGAACGATTGGAGGAAGAGGGCAGCAGCTAGCTAGCTTTCTCTTCAAGTTCAACACATACGTACAAGCAAGGAGCGCGACGGCCAGGTTCCTCTTCGAGGCCGGAGCCAGAGCACGCCCACGCCGTCATCCCTGCGCAGCACCGAGCCGTAGCAGGAGTCCACAGCCGGAGACGACAGCCAGCGAGGAGATGACGTGCATGTTCGCGTCGTCATCCATGAGTAAGCCACTAATCTAATCTATCTTGTCCAATTTTATACAACAACATGCACGTTGTCCGTCGCTGTGATCCCGGCCAAGCAGATTGGAACGCGGCAGCCAGATGATCAAGATGGCGCCAGACAGCGAGAGTCATCGCGTCACAAGCGAATCATCTGTCACACCGGCGTTAGATTTATCTACCACGACGACTACAAGTCTTCATCCACTACTACGACTACATCAACAACCCCGCTGATCAAGCTGTACAGCGTACCACGACGATGCTGCCGGGAAGTCTGAAGCAATCCGATCTACACCAACCATGCAAGTGCAACCACTACAACAACACCACGTGGCGTTCGACACCGACGAGGCGAACGACACAGTCGGGAGTAGCTGCTTTCCCCAGCTCTGCTGACCGACACATGGATCGACGAGGCCATCACGCCGACGCCATCTACATCCACACCAACACACATGCATGGAGACGTGAAGTGAAGATTGAAGATGACGACCACAGCAGCAGAATCGGAGGTACCCTGTGAGTTACTTCACAGGGGGAATTAACTGGGAGCTTTCTGAGGCCCCAGGAACCATGAAGACCACAATCGCCTAAGTCAGATCGCCGCTAGCAGACTATGGAGCGCGTTTTCTTTAGGAACTTGTATTTATTACTCATGATGATTAATAAATTATTGGTTCCTCCCTTTATTTTGTGTACTTGGTACACTGGCACGCCCGCATCTTTTCCCATGCGAGAAGCCGCTCGCGACGGATTTTCTGGTGTCCAAACAACGATCATCCCGAATATGTACCGTATCCTAGCCGATATCCGTTAGTTGTCGATCCCATCGTTGGCACGAAGCACCTCACCAAAGTCCTAATGGGCGGCGGGAGTGGGATCAATATCCTTTATGCTGAGACCCTTGACGCGATGAGAATACCACGGTCACGTTTGCGCCCCTTGTGGACTCCGTTTTTTGGGGTGATCCCAGGCAAGAAGGCAGACCCCATTGGCCGGATCGACCTGCCCGTCACCTTCGGCGGTCCGGGCAATTTCCGTAAGGAAATACTGACGTTCAAGGTCGTCGAATTCAGCGGGACTTACTACGCCATAGTCGGATGACCATGCTATGCGAAGTTCATGGCAGTCCCAAACTATACCTACTTAAAGCTGAAGATGTCGGGTCCGAAGGGCGTCATCAAGGTAGGCACGGCGCCCTGGCGCGCGTACGAGTGCGACGTCGAGTGTTGCACGTACGCGTCGGCGCTCGTGGCCTCAAAACAACTCGCGGCTGAATTGGCAGCCGAGGCTAGCACGTCGCGGGGAGAAACCTCGAACACCAAGAAGATTGGCTCGTTCGAGTCCATGGAGGCCACGAAAACGGTCATTCTCGACACCCGGGACGGAGAGGGGAGGGTCGTCCACATCAGCTCCTCCCTCTCTCCCAAATAGGAAGGCGAGCTCGTCGACTACCTTCGCGTGAACATCGACGTAATCGCGTCGAGGCCCTCGGATATGTCGGGCATACCCAGGGATGTCGCCGAGTACTTCCTGCATGTCAAGCCGGGGTCCAGACCGGTTAAACAACGACTGCGCCGCTTCGACGAAGAAAAACGTGTCGTGATAGGAGAGGAGATCAAAAAGCTCCTCGTCGTGGGTTTCATCAAAGAAGTGCACCACCCCGAGTGGCTTGCCAATCCTGTACTGGTATGAAAGAATAACGGGAAATGGAGAATGTATGTCGACTACACGAGTCTCAACAAGGTCTGTCCAAAGGACCCATATCCGCTGCCCGTATCGATCAAATAGTTGACGCGACATCAGGGTGCGAACTCCTTTGTTTTCTTGACGCGTACTCCGGGTACCATCAAATCAAAATGAACGAGTCAGACCAGCTCGCGACGTCGTTCATCACCCCGTTCGGATCGCTTTGCTATGTCACCATGCCTTTTGGGCTCCGGAACGCTGGGGCAACTTTTCAGCGGACCATGATCCGGTGCTTCGACGAACTTGTGAGTAAAACTGTTGAGGTTTACGTGGATGACATCATCGTCAAGTCCAAACACGCTAGCGAACTCGTGGCTGACCTCGCCCTCACATTCGCGAAGCTAAAAAAGAACAGCATCAAGCTTAACCCCGAGAAGTGCGTCTTCGGAGTCCCAAAAGGCATGCTCCTGGGCTTCGTTGTCTCTAAAAGGGGGATTGAGGCTAAGCCTGAGAAGATCACCGCCATTGAAAAAATGGGGCTGATCCATAACGTGAAGGGGGTACAAAGGGTCATAGGTTGTCTCGCGTCGCTCAGCCGGTTCATCTCACGCCTCGGCGAAAGGAGCCTGCCTCTTTACAAACTCCTGAAGAAATCTGAGCAATTCGCATGGACACCCGAGGCCCAGGCAGCCCTCGACCACATCATGCAGATGTTGTCAAATGCGCATGTCCTGGTCTCGCCCGATAAAGAGGAAAAACTCTTGTTATACATCTCCGCCACGAGGCAGGTGGTGAGCACGGTACTAGTCGTGGAAAGAGAGGAAGAAGGGCACACACTCAAAGTACAGAGACCCGTGTATTTTGTTAGCGAAGTGCTGAGCGACTCAAAGACCTGGTATTCCCATCTGCAAAAACTGGTGTACGCAGTGGTCATGACTAAAAGAAAGTTGCTGCATTACTTTAGGTCACACGAAATCATAGTTGTAAGCAATGTGCCGTTGGGAGAGGTCATCCTGAACAAAGATGCCGCCCATCGTATCGCTAAATGGGTGCAGGAGCTAATGGATAAACACATCACCTACGCCCCGCGGAGAGGCATCAAGTCAAAGGTCCTGTCTGACTTCATCGCGGAGTGGACGGATGCAACCCTCCCTGCTCCGGCTGTCGAGCAGTAGTATTGGACTTTGTACTTTGATGGCTCCCTCATGAAAACCGGCGCAGGCGCTGGGATTGTCTTGACGTCACCCCATGAGGTGACGATGAGGTACATGGCATGTCTACTGTTCCCGACATCCAACAACGAGGCGGAGTACGAAGCCTTGCTTAGCGGACTACGGACTGCGATCGATCTGGGGATAAGGCGGCTCGACGCTCGTGGCGACTCCCAGCTAGTAGTCAACTAGGTCATGAAGCAATCCAACTGCGTCGACTCGCGTATGGCCACGTATTGCCAGGAGGTACGAAAACTTGAGTCCAAGTTTGATGGCCTCGAGCTCAATCACGTGCCACGACGACAGAATGAAGAGGCTGACTCCCTGGCCAGGGCGGCCTCAGGCCGGGAGCCCGCGCCTCCCGGAGTGTTTGCAAGTGATCAGTTAAAGCCATCTATTAACACCGGAGAAACGAAATCCTCCAGCGCCAGCTCTCCAGCGACCTCGAGAGCCCCCGAGGCCTCGACTGTAGGTGATGACGGAACCGCTGAAGCAATGAACATAGAGCAGGAGGGGTTGACGTCGGAAGAGAAAGACTGGAGGAAACCATACATAGGTCGCCTAGCCAACGGCGAGCTCCCCATGGGCCAAGCGGAGGCCAAACGGCTCGCCAGGCGAGCCAAGGCGTTCACTCTTCACAACAATGTGCTTTACAAGCGAAGCGCAACCGGTGTCCTACTACGTTGCATCCCAACCGAGCAAGGGAAAGAACTATTGTGAGACATCCATCAAGGAGCCTGCAGACATCACGCGGGAGCTAAAACCCTTGTAGGGAACGCTTTCCGACAAGGCATCTACTGGCCGATGGCTGTGGCCGACGCCCAAGCTTTGGTTCGCGCCTGCAAGGGTTGCCAATTCTTCGCCAGGCAGATCCACATGCCTGCTCAGGCACTCCAAACCATCCCCATTATATGGCCATTCGCAGTTTGGGGCCTCGACATGGTTGGAAAATTCGAGAAGGCACCCGGGGGCTACACCCACCTGCTGGTCGCCATAGACAAGTTCACCAAATGGATTGAGTTGCGCCCCATCACTAACATTAGGGCCGAGGAAACCGTTAGTTTCTTCACCAACATCATCCATCACTTCGGAGTGCCCAATTCCATTATCACCGATAACGGAACTAACTTCACGGCAGAGGAGTTCCTAGAATGGTGCGACGAGCACCACATACGGGTTGATTGGGCCTCCGTCGCGCACCCAGAATCTAACGGGCAGGTGGAACGCGCCAACAGGCTCATCCTACAGGGGATCAAGGCGAGAATTTTTGATCGGCTAAATAAATATGGTAAAAAATGGCTCCAAGAGCTCCCTGCTGTCCTGTGGAGTCTCAGAACGACACGAAGCAGGGCCACCGGCTTTTCACTATTCTTCTTGGTCTACGGCTCAGAGGCCGTCCTACCCACCGATCTCGAGTACGGGTCCCCTAGGGTGGAGGCTTATGACCCTAAGAAGGCAGAAACCTTCCTGGAAGACGCCATCGACCAGGTCGACGAGGCCAGGGACGCCGCCCTCCTACACTCGGCCAAGTACCAACAGGCGCTACGGCGATACCACGACCGACATGTCCGCCCAAGGGATTTCCAGCCAGGGGACTTAGTACTCCGGAAAATCCAAAGCAACAAGGAACGGTGTAAGCTCACATCACCCTGGGAAGGACCCTACATTGTCCACGAAGCGATAAGGCCAGGATCTTACTGACTCAAAACTTTTGCCGGCAAGGTCTTCACCAACGCCTGGAACATACAACATCTACGTCGTTTCTACCTCTAAAAAATCCCTCATTACAACATTCCAGTCGAAATTTGTTCTCTTTTATGCATCACAAAAGTCTTGGGTAAGAGCTCCTCTTTTATGCGCGGCATACAAAGAAACCCATCACCCGGGGGGGCTACCAGATAGATGCAAAATAAAAGAAAATTTTGAACAAATGTACATGACCCGAGTTCAAAAGCAAAAGGGCCAAATCCTGGAATAAGTGGCCTAATACTATGGCCTCATCTTACGGACGCGATAGACAGCCACGTCATCAAGATTCCTAGCCCAGAGCACGAACTCATGGCGAAGGTGACACTTCGGGCTACAGTACATAATGATCCCGGCCAAACCCTCGCTCGCCGGCCCAAAGCGCCTGCAAAACTCCCAAGCACAGACAGGGGAGTCGTTGGCGTCCAGCTCCGGCACATCCCACGGGCACCAAATCCCCCTCCGCCGTGCGATGACACGGAGATCCCCGCGGAAGTAGGGACGAAGCGTGGCTAGGCCATGGTTGCCCCATCTACCATTCGGGAGCGCGTCGCTGGTGACCTGGTTAAGGAGAGCAAGAGCTTCAAGGTTCGCCGGATCTGCGAGGTACAATATCATTGATCGGAAGTACATCGCCCCGACATTCCTAGCCTAGATCGCAAGATTGATGAACCCCCAGCCGGAGGGGTCCTCTCCCCATATCATCAGCCTCTCCACGCCGCGAAAGCACAAGGCCTCTCGATGGCCGATCTCAAAGAAGCGCTGCTCGAGAATCAACCCCCGATGATTGCGGCAAGACCTACAAAAGCGCTGCATCTCCCGAAGAGACAAAAACCGAGCCATCGCGCTATCGTCGCAGATCCTTCGAAAAGCACCACAGACCTGGCGAAGGCACATGTAGTCGTGATAACTACCTCCATGGTCGATGGCGAGAAGGATCTAGAAGAGAACCTCCTCTGGCAGCATCAGCAGAGCGCTGAACGCCATGGCAAGGTGAGCGTGACCGGCGTCCATCCCGCGGGCAAGGATGACGCGCTTCCCGCAATTCCTCTTGGCGACGGCGATGACGAGGCCTCTCTTCTCTTAGTACTAGTTGGCAAAGGAGGAAGAGACTGAGGAGAGCGGCGGAGAGTTATTGCTTCAGGCCCTCCAACCTATATATATAGAGTCGAGCCGCTGCCCCTCCATCTTCCACACACACGCCCCTTGGGTCATAAAAAATATAAAAAAATACAAGTCCTCGGAACCACAAAGGCGCGACCCTTCATTTTCCAGGCGCGGACAGTAGCAGCGAACTATCAAGTGACATGTGGACCATTCACCAAGCAACCTACTACTACAAGGGCCCACAGACTACAAACGGCGCCGAGAACAGGCAGGTACCACAGGTAGCATAACCGGCCCGCCACAGCCAACAAAAGAGGTGAGAACAAACGATAAGTGAGTTCATTTAAAGAACGTTCAATTCTCTTTATTCCCACTGTGCAAAATGCAGGGACAACAACGAGGTAACGGTCGAAATACCATCTTTCACCCGTCATACTCATGTAACAAATAAGGTAAACAAACCAAGGGATCTTGGCTGGCCCAAAACATTACGGGTTCGACAGCCTCCCTGGCCAAAATCAAAGAGTGAGGGACGTTGCCAAGCGGGCCCTAGCAGCCAGAACGTAGACGTTTTCACGTCGAATGCGCTTGGTAAACATGTTTAGGCTTTGACAGATAATAGAATATGTGGTAAACCACACGAGGGGTGGCAACGAGCCCTCGGATCCCAGCGAATGGATTCGGACACTATACGTATCGACTGTCGAAGATTAGAGATCGGTACACGATGGACCTCTACCAGTGCGCGCCTCCGCGGATGAAGACCCGGGGTCTCCCCTAAACTACCCGATTGCAGCTCGCCGAGCGCTCGATCTCGGCCATCGAGGTAAGATACGAGACCGCTCACTTCCACATCCTAGATCATGGGGGTGCGAGGAAGAAACGCGGAGCCGCACGATGACGGCCCCCAAACGCATGATCCAACAGATACAATAAGCAACGAACGAAGGCTTAAGCAATAGATGTGATAGTTAAAAGACGACGATTACAAAAGCTTAAGAGAGGGGCTCATCAGGCCCAGTCCATATAGGCAAGGTAAAGCACTACGACCGGCGTAGCATAACCAACTAACAAGCTACTGGACCTCCACCAGGAAATCCTCCACGGGCACGAGGTCAACGACGGCCTCGGTAGCATCAGAAAGACGCTCGATGAGATGGACATACTGGTCGACGCTACGCCCATGCGGGAACCCGGCGGCATCCACCATGTCCGTCCCAGAGCGGACCTCAGCCATGGCGAACGCGACTCCAGCACCACGGAAGATGGCACGCGCGACGACATGGCGGATGCGTGCGGGAATGGCCTGGAGACGCTCAACAGTGGTGCTCCCAGGTGCACGAAGAAAGCCAACGACGTCGTTCGCCGCGGAACGGAGCGCCCGCAGCTCCTCCTCCAGTGCTATGAAAGGGAAACGATGCGTTACGTCGTGAGCAGGTCATGATGAAATGTACGCAGGAGAAAGGCGACCGAGCTTACCCATGACACGCCTGTGAGCCTCGGCCAGCTGATCGCGAAAACAGTAGCCCGCCTGGATAGACCCTAACAGGCTCCGGCGGAAACCTTCCAGCATCCGGTAAAGCAGCTCCATGTCCCGAATATGACGAAGATTCTGCATTGGACGACTAAGCAGCTCCTCCAGCAGGCTCCTGAACCTGCGCGCGGGAGGCGCCGGCGTAGGCCCTGAAGGGGCCGGAGCTCCGACCGGACGAGGAACACCCCCTAGGCCAGCTGGAGGCGTCGGGCGAGGCAACATAAGCATGTCAGAGGGCGCCGCCCACACCTCAAAGCCACGGGTAAGTGAGTCATCGTAGGCCGTGTAAGGCCTCCTAATCAAAGAAAAAGGATCAGTAAATACGAGAGTAATGACAAGAAATCAGGGATGGTGCGACACAGGTACCATCCGCCCTCGGTCATCCGACGACGAAGGCTCCGAGGGTCAGACACGCCACCCTCCATGGGACGCTTGCCACGATCCATAGGCCAACAAGCAGGGACTCAAATGGAGAAGAATGCAAACAGAGGGTGAAGATGAAGGAGCAAGATGGAACAAGCCAACCCGCTCGACGTGTCACCTTAAATAGGCCAAGGAGCGAAGTCAGCAAAGCCAGGGCCACTCCGCGCCTAGGCAGGGCCCACCATTCCATTTTTCAACTCACAAGGGCGATCAGAGAAGTGCAAGGGGAGGTTGTGTCAAGTCTTGTCACGGCAAATCGGCCGATGCGTCGCCAGGAGCGTGACACGCGGATCACCGACAAACACAACAAAGCTAGGGCGCGGCACGAGTCGCCCTAACCATTAGGCCTGTCATGGCTACGCTTCAGTCGCTAACAGCGCACTACCACAACTCCGGCCATGGATCAGTCACAAACTGATCTGTGTGGCCCGACCAAAAGGCATCAGCGCACGCCCGGGGGCTTCTGTGCCGCAGAAAATCACCGTATGCGGAGGGCTCGTTAATGGGTGCGTGGAGAAGCGCGATAGCCATCCCGCTGTGTCTAATCACGACGGACGAGCCGACGCGGCAACAGCATGAGCGTACGATACGTGGCGACGAGCAAGAGGCAAACAAGTTTCAAGGCTCGGTGGCAAGTGGTAAACAACATCATGACCAAACAGTGCAAGCAGCGGCAGTAGACTGTCAGTACAAAAACCAAATCCGATCCAACTTGAGAAACACACGCCATCGGAAGATTGCGATTCTACGCAATCAAAGTGTATCCAACGTCCACGACTGGAGCGTTGAGATCAACACGACAAAAGCCTGCGCGAGAACTACGCTCTCACCCAGGCTCGGGGGCTACACCCGGCGGGTGCGCTCGCACGCACCCTCTTGGCGAAGGATAAAACAAATAACCCATCAAAGCCTCAGCAAGGTAATCAAAAACCCTTCCTAAGACTCGGGGGCTACTGTCGGGTACCTAATTTAACGGTACATTTTCAAAAATAATCAACAACCATCTGAGGGGGAGCGAGAAGCCCATCGGAGGCAAACCGTCACGGCCCATCGGCCCGCAGGACGAAAAGCGCGGGGGTCGCCACCTAGTCGGCCCACGAAGGCAGACGTGCCCTGGGTAGACGTGCCTTAGGCGGGCTTGACTTCGCCTCGCCCGATGCCCTGAGGGAATACATGCCCATATCTCCCTCCACGTCGGCATTCCCTGGCTTAAACCAATCCGTGCCTTCACGGCAAGGCCGTTGGTTCCAGGAGATGTGTCAACAGTAGAGGAAAGACCTCTTTACCCCTATACGAAGGGATAAGGTCGCTAGTCCTTAGTTGCCGACGTCACGCTCTCTATAAGATAAGAACGGAGGTATAGAACCACGTAGAATCGTACACCCCGTATAATCCGGGGCTCATGATAACACCCTAACTCCTGCCCAAACGAAGACATGTCAAGTTCCCCAATCGGGATGGGACGAAGCAAGGCACCTGGACAGGACGGAATCATGCCTCTCGCGAGGCGGAGACAGCCCCACACATCCCCGGCCCCTACAGGAGCTCATCGAACGAGAGTACAACGGGTACAGTGGGACCCTCTGAATAACGGAGTCCATTGGCCAAGCGTGGAGGAATCTCACCGTACGTAAAAAGAATTGGGGGGAAGGTACAAACGTGTACCGGCCGACGGAGTTGTAGGCATCCATGCCTCTATCCACTACGGGCTTAACCGGACCCCCCCCCCCCCCCCCCGTATTCTCCGGCGAAGCGGTGGAAGGCCGACACGACACCCAGCCTCCGACCAAGTACGAAGACAATAAGAATATAGTATTATGGGTACTCTGCATCCTTCTCGGAGAAGACAAAGGCACCGCCTCTCAGGAATATACTCCTCGGTGCACACTTGTAACTCCCCCGCCCTCCTTGCTACTATAAAAGGAGGGTGAGGGGGGACGACGACGACAATCAGACAATCGAAGAACAACAAGCATAGAGCTAGAACACACTCATACACCAACGCACTCAGAGACTTGGGGCTCATACCCCCTCTCTTGACTAAGCTTGTAACCCCCTCCAAGCAGAGATAAGGAACACGAGCAGCTACACACTGGACGTAGGGATTTTTTGCCCGAACCAGTATAATCCTCTTGTCTCTTTGTCTCACTATTCGGAACCCGACACACGTACAAATTTACTTGTTGGTAGTTTCTAAACACCGACAGTAGTAATGCCCTTTACGTTGCTACGGGCACCACAAAAAAATGAATAAAATTATTGACTTAGAATAGTACATAATTAGTATCGATAGATAAATGTAAAATGTATTTTCTTAATAAATTTATTTAAAGATAAAAATATCATTAATATTTTATGCAAATTTAATCAAAGCTAAGAAATGTTGACCAATATAAGTTAACATTTTCTTAAATTTACTCTTTTTGTCCCTAAATAATTGTTGTTCAGGCTCCCGATAAATAACTTTGACTAATTTTATATAAAAAATATTTATGTTTATGGTATATAATGAATATATCATTAGATAGATCGTTAAATTTATTTCTATAATTAATTTATTTAAAGATATACATGTTTTCTATAAATCTAGTTAAACTTACACAAGAAAAAATAGTTACTACTCCCTCCGTTTTAAATTATAGTTCATTTAACTTTTTTAACTTCAAATTTAACCACTCGTCTTATTCAATTTTTTTAGCAAAATATCATTTTTTTTGTTGTGGTTTGTTTATTTAATAAATAGTCTTAAAAATGACTTAAATTTTATTATGTTTGCACGAATTTTTTGAATAAGACGAGTGATCAAATTTAGACAAAAAAAATCAAACGAATTATAATTTGAAACGGAGGGTTACTGTTTAACTTACAGAATTTTGACCCTGATGAACTGTTTATAAACTCGACAAAACAGGCCCTTGGCCAAATCGTAGCTCGCACTCGCAGGTCAGCGCGCGGGCGTGGCTGCTGGTGCTCCAATCTCGGCTCGACACCGCGGGGCGCGTACGAGTTAGCTGAGGCCCGCCGCGCGTCACCCGCCGCCACCGGGGCGGGGCCGTCCGGTGGCGTCCGGGACCGACCGGGACAGCGAGCGAGCGAGCGAATGTCAGGGTGGCGGCGTGGGTGGTAGTTGGTCACATCCGTTTCGGGGGCCGGGGTCTCCCGCGATGTGTGGGCCGTGACAGAGAGGGTCGGGCTCCGCACGTTGGTAGGAGGCGGCCCGCAAGAGGCAGGACGGACGAACCCAAAGCGCGCTAGCTTCTTCGTCAGGCTTAAAAATCACGTCGCCATTGGTCACCCGCCGCGTTGTTTACTACTACGACTGAGTACCCAAATTAACCCAAAACTGTTGAAGGCTCCTCTCTACCTGCCATCTCAAACGTTTCGTCTCGTTCTTTGTCGCGCCCAGCTTGGTTGGTGCAGACCTTAAGCGATTGTTCTCATCAGTAATATCAATATATTCCATCATTGGGTTGGGTTGGGTTAGCTTCGGTATCTATACTCTGCATGCAGTGCAGCGTTAAGAATTTGCCGTGACAGGTGCTGAAAGGAACGTCGATTTTATCGTGTGGCGGAGTGGATAGACATTCCGGACGGGCGTTGCGAGGTCGGTGCCAGAATATATAGTCGCATGGACCCGATGTGGGTGGAAGAAGTGGCAGCATTGGCTTGTTCGATACCGATTCTTCCAAAGCTCCGAAACAATGTGCTGAGCTCAAACATTTATTACTCTTTCTTTTTCGACTAACAGAAGTACAGAACAGTCGCAAATGCTACTAATAACATGTGTGCATTCATTCACACTCTCATAAGCATATAGAATTTATCTATACGAGTATCTCTAAAAGATTGGGCCAAAAAAATCTCGATAATGATAAAGTAAATGTAGATGTTTCGCTATCTACGACTATACCACATACCACTAAAATAATAGCATTCTAAAATAAATAAATAAATAAATAAATACAACCACTTGCATTCAAACGAAACCTTAAATTATACTGAACAGATTCCATCATAAAAAACTAACTAATTGAGCTATGCTTAGATCATGAGCTCAAACTCTTATATTAGTGTCTCGCTAACACATGTTGTGTGTTAACGTGTGGTGCCAATAGAAAAACCGCACGTCTCTCTAATTGTATTGTTCGATGACACAAGCGGATCCACCTACTAGCGCTTGTAGCTCGTTTACAAGGGAGGGGATTCACTAGGTGCCTTCTTTTTACAGAAATAGAACATTTGAACAGCCTGGATTAAAAAACATGCCATTATTAGAGAAATAGGGTTCATATGTACCTATCTAATTCTAGAATATTACCACTTGCGCGAATGACAGTAGTGCCTAAACAATCTTTTACAGCTCCTTTGAAATCAAGGGGAAGCAAAATATTTGGATGGAACCTAAAAAAATTAAAATGATAGCTAAAGTGATATCCTTATAAATTATTCATTCTGCAAAAAGTCCAGTATTTTTTTAAAAAAAAATGGAGTTTTGAAATTAGGCCTTATTAGTTGTTCACATGAACACAGAGCAGCACAAGAATACCCTGAAAAGAGGTTCGACCAGATAAATAATTTTATACTTCCTTCATCCCAAATTGTAAGTCATTCCAAGAATCTTGTAGACTCAAAGTTAATAAAGTTTGACCAAATTTATATAATATGATAATAACATATTTGATATCAATTAAGTATCATTAGATTTTTTATTAGTTATATTTTCATACTATACCTATTTGATGTCACTAGTCCATTAGCCCGTGCTCTCGCACGGGTTAGAACCTTTTGCTTAAACTACGAAGACTTCAGCTATAGTCTATATTTTGATGCCATGAACCTAAGTTTTGTTTTGTTTTTATTCCCACAAATTTTGAGGTTATTAATTTGTTAAATACAACAAATATTACTAATTTACAATGGTCAATATAGTCTATCAATTTGATTGCAAAATGTTGTATGTTTTTTAGAAATTTTGGGATTTATCCTTTTTATTTCTAGTGGTTTCATGAGTAATAATGTCTAGCTAGGATTAATAATTTATTTTTCTTACATGATATGTATTTAGTTGAAACATAAACTTAATGTATATAAAATCTTATATCATCACTATATGTGATATCATAAAAATATATATTTTAACTTTCATCGTTTGTTCTAGTTGTCATAATGTTTTTTACATGTGTTAATTTAAAATTCAAATGCTTAACATATGGTTTATTAAAAAATTCCATTTTTATTTTATTAAGGTCTGGTTTGTTTCCTCACAGCTAAAGTTTAGCCCTATCACATTGGATATTTGGACACCAATTTGAAGTATTAAACATAGACTAATTACAAAACATATTACACAAATTGAGGTTAATTTGCGAGATGAATCTATTAAGTCTAGTTAGTCCATGTTTTAAAAATATAGTGCTACAGTGAACATTTGCTAATGATAAATTAATTAGTTTTAATATTATCATCTCGCTAATTAATCTACTCTTATGTAATTAATTTTATAATTAGCTCATATTTAGTCTCCTAGTTACCATCCAAATGTTCAATATGACACGGACTAAACTTTAGCCCCTGGATCTAAACACACCCTAAAAGAATATTCTAGGTATTAAGCTACCTTCTTAGTTGTTACAATGGCATAAATAGTTGTTTCAGCAGCACAATGGCACTCAAGATGTTGGATTTATTATATTGTGTTAATAGTCTTTTATTAAATAAATAATGTTTGAAATTAAATTACTAATATTCATATAATAAAATGTTTCAATCAAATTGTTTAAACTTTTTTCAAGATAACGGCTTATAAAATTTATTACCATGAGTATTAATATAACTTGAAGTAAATTGTAAGTGTCATTACTATGTGGTTTGGTAAGGATATTTTTCACGCTTGATAAGCTTATAAAATAAATATTTATTCTAATATATACATGTTTCCTTGGTCTACGTAGGAGTTGATATATTTGTGTGCATAGTTTTAACTTAATATTGTTTGAAGTTTGTATTTCAAATAGCATTGTGCATATATTGTACTTACAGATGTTGAATTATTTTTCATGATAGCTTATATTAGCATTTACTGTAGATTTGAGAGATTTTTGTTAATTTTTTATAATGGTTGAGATGGATAATTTAGGTATAAATTATATAGGAGTATATTACATTATATTATCTTTCATAATGTCGGGTATGGGTAATTTGAATGCAAACTAAGGGTCAACGGATTATCTTTCATAATGATAGATGTAGGTAATTTTTTTAAAAAAATATTGTTGGGGGATCAATTAGTTATTTTTTTATAATTGTGGAGGTTCGAGTTTTTCTGTATAGGCTTTATTAATAACTCTGTGATCATGGTTTTCTAATTTAATAGTGAATAAGATTATACCAAGACTTATTTGTTCAGAGTAATCCAAGGACATTAAAATTTAGATGAAAATATTATACCCATTGGTCAATAAGGATTATGTCATGACTCATTTATTGACATACTCTAGTAACTCTTGCTTTATTTTTCACAATGCTTTTCCTGGTCTATCTAATATTGCCTAAAGTTTTGTTGACCATATCGAAACAGTATAAAATAAAAGGAGATAAATTGATTGTATTTATGAGATCTAGCAAGATGGCCAAATTTAGTACATCATATAGGAGATAAATTAAAATTTTAATTATGGGATATAGCAAGATGGTCAACCTGTAGTAAGCGATGATGTAGATGCATGATGAGGATGCTGGACGTCGTGGCGCCGGCGGCCTGCCTATTCCCGCGTCATCCGCCTCTTTTCCTTGCTGGTTGTAGATGATGAGCCGCTGGCTAGCACCATGTTGAGCTGGTCTCCCGATCGATCTCCTACGGATACGAACGAAATAGATGGCGGCGACGTTGACGAACACCTGCTCACATGCCCGTCCTTCCGTCCCCTGGATGCAGCTGGAGCGAACGTCGATAGTCGATCAGTGCACGGTCAGACGCCAATTTCCTCCGTGGATTATTGATAGTTTATAGATTTTCTGAACTCCTAGATTTTAGGCTAGTTTGTTAGAAGCGAGGACACGCACGTACGTCTATATTTTGGCGAACGATCAAGGCTATCCCGTCACCGGCCGGAAGCCAAGGAAAAATATAGTGTATTTGTTAGTAATGTATTTATTATCTTTTCTTTTTTCTTAGTATATATATTTTAAAATGAATTTATCTTTTTTCTTCTTTTATTAAAATAGATCTAATGGTTTTAGATCAAGAGGCTATAGATTTAATGGCTAGATGTTTCTGATTAATATGAGAATTTCTAACATTTATCTTTTTTTTTAGCCCATCTGGTGAGAATTAACGTGAAGGTTTTATTGGGGCCTCCAATTAGTAATAGTAAGATAAATCTTTATATTTCTCTCTATAATCTTTGGTCAAACATAAAATGTTTTGACTCTCCAAGATTTTTGGAATAACTTACAATTTTAAAATGGAGGGAGTATAATATACAAATCTCTACTTAAATTTCCTTCGTGCAAGACACCAACGCAAATCATTTATGTGCACTGAGGTGGTCCATCAGTTAGGTTTGCTAATAGATGGCGATGCGTACTCGCCTCTCTATATAAAAAAACTCAGGCTATGGAGATTTAGACAACTCCGGGCAAATGACTTATCATCAATCCACGAACTCAATACATCACTCACACATAGGGGCTTTAACCCGGTGAGATAGCCCGATGCCACAAATCTGTGCTTTTAAAAACGTGAAGTAGACGATGAATTTTTTTTTTCATACTGCTAACCAGAAATTTACACTCCTGAACCTTTAATTCCTGGTCACAGGAGACGACCTTTGGAGACTGCAGACAACATTGTAAAAGCGCAAATTACATGCATGCACGTTAAGAATTGTACCCTTCCTCTCTACTGCCCTTGCACAGATCGGTTAGGGGTATTTGGTTTGTTGTCACGACACACAAGTAGCCATAAGGTGATTATGTAGTTCATGTCCCTTTTTAATTTGGTACCATTCGTACTTTTATTCCATTTAACTATTCTCTTTATTCAACGCCTAAAATCATCTCTTTAACTAATCAATTGTCAAAACTCCAAATCTCTACTTAAAGAAAAGCTAGTATCAGAGAGAGAGAGAGAGCAGCTGGCGAGGCAAATAAACAAATGCAAGAATGCAACGCCATCTGCAACTACCCAGAAGTCCAGAACAGAGGAACAGGACCAGTGAAGTCCAAGCAAAGCAACTGAAGTAAAAATATCGAATTTACCAGGGATCTACAATGAGAAAGCGGCCATGGTTGAGAGTTGAGAGTCCACGAACTCCACCAAGAGTCCAAGACCCAATCACAAGCATCCACTTCCTTTGCTCGCCTTTTCTTTAAGGCCTCCAACGGTGGAGCCGGAATAAACTCCGGCCACTTCGGCATCCGCCGGGGAATTTGATTCTTCTCCCCTATATACTCACGCTACCTTCCACCTTCCCCTAATCATCTCCCTCGCCTTCTTCGCTACCAGCTAGACAGCTCAGGTGGGCAGGGCAAGCAGCGGCCAAGATGATGACGGAGATGTGGACGCCGGTGCTGTTGCCGCCGACGGCGCCCTGCTTCTGGCAGCAGGACAAGCACTCGGTTTTCTGGCGGAGAGGAGACGCGTGGACGGCGGAGGAGAACAAACAGTTCGAGAAGGCGCTGGCGCAGATTGACCGGAACGCGCCAGACCGGTGGGAGAAGGTGGCGGAGATGCTGCCTAGGAAGACGGTCGACGACGTGAGGAACCACTACCACGACCTGGAGAACGACGTCGGCTTCATCGAGGCCGGGCTCGTGCCGTTCCCGCACTACAGCAGCTCGGTCCCGTCGTCGGCCGGGTTCACCTTCGACGACTGGGACGGCGGCGACGGCGGGTTCAGGCGCGGCTACTGCCTCAATAAGTGTGCGCGCGGCTCGGAGCAGGAGCGGAAGAAGGGTGTCCCCTGGACGGAGGAGGAGCACAAGTAAGCAACAATCCCCACCACAAGCAGCTAGGGTCGATGGATCCGCTCGCTCGCCTTCTTTTTCCGTCCGTCTGCTACTAAAAATGGCGAATTTTTCTCGTCTCGTGTCTCTCTGTCAGGCTTTTCTTGATGGGACTGAAGAAGTACGGGAGAGGGGACTGGCGGAACATCTCGCGAAAGTACGTGACGACCCGGACGCCGACGCAGGTGGCCAGCCACGCGCAGAAGTACTTCATCCGGCTCAACTCCGGCGGCAAGGACAAGCGCCGGTCCAGCATCCACGACATCACCACCGTGAACCTCCCCGACGAAGACCGCGGCAACTCCCCGCCGTCGCCGCCGCCGCCCGCCGCCACCAACCCTTCAGTCGCCCTGGTGGACATGAAGCCGCCGCCCTTCATGGCGCCGTTCCCGGCTGGCGTGCCGCACCCCTACGTCAACGTGAAGCTGGAGCCCAAGAGCTCGCTCGTGGCCGGCCTGGGCTTCGACGACTCCGTCTTCCTGCAGATGCATTGCGGACAGTTGTGACGGGGCGGTTCTTGCGGCGAGAACCGCTCCCATCTCAACACCTCGTCTCCGAGCATCAGGGCCGACCGGGCCAAGTCGCAGGCGGCAGCTGGTCGTCGACTCGTCGTGCTTCAGGTGTACTCCTCCTATCAATCAGATGGCTAGCACGTCGCGTGTGTGGATGAAGAGTGGCACGGTCTCGGCGTCCACCAGATACCAGCTCGCGGCAGCTCCGAGTAACTGACCGTGTTCATCGAGAACAAGAGGGCCGTTGCAGAGTCCATTTCAGTTCAGTGTACATAATTCAACAAGTACAGAGCCCAATTAAGAGCTTCCACGGTACGTCGCGTCGGTACCGAATAATAAAGCATTCCATAAAACAGAAGCCTTTTCCAGCGTCACCGGCGGCGGCTTGGATTAGGATCCAGGATCACGTACGGGGTCAGAGGATTTCTGTACCGGCTTGTTAATGTATTTTTTGGTGTGCAAACACTTGTAGTGTGATGCTTGTTGCTTGTAGGGTCTCGCAAGGTTTTTGTCCGCCATTGTTGCTTTGCCACTTTGCCAGTTACTAGTACTAGATATGTTGTTCTAAAATGAAAGAAAGTATAGATGTGCATGCTCGGCTCTGGCTGATGACTTCTCAAGCTTTCGTGTGTTGCTTGCTTTTGTTGTAGAACCAACAGAAACCTGAAACACAGCCACGATCCGGCAGCAGATCCGTCGGTCTCACTCTCACCGTGAAGTAACCATGAGTTTAACTACTCATCAGTTCTCACCTCGTGTGGTCGTCTCCTCCATGTGGAAGCACCGTACTTGTACTTGCCATCCATGTGACCAACGCACAGTACTGCCATCTTCTCCAAATAAAATATTCGGGCGCATGCATCTTGCTCTTGTGCCCATGCGCGTATGTTTCCCCTCCCTGGCGGGCTCTGTGAAACTCCCCGATCGATCTGGCTCCAGATTGGCCAGTCGCAGCATCGGAAAACGGAAGATTTCCAGCTCAGCTACTAGTAGAAACTCAATTGTGAAATCATGAAGTGAAGGTGGCAAAGAAGCGCGTCGGCTGCCTGATAATGGCTGGCACGCAGTAGTAGTAGTAGTAGGCGCTGAGTTGGAGGTCCACTGAACAAGAAGGCATCACATGCTCCAATAATCTCCCGTCTTTCTCACTGCCCTCTTTTTTTCCCTCACTCATTCTGAAAGCAAAGCCATGGATGGCCCCTGTGGAAGTACTAGTACCTTCCACTCCTTCCTGCAGCATTCATCAGTGGGCGCACACTGTGCAGGCAGCAGCTCGCTTCAAGATTCACTCATTGCCCAACTAGAACACACACGCCGGCCCGGCACAGGACCGTCACCACGACGTGCGGATCCACTCGAGCCTTCAGTGGCGCACACTGTGAAGCCGGCTCATTCCACTTCTTTCACAGCAGTGGGAAACTGCAACCAAATGCTAAAACAAGGGCTTTCCGAGAAAGCGAGGCATTGCTCGATCGTTGCCGTTTATATAGTAGTAGTAGTATGTGGTACTACTGCCATATGGAATCCAAAATCCATGGCCGGTCGGTATGTTTATGTACGTACTCCATGTTCCACCTGATTGTTTGTGTTGAGCACGCGCACGCCCCACCGAGCAGCGGCCCTGGCGGTGGCCTGGTACCATCTCCTCGCCGTGTCGTTGGCCGGCGACCCCGATCCCGACGGAGCACACAGCGAGAAAGTGACGGCGGCGCAGACCGGAGAAGAGATCGGCCGTGTCCGTGCCACTTGCCTCGCATGTGGCGTCTGACTCGGACTCGGCCTTCGCTGGGGAATTCCAGTTGTGTCACATCACCACCGTTCGCCAGCGCCTGACCTGACCAGTCTACTTTCTCCCGGCGCCACGAATCATCATTCGCCCCCCATCTCCCAGGGCAGTCCAGTTTCGCTTGCGATTCAGTGCCCGGATCGCACTGTTCTGAACCTCTGACAGCCCTCTGAGGAGCCGGCGAATGGGGCTGTCTCGTCTGGTCAGGACAAAAGCGTAAAAGCGCCTGATACTACCACATGAGCATCTCTGAACCTGACGACGGTGGCTGGTGCGCCCCCGGCCGCTAACCACCACCCCGTTTTGTTTATAATCGACGACCTCGCCTTTATTGCCTCGCCTGCTGTTGCGTTTGCTTGCTGATCATGGCGTGCCCTGTCCATGTACACTACGCTACGCTACGCTACACAAACGCCTGTGTGTGCTGCCTACGCTGGCTCCAGCCACACGCCGAGGGCCAGAGCCAGGCTGCTCTGGCCGCAACTTGCCGCGCGCAGGCAGTGGCAGTGGGGCTGTACACTGGAGGAGGACTCGAGCCGCGCCCGCGGGCGGGACGGGGCGGGGCGGGGCCCCGGGAGCACTCGTCGGGCACACACACACGCAAGATTCATGCGAATCCAACGCGACGCCGGGCGGACCAAGTGCGCCTTGTCCCGTTGCTGCGTTGGGCGCCTCCGTTGCGCCGGCCGGATGCTTTGCAATTGCATGCGGTGGCTTTCTCTTTCACCACCCTCCCCTCCCCTGGCCGCTCCGCTTTCCTTTCGGCGTCCTCTCCCTCCTCCTGGGAGCCGGCAACGGGTGCTGCTTTCCGTTGCGTCGCGCCCCGGACCCTTGCTCGTGCCAGGTGAAAGCCCCGGGCGGCCGGCGTCGCTTGCTAGTGCTGCTCCTTTCCGGTCTTTACGCTGCCATTGGGCGTGGGTGAAAGTGGTGGCGTGGCAAAGCGTCCAGGGCCGTGGAGCTTTTGGGCGTCATGTCCGCGTTAGCCACTTTTTTTTTTCCGTGAAGGCAAATGTTCGGATTCGGGCAAATGGACGATATAATTGAGGAAATTGAGGCGCAGGGCAGAGATTCCAGATTCCGAGCGCCCCTTTCTAGCGCCGGACCACCGAGACGTGCGTGCCTGTCGCAATACCTGCAAAACGTAGTGGTATAAAATGGTATCAATATCATAATCGAGAGGAAAAAAGAGTAACCATGTGTGTAATTGCTCAACAACATTGTCAATTTCATTTTTACCTATACCTAGAGCGCACTAGTAGAGAGGTAGTAGAGCCTCTTTTCTTTTTTTTCCTACACCCGTTTTCTGAGGAAGCACCTGCGCTCCAACTAGAGAGCTAGAGTCTCTCTCTTTTTTACACCCGTTATCTGAGGAAGTCACGCACCTGCTCTCCAATTTGGTATAGCAGCTAGAGCATCTTTAACAGGTACAGCGAACTGTGAACTTCCACGTTCCACCATAGTTGACATGTTTCCCTTCTCCATGGTTGACTTGCGAGCACCTTAAATATTGCACTCTTCGCGTCAAATAGCAGAATTATTGAGCAGGGCATGTAGAAATAGCTTCATTCTAGGAAACCCTGCGAGTTTTGCAAACAGAAAGGTTTTATCTATTTATTTTGTTCAAAAGGAATGGTTTTTTATTTATTGCTCGAACTTGTCTCACCAGAGAAGTTACATAACTGGTGAGGTGCATTGTTTAAGAACAGACATACAATTATGGATCTATCATAGGCCATTGACATATATCAGATTATTCTGTTATGCTCATCATTTTCTGGTGCTCGATGGGGAATATGTGGCCTTATTACTCAGCACCTTCAGATGTCGTCCCTTCAACAAAGATGCCACTGAATTTTTTTTCTCCAAACAGCTACTGATTCCACTAGCTCTGATGTCAACCAGTCTGCAATCTGTACCAGAGATAAATATTTGCAGAAGTTCGAAGTCTGATAATTCACACCAGACAAAAGCCCTTCCTTTGAAAGCTGATGCTGCGTTAGTCATCATCAAGGGTTCGACCTTTCTGAATACCGAGGCTGGCTAATTTGGATGCCTTCACTGCACTACAAAATTTCTTCCTGCTGTCTGGAGAGCTTGATGTTTCTGTCAGAAAAGCAAGAACAACTAAATGAAAGTCAATTTGCTTGTCCAAAATGACAACTAAATAATGCAACTGGGGGGAGTAGTTACGAACGTGAAATGGAAAAAGAAAATGAGGTCCACAAAAAGGACGTGATAAAAACGTGAATCCGTGAAGATGGAACCCAATAGGAAGGTAAAAAGCTGAAAGGGTAAAATCTGTGCAACAAATGACAAATCTGTGTGATAAATGAGAGGGCGGTAAATAGCCTACATGTGGATCGCCTTACCAGCAGAGCTTCTGTTTTCTGTAACTCTTATAAGAAGGGGATATTAAGTGCACTCATAAAATCAAACTCAATAAGAATCTGAAACAGTTCCTCCAAGCAGCAACCTGATGGAAGTATCAGGAGTAGTACATTGTACACCTAACTTCACACGACTTTTAACAGAAACAGGCCATTTTTCTTAAAAAGTAATGATAGCAGTTCAGTTTTTATTTGCGGAGAACTTCAATTCTACTTCACCAAAATCTGCAATAATAGATTCTGGCACTCGCCGCATGATTGGCAAACCTCCTCACTTGACACCACAGACTTAATAATGCTCACTGCCTATAGTTCCCTTACCTGTTCAACTAATAATGTGGAAAAGGTTCAAATTGAAATGTATTATATAACTAAATCGTTACTGCAGATTCACTAGAGCCTTAAGCAGTATGGACAGCAGGACAGGTGATCTCCCATCCACCCAGTGAACCCTTTACAGCTTTGTGTGTACCAACAGTCCAAAACCGCTGATGAAAATGGTTGGACGCAGTTAATGCAAGTGCATTGTCTCTTGAACAAGTAAAAATCTACGGACAATCTATGGAACACAAACTATACTACTCCATATCGCTATGTGACCTGATTACCTCATCAGTATTCAGGACGCCGTTGCGTTTGATGACACTGGTGGTTGGTGGAGATGATGGTGGAAAGATCTCACGGTTGCAGTCAAACCTTAGTAAAGACATAGGCGAACTGGCTGAGGCGCCGATGAGGCAGTTCTGGGCTGGCGTTGGAGGATTGGACGTATGTGAGGGGGAAGGTTTACTTCCGACGATAGGGATGGCCCCAGCCCCCAGCCCTAAGGCCCAAGGCCCAAATGTGTTGTTTAAGGCATGTTTGGACCACATGTCTAAACGTTAGCCCACGTTTAAACGTAGGCTAATTATAAAATAATAAAGGTCAATAGACTAATTATCAATTAGCCCTATTAGCTCTTAATACCCCCAAATTAGCTCATGTTTAGGCTTTCTAATTGATATAAAAAAAACATACGCTAATTATTAGCTCTCGGATCCAAACACCCATAAATCATGCTTTCTTGGCATCAACGTCGCATGCATTTTTTTGGAGCATTTTGAATTAATGGGCAAAAAGACTTGTTTTCTTTAAAAACGCGGAATGCTATGAATTTATTGTATATTTTATATGATGAGAAGAATGGAACCCTCTTGATTCCATGATTCTAGCCGTCTTGGTTTTACGTTCAGTTAGGCACCCTGTGACAGTGTGACGGAGGATTTAAAGGAAAGCCATGCACATGCTTGATCTAGAGGCGACCAGTCATGACCCATGAGCAACCACACAGACTCAATTTGGTGTCTTACCATGGATCGACGGGTATGCTCAATCGCGAGCAACCAGGTTGGGGATGGCTGGTGGCGGTGTGCTTGTGGTATCCATGGTGGCCTGTTGATGACATGTTGCTTGGAGCAAAAGCCTTGCTTAGCTTGTAGCCAGCGTCGATGGCGATGAAATTCTCGAATGTCATGCTCTTCTTTGAAGGCGTCGTCGAAGAACCATTCCTTGTCAGATCTACTCCTTTCACTAGAGCTACCTTAAGATCATACGACCTCTTTCACCAGGATAACTGATGAATTTGCATGGCTGCATGGACTATTGCCTCCTCACATCTCTCTTCTGCAATTCTAGTCATATCGTCTCTCTTTCACCAGGATAACTAATGAATTTGCATGGCTGCATGGACTATTGCCTCCTCACATCTCTTTTCTTCAATTCTAGTCGTATGGTCTTAAGGTAGCTTTGTCAGTGCCACCGATGATGTCTTCTCTGTTAGTGCCGATGTCGAATTGGTCTCTTCGTTGGTAGATGCTTTGCTATCGAGATTGCATTGGTTTTTTCATGCCAGATGCTTTTCCGTTGAGGTCGCTTTGGTCTATTTTTTCTGGCTAATGCTTTGTGTTGTTATTGCTGGTAGCTTGTCTCATCTTCTCTAGGTGGAGGCTTTGGCAGCTTGATTATAACGTCTTATGTATATATTTTTTTCTCATAGGGTCAGTCCATTTGAGTGTTTAAAGCTAAAAGTTCTTTCCCACGACATTTTTCATGTTGCCCTAATGGTTTTTCAGGTCGTTTACCACTGCCTTGGTGATATGTAACATGTGCTACAAGGGTGCTCTTGTAGTTGTATTTTGTATACCTTTTTTTTTAATGAAACCCATGCGATGACATGTCTACAAAAATATAATTTTTGCATTGGGTGAGTCCACGCCATGATTTTCAACCGTGACCATCATCAAATTAGGCTCAGGCTATAATTTTTTACTTAACCAGACACAATCTGAGAAAAATCCTAAATATAGAATGAACATAGGATGGTTTTAACCTTTATGCGCTGCGAGATTCTGAACTCTCTACTTCCTAAGATTTTACACCAAACACAATTGTTGCTATTGTTGAGATTCGGCTATCTATGACTTAACAGTACATCAGTTTATTGTTGAGATAGTGGATTTCCCTGCACGGAGCAGATAGAATACAACTAGATGCTTCCCTCTCGTCTATACATGTTTGTTTAACTGCTCCCAAGGTTTGTATCGTAACATTCTAGTAGAATCCTAGGTGGAAATTACTATATAAAACGTCTTTCGGTTCGATGTTACAGAAGTGGACGTAACAACCGACTGCAGCTGCTACTAACCCCGTATCTGCTCTTGGCATGTTCAGATCAACCGGGTTCTTTCTTCGTGAAATGGTGCCCCAGAATCCATGGGCAAGCTGACAGAAACGTCCTTTTCCCGACGAGGAAAGCCGCCCCCAGTTGTCGATTCAGCCTCAGCGGCGGGGCTACGCCTTTTTGTTCGCTAGCCATTACTGCTAGTCTGCTACCGCTAGTCACCAAGCAGTTTGGCCATTGCGCTGGAACGCGACGCTATCGCCTTGGTGCCGCGGTGGCTGGGTGGGCACTGGGCAGTGGGCACAGATGACAGGTCCCCCGCCACTCGGCGACGGGCGACGGCCCATGTCGCTGCCCACCGAGACCACGTACTTGACGTAGGGGCTCCAGCCTCCAAGTGGCAAGTGAGGGACGCACCCATCCGTTTCATAGTGACCGTCGTCTTCCTGGTGATGGACCTGGACTCGAGCTTTAGAGTCCAGACATTCTAGTACACATCCAAATGCATTGCCCCTCATCAACTTTTGAGAATGACAAAACGTAGTCGCTTTCACCTCTTCTTTGTTCTTGATGCACCTCCCTGAGATCCATCGTCTCAACTCATCTAGCACAGCCAAAACTAGTAAAGCCATATATGATATTTACAGGAGCAAGATAACAATTCTGGGGGAAAAAGATACTAGTACAAGCAACAACTGCACCTTATTGCACTACACCTCCACTATAGTACTAGAGTTTATTACAGTACACAAGCAGCTGGTACAATAACCACACTCGGACAGCTTGGCGTATTTACAGTCACACAGGATGCAAAGTAACCAGCCACTCAGGACAGTCCGTCCTCCTTCCAGCAAGGGAGTAATACGCAAGAAACTGGGCATGTCTGTCAACACAAGGTTGCCCATCTGCCATCACCCGATAAGCGTTCTCGGGACAGGGAGGCACAAATTCAATGTTCCAGTACGGCCTGGCCATGAGCATGAGGTCCTGACCCGTTTGAGAGGCTCTGTGCCCCTGCACCCATATGTACCTCAGCGAGGGCATCTGGAGCACGGCCACTGCCAGAGCTCGCTCGCTGAAGCAGCAGCTTCTCAGCTCGAGCTTCCGCAGGTTGGTGCAACCCATTGCAAATTGGATCAATCCGTTGTCAGATTCGCCAACATTGCCAAGCAGCATGTATTGGATGTTTCCACTGTATAGTCCAATGTAACCAAGGCCTACATCTGAAAGCCCTCCCGGTCTCAGGTAAAAGGCAAACCTCCGAAGTTTGGTGCAATTTCTCAATAGAGCACGGACGCCGTTGTCAAGTGGCAGATCTCCTATTTTCTTCTGTTTGTCAAGTAGAACCAGGCGGAAGTCATAGAGATTCTTGCAGAAAGTGCCAATGGATTCCAGCGCGCCATTTGTGATATCAGATACATAGGCAGCTATGTACTCCAGTTCACGGCAGCCAACAGCTACGGCTGTCAAGCCTATCTGAGAGACTCCTCCCTGCTCTTCTTGACCAGGATCATCATCCCCCCTCTCAATTCTGAGCCTTCGTAGCTTCTTGCATGTATCAGCAACAACTTCTAGTCCTCTATCCCCAATCACATTCCTCACCTGTCGACAGCATCGATCTTGTCAGTTCAAATTAGATAGTCACTAGCTTATTTTAGACACACAGGTAGTATTAAAGATGTACAAAAACATTTACCTCGAGAACCAGTAGGTTGGGGCCACTAGCTTATTTTAGACACACAGGTAGTATTAAAGATGTACAAAAACATTTACCTCGAGAACCAGTAGGTTGGGGCATTTAGCAATAAGTTGACAATGATCTTCAGTGGTGAGTAAAGTGTACTGCAAGTCCAGTTTCTTAAGCGTTGCAGAATATGGAAAGATAACGGGCATCTCATTTTTACCCATGAAGGTAAGACCCCCCAAGAAGCATAGTCTAGGTGGGAACTTGACCTTTTCGTACTTGGTGTACTCTCCAACTTCAAAAAATGCACCTCCAGCGAATTCTTGCAATGCTTTGGACGTTTGGAGAAAATTTATCAGATCTGAAAGATCACAGTCACTCATCTTCAAAGAAATCAATGATTTACAGTTCTTTGCAAGAAGCTCCAGATCAGCAGGCTCCACTTTGAGTTCTGTCATGTAGAAGTTCAGTGTCGCCAGAACAGAATTGTTGACAGCGAGTTCATGGAGCCATTCACTCCCTTCATCGGCAATTATACATTCTTCCAGGAATAAAGTTCTCAGAGATCTGTCAATACGATTTAGGACATGTTACTGTTGTGATATCATGCAGTCATAGCAGCTAGAATGATAAATTTGCTGTGCATCAGTAAAGTAAATAATACATAAAAAAGACATGCTAAAGAAACCAGTGCAATTTTTTCCTGAGCAAAAATGACTTGCAATTGCAACAGAGCATCCACCATAGTTTCTTGCCTCCAGTATCAAAAAGAAAAGTAGCTTCAGCACACACAAAATAATAGTAAACATTTGAGATGGAGATGTACACAAAACTTCAATGAACATCTATTATTCAAATTCCTTAGTCAACCGATTCAACAACATCGTTACATAATTCAAACTAAGAAATAAAATATTAAACCATCTGAAAGACTTCTGGGAAGAAGAGAGAAGGGGAAAAGATGCTGCCTGAAACACAAGACATGGTACCATATGAGATGTGTTCATGATTGAATTGGTTGATAACTGAAATCAACAACGCGCAAAGCTGCAACTGAATTTTGGTAAAAAATATGTTTCATCGGGGACAGAGTAGACATGTTCGATTCCAATCAGCGTGGTACATAAGTACTCCTGGCCTCCTGGGATTGATAGATCACCAGCCATTTTGTCGACACCTCAAACAGCCTGCTTATGCTAAATTGTTGTACTAAGAAGTAAGAACTGGGGACTCCTCACGTAGCATGACCAAGTACATATACTGAGATGGAAACAAAAAAACACTAGACTGACGATCAAACCAGCAGTATTATGGATGTGTCTTTTGCATATCTAAAGCTCTTATCGATTTATATTCAAGAAAATTCTTGCATGTTATGACCTAAGATCGCATCAGAGATTGGCCATGCCAATTTCTCAGAAAAGGGAGTAGGAGAATCCAGAGGCGGGCGAGCTGCATGCCTGTATCTTCCCCATTTTAGCACATGTGACTACTTGCAGAAACTGACACACGGCTGAAGCTTATCTGTTATTCCGTTTTAGGAACATCTCCACCGGATCAATCATGATTTCTCTAAGAAGGGGAAAAGATCAAGTACTCAAGTGCGCAGCGACCCAGCTTACTTTCCCAGAGCACACCGTAATGGGAAAGCAGGCTGAACAAAGACGGCGTTGCAGTTGCAGATCAACAGATGAACACGAGGAACAGGAATACGGGTACTACCTGCAGGAGCGGGCGACGAGGCGGAGGGCGTTCGTTGAGAAGCCTGAGCACTTGTCGAGCTTGAGCACCTGTAGCATGTGGCCGCGCGCGCGGACGAGCACGGCGATGTCGTCGTCGGTGACGGTCATGCGGCGCAGGTGGAGCGCCTTGAGGCAGTCGAGCGGCGCGGCGAGGTCGGCGACCCAGGGCGCCGCGTAGGCGCCGAAGTCTTCGGTGATGAGGCCGTACATGGCGGCGCGGGGCCTCCCCTTGAGCGCGAGCGACTCGAGCCTCGGGAAGCGGGCGAGCAGCCGCGCGGGCTCCACGGCGTAGCAGAAGCCGACGGTGACGTGCTTGCGCGAGAGCGCGTCGATGCGGTGCCAGCGGCGGCACACGAGCGAGGCCGCCTCCCGGTCGCGCGGGTCGTCCACGTAGCCGAGCACGAGGTGCAGCGCCTCCTCGGGGACGGCGCCGCAGCCGAAGCTGAGCGCGCGGCTCAGCCGGTGCGGCTCCGGCACCTCGCCGCCCATCGGGCCTGGATCGGGGAGCGGATCGGCTACCGCGCGGGGCTGGCTCGCCGTTGCCGGAGATCTAGGCCGAGCGTGGGCATGGAGATTTTCGCTGCCCCCTGCCTGCCGCTGTGATTTCTGCGGGTGTGGGCTTGTGAGAGGATGGGAGGAGAGGCGGAAGGGAATTATTGGAGTGAGGAAGCAAGCCTCTGCCTCTGCCTCTGCAAGGGAGAGTGACGAGGGATGAGGAGCAGCGAGGCTGCGAGGGAAGGGGGTTGCAGAGGGAGCCAGCGTTTACTCCGTCCCTGCGCCGATCAGCCGGTGGTGCCGCGCCACGTAAGCACCCGGGTGGAGGTGGAGGTGGAGGTGGAGGTGGTGAGGTGATAAATGGCGTCGCCCGCCGGGCGCAACACAGTGCTTGGTGAGCTGCACCACAACCAGCTCAAAAGGGTGTCTGTCTGTCTTCTCTGTCTGTGATAAGAGAAAAATCAATCAATTTTTTTTTTAGAATAGAAAATCAATCAATTATGCTATTCGGCTATGCCCATTCCGCAGCAATGACTGACTTGTTTTTACGTGTGAATAATTCTTCGCTGTTTCTGCGATTTTTACGTGTGAATAATTCTTCGCTGTTTCTGGGTTTTTTCATTGAAAATGAATTGATTTCTATAAAATTTCTATACTATTCCCGTAAAATCCCTACGTTCCAAACAGAGTCTAGAAGTATTTCTACGAGGTACGGAGTACTTCCTCAGTCACAAATTTAAACATATTTTGATATCTTTAATTTTTAAATATATAGTTTTTATTATATAATATCTAGATTTAATTTTTAAATATATAGTTTTTATTATATATCTAGATAAAATATAGTTTTAGATTCATAGTAAAATCTATAAATCTATAAAAGTTAATAAGTCTTATAATTTCGAACGGACTGAGTAGACATGTGTGGCTTCAACTTGAAATTTATATCATGAGGTGAAGTTTAGAAAAGACAAGAAAAATAATAATTGGTATGACTAATCATGTGGTATGATGTCTAGCAGCCGGCGGATTTGGTCCGCAATATATAATTAGTAGATAAGGCCGTCTTTTCTTCTGTAAGATTGCGCTATGTACGGTGCATCACACTACTGTCAATGGATCCCTTCACTGCATTGCCTTGTTGTGACTTGTTCTATATCTCTCTAGTTGTCTAGCAATCTAAGTTTTGATTAGAGGTGTCATTTTCAGTAGACCACCACCATTGCTAAAATAACAATACAAAATTTGGAGGAGACCAGTCTACAAGCTATGAGATGACCATATCAAGCATTTAAGCTTGTACCAACATCTATACATTATTCAATATAGTAGCACAATATTACGTGATAGTTCTGTTGCTAAGTATTCAGATGGCTGCCAAACTTATCCACCAAAAGTTAACTGCAAGTTGTCACTAAGGTGTAAGGCCTTGTTCGGTTATATCAGAATGAAGACCCGGAACCAATCCGATCGGGAATGTATTTGTAATTTGTATAAGATTGGAATAATTCTAGCTAGAGTCAACCCATTCCGGAGAAATATATCGAACAAGGTATAAATGTATCACCAGTGTAAATTTTTCAAATATCGTCATCAAATCAAAGTACATGCCTGTGAAACCAAACATAAAACTGGAGGAGTAGATTTAAGACAATATATTTAGAAAAAAAAACAAATTGTCTTATAATTTAAAACTAAGGGAGTAGGGGGTTGTTTGGATTTCGGCCACACTTCACCATGCCACCATCATGACCTGCTGTCGTTTGGTTGATGTTTTACCTTTGGCTGCCACAGAACCTACATACTCAATTCCTGCCACAGAGTGTGGCGATCGATTTCTCCGCCTTCGCCACATCTCGCCTAAGTTAAATGATGGCAGGTGAAAGCGTAGATTTAAACGGGCCGCAAGTGAATTGTTTAAAAAAAACAAAAATAGTCTAGTAATAACTATATAGCAGAAATTTATTATCGCAACCAATAGAAAGCTATACAGCTCAACATAAAATATCTGTTGCAGCAAGCAGTGCCTGTGGTTCGTTGGAATCGGACCTCGATCGATGAGCGAGAATCTAATCCACTAGGACGACGTCACTTCCAGGTGCAGCAACCACCCCGACAGCCTGGTGGTCCCTCGGCCTCCGCTCTGCCATCGCCGCCGGTCGGCCCATGTGAACGCAGCATTCACGTAGGCTGACAAGTGGGCCAGACATGACAAAAACCGAGATTTGCATAGCTCCACGGATCAAGCGGAATACAGGGACTTTTACATTTTTTACTACAGCATCTTATTTCATGCCAATACCGTCTTGATTTTGGACGCCTAGTTTGCTCTCTTTTGATTAATAGTGTTGTTTTATGTTTGCTCTCTTTATGATTAATATGTGTTGTTTTGTGTCTATTGGCCCATGTACACGGCCTGCTCTATACTTGTAATCTCCTTCTGTCGTCTTGTTCGTTTGAACTTATCAACACAATTTGACATGATATAATGTTTTTTCCTCACTACTAGGCCCTGTTTAGTTCCAACAAAAACCCAAAATCCAAAATCTCAACTATTTTGGATTCCAAAATCCAGAATGCAAAATATTTTGGTGGGGTGTTCAGTTCCAACCAAAATTTGTCTTTCAATGATGGGGATTGTGAGGATGACACACAAACCAATGCAAAGATTCTCTTAGTTTGGTCTTTTGAGTCCAAAATCCAAAATGAGGAATGGACCACTTTTTGCTAAATATTTTAGGTGATGTTTAGTTCCATTTTGTAAAATGAAGAGACAAAACCCAAAATATTATGGATTTCATGGGGAACTAAACACCCTCTAAAATAACATCAACCGCAGAAACTATCAACCGAACGAGTTAATAGAATCGATGTTCATTAATAAAATGAGTCATGATTCTCAGAGAAAAAAAATAAGAATATGTGGAGTACCAATCACAGAATTTAGCGGAATGCTATACGCTTGGAGAAGGACAGACTTTGTACTCCTGCCCATCATGACATATCTTTTTCATTTGGTTGTGCAACCAAACAAAGAAAACAGAAAAAAAAATGCAGAGAACGTATGTTGTCCATAATTAGCAAGCGTGTTCGGTGTTGAAAATATACACCTTGTTACGTGATTCACCAATCGACTTGATGTCTAGAGATTTATACAACAGTTACGTCATCTATCTCAATATACATTAGAATCAAACTTTGCGGTGTCGTTGGACATACAAACACACGGTTCCAACCTGTATGAGTATGAGTCATGAGTTTAAATCAAACGCATATCATAGGAGATGCAGGTGCACTTTAAAATGTAAGAAAATGATCACAAGGATTGCTTCGCTCTTTAATAGTTCCTTTGTTTCTTAAAGAATTAATTCCTACAATCCGTGTCAGTCAAACTTTTTTAATTTGACTAACTTTATAAAAAAAATTAACAACATCTATGACTTAAAATGAGCACCATGTAAAATATGTCCTTACATAAATCTAATGATACTAGTTTCATATCATAACTTTTAATACTTACTCCCTACGTCCCTAAATAACTATCGTTTGCAGTTCCCAAGAAACTTCTTTAACTAAATATGTATTAAAAAATATTAATATCTATACTACATAATTAGTATCGTTAGAAAAATCTTTGAATCTAGTTTTTTAATAAATTTATTTACAGATACAAAATTGTACGCATTTTCTATAAATCAAGTCAAACTTGTGGCACGAACATCAACGATGACACTTATTTAGGGACGGAGGGAGTATATTATATCTAGACACATGGTGCTCATTTAACTACCTCTGTCTCAAAGACCAAGAAACACATTTAATTCTCTCTCTAGACAAGTATCGACATATGTGCCTCTAGAGAGGACGCGCCTTAGGGCAGGCACTCACAATGCAAAACTCTATCATAGAGTCCAAGACTATTTATTACCACTTATTTATGATATTTTGCTGATGTGACAGTATATTTATTGAAGAGAGATGTGAAAAAACAAGACTTCAAGTCTTATTTAGACTCCAAGTCCACAATATTCGAGGTAATAAATTGGTTTAAACTCTATGATAAAGTCTGCATTGTGAGTGTCTTTATATCATGAGACAAGAATAAAAAGTAGTTACGTCTTATATCCTGGAACGGAGGGAGTATATCTCTAGTGTATAACGGATACTATATATCTAAAAATGCCATAACAATATACAATATGGAACAAATGAAATATGAAATATAATCATTATCGTTGTTGGCGTGCATAACGCAAGTTTGACTCGATTTATAAAAAATACATGTAATATTTGTATTTCTAAATAAATTTATTAAAGAATTAGATTCAGATATCTTTCTAATTTCTAATGATACTAATTATATATTATAAGTATTAATATTTTTCAATATATATTAAGTCAAAGTAGTTTTTTGAAAAAATAAAAAATGAGAAATATTCAGAGACGGAGGAAAGTAGATATATAGATATCCATATGATGTCATGTGATACAGTCTCCATAATTATAATATGCAAAGCTCTTTGGTCGTAAAAGGACAGCTACGGCAACAACTAGTACAACGTACTCGTAAGTGTTTAGCCGGATTTTCCGGTTCTGGGAAGTCCAATATCTATCACCACGAATCATACGCGGCCGCTGCACCGGCGGGTATTGCCCGTACGTATTTACACTAATTTTTTTGTTGACATTTTTATTTGAGCCATTATTAGTATAGATATGGAAGCTCATGACGGTCAAGCCCAAATTAATCCAAGTGACCGCGTTTCGTGAGGAATTAATCCAACTGACCATTTCGCTGAGAGTAAATCCAGCTGGCCATTTCGTTGTCGTACGTAACTCGTAACGCAGTGCGATGCATAGCGCAATACTCCTACGTACACCCTGTTTGTAGCTTGTGTTTCGTGCCCCGTTTCCACTGTTCAGTCGACTACAGGCTCTACAGCACCGCCATCGCCGGCGAGTTCAGAAACCTGACCGCGGTTAGTGATGAATCCAAACTTCCAAGCCCCGTTGCGTCCAGTCGTTCACCCGCAGACGCTGCTGCCTGCTGGGCTGGGGAAGGAGAGCGAGCACTGCATCTGCAGGCATCGCAGCCGATGCTCCGGTGGCGCCGACAGCGACGCGTCGGGACTCGGGCGGCGGTCCAAACGGGCAGGCAGGGTTACCAAAGGCATTGATTCCACCGGAACCGATAAGCTTGCGCCTCCTTCCAGTCCAGGGCCCAAGTTGCTTGCTCGGCTCGGGTCGGCTCGCTGGTCGCTGCCCCAGGCATCTCCATGTTCGTCTGCCTGCGGCGTTACTCCTACTGAGCGCCTGAGCGGCTGAGCCCCCCCTTGACAGACAGCGAGGTGCATGTGAGGCGGCCAGGGGCAATGGGCATAGCGCGCCGGGCCACATGACCGTGCAGGGCTCAAGCCTACAGGCCGTTTCTGGTGTCCCGAGCACAGGCAGCAGGGGTGCATGTGAGGCGGCCAGGGGGGGGGGGGGGGGGGGGGGTGCAGGGGGGCGGAGGATTCACCTAGGGGCGCGTTGGCTCTGAGAAAACCTGGCTCGTGGGGTGCAGATTCGTCGTGTTTGGTTGGCTGGAGCAACCTCAGAGCTTGGCTCGCCGCGTGCAAGGAGCGCCACCGGGCCTGGCTCGGGGGAAACGAGTTTCATTTCCGTTTCTCCTCAGCCTGGCTCGCGCGGACGCGTGAGCGTGCGTCTTGTGATGCGTTCCTGAGAGAGCGAGCCTATCTAGGTGTATGCAAACAGCTAATCGAACAAAAGCTACAAGTAACCAGGCTCTGTTCAACCAGTCAACCAAACGCGCCCCTAGTACAGTAGAATGGATGCGACGTGTGATCCCGACGATTCTGCTGAAGCCTGAACGAAGGGAAATGAATCGCATCACGTACTGCATTGCAGAAGGAGACACATCGTTCCGTGATTCCGAGTTTTATAGGCTCCGGGAGCTCCTGGCAGACCGTTCCACTTCACAAATGGATCAATCAAAAGCGACAAACAGATAAAAGCCACCCCCACCAGGGGGTCCGGTTAGCTTCCGACCAAGGTGGCGCCCAGCACCCGGCCGACCACCCGGCGTCCAATTTTTTTAGTTCCGCAGCTTCGTGGCTTTCCTTGTTTTTGGCCCACTTCTTGCATGACCCATTCCAGGCACGCGCTCGTGAACTTACGCTCCCACGTGAACCAGCGGCCAGCCGGCCCACTTCGCACGTACGTCGCGTACTCGCGTTTGCTGTGCTCCCGTGTCTCGTGTTCTGCTCCCAAGCTGTTTCCGTCTACTAAAATTACGTCATGGAACAGATAAAAAATATGTTATATAGTAAAATTAGTACGTAGGAACGATTGAATACAAAACATATCACAAAGCTATTCCTCACCACTAATAAATAACATAACATAGATAGCTCGGAGTTGTAGTAGAAACAAGGTGTAACTTATATAGCAATTGCACAGACCCTATCAGTCGTCCGTTTGGAACTTTAATATATTATATGAGTTGACATTATGATTAAGACACAATTACAACTTGGCAGAAGTAATTGCAACAAATCTGATCCAGTGCAACTCGACCTGATGTAGTTGTAACCTAACGTGATACAATTACAACTAGAGTCGAGCCAGTTGCAACTGAGCAACAGTTGCAAAACTGACGCGATCCAACTACAACTAGAGTCGGCCCAGTTGTAACTAGGCAATAACCAATTGCAATATGACGCGATCCAATTACAACTAGAGTCAAACCATTTGTAACTAGGCAAGAACCAGTTGCAACCTGATACGATCCAATTACAACTAGAGTTGGACCAGTTGCAACTCGGTAAAAACCAATTGCAACTAGACAAAAACTAGTTGCAATCAAGGTGGATGCATTCTCTATAGAAAATGCACTCATATGTATTATATATATATTATTGTTGTTGTTATTATTATATTTATATCTAATACTAAATAGATAAAATTTCAGGCGCTCGTGAACTTAAAAATATAAAAAGTTAAAAAATAACACAATACTATCTAAATAAACTAAAATATAGTACATAACATATCATAGGTACTACATGAATAGTCAACCTCTATTTATATTAATTGAACATTCTAAAATATATCATAAAACATCATATTTACATGAACATTACATGTATATCAAGAAATTTAGTAAAAATAACTATTTAATAAATTTAAAATAAATAAAAATAAAAACTATAAGAACATGAAGAAAAATAAAGAACAATCTGTATAAAAAGAACAATCTGTATAAGAAGAACCTGAAAAAAACTATAAGTAACTAAAGATAAGAACAATCTGTATAAAACATAAAATAATAAAATAATCAATAAGAGATATAAAAAGAAAAGGAGAAGGAAACGAAAAATTAAAAAAAAATAGAAAAAATAAAATGGATAAAGAAATCAAATACATATGACTAGGACTCCAAGTACGTGTTGGCCGCTCACCATATGATTATCTTTGAGCTAAGAAATTAAATATATACTAAATAAACATCATATGTATTTGTTCCAAAAAAACATCATATGTATTTTATAGAAATAAAAATAAAATAAGATATGTAAAAAAATTGAGAGTAAAAGAAATTAAATAAATAATAAATAAACATCAAAATATAGAGAGTAAAAAGTAAAAAATAAAAAGTTTAAATAATGCAGATGAAAATAGGAAAAGAAATGAGAACGAAGAAAGAAATACTAAAAGGTAAAGGAAACATAAAACAAAAAGAAAAAACGAAAAGGAAAGAGAAAGAAAGGAAACACACGTATAATAGAAAAAGGCATATCTGAAAAAAGGAACCGTTATGGACTATGTAATAGACTCTCTTCGTATCATTGAGATGTGCAGAAAAAAGCAATGGCGTGTATAGGAAAAAATAATAGAAATAAAAAAGAACAGCAAGACACATTATAGAGAAAAATAATAGAAATAAAAAATAAATAGTAATGGACTCCACTCCATCACGGACTCTGTGATACTACACCAACATCACATGTATACTACACGAACATCATACATGTAATAAATGAACATCATATATATCCCATGAAATGTAGAAAATTTAAAAATAAAAATGAGCTAATTAATTAAAGTAAAATGATAAAGAAAAATAATAAAAAAATATAGAGAAAAAGATAAAAAATAACATCACTTATTACTATTTGAACAACATAAAATGTACTATAAAACATATCATAGGTATTGTATGAATAGCTAAAGATAATTGCATAACAACTCCTTTATTCTGACTGAACATCCCAAAAGATCACAAAACATCACATGTATACTATATAAACATCACAAAATGCATAGCGCATGAACATAACAAAATATATTATAGAACATCACATGTATACAACAGGAACATAAAAAACAAACCATAGAACATCACATGTATAGTACTCGAAAATCACAAAATACATTGTAGAACATCATATATGTACTACATAAACACCATAGAACATTACTAGAATAAGTTAACAATATCAATGTATACTATGTGAATATCACATAATGATGAAATTTCAAAAAATAAAATTAATGAACACATATGGGAAGAAAAAGGTGAAACTAATCTGGATCTTAAAAAAGAACATTACATGTAAATAAAGAAGTAAAACATAGATTACAAATAGAAGAAAATAAAAAAATAGAAAAAAAATACTAATAAGAAAAATAAAAGACCCAACAAAAGAAAAGTTTAAAATAAAGGAAAGGAAAAAATAAATATAAGAAAAGAAAAGAAAAAATAATAGAACACAACAAAAAAGGAAAAGGAAAAAACATGCGTACGTACACATGGAGAAGGAAATAAGAAAAGAAATAAATAAACATACGTACCGCGTGCTCTCCTTTATAAAAAAGAAAAAAAGAAGAAAAAGGAATAGAAAGAAGAAAATGAAAAAACGAAATGCAACCGCTCCTCGGTCATCAACGCAAAGAAGAAAAAAAAGGCGCAAACGCTCCTCTGCTTGGATGGCGATGGACCATCGCGCGCTATTGGGGCCGTCACGAGAAGATCGCGTGCTCTCTTGGGTTGGAACTGGACCATCCCGTGCTACTTGGGCTGCCGCGCGTGCTAGTGGGCTGCTTTCGCGAGAGCTGGAAGGGGAGGGGGGTCGGCGAGAGGATCCGGTCCGATTGGTCGAAAGCGATCCTTTCCGATTGATGGTCGGCCCGTGACTTGGTCTGACCAGTCGCAAATAAACACGAATAACATAAAACAAAGAAAATTAATTAGAAAATAGAAAAAGGAAAAATGAAATTTTAATAATTAATTAGGTAAAAGTTTAGAAATAATAAAATAAAGAAAAGAGTAAAAATGAAAATAAAAAATAAATCAAAGAAGGAAAGAAAATAAAAGAAAAACAAAAACACAAAGGAAACAAAAACTAAAAATAAGAATAAAACCGCACAAAATAAAAAGAAAAGGAACAAAAAGAAAAAGAAAAATGAAAAGGAAAAAGAAAAATAAAAATAAAAAAAACAAAGACAAAAGAACGAACTCCGTGCTGCTGCTGGGCCGTCCAGCTGCATCAGCTTCCACTCCCGCCTGGGCTGCTCTTGGGCCATCGCGCTGCATGGGCCACAATCAAGTGCACCCGTCCGACGGGATGCGTTCCGTGCAGCTGGGCCGGTGGAAGCTCCAGTGGGCCAGAATCGCGATTGTGGGAGGATGGTCGGACAGCTGCTGCTGTCCGGCTGGTCTGAAGCCATCCGTTCCGCCCACCAGGCCACCAACAATAACTCACCATTTGGGTTTTAACTCGTATGAAAAAACTCAGCCTCTGAGGGCAATAAGCGCGAGCTTAGCATTTCATTCCACAATACTTAGCATTGGCGAGTGGTGATATCAAACAAGAATGATGCCATATTATCAAAGAAAAAAAATGTCGCCATGGACGAGTCTGCGCCTTCAATCATCATCGATAGTATTCCTTGGACATGGACTTGTACGTGGTCATTCATTACGGCCCAGTTATCTTTCAGTACTTGATTGAGCCCATGATGCCTAACTGCATCCATTTCGGCCCGAATTCATGACTTCGTGGCACATTGTGGGGCTCGATATTTTCGGCGGCTCCAACTCGACAACAAAGGGTCCACTTCCTGCAGAAAGTGGGCAAGCAAGACATGGACCTGAGGGAAATCCAGCACGCAAGGGCAATTTGGTCTTGTTACGGAACAGAAGAGATATGGTTCCCGGGCTCCAGCGACGAGGTAGGCAGAGAATCCCTTGCAAGATACTTTTGCTAAATCAACACCAGCAACAGCAAAGCGACTACAGAATTGCAATGCTTACTCTCCATACCATTCAGTCATGGCCCTCGCTGCGCAGATCCTCTCTGTTCCGGCGTGCTCTGCTAGGCAGGAAGAGATCTTTCATTTGTGCCAGCAGTTCTGAAGATGCTGAATCCGGTGAATCCGGTAGTCCCCCGCCGGTTGGTGGCGACAAACGCCAGCAGGAGGTTCTTGCGCAGATCGCCATGCTTCAGACACAAAAGGTGCGCATCACAGACTTCTTGGACGAGCGCTCTGCTTACCTGACCAAGTTCGCCAAGGACGCCGACTCCGAGTTCGACCTGATTGGACAGAACGCTATGAAAGAACTTGATGCGGTTGGTGACCAGGTGAGCATCTCTTTGCGATCAAAAGTTGAACAGCCTACTGCTATTCACTGTTTAACAAAGAACTGTGGTGTATGATGAGGCAGATATTGGAGAGGCTCGACAGCAAGATGCAAGCCTTCGAGGAGACGGCTGAGGTACAGAGGCAAGAGATAGAAATGAACGATAAGGTGTTAGAGGACCTTGAAGACTGGATTGAAAAGGAGAAAAACAAAGGAATGTTCTTCCAAAGCCTTGGCAAGGTCAAGCCTCGGAACAAGAAGGAAATAAAGGTGAAAGCCAAGGTGGAAGCACAGAAGATCAAAGAAATTGCAAAAGAGAGTGCAGGATCAAAAACTCGTATGAAGATTTACCTGGGGCTGATGGGAATACTCGGGATTACAATTGCCAATGCCATCTTTGCAACACCAGAGGTGGAGTGGAGGAAGGTTGCTGCTCTGGGTCTGATTTTCATTGGCCTGGTTGCTCAGGTCATTTACGAGCAGGATATCTCACCACCGAAAGCTGAGAAGACAGAGAAAAGAGATGAATAAAAAAGGAGTTGCAGACATAGCGGTAGGATGTAATCTTCCACAGGCAATGTAAATTGTATAAGTAGCATGAATGGATACAACTTTTTAGTCGTTTATAATCCAAGAAATTGTTTAACATGTAGCTTGGCTAATAAACCACAGGTTTCTCTAACCTGAGATCTGATAAACTCAAGCTGTCTTTATAATCCAAGAAATTGTTTAACATGTAGCTTGGCCAATAAACCAAAGGTTTCTCTAACCTGAGATCTGATAAACTCAAGCTATCTTCAATCTTGCATCAGAGATATGTTTGAGCAATGTTATAGCCAAAACATGGTAACAGTGTTAAATTCTTGATGCATTAAAAAAATATTGAAACCATTTTTATAATCCGAAAAATTGTTTAGAATGTAGCTTGGCCAATAAACCACAGATTTCTCTAACCTGAGATCTGATAAACTCAAGCTATCTTCAATCTTGCATCAGAGATATGTTTCAGCAATGCTATAGCCAAAACATAGTAACAGTGTTACATTCTTGATGCGTTAGAAAAATATTGATGCAACTTTTACAATCCAAAAAAATGTTTGACATGTAGCTTGGCCAATAAACCACAGGTTTCACCAACCTGAGATTTGATAAACTCAAGCTATCTTTAATAATATTGCATCACAGATTCACAGATGTGTATTGTTTAGACAGCCCAAACATATGTTATATTCTTGACGGATCAAAGAAATATATCAATGCAATTTTTAGAATCCAAGAGTAATATGTAGTATGCCCAATAAACCACAGATTTCTCCATCCTGAGATCAGATAATCTCAAGATGTGTTTAATCTTGCATCAGAGATATGCTTCAGCAATGTTTCAGCAGCCAAAACATGGTTAAAGTGTTATATTCTCAACACGTTAAAGAAATATCACCCTAACTTCAACCAAAGTGAATACTATTTTAAGAAAAGACACATGACTCTGAAGACAAAAATCATTGGTGCGAGTAGAAAATACATGCACATAAAAAAATATTATGTATCTTTGCTAGGTTAAGTAATAATTGATTATCAACATTTTTAATAAGCACATAAGTTCATACCTTGTTAAACAAAACCATATCGAGCTTAAGTTTTCAGTATGATGATGCTACTCCTTGGTTAGTTAGATCCATAAGAAGTCCCATGAAGAAGTACAAGGTGTCATATCTGGATTGGACCATAATTGATTACAGCTCTTACTAATATGCTCCAGGTAATGACAGTTGGCGTAATACCTGTTGCAAGCACCTCATTCAGTAAGAGGACTCCTTCAGGTGTCCTATTACAAGAGCACAGACCCTTAATTCTTGTATTGTATGTAACAATATCTGGTTTCAAACCATTATCCAAAATGGCAGTCCAAACAGATGCTGCTTTATCAATAGAACCAGTCTCATAAAATCCATCCATCAATGTGTTATAGGTCACTAGATTTGGGGAACAGTTCTTTTCTTTCATCTCCAAATAAATACAAAAAGCTTCATCTACTTTCCCAGCAGAACAAAGACCATGAATTAAGATGTTGTGCACCATTACATCAACCTGAAGATCCGCATTAAGAATTTCATCCCAGATACGAAGGGCTGCATCAATCTTCTTATCTCGACAAAGGCCACGAATCAAAGAGGCATAAGTTCTGATATCTGGTTTAAAACCTCTGTCTAGCATTTCCTTTGTTAAGCTTGAAGCTTCTTGATATTTTTCAGCCTTACACAAACCATCTATTAGTGTGTTATATGTGATGATGGTTGGGAAACAACCATTGCTGATCATTTCAATGTAAATTTTAACAGCATCATTAATCTTGCACGCTCGGCAGAACCCATTTATTAGTGCATTGTAAACATGAGAATTCGGTTTGCAGCCATCCCTCACCATATTTTCATACACCTCATTTGCATCATGTGTCCTTCCATCCTTACAAAATCTATTTATCATTGATGAGTATGAGAACACATCTAATTCTTTCCCACTATTTCGTGCGTCCTCCAAGATTTCAAATGCCTTGTTAGCAAAGCCATTCTCACACAGACCATGGATCAGTGTGCCAAAAGTCACCTTGTCAGGAGAGCATGAAGCATCATTCTCCAATTGTTTCAACAACTCTGTAGCTTCACTGACCATTCCACTGTCCAACAGTCCCTTCGTCATTATATTATAAGTTGTTATTTGACGAATGCCAGAGAAACCGGTGGAATCCCAGAATTTCCAAGCCTCACTTGTTCTTCCCACTTCACAGAACCCCTTAATGAGTGAATTATACACAGCAACATCAAGAACAAGCCCAGCCTTGACCATGTCCGAGTAGACCCGTGCAGCAGAATCCACATCCCCAGAGCGGCACAGCCCATGAATCAAGATCCCATAAGTAACAATATCTGGTTGGTGATTATTATCCATCATCCTATTCCATACCTCCCCCGCCTCCTTAAACCTCCCAAGCTTACACAGGCCATCAAGCATCACTTTGTAAGTGGCAAGGTTAGGACTTGCACCAGGATCCCTCACCAGTTGCTCCCAGACCTTCATGGCTTTCTCAAACATGCCAGTTTTGAAACAGCCACCGAGCAACGCATTGTAACAAACGGCATCAGCCTGCACTCCACAGTCCGGCATTTCGTCGAGCAGGTCAAGGGCATTGTCCAACTGGCCATGTTTCGCCAGTCCAGACATGAGGGTTGAGTAGGTTACTCTGTCGGGGGCCACTCCACGACGACGCAAAGAAATGAAGAGCGACACCGCGCGATCGACGTCTCCGCGGGCACAAAGAGAGCGGAGGATGATATTGTAGGTCTGGAGGTTGGGGGCGATGCGGCGGCCGAAGGCACCGTGGGAGAGGGAGGCGAAGAATGCGTCAGCGTCGGAGTACCGACGAGCGCGGACAAACGCGTCAAGGAGGGCGTTATGGGATCGGACGCCGGGGTTGCAGCCGAGGAGGGAGGGGAGATCGCGGAACGCGGCGAGGGCCGCGTCGGGCATGAGGGCGCGGGAGAAGGCCGATAGAACAACGAGCGCCACGGACTCGGAGAAGCGCGGTCGATGGCGCATGCGCGGGAGGAGGCCCAGCAGCCTCGGGAGATGCGACGGGGAGGAGGTGGCGACGCGGCGGAGGAGGTGGAAGATGAGCGGCTGCGGCGGAGGGAATGCCGGGCGGGTGGAGACAAGGAGCTCGAGGTGGGAGAGCGCGTTGGAAGGGTCGGGCTCGGACTTGATCAGCTCTAGCAGGCGGTGGATGGGCGGCGGCTCAGGGTCGGGCCGCGCCGGCGGCATCGCGCCGTCAGGGGCCCTCGCCTCGTGCTCGTGCGGCTTCCGATGGAGCGCAGCTGTTTTTACTCGGGTGTCGTGGAAACGGGGACGAGGGTTTGGGTAGGGTCTGCAGCTACCTGCCCCTGCCCGGCCGTGCCTTGTTTGTTTTCCGGACTTGGTGGATTTCCCTGTCCGGCCGTGCCTGTTTGTTTTCATTCAGCACCTGGTGATTTTCCACGTGAATTCGAGTTTACTCCCTCCAAAAAGAAGAAGTTCAATTCTAAGGCCTGTCTGAGACTGTTTCGCTCCATATTTTTTTAGCTCTGCTTTACGTTTTTAGCTAAACGGTTTTAGCTCCACGCATATAACTCTAGAAAAAAATATGAATTTGTGAGAGCATTTAAAGAGATACTTCATAAACTCTAGTTTTTTTTTAGAGTTGCTACACATTGAAGTTTTGTGGAGCAGTCCCACCACAGTGTTGTATTTTATTATCTCAATTTTGATTAATTATAGATAAAAAATTAATATTTATAATATCAAACAAATAATTTAAAATCATAAATGTAAATAATATTTACTATAATGTTGATTAAACATAACTACTTCCAGCGACGCCCAACCTATAGTTGAATATTTTCATGGATAAAGGAGTACATCGAGGGGTTCCTTGTGTTTTGTTGAGGATTTGATATTTTTTTATCAGATTTGATATCCTGAGTCTAAAGATCTACTACTATCTCTGTCCCTACTTTAGAGTCGTTATAACTCTGCTTTTTACTGTCTTCATTTAAGGCACCCGACATGTATCAAGCTGAATTTTCATTAAGTTTAAAGAATAATGCATGAGTCTGAGTGATGGCCAAAACGGCTCAGGGTTAGAGAGATTACTTATTATAGATCAAATCAGTTAATCTGAGGTGGGTCTCGTCAGACTAGAACCGGTTCTTCTACCAACTCCTATCAATTCCATCGTGACACAACAGATCGTAACAGGTTGGATGGTCTCTTTCCTTCAAAATTTCAAATTTCCAATCATATTAAACTTTTATTGAATCTTTGAACGCATTCATGTAGTATTAAATATAGATAAACAATATAACTAATTACACAGTTCATTTGTAATTTACGAGACGAATCTTTTAAGTCTAGTTACTTCATGATTGGACAATAATTATCACGTACAAACAAAAGTGCTACGATATCAAAATTCCAAATCTTTTTGGATCTAAACAAGGGCCAGATCGTGAAATTCCAGCCGCGCTCGTACTTCTACTTGTTTGCTGTCCTTTTCGGCATGGCTAGTTTTGGCCATTGATCCTTCATCCGTGGAGTTGTTGAGCATCCAGGAACGAGATCCTCTAATATACTCTGCTTCATGTTAAAGAGACATATTGCTACGTTCGGTTACCGTAAATTTGGCCAGGAACAATTTCAACTTATAAAAATTATACAAATTGGAGAGGCAATTTCAGCTGAAATCATTCTCAGCACTCAATTCACGGCAAACGAACGGGCCTAAATGTTTGTGTGTAGTATATCGGACATTGCACGATAAGAAGCAACTGATGCCAAAATAGAGCGCACCCGAAGGCCCTAGTGTTGTGGTGCAGGAGCGACACGACGCAAACAAGTGGAAGCAAGCGGGGATGGCCTCATCCGTATGAAGGGCTCACTAATGATCGAACTTCCATCGGGTTGAGGAACTTTTATGACCTGTTTGGTACAGATCACAACAACTTCATAAAATTATTGTGAGCTGTTTTTTTTAAACACCTCTTTTTAAAATAGCGTCACCTATGAATCTGTTTTTCTTCTACTCTCACAAAGATATAAAGTGAGATGAAGCTGAAAATAGTACTCTCACCGTTCTAAATTATAAGTCGCTTTGATTTTTTTGGTACATCTATTTTGCTATGTACCTAGATATAATAATATGTCAAAATGACTTATAATTTGAAATGGAGGGAGTAGTTTATCATAGGTCTCTCTTTTCTCTCTCATATCCATACATAAAGTTGTTGGTGAAGCTATTTTTCTAAATATTTTTTCCAAAATATCTAAGCTTCACCTAGAGATTTGTTCATGAAGCTATTTTCTAAAAAAAACAGCTTACCAAAGAAGCCTTTAATTTGTTTTCTTGCAAGGTTCAATAGGTTGGGGAAGAAGCAAGTAAGGATGGTGCCCATGCACAACTAGCAAAAGATATATGAGACCCTAGGTGGATTCAGTCAACTTATGATGGTAATGTTGTTTATATATTAAGTATAAGAAATTATTAGTGAAAAAACTAAAAAAAACTGTTGCTCATTTTACCGCCGCAGCTTCTGCAATGCCATAGATGCAGCCTAACAGCCTAAACTAGGATTGGATGTCTAGGAAGAACTGTTGGAGCATTCCTTGGTCTGTACTCTGTACTCCATTTTCTATGCTTTCTCCTAGCCCCGACCATGACATTGTGGAGTCTTCCCGTACATGGCACGAGCCAATGCCTAACGACAGACTGCTAGCGATTGAGCGTGTATAGTAGACTAGGAGATAACGTGAGAAGCAGTAGTAGGGGATAGGCTAGGCCAATATGGGCCATGGCCACCCTAGGGTTTTCATTTCTTTTCTTAATAAGCAACAATAATTTACGGCTAATTTGGTTTTTGCATCATTAGTGGCCTTTCTAATTCATGGATAGCTCCCTCAAGATATTGCTCGAGCTTCGCCACTTTCATGCAAATTACAAGCTCGACAGTGATAGATCCACAACAAGATTGAAGGGGATTTATCTCTTCTTCCTCTAATCTCTATTTTTTTCAGGTTGAAGGAGAGACAAATCTTTTTTTCTTCCTCTAATCTTTCTATTTTTTCTTTTTCCTCAATCTCTCTATATTTCCATTGAAACACTGACAATAGGAGGGCTGGAGCCCCACCAGCCCCTCTTTAGATCCGCCCCTCAAGCTTGACACATGAGCCCATAAGCTCATGTGTTCATATAGCAAATAATTGTGAAAAGGTAGTACTCCATATGTTCCTAGTGTATGTCTAAATACATAGCAAAAACTATACACTCAAAAAGTTAGAATACCTTATAATCTAGAAAAGGAGGAGCACCACATAATAGGAAAACATTGTTAACAAATATTCACTACGTTTCAAATTATAAGATGTTATGGCTTTCCTATAACATTCCAAGTATTTAAGCACAACCTATATCTAGATACACTAAAAACAATACATCTAAAAGGTTTCAATAACTTATAATCTAAAATTAAAATGAAGGGGTTAGAGTAAAAAAAAGTACTCCATCCACCTTAAATTGTAAGTTATTTAAAAAATCCTGGAGAGTAAAAAATATCTCAAGTTTAACCTAATTCACATGATAGTATAATAGCATTTATGATACCAACTAAGTATAATTAGCCTTATAATCATTATTTTTTTTATACTATACCTATTTGATGTCATAAATCTTTATAATTTTAATCAAATGTGAGATTTTTTATTTTTGGAATGACTTAGAATTGAGTGAGTAGCTGTATTCTCACAACCTATAATAACTTATAGTCAAGTAAGTATTTGCCACAATAGTCCTTGGTAATTTACTTTGTACTCCCTTTTGTGGTTTATGCCAAATCTTTTTTTTTTCTACCGCACATCCACCAAACCATAATCTATTATGTAGCTTGTACTCCATTCGTGCCCAACCCTCACCTCCACCCTAAAAAAAGACAACTATAAATTTGAGATAAGTCAAACTTCTTTAAAACTGACTAAGTTTATAAAAATAATATTAATATTTATATATAAAAATAAAATTACTATAAAAATATATTTTACAATTAATCTATGACATTTTTTCGATATTATAAATACTAGTACTTTCTTCCATAAGATTAGTCAATTTTAGATTTGTTTGGCTTATCGAAAAATAACAAAGGGATATATACAAAATAAAGATTGAAGCCAATAAACCATCCGAGAGGATGGATGAAAATATATTTGCAAGGGTTTAGCCGTTAAGCCATGACCGTGATGGAACTTACTAAAAAAAATCAATCTATTAAGTTTTTTTTTCTGTATGGACTATCGATTGAGCATTGATGCCAATGATGTGAGCAGCTGGTCACCGTTGCTTCAACACAAGTAAGATCCTCAACACAAGTAAGATTAGGAAAAGTTTAGGTGGTGTCCCATCAATTATTCGAATACTAGCTAAAATAATTAAACATGAGTTAATTATAAAATTAATTAGACATATCTATTAAGCATAATTAATCTATCGTTAATAATTATTTTCTGTAGTATAATATTATCAAATTATGGACTAATTAGGTTAATAATTTTGCTCGTAAATTAATCATGATATATGCCATTAATACATGTTTTACACTTTAAATATCTGATGTGACACAGACTAGGTTTACGAGAGGGGACCAAATTATGTACTACCTAGTACTCGTTTGCTTGCTTCTGTTGCAAATGTCAAAAAGCAGACCAGCATGGTTTGTGACCATTAATGTGTCAGCGAGTTCCAGTATGTTACAATTTTTTCTTCCCAAATTCTAAGGACGCCCTTGCTAAAATGACGCGCTAAATTATTACGTACTCCCTCTCCCTCTATATCCTAATTAGATGACGTTTTAGACAGCGACACGGTCTCCCAAACACAACTTTGACCTCTTATTTTTATAAAAATATTTATAGAATAATAATATATGTATACTTTTATGAAAATATTTTTCAAGATAAATCTATTTATATAATTTTCATATTTGAAATCTCAATAACTTAAAGTTATTAATCATTTATATTCTCAATGTTTGACTCGAAGTTTGTCTTAAAAACATCATCTAAGTATGATACGGAGAGAGTATTGCTTAGAGAAACAATTTCGTGTGAGCAAACGGTTCCGCTAACTGACAGATGGGCCCATACTCTTACCTTCGCCGCACCACGAATCACATCGGCACATCGTTCTACTCGCTAACCCAGAACATTCGGTTCCGAAATTACAATTTACAGCTATCAAGCGCGGAGGCGGGAGCAGCGAGCCGCGCGCGGCCGGCGACCCCACCAAGACCCCATCAGCAACCGGCCGCGCGGCCGCGGTTGTCTCCGGCGGCTGTGTCCTCTCCTCGATGGTGGGGATGTACCAGCACCAGCTCTGCGACGACCCCTTCGGCACCCTAGGCGGCAGCCACTGCGGTGACCAGCCACGCATCGCCGGCGGCGGCGCCTCCTCCTCCTCCTCCTCTCCCTCGGCTGTTCTTGCCCCTCTGCCCGCAGAGGCACATGGCGGCGGAGAGCTGCGGCAGCGGTTCGAGGCGCTCGCCGACGGGGGAAGCGTGTTGCGCGGCGCGGGAGGCGGCAAAGGCGACGCCGTGGGTGGGGATCTGGGGGTGCTAGTGCGGTGGATGCGGGAGCTCGCAGCGGATCCCGTGGCTCCCCTTCCGGCGCCATCAGAGCACAGGCCGAGGAAGCGGCACGTGCTGGCCTTGCGGCGCGCACGCTACCTTAGATTGGAGGACGTGGAGGACGCAGAAGAGCTTCCCAGCTTCTCCAAGGTTAGTTCGCTTGAGTGCAAAACTCTCGTATTTTGTTGAATTGTTTTCTGCTGCCAATTCATCATAGGAAACGTGGTTTTCGGTAGCCTGTTGCTTGCTTTGTTCTGTTTGTGGGACTGATCGGTATGGATTGGACAAGGGGCATCTAAGATTTGTCACATCCGTTTGTTGTATGCCGTACTATTTGTTTTGGCTTCCGGGGATTATAGACTGCAGCTCGGAGGATGCCATGCCAGGATGGTAATGCCAGGTGTCGCGAGTGGGTAGGATCACTGTCACCACATAGGAATCATGTACTTTTGACAACCAGTGCTGAGCAGACGGTTCCAGTCTGGGAGGGGGAACCCTGACTAGGACCATATTAGTATCTTAGTCAGGGTCAAGCCATCAAAGCTTATAACGCCCTGTTTGCTTCAGCCTGCGGGCTGTGGATTGCAGCTTGCATATTATCACAATTAGCGCGCAGGGAGGGGGAGGACCGAGGAGACTGTTGGACTGCACTCCCTCTGGTCATAATTAGATGACGGATTGTACTTCCTCCAGTCCTAATTATAGTATGTTTTGGACAGCAAATTTGACTTGTAATTAGTGTTTTTTTGCTGTCCAAAACGCCATCTAACTATGGCTAGAGATAGTAAAAATGTGGTCTGTGGGTTGTAATCTGGGACCTATCTGTTTCAGCTTGCAAGAAAAAAAAAACAGAACCTAAGAGCATCTCTAAGGACGTTAATCCGCACTACTTCAGCACTACTTTTCAGCGAACCAACATTGTTTTTCTCTCACAGCAAATCAACATAAGCTAAATTTCAGCGAAACGAGCAGGGCCAACATTTCCTTTTGGCAAAAGGCCCTCCGACAGTTTTGTATCCGAACTCCCAAAAGATACGCGAATGGTAAATCTCCCCTCCGACACCTCACATATGCGCAACCTTTCTGTGCTCTGAGTCCTCACTTTACGGCTATCTTTTCCACCTCTGCGCGGTTTTCTTCGTCCTTAGCTGATCCTGTGGCTGGCTGCGGAGGCCGTCTGGGGGCCGGCAGTGGCCGGTTGGGGGGTGGCGGTGGCTGGCTGGCAGCTCAAAGGTGGCAGTGTGCGAACGAGGTTGGAAGGAGCGAGCAAAATTATGTTGTGGGCCCCCTTTTTATTTTTTTTAGCAACCAAATTTTGCAAACTATTGGTGGAAGGCAACAAATTAGTCCCCTACTCATTTTCGCCATTTGGTATAAACAATGATTTGGCAAGTGTTTTTAAGGAGTTTTTGAAGATGCTCTAAGAGCCATCATTTGGTTGTCATGGTGTGATGTTATGACTGGCGTGGGTGCGCCCACGATCTCGTCAACGACCGAACCAGAAACAGGAAGAGGATTAAGGTGTTTGGGTGTGTGTGCGCGTGTTCCTAATCTTGCATTAGAATCCAGACTTGGATGGGGAGATGTTAAGCAGGACAACATAATTGTTGCCCCCTGCGCCCTGCGCTTTCTTTCTATCGCGATAGTCCGACGGCGCCCGCACGACTGGAGTTCGTAGAAGTGCGAACTGGAAGTCTCCCACAGCTACTCCCTTTGATCCCTAGGCACTAACAACTTGGTATCAGAGACCATGCCGGGTCCGTAGGACGGTAATTTGTCGGTGCCAGGGTCGGCCACCTTCCTTCCTCAAGCACTCGAACAATTGACAATGATGTCCAATGTCTCGCGACAGATGAGCAACATGCTCAATGCCCATCTCGGAAATGGAGTGCCAATCGCCAGCGCTGCCGTGCTCCATGCTGGAGTACCCCTACGGTTGCCGCTACCCTATGGCACTAACATGTGACTTGTCCCCATTTGAAACTGCTTGTGATGTTGTGATTTTCCTGAATCCACTTACTTGCAGAGTTTGTGAAAAGCAGAATTTGCTCGTTTTGCTTAGTTAATTCTCTGATTCTGCTTATGGATCAGCTGTTATGTAATCTTTCCCTCTGACACAACTTGTGCATATCTGTGGAGAAACTAGGGAATAAGCTGTGCGAAACATGACCATATTCCACATGGTAGTGGCACTTTTTTTTAGTTAATTGAAAATTTCTGGCTTAACATCCTCTGCCTAATGCTCGAGACAGAAAAAAGTAGTTGCTACTGCTACAGGCTAGCTTGAAATTGGTTAATTGGTAAATGTACATGGATTGGTCATTGGTGTCCCACCCAACAAAGAGACTGAAGTCCTAATAACCCTGCTAAGTAGGTACTACACACTAGCTGGAAAATTAGTTACATGCATTACTGGTTGTTCCTAGGCACCGGTGCATAGTGTCATCCTAGGCGTGTTGATAATGTAGGAAGAGACAGAATAAACCAAAATTTTATTTTACACCAGGATGGTCAAACTTGACATGAGAAGATAGTAAAGAGAGACTTGAGAATCAAGGATACCCAAAAAAACTATTCCTGCATATAGGGTTGTATGAAAATCAACCCATGTGTCTGAGCCTTGACCCAGGCTTTCGTCTACTCTAACTTGGGTAATTTCCTTGGGCCCAAAAGACTTTTCGTTGTTATTGTTATTCATGGCAGACACGCCATAAGTGTTTTCGAAGACACCTGATAGCGCGATCAGTTTATTTTATTTGATAAGTTTAATACTACTTCTGTCCAGAAAAGAATGCTATCCTCTGGCTATACACAAATATAGGTACATTTTTTTTAATTAGCTTTGGAATATATTCTTACTGACGATGCCAATGAATTCATGCTCTTTTTTTTTCTGGCATATCCTTTCTACGAAAATAGATAAATTGGGAAGATAAGCAAACTGAAATGGAACATGGTTAAATGCATGTTCAACTAAGGCATAAATATCTTGCATGTCCAACTTTCCAGAAGGCATGTATCTTGAAGCTTTTAATGCTGATGTGAAGCTATATGTACATAGGCTGTTTTTTGCTTATTGAAATAAGAACAATGTTATTTTTCTAATAACAGTTACCAAGCATACTGTTACGGCAAGCGAAGCCGGCCCAGGGCCCACGTGGCACTTAGCATGTGAACAGTGCCGGATCTGGTTAGGTTAGATTGATTTGGTTTGCTTGGAAAGAGATAATATATAAATTCGGTTAGGATATTACTTAGGGGTCAATTAAGTTGTCTCTATAAAAGGGACCATCATGTATTAGTCAGAGTCAAGTAAGGAGAACCTAAGTAGTCTACGGATGAAAGGGTTCTTCCTGCTACCCCAGTCAAGTCAATCCATATCACATACTGTCTCCTATCTTTCTGGATATTCTAGTCATGTTCATATGACCATGTGTGGCGTTTATGGCCTGTCAGTATGGGTGTGATTAGTTGCCTGTATTAGTCTTGATCTGCGTTAGACCTTATGCAACACAACTCAAACCAGCATAAGCATATACAATGTCTTGGTATTTGGTTGTGCTGCACAGGCAAGTCACATTTAGTATACTTGTATTTAATTGCTTGCATTCTGCTGCATATATAGTCACCTCCATGTTCTAGTAGAGGCCTCATGTTTCTAGTAGTGTCAGGAAGATGAGGATATTTCATTTTTATGTGCCCCATGGGCTAGTGCAGATCTGCATTGCCTAATAGCCAAATCTGGCATACCAGCCAATGCTGCATTGGGCTTGCTTTGAGTACTGTGCAAACCTGCATAAGAGTCTATGTGGGCAATCAAACATGTACAAAATGCTCTGCACGGGGCTAATGTATACAACCAAACAGGCCCTATATATCTGCTGAAGAGCACGTGAAAGGGTAAGTTGGAAAACATTTTGCCAAGTCTTTCCAACTTTGACTTGAAGGCGGAGACTAAAGTGGCATGGAGGCTGCAGAAGAGTGGTTGTGAAATTAGAGAGGAAATAGGACAAACCTTAACAGTATGACAGGTTTGTGTCAGGGACTTAGGGAAAAGCAAAAATTCCAATTCTAATATCCTATTTTTTGAGGGTGATACTGATATCCTTCAGATTACAGTTAGGAAAAGGCTACACACTTGCAAAGTAGAGTGTTGCTAATGTTGTGATGGGCAAAAAGTAGTTGTAGATCCAAATTCGTTCCACGTGGATGAATGATTTGATATGCTCCCTCCATTCCAAATTATAAGACATTCCAAAAATCTTGGAGAGCCAAAACATCTCAAGTTTGACCAAAATTATAGAGAAAACTATAAAATTTTATGACAATCTACCTAAACCATAAAGTTCAGGGGATAGCGACCTTATAAGGAGCTCCTGGAGGGTCGTAGCACCAGCCATGCACCACAAACTGGCCTCCTTAGCCACATTGTATAAGAGGGTCTGAACATCAGGGCGAGCTCCTTCAAAAACACAAGCATTTCAGTGATTCCAAGGCTCCCAATCAACAAGGATGACCTGGGAATTAACTCCTTTGTGCATCTCCTTTGGAACACTTCTTAAAGTACGACACCACCAGCCATAGAAGCTACTAGTAGATTCTGGAGGCCTTAGCGTATAAGGTTTTAATTTCTGGAAGATCAAGGTCCAGACCTGCCTAACACACATGAGCTATGTCTTGAATATTTTCTTTGGCCTGGTCACAGAAGGGGCAAGCTGCTGGGCGAGCGAGGCCTCTTTTGGTGAGGCGATCCCTAGTCCAGCATCCGCTGTTGAGACTTGAGAGCAAGCCAAAGGTGAGGGAGGCCTCTTTTGGCGAGGCAATCCGCAGTCCAGCATATGTTGTTGAGAGCAAACCAAACAAAATATTTGCATTTTAGAGGAGCCCAACAATTTCAAACTTTTCTTTAAGGAGCAAATTTGATGGTCCCCTGAGAAAAAAAATGGCACATGCTGACTTGCTGCTATAGGAACCCAAATTGGTCAATTTCCACCTATGTTGATCAGCAACCTCTTGTTGCAAGGTCATCCCATCCACCAGGTCCCATGGAGGAAAATATTCATTCTTCACATTATATGACTATATTCTATGCTTCATCGTTGTGTTCTTTAGTTTATAAATGATGTAATGAAATTGAAAAAATATTGAGTTGTTTATTTGTTGAATGCTGGATGAAAGTGAATGTTGATAGCCATGGGTATGTTAACCAATTGAATGACTGAAATAATGGACATATAGACATGTTTTCTAGAGCACTGGAGTATTGGTATTTAAAACATTGGTATTTGCACAAAAATCTGACAAAACTTCTTGGGTCAACATCAGCTGATCATGATTCCATTATGAAGCTAATGAAAGTGGCATGACAAGAACGAGAACTTAAACTGGTGGAAGATAATGGAACTCAAAATTTTCAATGGCAAATATGGTGTCCGTCGTGCGTTTGTTTTCGGCTTAGATGGGTGCATGATGAGTGTGTTTGGGAGCAGGTTCTCCTTTGTACTTGTAGCAGGCGGTTTCCTCTCCTTTGAGGAGAAAAAAAATAAGGAGCCTGGATTATTTTTTTTACAGAAATATGGAATTCTCGTACTGGTTTGGGCAGGTGGGGATAGTATGTTTGTGGAATTGAGTAGTATTTAGATACTGTGTTTGTTTTAACTGAATATATTAAGTGACGATGCCTCTGTTTCAAAATGTAGGTCGTTTTTAGTTTTGCCCTAATTCAAACTTCTCTAACTTTGACCATTTTTTATAGAAAATATATTAATATCTACAGTACCAAATAACTGTGTTACGAAGGCAATATTTCATGGTGGATTAACTGAAACTAATTGGCGTACTCCCTCCATCCCAAATTATAAGGCATTCCAAGAATCTTGGAGAGTCAAAGCATTTCAAATTTGACCAATAATTATAACATCAAATAAGCATACTATGAAAGTATTATTGATAAAAAAAATATAATTATGCTTAGTTGACATCATAAATATTATTATATTATCATATAATTTTGGTCAAACTTGAGATACTTTGATTCTCTAAGATTCTTGGGATGTCTTATAATTTAGGATGGAGGGAGTAGATGTCAGTATAATTTTCTGCAAAATTGGCCAAAATTGGAGAAGTTTGGCTTTGGAGTTTGGACAAAACTAAAACAATCTACATTTTGGAATAGAGATCAATAAAGTATAGTCCGAAAGTAACAGTGTTAGTATTTGGTTATTTTGAGGAAGCAACCCATCGTTCTTAGGAGTCCTTGGTTTTATATCCGAAAATTGTTGGAAAACTGTACGACTTTGCATGATTTGGTCTTCCACAGAATGATCAATGCTAGAATGCTAGTGATATACATTGTCGCAACATACCCTTGGGCTTCTGTATTTTAAACAGTTTGCTGGAATTTGTTAATACCCACAGTAGAAATGGATGCTCCTGAGTCATAGTGATACGTATTATTTAATATTTGATGCTTGTTTGAAAACGATTATGACATTGTGAAGGCCCCATGAAGGGTTTATAATTTCAACAATAAACCAGGGAGCATGCTGCTGCTCTATACTTTGGCAAAGCATGTCTCCTATGCACTCAATTTTTCTGCAGCCTGTGTTTTGGCACTTCCCCTTGCTTAAATGTCTTGAAATTCATCACTTCCCTTTAATGCTAATTGTTTACAAGGTTATCTTCCCATATTTTTTTTTGTATCATCTTGCATTTTTTTAGATGTTCGATGCAGTAGCCTTTTCTTACCCTTTTAGACTGATGAAAATTCAGAAAAGGAAGCTCTACTGGGACAAACAAAAAAAGAAAGGGTGCTTGAACATGCCAACAAGAAAATCTGAGAGGCTAGCTAAGAGAATGAAACTCATGGCATCATTGCTCCTCACACAACGGAAAAAGATTGGAGTAGGTGAGCACTTTCAGGCAGAGGTACCTGATTGGACTGGGCAACCTTCAGGGAAAGAGCTTTCATGTTACAGGAGTGACCCAGAGATATCAAAGATGTTAGGGACTAGAATGTGGCCTCCTGAGGGTGAAGTTTATAAAACCGACATTGTAGCTGTTGGGCAGGGAAGGCCCGGATCATGTAGTTGCCCCTACCCAGGATCCTTCTTCTGCAGGAAGCTCCACACAAATGAAGCAAGAGATCACCTACGCAGTGAACTTGGTCGAGTTTTTACAATGTGTCAGTTTGATTCTATGGGGGAGGAGGTTTCTAAATTATGGAATCGTGATGAGCAACTAAAGTTTGACCCACTTGAGCAATTGGTTCCTGTTATGGATCAAAAGACATATTGGGCCGTTGTGGCAAAAAATTTTGCTTCAAAGCCCAGGATAGATTTAATAAAGTACTACCTGAACGTGTTCCTGATGAGAAGAGTGTTGACCCAGTGCAGACTGAGTCTTCTGGAAATTGACAGTGACGAAGATGAAGTGGAGGAAGAGGAGGAGGAAGATCAACCTGAAGGATCCAGCTCTCTTCAGAGGTACTGATTTCCTTCATGGCTCCATATGGTTGTGTAATAATGCAATATCTCATTATTATCGACTGCATATGTTTGAACTTCCTTTCTATATTTGGATGCTCGGTGATTGAGTTACCACTACGCATTTCTTTAGGAATAGAATTAACCGACTTCCTACTAAAGTACTGGTACTCTGGTCAGAATGATGTTCAGTTTTCCTGATTTGGTAGGTTTTATTTTTTCAGGACTCAAGATGTCCAAGACTTGAAGAAGGTGCCATGAGTTTGTTGACAACAATCTGACATGCTTTTTTGCATGTGCCCTTTGTTCAAGTTTATGCTGAGACACATCGCATCAAGTGATGCACCATTGATCTGAGTGATCGCAAGTCTAATTTTTGCAGATTATTGGTTAAGGGCTCCATTCACTTTGGTTCAGCCATCTTTTTGTGAACAGAAACTAAATCGAGTGTTAAATCATCCCTGTGCGTCTCTCTAGGCAAGCAAGCAAATCAATACTTCAAGCTCATCTGAGCCAAATTGTTTTCTGTTGTATAGGAAAATGGAACAAAAAAACTAATGGGGGAAAACTGAGGTTTTTAACCAAGTCATTATCTCATCCGCATTGGCTGACTTGTGCTCTTGGCATGACAAAGCCTTCCAGTTTGACTCTAGTTTGGTTGCCTATGTTCAGCTGGTACATCAGAATCTTCCAGATGTTATTTCTTTTGCCAATCCCTAAACTGAAAATGGTTGTACCTGTCGCTTTTGCTGCGCAGAATTTGTTGACCCCCGTAAATGATACCGCGCAGAGGCATTACAAAATTCTCCCTGTGAAGCGGAATCTGCCTCTTGCGGAATGATTTCTGTACTACATGTTTCTTTGCTGGTCAGCAAGATGCACGTGCTGCCTGGCATATTGTGTAGTCAATTTATAAGTTCCTTTTCCTACATACATATATAATTTGGTTGGCTCTAAAGAAAAGCCCTTTGATTTTGGCTTTCAACACTCGGGCAAAGAAGAGTTGATGATCGATGGCTTGATGTGGCATTATCGCATTATCTTCTAACCATCAAACGTACTATATTCGTAAATTGCAGGGGAGGAGAGAGGAAGGATACATTCCAGGGGAGGTGAGAGAAACCCTTGGCTGCATCTACGATACCTTCTCCATTTCAAATTATAATAAGATAATACTTATGTGTTTTGTTATGCATTTAGATATATAATATATTTAGATATATAATTAAAGTAATGTATCTAGAAAAAATAAAATGTCTACTAATTTGAAATTTGGAATAGAGGGAGTCAGAAAACATGATCCAAACAATAGACGGTACGTGTTCGACGGAGATAAAATGCTTGCAGACTGAACGCATACATGGCCGTCTGATTTTGCAGCCAACGGTCCAGATATAGTGCTACCTTATAAACAGTACTGCATAGTGCTATCGTGAACAGTGATAAGTGATAACCAATGCCGTGCTATCGTGAACAGTGATAAGTGATAACTTGTCTCGTTCGTTGTCTGAAACGGGCTTCAAATTTATTTGTAAAACAAGCCCACCAATTCAATTAAAAAGTCTAGGCCGTTTGCATTCCTTCCTTTAATAAATTAGACTATTTAACCTGAAATTTAATATTCCACTACTTTTCAAAGTTCACATAGTATAAGTCTATCTTAAATTCATAGTGTGGATCTCTGTAATTTGATTCTATAAATCATCAGGCTAGATTTCTACTCTACAACTATAATTTTTTTCCTTCTACACCTAAAATATTATCAGAATGAATTCAATTCCAAAGATCCAAATAGAGCATCAAGGAAAGAGAAACTGGAAACTATAATGGCTTCAAATGTTTGGTTTTTCTTTCTATTTTCACGTTTTTACTATATAACAAACTGATTCTTATATATACATAAAAAAATAAAGGAAAACTTTTGATACGAGAAACGTGAAATTCTTGGATTCCAAGTGGCGGTAGCCGCGTTAGGCATATTCTGCAGTCTGGCAGGGCTCGTTGAAGTTTTTGACGAGACCACAGTCCACAGCACAGCTCAAGCGAGACACAGACGTCACCTCCGCGCGTGCCTCTGACCATCGCGGCTTTTCTCTTTGGCCTTTGGAGGAGGAGCGGGCGGCGGGCGCTCCGCCCGGCCGCCGGGACAGCGCCCCCGCGATCCAAGCGGGGCTGCAATGATTAGGCAAAGAATTCGGAAAGGTTTTCGATCGCGATCGCGTATGAATATGATGCTCAGGTGTCAAAAGCGGGTCTTTGATCATCATAAACCCCGTCATCATGCGAGCGATTAGTGGTGCCTCCTCGAGATGCGAGCCCTCCCCGCCTGCTCGTCTCGCGCCTCGCGGCGGCGGCGGGCGCCCGTGCGCCGCCGTGTACTCGTGACGTGCGTGCGGTGGCGACTGGCGAGCATGCGTTTCTGCAGCGCCCGGGCGGCGGGCGCTGTAACTGACTATAGTACCTAGACTACACTGTATACGTACGCGACGGGCGACGGCGGCATTTTGTACTACGGCTAAGCTGCGGAGCCCGTTGCTTTTTTTCTCCGGCGCTTTGGGCAGCAACAGTAGTGTGTTGCTGTCTTGCTGGGTGATTTTGATTCCCATGCAAATACTACCAAAGTCCTATCCAGCTTTGAGGCCAGGAAAAGAAATTGTTTTTTTTCTCGTCTGCTGGGCCCTTCTCCCTGCCACTCCTCGCGAGCTTCGAGGCATGGCTGCATTGCTGCTGCTCTGCCGCTCTCTCATCTGTATCTGAAGCCTGCCTGATGAGCTGTTGTTTTCAATCCAATCCAACAAGTACTCCCTCGGTCCCTTTATACGTGTTATCCTCCATCTCTTTATACGTCGTCGTTCGAAAAACATGTCTATAAAGAAACATGATTTTTTAAAGACAGACATTTAGGGACGAGAGAGTAGTAGACATTTAGGGACGAGAGAGTAGTAGGTAGTAATTTTCATGCCAGCCGAAGCCGAGACGAGTTGAATGCTTCTGTTCCTTGTCTCTCGCTACTCGCTAGCCTGGGATTCCCATTCCCTGCTTCCTGCTGGCGTCTCCTTTCTTCAAGTCGAGACGAGAAATAGCATATCCGATGCAGGATCCCAGCTGTTCGATCGTGATCCAGTTACTTCTGCTGTCCTGTGCAGTTGGGTGTTGGCGATTTTTAGTACCGTACCGATTTTCGACTCACCGAACGCTCATCCATTGAAAGAAGGACTCCACGTGTAAAAAAAAAGTTTTTTTTTCAGCACAGTAACAACCTGCGTCGCTGCAGCCTGTAGAGGAGTAGTAAGATATACAGTATTGTACTCCTCCTAAATATCGTTCATTGCAAACAAAAGTGAAAAGTCGTAGAGAGGTAACGGGACCTGGGAGGCTGGGCTCTGGCGAGCCTGCTCGACTGCAGGCGGCTCCAGCTGAAACGGCAGCAGCATCCAGCAGTTCCCGTCCTGTATCACTTCACCAGCTGCAGGCCCAGCGTACACCTTCTGAAGAAGTGAAGAGCTATAACTACCCCCCTCCGTTCACAAAGAGTACACCTATGTTTTTTTTTCTTAAAATTTATAAAAAAAAACAGTATCACCATTTAGGCTTCTATAAATTGGCTAGTATAAGAAAATATATTCCAAGGCTGATCTATATGGTACTTGTTCGATGTTAAATGTTAGTATATTTTATTATAAAATTTGATGAAACTTACATCATTTTTTTTTTGAAAAATGAGACATAATATTTCCCAAGAGGAAAACTACACACCCCGGCCTAGTACCTCCCTCCAAATCACTTTAGGCCAATGCAGCGACTAGCGAGGACATGTCCCTATACATGCAGGCATAGCTATACATGCTCTGCTGCCGCCTTGTCCCTGTTCACGCCGGCCGACGGGGACAGCAAGTTTGTTTTTTCTCGCGAACAGCCAGAGCAAGCTGCGGGCCGGGCATACAGTGGATCACCGGCGGCCCGGCCCGGCCCGGCCTGGCCGTTGGGAGAACAAAACGTAACGTGATGCTGTAGCAACGCAATGCTAGCTACTAGCATCAATCACGCCAAAGCGTCGCTTTGTGATGCTTCCTCATCCCTCGCCACGTACTAGGGATCCGCGCCTGGAGCATGGAAGTAAGCGCGCGTCTGAGCGCAAGCGGGCGGAAAAGAACACCGATGCGATGCGGTGCGGTGAGCTTTGCCTTTACATTTTTACAGGCGAGGAGGAGGGCGCGGATCGCCCAAACCGATCGCCGAGCTCTAATTTTGGTAAAGCGCCCGCCCCTCCCCCCGCTCCGTCGTCAGGACCAAGAACGCGGATCTTTTTCCCCCCTCTGCCGCTTTGCAGTGCGCAGGGGCAGCTCGCAGCTCGCAGCTACGCTACGCGCGACGCCACGGGATCTCGAGGAGGGGGATCGGCGATCGATCGACCGATCGATCGGATCCGTCCACGCCCGCGCGCGCGGCGCCACCGTGCCGTGCCCCGTGGTCGAGCTCGCTCGGGGGATCGGGAAAGCCGAGCGAGGCGAATCGCTTCGCATGTTACCGCAATCATGAAGACGGTGGCGCACTTTCTCGTGCTCGTCGTTCCTCGCCCCGACGGACGTCCCGATCAGCGCCTCTGGCAGTCTGCCTGAGCCCTTGCCGTGTGTGTGTGCCTTTTGCGGGAAATGGCGAGGCGGAAAGGCGCTGTGGAAAATGTGGCAAACGAAGGGGGAGTCATCTTCATCAGAACAGAAAAATCCCCACCTCCCTCTGGCTTTCCGTTTGAATGCGGGACTAGTTTTGTAGGCAATCACGGCTTGCTTGAGTACGTACTGCAAGTGAGGTGACAGAACAACAGTGATTGCTACTATGAAAGTCAGTGTTGCTGTTTGCCTGATGAACCGTGCAGGCTAAACAAAATTTAAAAAGCGCCCTGTTATCGCGCTCTTCAAGTGAACAATCGGTCTAGCTAGGCACGCCGCTGCGCTGTGCAAAGGGGATGGAGAAAACCGCGTTGGCCTTTTTTGAGATTGACCCATTAAAATCGGCGAGAAGCCGAGAACGATGTGATCAAGTACAGGATGAAGACGACAGAATGTGAAACAGCACGGCTCGTGAGCTTTGCCTGCAACAGCGCGCGGTTTTGTTTGCTTATGCAGTACTAGCATCTCAGGCCCTGAACATAGATCAGCATCGGCCATTTTCTAATCCTTCAGTTCCGCCACAGGGGGTCATATTTGGAACGGTTGTCGCTCTCGGAATCCTCTCAAACAGTTATTCGGCCTGTTCGTTTGACAGGATTATACACTGTTTTGATAGGATTATGCACTGCTGACTGATTTCTTATAAGAGAAAAAACACTGTGTTCTGGTTGGATTTAAGCCGGTTGAAAAGCCAAGCGAACAGACTAATTTTCCGGAAGCCAGCGACATAAACACAAACAGTGCCCCCATTTCAGTTTGTTTAATCTGGTTATCAGACAAGGGCACCAAAGTCTTACAGAAAAACAAAGGAACAGATTCACTTGGATTCAGGCAGGCAGGCGCATCACGCACATGCGTGTCTGGCGACTATGTTGATCGATCGACCAAGGTAGTGCGGGAACAAAAGAGGAGGTACAGTACTACCGAGGTTTCTTAATTAACGTTTCTAAGCTCGAGAAGGCGACAACTCCGGTCTCCCGTCATGTGCCTAGATCGCCATAATCAAAGCTGCTAACCTCCTACAGGTCGGTCTCGCTCCTGTGGATCAGATGCGATGGTTTAGCAAGCGCTTCAGTAATCCTTTATCCTGGGTGTTTGTTGTTTCTTTTGCCAGCGGGCTAGTAGTAGCCTAGTAGGACAAATATGAAGCTGAGGAGGGACAGCGTCGTCGTCTGTGTTTTATTCTCTCCTTTGGCTGTTAGGAAACTTACCGATTTAGAGGCCCTGCACTTTTGGCCCTAAGCACATGTGGGAGCTGGGAAATGAGGATAGAAAGGAAAAGCTGGGAAAAGTGCAATTCGCCTCAACTTGTCAACAAAAGCTTCTCAGGGAGAGATGCTAATGCTTTCCAACTGCTTTGACCGGATAAGGTGAAATTGATCCAGCATCAGAAATCCATGGTGAATCTTCTAACATTCGAGTCCAAAGTCTTCTCTCATGGGCATATATTGTACCGGGCTAGTATGAGCATATTTCTTAGTAGTTACGTAATACACAATGAGCGTTACAATCCGCAAGCATCCTAATTGTCTGTCTATCTAAATTCTTGTAGGTCTTGTTTGGATGTACATGTATCTCTTTCAAACCACATGTGTTAGAATATATTTAAACTAATTTTTACTTCAATCCACCATAATCCATGTGATTTAAAGTAGATACATATGCATCAAATAAGGCCTTAAAGAGTTTAACATAGTAGCCACGTTAACATTTTTTTTAAAAAAAAATCACGTCAACGATTCATACTGTATATCACATTGATACAAAATGAGCTTTACATCAGCAGCCGTTCAAGTACAAGCATATTCTATACATATAAAAGCCTAATGTATTATACATTAATTACTTTGTACTTCTTCAAATCCAAATTATAAGATATTCTAAAAATCTTGAAGAGTCAAAGTTTAACCAAAGTTTTTGAAAAAATATAAAAATTTATGACATCAAATAGGTATACTATAAAAATATAATTGATGAAGAATTTAATGATATTTAGTTGGAATCATAAATGTTATTACATTATCATATAAATTTAGTTAAACCTGAGATGTTTTGACTCTCCAAAATTATAAGAATGACTTTATAATTGGAGATGAAGGAAGTAATATTTTAGATCATCTCAGTGTAATTTATAGAGTGGCATGTCCCTAAAAGATAAATGTCTGGAGTAAAAGGGTAAAACATGTACTCCCTCACTCTCAAAACAATAGCAGATCTCACATTTCAAGGAGTCATTTAATTCAACAAAAGATATGTGAAATAATATTTATAATATATAATAAATATCGCCGTAAATCAAGGGTGGATATATTCTTGTAATAAACATATTAGATGATACATGGTTTTAAATGGTGGGCCATAGAAATTAGCGGAAGCTTGGCCAAAACGCTATAGCGGCGCTATTAGCACGCTATTTGGCGCTATAGCGTACTAATGAGCGTTGTGGTAGTTGCTTCTGAACGCTATTAGCGCGCTATTTCGGTAGCGCGCTATTTTTTTCAGTGGATGATATCAATGTTGAAAACATTTTCTATAAAAAGTTTTTACTTCTTAAAAATCAAGAAATTTTCAACCACAACGCCACATAGCTCAATGCACTAAAATTGTAGGCACAGGAATGTCAAATTTGAATCGTAGCCGGGCACGGCTACCGTGTTTTTGTCATACATTTGAATAAATCTAACTTGATCGAGGGTAGTATTGATGCATGTGGCTTATTTTAGCTGTAACCCATGCAAAGAATAGGTTAATAAGTCGATCAATTTTTAAGCAAAATCTCCAACTAATTATGAACCAATCAATTAACTAGTCAGTTCCTGTTGGAACGGAAGTCGCGAAGGTCCCCGTGTGACTCAAGATTGAGCAAGGCGAGGATCCCCCTTCGCCAGAGGACGCTTTTTTCAATAAAACGCAACAACAGGCAGAGGCCAGAGACCTTCCGCCCATGGCGTAATCAAGACGGGCGGTAGAGTAACCTCGAGGAACATGTTGTTTTCTGTGTACAGGTACCGTGACGGCGAGAGGTCGAAGCCTCCGCTCGGCAACAGAGCCAAGACGGTAGCCACGCGAAGCCCCCAAGGCAGGTAGCAGGGACCTCCGATCCACCAAACAGGCCCTAGAGCGGACGACCAAGACCTTCGCTCAGCTGAAGATTCAAGACGAAGCCTGCAGCGAGGGTTCCCGGCGCTCGAGGGCTCGGGACGGCGAAGCCTTCGCCATACGTCTCTGAGGAAAGGAAGCGTTCCAGGAGGACTGCGTCTGCAATGACGCGTTGGGCTGGGTTAATTGGGCCTTCACCAAACTACCCCGCGGCCCAGCAGACTTCGGCGGACACGACATCCCCAGAAGACCCCCGGAGGATTTAGAGATATTCAGGAGCAGGTAGAAGGGTATTCGTGTAACGGCAGTCATCTCATGTACAATGTACTATAAAAATGGGTCACCACCCACCGTAATAAAGAGAGACAACATCCCTGAATTTTAGGGTTTCTTGTTACCTCGTTATCTACCGCCACCGCACCCGGTGAGCCCTTCAGCAATCGCGAAGGCCACCAGCACGCACCGAGCGAAGGCCTCCGGCCGAAGCCCACCTGCTCCCCGGAGATATTATCGGAGGTCCCCTTTCCACACGTAGTCTTGCATCTTGTTCGGAGGAGATCTTTTTCCAATAGTGGCGCCCACCGTGGGGCTCCATTGTCAAGCCCACGATGACATCAAAGCGAGCAATGGTAGAAGAGCTAGGCGAAGAAGGGTTAAACGAAGAAGCTCAGAGACCTCGACGCAATGTGCGTAGCACTTACGCCACAACAGACGGAACGCTCGAAGATGATGTGCTAGAGCCATCAAACAGCACGAGGCCAAGAGCAGCCAGAACAAACACACGACGAGCAACAACTGAACCTCCACGGCCAGAACGGCAGGCGGCCCCAAGAACGAGAAACAGGGCTTCGAGAACCACTCAACCTGTAGTTGAGCCTCCGCCAGCCCAAGAACCGCCTCAGAACAATGACGAGGATCAACAAGCTCCCCATGAACAAACACAGAAATAAGTCCTGCAACAGCTACAACAAGAGTTACAAAGAGCTCAAGAAGAAAGGGATCGCCTGGCCGCGGCGCACCAAGCAAACCAGAGAGCAATGCAGCTGTCACAGCAAGCAGCGGAGGTGCGTCAGCAGCTGGCACTCAAGGTGAAATACAGAGCATGCAACAGAACCAGGGCGGAGGAATACATCAACCCACAACGGAACCATACCAAATGCGACCTCCGACCAGCGAACCAACACTTAGAAACACATTCAACTTGAATACCTACAATCTGAACCACCAAAGGTGGTCATCAGAGAAGTCAAGTACTCTAACTGATTATCCAACATGGTACTCGTCCCAAAAAAGAACGGCAAGATGCGAATGTGCATCGACTTCACAGACTTAAACAAAGCATGCAAGAAAGACGCATTTCCTCTACCAAGAATCAATTCTTCGGTCGACAAAGCAGCAGGATGCAAAAGGTTCTCGATGCTGGATTGTTTTTCGGGTTACCACCAAATCTGGCTTAAAAAAAAGACGAAGACAAAACAAGATCCACAACACCCTTTGGCACATACTGCTTCGTCAGAATGCCAGAAGGACTGAAAAACGCAGGATCAACCTTCGCAAGACTGACCAAGGTAGTACTGGGACCCCAACTGCAGCGCAACATCATAGCCTATGTTGACGACATCATAGTCGTGAGTAAAAGCGCAACAGAACACCTAGCCGATCTCAGAGAGACCTTCGCAAGTCTAAGGGAAGCAGGCCTCAAGCTAAACCCGGAGAAATGTGTCTTCGGGGTAAGCAAAGGAAAAATCCTCGGATGCATGATAGGTCCGGAAGGCATACAGGCCAACCCGGACAAGACAAGAGCAATCAAGGCGATGGTTGAACCCGCAACTAGAAAAAGAAGTGCAAAAGCTGACAGGAAGAATTGCAGCATTGAACAGATTCATCTCCAGATCAACAGAGCAAAGCTTACCATTCTTCAAGGTACTAAGGGGCTCAGAAAAGTTCGAATGGGGAAAGGAGCAGTTGAAGGCATTTCAACAGTTGAAAGCCTACCTGGCAAGCGACCTAATTGTCACAATAGCCACCCTAGAAATACCCTTACTACTTTACGTAGCAGCTACAGAGCACGCAGTGAGCGCAGTGCTAACCCAAGAGAAAGATGCCGAAGGCGTCAAACACCAATACCCAATTTATTACATCTCAGAAGCATTGTCAGGGGCGAAGCTAAATTACTCAGAGGTGGAGAAGATTGCATATGCAGTCCTGATATCATCAAGAAAGCTCAAGCACTACTTCCAAGCCCACGAGATAACGGTACCCTCGACGCAACCCCTAGGAGACATCTTCAAGAATAAAGAAGCCTCCGGCAGAACAACAAAATGGGCAGCGGAGCTATCACAGTACAACATCAGCTATGTAGCCAGAACATCCATCAAGTCTCAAGCTCTAGCAGATTTTGTAGCAGACTGGACTCCGCACAAGGCGGTATCCAAAACAAATGATGACCAATCATGGACAACATTCATTGACGGAGCCTGGGAAAAGAAAGGAGTCGGAGCCTCCGCAATTCTGATCTCACCATCAGGAGTACGAACTAAGTACGCAGCAAAGTTGAGGTTCAAGGCCACCAACAACGTTGCAGAATACGAAGGCCTAGCTCTAGCCTTGGCAAAGGCAAAAAGCATGGGCGCGCAAAGACTAGGGATCAAGATAGACTCCCAAATAGTAGCAATCCAAGTAGAGAAAGATTTCACGGCACGAGAGCCGGAGTTGGAAAAGTACCTCACTCTCGTAAGAACAGCAGAAAGAAAGTTCCAAGGATTCACAGTTGAACATATACTAAGAGCATCCAACGCCGAAGCAGACGAGCTAGCGAAGGCAGCAGCAAATGGAGCCCCATTGCCCGAAGGAACCTTCTACCTAGAACTTATTGAACCTTCGACAACACAATTAACAAAGCAAGTGCTCACACTATGCAAGGAAGATTGGAGAGAACCAATCCAAAAGCATCTGAACAATGAGGAAAACAACCAAAATCACACCGAAAGAGCAAGGATAGCCGCGAGGGCGCGAAGCTATACAATCATAGACGGAGACCTGTACAAAAAAGGGGTAGTACAGCCGCTACTGAAATGCATCTCAAGCGAAGATGGAAAGAATCTCTTGCAAGAAATACATTCGGGGATCTGCGGATCTCACATAGGCTCTCGAGCCTTATCTGCGAAGGCAATACGCCAAGGATTCTATTGGCCAACACATATACAGGATGCAGAAGAAATAACAAAAACCTGCGAAGCTTGTCAGCATGTGGCACCACACCAAAGGTTGCCAGCAGCAATCATCCATCTCATACCACCAACATGGCCACTACAGAGATGGGGCATGGATCTGGTAGGATCCCTCCCACCTTCGCAAGGGGGAAACAAATTTGCGGTAGTTGTCGTGGAATATTTCACAAGATGGATAGAGGCAAAGCCATTGGCAAGGATAACCTCTGAAACAGTAAGGAAATTCTTCTAGCAGAACATTATCTACAGATTTGGAGTGCCGAGAACCTTGACAGTAGACAACGGCAAACAGTTCGATTCAGATCTATTCAAGCAATACCGCAAGAGCATCGGGACCCAGGTAGCCTTCGCCTCAGTCTACCACCCAGAGTCTAATGGAGCTGTAGAAAGATCAAATAGGATCATCTTTTCCGCCATCGCAAAGACACTGTTCAGCCTTCGCAAAGGAAAATAGATAGAGGAGCTGCCAAGAGTGGTATGGTCCCACAACACAACAATATCAAGAGCAACTGGCTTCACCCCATTCAAGTTACTCTATGGCGAAGAGGCCATGCTACCTGAAGAAGCAAACCTGCAGAGCCTGAGAGTAACAAAACACGCGATGGCCTTGGACGAAGAGTACTCCAAGGAAGCAATAGAAGGAACAAGACTAGAAGCGGTACAAAATATAGCAAAGTATCAGAAACAAACAAAAGGATGGAGAGACAACAAGGTGATACGCAAAAACATCAAAGACGGAGACCTCGTTCTCCGAAGAAAGCTAAACGCAGAAACAGCCGGTAAGCTACAACCCAAATGGGAAGGACCTTTCATCGCGAAGGCCGCGGGTCGACCGGAGGCTTTTCTCCTAACAGACAACGAAGGCAGAACGAGCACGCACACTTGGAACTGTAGCAACCTGAAGAGATTCTACGTCTGATGTAAAAACGACCGTCGCGGAAATATAAGCGAAGGTCGGCTCGTAGGTAGATCTATCTTTTTTGCATTTTACTTTCATAATTGCTTCCCAAGGCACCGTACTCTTTTCCTCACAGGGGAACCCTAAATCAAGGGTGTGAGGTTTTTAACGAGGCGGTACCTTTGTAAAAACCCTCTGAAATTATAAATAGGTTATCCCCAAAAAATTCAAAAGCAGAAACGTCGAAAGTGGTCAGCAACGAGGCCACATCATTCGACAAACTAATACGCATAGAGGACCTCCGCTACTCACAAGCTGGAAGCTGAAATAGCGGTCGGACCTCCGCGCCCAAGGGGCGTTTGGAACTCGGAAAAGTCCCAACAAATTGGGCACCGAGGCAAAAGACTGAACAAGCGGCATAACCTTCGCACCCACAAGGCGATCGAACTCGGAAAAAGTCCTGACAAGTCAGGCCCCGAGACACATGGCTAAATAAGGCCAATGTCAGAACCCTTCAAAAGCCCTGCCAAGACGCAGGCAGAAGGGGATCCCAGCATTAAATACGAAGGCCGCAATAACTCGGCTCAATAGTTAAGGCTGAACGCCTACCTAACAACTACTACTCCCCAACAGCTCTCCGCAGTAAAAACTCGAATCCAGAGCACTATAAAAGGCAGCCAAACCGGCAGCCTAAAGGAACAAGCCTGCACCCCATACCAACATCAAAGCCAACGATAACAAACACAAAACACAAAAGAGGTAGCCGAGCCAGCAGCTCAGATCTTCGCCCCTCAAAGGTCAACCAGAAACTAGAGATAGATCCCGAAAAACAGCCATAGAAGCAGGCGTTTCCTTAGAACATAGAAAGGGGGACTAAATCCCACGAATACCATGCGAAGACTCGTAAGAAGGGGGGCACCTCCTGTTAAGAACCGGCCTCCGCTTGTCTGCAATCAGGCAGTGGAACCAGCGATGGGAGATTACCGCACGAAGGCTCGTAATCTCCCCTCACACCGGTTCAAGGGACACGATCACAGCGGAAAAGCCCCCCACTACACCATCCATAGGCGCCAAGCCTTCGCTTGACAGCCCGAAGCAGGTCTTCGAGCGTCAGAAGCCGCGAAGACCAGCCCACCACACCACCACCTAGGTCGAGGCGGAAAAAGCAACGAAGGTCAGCACGCATCCCGCTGCACGGCTTCTTCATCAGAAGTGGTGGGGAAAAGGACGAAGGCACCCATGGTCAGACGCCAAGCCAACAAGACCAGAAGATGCCCGAAGCAGGTCTTCGAGCGACAAATATGGCAAAGCCCAAACCACTTCAACAACTCCCAGGTTTAGATCAAGCCTGGGTCGGAGACCGGCATGCGCGTCCCGCTGCGCGGTGTGGAAAAGTTGGGCGAAGGCGTCTAAGATCAAGAGCAAGAAGTAGCCGAACCCTTAGAATATAGAAATTAAGGCCTTCGCGCCAATTGTAGAGCAATGCAATGTGTATGTAACGAGCCCAGAGCTCACTTCTATCCAAAATATAAGCCGTCGTGGGGTAATACATCGAAGGTCTCTATACCGAATGATACGAACTCGTCTAGCGGGAACAAACCTAGGAAAGACGCCGCTAACCTCCGCCAGCACTAATCGAAATAAAAAACATCGAAAGTGGCCGGCAGCGAGGCCAAACCATTCGACTCAACGATCACACAAGAGAACCTCCACTACTCATAGCCAAAACATCTGAACAAGCGAGAGGACCTTCGTGCCCACAAGGCGTCTTGTCTTGGGAAAAGTCCTGACAAAGCAGGCACTAAGCCACATGGCTCAATAAAGGCCAACCACAAAACCCTTTAGCAGACCTGTAAAGATGCAGGCAAAAGGAGGGGGAGCCACAACATTCAATACGAAGGCCATAGTAATTCATCTCTAAATTAAAGGCACCATGTGCACCACATTCATAACTACACCTAAAACAACAGAGGAAGCGCACTATAAAACAATAGCAACCCCCCAAGCAGCATAAAGCTCAAACACACCCCAAGCAACCAAGTATCGAGTGGTCGCTCGAGAGTAGGGGAAAGGCAATGCACGCCGGAGTCTCGCCAAGTCGGCAGCACAAAAATCATCACTACGCGAAGGCTCGTAATGGCAACATCACCTCAAAGGAATCAAAGTCAAGTCGGAAAGAAGTCGTCTGTAGAAGCAACATCAGGACACGGTAAATTGAAAAGCACTCAGCCGTAAATCCTTAGAGAACTTGAGCTTTCCCTCAAGCGAAGCCTTCAACGGGAGGACAAATACCCAAAAACGCAAGCATACCCTTAGAAATATCAGGACGCGGAGGTCCAAAGAACTGTAATGAAGGAGAACCACAGTCGTACCAAAATGTACTAGCAAACAGTTCTCTTCACGAAGTAAAACAATACAAGTACAACCCGAATAAAACAAAAGGGTGCAATACATCACATGGCGCGAAGGCCTAGCACAAAAAACAAAATTACAACGGGTCTGAAGGCCCCCATCAAGCTAAGGAACGCACGAACACAGAGTTCCAGTCATCGATAGAATACAGAACAAATTCAAACAACCTATCAACCGAAGGCCATGCATAACTGGACCGCCAGTAATCCCACAGCTCGCCATCAACATAAACATCATCGCGCATCAATGTCAGAGGAAGCACGTCCCGCACAGGGCCATCGAAGGCAACCTGCGCGGGACGATCACAAGCATCAATAAGAAAGAAAACACTGCCAAAAGGCATTATATTACAGTAACAAAAGCCACCATCAGGATATCACAAAAGTTATTTACATAACCCCCATGAGGGATCATTGCGAAGGCACGCAGGCTCGACCATGAATTCTAAACTAACAATCAGTGCCCCACCTCCTCAAACGAGGGCACAGACATCTCGGGCTTCGCGCCACTATCAGCAACAGCACTCGTAGTTCCCGGAGGCACGCCAGAAGCAGCGCCAATCTCACCACCAAGAGAAGTGGAGGGAAGGTCCAGAGTTACAGGAGCAGGAGCCTCACCAACGGCAACAACACCTCCGCTCGTGCCAGCTGCAGCTTTAGACAAAGCCTGCGTTGGCAAAACATAAGCAATCAGCAAACCAGCTAATAAAAAGCACGAAGAGTCAATAATAAACTAAACAGCCGATGACTCACCTCCTAACGCCTAGCCTCCGCCAAAGTACGAGCATCGCTTCGGCCGAACTTAGCCCAGAAATAATACATAAAGTTCGTAATAGCCTTAAAAATCGGCTTCGCCATCGAAGAAGGCGGTACAGGCTGCGGGTAAGACCGACACTTCAAAGCAGCCACATGTTCGCAGCCACCATCAACCAAAGCCCTCGCAAAATTGGCAACACTAGAAATCGCTGCGAAGTCGTTGGCCTTCGCAATGAAGTTCGGAAGCTTTCCAAACTCAGTCCGCAACCAATTGAAGATATTGAGAGCTAATGAGTCATCAGGCACCGCAGGAACCAGCCCGCCAAACTCTGCCAACCCCCTTGATTAAGCATCAACGGCTGACAAACCAGCAACCCTGGCAGCCTCTAGTCGCCCACTCAGCAAGTCAGCTTGAGCCTTGAGTGTGGCAGAAGACGATCGCTCGCAATCGAGCTCTCGGCGAAGGCCCCTGGCAATGGCCTCCGCCGCCCACAGCCTCTCCAAGACAACCTTCTCACTGTCGACTGCTTTGTCAAGCTTCTCTAGAGCCGTCTTCTTGCTGTCAGTCGCTTTTTCAAGAGCGCCCCCAGCGTTTGCACGGTTGCTCTGAGCTCTTCATTAGAGGCTACGAAAGGGCGAAGATTGGCCATCTTTGCCTCTAGCTCAGCGGCCCTCGCCTGCGCGCGCTTCATCTCGGAGTTTGCAAAAGAAAGCGCGTCGCAGCTTGTCAGAAGCTCTAGAGACAACTTCTCTTCCAAAGCCGCCCCCAAGTGATGGCCCTAGAAAGAAAAGATGCAACAACAGCGTAAAAAGAAAATGACAACAGATGAAATCAAAAAGACCTTCGCAATCGCAACTAGAGGCAAGAAGCTTACCACACACTGGTGCTCCAAGTTCATACGTAGCATCTGATATACGCTGGCCTCCTTCAGGCGATCACGTAGTTGATCTGCGCCAGCGTAAAAACAAGAAGCATAAGACATCAAACTGAAAAAGGGAGTGACAACACAAAGAAGTTTAAAAAAACCTCCGGTATCCTTGTTCAGGATCCGCAAAGACTTAGCCCACGCACTTAGCGTTTCCGACGAAGCTCCAGCTGCACAGGGCAACACATCAGCCAAAAAACACACCGTAAATAAAAAAAATAGGAAGGGAGGAAAGAAGAGAGAACCCACCTTCGACACGAACACCAGTGTCAGGAACAGTGCAAAAGGCCAACCCGCCGCGCGAAGACCCTTGCCGTCAAGGCCAACACGAGCAAGGTCAACCCCCTCGGGCAACGGCTTCTCCCCAGGAAGAGGTTCAAAAATGGACCGAAGAAATGCTGCAAACATAAGCAAAGAACATATAAATATTAGAAGAAAGCATGGCAACTCCAGAAAAAAAAGAGAAAGCAACTAAAGTCGACCGAACACTCACCCAGGCCCATCTCCGTATCAGCAGCAAGACCCTTAGCCGGTGACTCTTTGCCGGCACGGCTCGTTGGAGACGAATCTGCGATAGCAGCTCTCGAAGGCGTCGGGCTTCGACGCCGAGGACTCCCCATACCCACCTTCGCAGCAGGAACGACGGCCTGCTCGGTCAAGGGTTGGGGGCCGGCAACCTCCGGGCTTTGATCCCGAGCGCCATGAGAACGCCGCGCAGAAGAAACCGACACCGTGGTCCCAGAAAAAGGAGGGTTGAACGCAGTCGACAAACCCTCCTCGGCAACAGAAGCCTCACCATGCAGCTCGGCAGACCGCGCCGAGCCCTCAACCACGGCCAACGGCGGAGACTTCGGCAGAGCAACCTCAGCAGGCCCGAATTCAGGCAAAGTCGCCTCGGGGGAAACAACCTTCGATGGCGAAGCCTTAGGGGTCGGGCCTGGCAAATAATCAAAGAATCTATCATCTTCATTAAGGTAGAAGCGCCAAGGAGAGAAAAACACCATAGGGTCAGGACGACCAAATCGACTGACGGGAGACCCACCTTCAGAAGACGAAGGGTCATAGCTAAGAAGATCCGCAGTGGCGGCCACCTTCTGAGCCCTCTTGCTAGGGACCTTCGGCCTACCGGCAAGGGCCTTGCGCTTTAAGGAAGATGGCGCAGGGCATGTAGCAGCTGGAGATGAAGCAGAAGTTTTCTGTTTTTTCTTCTTCGATTCGGCCACCAAGGTAGCAGCAGAGCTTGCAGCGTTACGCTTCTTTGAGCCGGGAGTCGGAGCAGCAGCCGACGAAGACGCCCCCTTGCCCTTCTTAGCAGCAGCAGGCACAGCAGCGGCACTTGAAGCCATCGCTTCCTTCTCCTCCGCTTCCTTTTCCTTGCGAGCAACAGCAGATAGGACCTTCGTAGGAACATGCCTCTCAATATAGTGAATGTCTAGCTGCTCAAACACGCGATTCGGCCGAGGCATTGAACCGCCGGAAGACCTACGAGGCGTGTACTCCGTTTCAGTCACCTCCCCAACAATCCCGAAGGCTTCCAATTCAACCTCACAAACAAACTGTTTGGGAGGGAGACCATCAAGATTAATCTTGAAACGGGGGAACGGAACCCCTCCTTCGCCGCCAAACACCGGAACAACAACCTTCTCAATAGTGAACTCAGGTCGCTCAAGGCCAAGAGGCCAATAGGAGGTAGCACACATCTCCTCAACAAGGTCTCGGTCGGTGGAAAAAAGACAAGCCAATGCGAAAGCTTCATCGCATGTCTTCCGAGCATCGAAATTCATATCCGACGGAACCACCCTGCTATTCGGCTTCGTCGGCTGCAGCACCGATGCATACGGATAAACAGTCTGTTGAGTGCCATTGGAGAAGTTAAGAAATGTAATAAGGGGAGTGACGTAGAACCAGAAACGAAGCCAATCCTTGTCCCACTTGTTCTTCTTCCAAAATGAGATCTTCGGCCCATCCTCACCAGACCTCCGCAGAGAAGTAAACGTACAACTGCGAAACTATATAAGCTTGCCATCACCAGTTTTCTTCGGTTGATGATGAACTTCATAGTTAGCACAAAAAGTGCCAACATTTGGGGGCAGCCCCATACGACTCGCACGCCCAGCAAAATTGGCTGAGGGCAACAACACCATTCAGGGTCAAATCATGAAGCTGAACATCGAAGGTCACCAGCATATCACGAAGAAAAGTAACCGACGACATCCGAAGCCCAGCAACAAAAAGATGTCGAAAAACGACGGCTTCGTTACCCTGAGGCCTCGCATTGTCTGCCCCTTCGACGGAAGTCGATACTTATCCACGGGAAAGGCAGAGGTCCAGACAAGGCTATCGATCATACTTTGGGTCATGAGCGAGGCACCAATCTTGAAGGTCTTGTCCTCCATTAGAGAAAACTCTTCCGCACCTACAAGTTCTCCAACAGAAACCTCCACGCTACTCAAACTCTCCTCCATATCTAGATCCGCCTCTAAAGACTGAGCCTCAGCGCTAGCCAGCATGCAATCCTCAAAGACCTTCGACCAACCAGAAGCCCGAACACCAACAAGAGCGGAGTATGGGCCAGAGAACGACGGCCAGCGAGAAGAAGAATTACTAAACGAAGCCACCGCCGAAGGCAAAATAGGGTAAGGTGGCGAGAGCAAAGGAAACTTTAGAAAGCGAGAACAGGTGAAAGCGACGCGGAAAGGCAAGGATAACACTTACCCCGACCCCCCCTTATATAGGGGGGGAGCCACCGCTTCGCCTGCAGCGCCAAGGAAGGCCAAGCGACACCTCACACCACATAAAGCAAAAGGCCCCCAACCAATGAGAACCCGACACAGCGCGGTGCGAGGGGGAAGGAGGCCCAACAGGGAAAGGCAGACCTTCGCAACTCTCGTACACTGTTTCGAGGGCCGCACCCCGCGAATGTCGGGCCAGCCCCTCAAAGGGGGAAATTGTTGGAACGGAAGTCGCGAAGGTCCTCCTGTGACTCAAGATTGAGCAAGGCGAGGATCCCCCTTCGCCAGAGGACACGTTTTTCAATAAAACGCAACAACAGACGGAGGCCAGAGACCTTCCGCCCATGGCGTAATCAAGACGGGCGGTAGAGTAACCTCGAGGAACATGTTGTTTTCTGTGTACAGGTACCGTGACGGCGAGAGGTCGAAGCCTCCGCTCGGCAACAGAGCCAAGGCGGTAGCCACACGAAGCCCCCAAGGCAGGTAGCAGGGACCTCCGATCCACCAAACAGGCTCTAGAGCGGACGACCAAGACCTTCGCTCGGCTGAAGATTCAAGACAAAGCCTGCAGCGAGGGTTCCCGGCGCTCGAGGCCTCGGGACGGCGAAGCCTTCGCCATACGTCTCTGAGGAAAGGAAGCGTTCCAGGAGGACTGCGTCTGCAACGACGCGCTGGGCCGGGTTAATTGGGCCTTCGGCGGACACGACATCCCCAGAAGACCCCCGGAGGATTTAGAGATATTCGGGAGCAGGTAGAAGGGTATTCGTGTAACGGTAGTCACCTCATGTACAGTGTACTATAAAAAGGGGTCACCACCCACCGTAATAAAGAGAGACAACATCCATGAATTTTAGGGTTTCTTGTTACCTCGTTATCTACCGCCGCCGCACCCGGTGAGCCCTTCAGCAATTGCGAAGGCCACCAGCACGCACCGAGCGAAGGCCCCCGCCCGAAGCCCACCCGCTCCCCGAGATCTCGCCGGAGGTCCCCTTTCCACGCGTAGTCTTGCATCTTGTTCGGAGGAGGTCTTCTTTCAACAGTTCCAACTAATTTGAACTAGCTAGAGCAATACCTCAACTAGTAACTAGTCAATCAACAAATGCGCCATTGCCCAAGCCCTCCAATAGGACTCTATGAGGATCACTAGACGGGCTGGGCTAGGGCTTTTCTGGGCCGGAGCTCCTGTCTATGCCTATGCATCCTTGGCCGTTTGTTCGCTGCTTCATGCAAAGTGACGTTTTTTACTACACGCGTGCAGATTATTCCCCTTATAATCGCTTTCAGATCAGGCAAATCCCGACAGGACGGACACTCGGACAGCACCTATAGATAATTGAAGGATAGTATTACTGTATGTGTGTGAGAAAGAGAGAAACTGGGTGAGCGAGCAAAGCTGTACTAAAGCTGAGAATATGACTGCAGTGCTTATATTAAAGCTGTACTTTGTGGAACTAGGTGTCTGCAAATCAGTTGCTTATATTTATGTTTGTGCCTAAGTCAAGATTATCAATCATGGTATAATATTTTTTTTCTCTCACAACAACGTAGAAATAGTATTACTCGGCTTATTAGCAGGAGAAACCATAAGCCGAACATGCTAGCTTCATTTGGTCTGCATGATCCTCAGGTGTGTTCAGTCTCTGGAAGTCTGCCATCATCGACTCATTCATATACCTCTGACAGAAGGCGCTCAAGCAAATGAAGCTAGGCATAAATAGAAGGGTAAACCAGCTAAATATGACGAGATGCCACTTCTGTCAGTGAGATTACAAGTCCATCAAACTGATGTTACTGTGCTCAAAGATAACCTGTAAAAAGACATGGAATAGCTTGGTTTCGAGCAACCGCCGTCAGGGTAAATCCCACCATCGCATTTGCGAACGCGTAGCCACGAACCCTGCAACGGCCGAGAGCTACAGCTACACAAAAAGCAAAAGGAATAGAGAGAGAGAGAGAGAGAGAGGAAGAAGACCCAGGCGAGGTGCGAGGTGGAGGGAGAGAGAGAGAGAGCAGCTGTTGAGCAAGAGCCAAGAGGCCTGCCTGGCCGCGCCGGGGCCCGTGATTCGCCTTTAACTTTCACTTTCCTCTCTCTCTCCTCACTCTTTTCACCCTTTTACCCGGTCTGTTCGATACACGCCTCTACTCCTACTTAAAACGCGAGGCCTGGCGCACCGGCAGCTCCCTCCTCACGCAGCAGCACGAGTGCAATGGTGCAACTGTACTAACCGCACAGTGACGTCGGGGGGTGGTGGGTGTGGGCGGGGGGCGGGGCGGGGGGGAGTGACGCCCGTGGGGGTGCGATGACGACGCTGCACATGGACCCGCCGGCGCCGCCCGCGCGGCGGTCGGTGTCGACCATCTGCGACCTGCACCCGGGCGAGACGTTCACCGGCTTCTGCACGGCGTGCCTGCGCGAGCGCCTCCAGGGTCTCGAGGCGTCCGCCGCCGCGGCATCCGCGCCGGGGCGCAAGTCCACATCGGCCATCCGGTCGCTCTTCGCCAGGCCGTTCGCCGCCGGCAGCTCGTCTGCGTCCGGCGGCCCCGCCGAGCCGCCGGACCTCCGGCGGTGCAAGTCGTTCTCGTGCGGCCGCGGCGGGGACGCTCTGGCCGCAGCGGCGGCGTCGGCGGCGGCGGCGGCTGGGGCCAGGGCGGACGAGCCGCAGCGGCGTTCGTGTGACGTGCGGGGGCGCAGCACGCTGTGGGCGCTGTTCCATCAGGACGACCGTGACCGCGTCCGCGACGGCACGGCGTTCGGCGCGTTGCCAGCCTCCTCGTCGACCGCCGCGGCTGCGCTCGCCGTCGACGTACTTCCCCCACCGCAGGCACCGTGCTGCATCCCTTACGATTTCTTGGACGAGGACATCCCGGTGGTCATGGAGCCCGACGAGATAGTCCCGGTGGTGGATGAAGACCCCGTCGTCGTCCCGATGGACATTTCCGGCGAGGTGGAAGCCGAAGGCAATGCCGCGGCGGCCCAAGGAGGTAAGGCCATCAGGGATCACATCGATCTCGAGTCGGCGCAGACCAAGAAGGCTTCGCCCAAAGACCTGAAGGAGATCGCCGGGAGCTTCTGGGTCGCCGCCTCCGTGTTCAGCAAGAAGTGGCAGAAGTGGCGGCGCAAGCAGAAGCTCAAGAAGGAGGCTGCCGTGAGCAAGGCCGCGGCAGCGGCAATGCCCCCACCGGAGAAGCCCTCCAAGCCGTCATTCCTTCGCCGAAGTCGCCTCCGTGGGGAGGCAGGCTCCGAGCTCGCCGGTGGCCGTCGCTCGTGCGACACGGACCCGCGTTTCTCCCTGGACGCCGCGCGCATGTCCATCGACGACGCCGGTTTCTCATGGGACGAGCCCCGCGCGTCCTGGGACGGGTACCTGTTCGGCGCTGGCGCCGGCATTGGTCTCGGGCGCGCGCCTCCGCCGCTCTCCCGCCTCCCTCCCATCCTGTCTGTCCTGGAGGACACACCGACCGACATCGTCGAGCGCTCCGATGGCCAGATCCCCGTGGAAGACGACTTCGACCCCGAGCCGCCAGGTGGGTCGTTGCAGACCAGAGACTACTACGTGGACTCCTCCAGCCGCAGGCGCCGGAGCCTGGAACGTTCAAGCTCCGTACGCAGGCCGTCCTTCGAGGTCACGGATCCAAGGCCAATGCCGTCGGCGGTGAATGGGGGGATTGGGAGGGAGTCCCCAATCGGCGGGTCCGAGTTCTACCACTTCCACCACGCGGAGGACCTGCTGGACCGCGGCTTCAGCTCCAACTCGCTCATCGAGGACATCTCCGCGAGCCTGGAGGCGGCACTGTCCGGCCCAACCAAGAAGCCGCGCCGGTGGCGCAAGGCGTGGAGCCTCTGGGGTCTCATCCACCGGCGCGCCGCGGGGCACAGGAGCGGGGGCCCGTCCGACATCGCCGACCGTTCGTTCTCCGAGCCGTGGCCGGACCTGCGCGTCCGCGGAGCCAACCCCAAGATGCAGCGGTGCAACAGCAACCTGAGCGCGCGCAGCTCGTTCAGCAGCAACAGCGGCGGGCTCGGCAGTTCCAGGCGCAGCTACGTGGACGCCAACGGCCACGTGAGGAGGAGGGAGGAGCCCTCCCACGCGCAGGCGCAGGCGCACGCGCAGCTGGAGCGGAACCGCAGCGCGCGCTACTCGCCCGGGCGCGCCGCCGCGGACAACGGCATGCTGCGGTTCTACCTGACGCCGATGCGGAGCGGCAGCGGGAGGCCGCGCGGAGGCGGCCTGCCGAGCAAGGCTGGGCCCGGGCGGCCGCTGGCGACGCAGTCGTTCGCGCGCAGCGTGCTCCGCCTGTACTAGAGGCAGGCTACGGCGTCAGTCCAGGTTCCTTTGCCCATCTGCCTGCATGTTCCTTCGCCGTCCAAGGAGGAGAGTCTTCTGGTTCTGGGTTATAGCCATAAAAATCTTCGTGTATTGTAATGTACTGTAATCTGTTATTTTTGTTCATTTTGGGGGATTGGATAACACGCATCGCATCTCGTCTCATAATTTCCTCTTATGTGCCCGCATCTCTCATCATCTAGCATGTCGAGTCAAGAGGTTTTTCTCCGTGAGTTATTATTGTAGTTCCATCATCAGCATATGGAGTACTAGTACTTAAGTATTTATGAATGTGACCGTGACTTTGTCGTCAATTTCACAACGGTTGGACCTAAATTTGGAGGGAAACACATTCTAATTCTGTTGTCGGCCCTCTCTATCCAGAGCTCCAGACACCAGCATCACTTTGTGTCACCGGTGCGGGCCCCTGCCGCCGGTCACACTCGCTTGCTCTTTTGGACCGTGCGAAATTCCTTCCCTTCCCACGGAGACGGAGGAGGCACAGGTTTGACACGGGCACGACGTAGCGGCGGCCGGGCGAGGCGAGCACGGCCATGGCCATGGCCTCACCAACGCGGCTCCGACACCGGTGGTACTAGTCTCGGGCCCGTCTTCTGCACGTGATTGGTCCTTAAAGGAGGTCGTGCTTGCCGCCGCCTCGGAAACCGTTAAAGGCGGCTCCTCCCGCATTCCTCCTCCGGCTGGCCCGCGGCGAAAGCAAGGGCTCCACGGTTGTCGCCTCGTCCCGGACGTCGCCCTTGTTTCCTAGTAATCCTATCGCTAATCGTCTCCTAGTTGCTGCCTGCCAATTAGGAGTATCTCAGAGTCTGCTGTTGCTGGTCTTGCGTCGCGCAGCGGTGCCCACCGGCCGTGGCTGGCTGCAAGGCAGCAGCAGCACACAGGCGTTCTTGGGCCGGGCCACCGCGCGGATCCATTTGTATTCTGAACGTGTGTCGCTCGGCTACATACATACAGGCGCGTCTGGGCTGTGTGTGGGGGGTAGTGTTGCGCCTGATACAGAATTCAGAGGTCAGACCGATGTTCGTGTCCACAAAGTGATTGCCATGGTTTTCTTTCTCGTCCTCCAACGAACTGGCAAATATGAAAAAACTTTGTAAAATTAGGAGGCAATCAAGGACTGAGCCTCCGATCATTATTAGCGATGCGTAGATTTGTCACATGGCGGCGGCCTTGATATGGAATGAGAATGATTGGGACCACACAAATCTCTGTTACAGTACTTGTTATATACAGTCATCATCATCGTCATCGTCATTAGCTGACCCAAGCAAGCAAATCAGCCATCGGAGCACATCACACCGTTAGCAACCACGATGCTACTAAAATCATGCCCCATGCCGGCGCCCGAATTGCAACGAGCCACCTGTGTAAACCAGGCAGCAGAGCAAGCAAACCCAACAAGGCTCTGTGACCTGTCTGCGCTGGCCGGTAGTAGTAAAAAACGACCGCGCTGCAGCCTGCAGAGCACCGGTCAGTCGGTCACAGGCGGAATCGCTGTGGAATCGCACCGCAGACCGCCACGCATGATGGCAGCGGAGCGGGCAGCAAGCACGAGGCCTACTCCAGCGCCGGGGGTGTCAAATAAAGCGTGACGGACGGACGGACGCGGACCGGCGCGGCCCTCCTCGGCAGGCGGCAGGCGTCGCGTCGCCGGGATCACATCGCCGGCACTGCCCGCGCCGTACTACTACTACCCCGCCGGTGCCCCGAGGGGAGAGGAGCGCGGACATCTCGCGGACCGGGAGAACACGAGGCGCAGGCGACGTCTTGCCATTTAGCGTGGCACTGGTACCGTGCCCTGGCGGTGTCTCCCTCTGCCCCTACCGCGCACAGCCTCGTCCTCTTTTGGTCCTTTTTTTTTGTTGTTGTTGCAATTGCATTTGCAGTGCGACGACGACACTGACGGCGGCCGGTCACCTCCGTCGCGCCATGGAATGTGCCGCCGTGTGCGTGCTTTTTTTGGCGGACGTATTAGGCACGTAGCCAGACACCGCAGCTGCATGGAATAGAGATGTGCTTGCTGTCGTCCGTCGTAGACACGTGACAGGGCCTGGAGGGAGCCTAGCTCACGACGAAGTCACACGATATTCGACCATACTAGAGTACTGCTAAACATGACACGGCTGCAGTGCAGGCTGCACGTACTACTAGTTTTCCTGTCGTGGCTAGCAGGGGGTACCGGGACTGCGTCTGCGTGTGTGTACTCGACGATCGATCCATCGATTGTGCAATCAACCTGAGGCCAAGTGTTGTAGGAGTACAACGTAATACGGTACGTTTATGTTTACTGGACGTGGACGGTAACCAAGCTCTAGCCGGGGCGTCGTTCACGATGGGAGATATGGAGATGGCCTGCAGGCCGTCTGGCGAAGGCTGCAGTGAATCAGTGTACCTTTTGTTAGGGCATGCACCTGCAGTCCCTGTGTACGTGTGCCGACCGGAGCGGACCATACCATGAACGGCACTGTAGTCCCGTGTGTCAAGCTGACCCTGCCGCGTCGTATCATGCGTCCATGGGTTGTGGAAGAACGGGACAGGACACAGGAGGCGGATGGTCTCGAATCAGGATTGGTACTAGTCATCTCATCACTAATCAAGTTTGCATGGTCTCTCAATCAGGGTTTTTCAAACCGGTCGGTAACCGCGATTACCGATCGGTTACCGACAAACCGCCGCCGAGCGGTTTCGGTACCGGTTTGAATTCAAATTTCAAATTTGAAAAAAAAAATCGAAAATGCTGAAAAAATTCCTAAAAATAGTTCTTGATTTATAGAGTCGAATGGTGTATAATTTTTTCAAATTGGAGTTCGTTTGCTATTTATTTTGACGTGTACAAGTTTGAAAAAAAAAGAAAAAGGATCTTTTCTATTTTTTTCCAAACTTGTACGCGTCAAAATAAATAGCAAACGAACTCCAATTTGAAAAAAATTTGCACCATTCGACTCTACAAATCATAAACTATTTTTAGGAATTTTTTCAGCATTTTCGATTTTTTTTTTCAAATTTGAAATTTGGTTTGGGGCGGCACCGTCGGTAACCGCCCAAACCGGTCGGTAACCGGCCCTAACCGATCGGTTACCGGTCTCAAACCGTTTGAACTACGCCGTTTGAATTCAAAATGATTCAAAATGCAAACCGTTCGAATTTGGAGCGGTTTGGAGCGGTTACCGCGGTTACCGACAAATCGCCGACGGGCGGTTCCCGACCACCGGTCGGGTTTGAAAACCCTGCTCTCAATGCCCAGAGCCGCAAATAAACCAAGCGGCAAGGGCCTTGTCGATCGACGTACACGTAGTCTACGGCTCTAGTACTACTGTTTCTCTTCGACGACAGCCCACTCCATGGACATGGAGTGCTGTTCCAGTATGGCAGAACACACTGACCGGGACATGGACTCTCTGTTGCAGAGCTATTCCATGCATGACAACATCGAAAAGAAATAAGGCTGCAGGGCCGGAGGTTGCCCTTTGAGAGATGAGACATGCAGACATCCGATGACACGAGTGTTGAATGCATGCACGCACATACAGTCAGTATAAAAATTCCCGCATTGATGGATCGCGGAACGTTAGTTTTGAGTGATTACGGAACTTCCCGAGATGGATACGTACGTCCGTGGCTACATACCACGTTACATGTGACTGTGCATACAGTACAACCGTATACTTACATCACAGTAGTGTTCTACAAGATTAGACTGACGTACGTGGGAGATGCGCAATAATTTAACAGTCCTCGTCACGTAGAGACTATCAAACCTCGGACGTGGAATAGAAGTAAGCAATAATTATGGGATTTGCTATTTTCCCCTGAAAAATTGTATATGTTCAGGCAATGGCTGTGAAGTATTAAGATTTGAATTGACAGAAAATATACGAATCTCGAAGCAAGATCAAAGGACAATGTTGTCGCCTGAACAAAAGATAGATTTCAGGCACCTGCTATTTAGGAAATGTGAATGATTATTTGAGTTTTATGCACCCATCAATTTAATTCCAAAGATTAAGCTGATAAGGAGAGATGGACAATTCATTTATCCTATACTGCAGCATCTACAAGTCCATCTGTATATGCATCACCCGATTGGATTCTAGTAATTCAGAGCCATTTGGCAGAAAAAAAAAAAGAACTTTTCTTTCTTTTGCGAGCATTCGGCAGCAAAAACTTTAGGCGGCAGCGCCGACCTTGGCGCTGGCGGCGAGCCTGGACGAGCCGTAGAGGGTCTCCTCGAACCGGATGATCTCGTTCTTGGAGCCGTAGGCCACCTGGGTCCGCTCGTCGAGCTCGTTGATCACCTTGTCCAGCACCGACTGCTTGCCGTCGCTGCTGTGCCCGCCGGCCTTCTCTATCAACAAGCCCAGGGGCGCCACCTCGAAGAGCAGCCGCAGCTTGGCCTTCGCCGTGGGGGACGTCACGTTGGTGAAGATGCCCTTCTCCTTCACTATGATCTGCGTCATCGATCACAGGCATCATGCTGCATGCTGGTGGTCACGCAAGTTCTGTATACTGAAAGTAGCATCGGAAAGGACCTAAAGCGAGCAGGAGGTTGGGTCACTGTAGGGAAGGGAATTGCTGTGTTGCTTGGCGTGGCCTTGCTTAAAGCAGACGCTGGTACAGCAGCTCAACAGTCACTACTAGCATATACTATGGGCTTGCAGTAACACTACAGTCCGAGACATTCACTGGCAACACCAAACCAAATTCTTGTTCTCAAAAGTTCCCCTAGCTTGCCCTCTCTGAAATTTGGTTTGTTTGGTGCATGGTGTTTCGTGTAGAATTGAAATTACAGGTTAATCATGGCATTGTTCAGGTTTTGAATATGTCCTCCTGAGCTACTGTCATGCCATTTCAGATTATCATACTACAGTCTACAAGTGATAGTGATCCGAGTAAACGGGTTTTGTTTTCTGTGTGGTTTGTCATTATGTGTGAATTTGAGTTGCAGAGGTTAAAGATTTTGGTGATATATACCTGGTTGACATCGGGAACCATTCCTCCAGTGTAGCGCAATGTGTACTTCTCCCTGACGTAGTAGTTGATGAGCTGAGGATACACATATTATACCACCGATTAGGCACAGAAAGTCGTAGCAGATACTAAAAAAATTCTAACAGTAATAGTAGCTAGAAATGGAGTACCTTGTCGTACTCAGGGTTATCGAATGTTGCCCTCAAGTTACCAGGAGAGAACATCTTCCCTTCCCCAATGGTCGTGGTGTCCTTGACATGCTGCCATTTACCTGCAACATTTTTTAAGGTCTCGATTAACACCTGGTACATGGTACACTGCAGCTCTGCAAAGCATCAGTGGCCAATGGCTGAAAATTCAGGCCCACCTTCGTCAAGGAGGAGGAACTCGTGTGTCCCAGGGCAGTCCTTGAGGGCGACAATGTAGGTCGTGCGAGGGCCGTAGATGCCCATCGCGGCAGCGACCTGGTCGCCGCCGGTGACTCCGGTCAGCTTGTCGCCGGGCCAGACTCCGAAGATGGTTCCGACGGTGAAGTTCGTGTCAACGATGCTGGAGCCGTCAAGGGGATCGAATGCAACGCTGAAACCACCTGCGAGGTGTGATGACAATCAGGCCGATCTGAATCGCGTACGTACTAGGCTTTAATTCCTCAGCTGTTTTCTGCATATCCAGAGCTACGGTCGAAAAGAATGTTTTACATGTTGCTGTTTCGGCGAGGTGCAAGGCTTGAAAGCCATCGGCATATTTCACATGTCGCAGTTTGGTGATTAGAAAGCATCTAAATCTAGAATCAAAGCAGGCAGCATGCTAATTTGGCAAGGCATACTGCTGTTGATGATTAGCATTTACATTTCTACAGTGTTCTGAAGATGAAGAAGAGAGCATATGCTGCACTGCACTGAAGGTCTGCGCTGCTGAGCACTGCACTAGTAGCAGCACTGCACTGAAGGTCTGCAAGACTGCGACTCTCTAATTAAGTATACAGAATCTCTGTTTTCCAATTTGAGTTTTGTCATCATATTACAATCAGTGGATGGTTTGGTCACACACAGTGAGGAGAAGAAATGGCAGTGGCAGTACCTTCAACTGGGCCACCCATGTCCTGCAGCTCGGGGACTTCCTCAGAGCACGCATACTTGCACACATGGGAGTACTCCAAAGCCTGCAGGCAGAGAGAGCAGGCAAGCATGAGCGGATTGAATGAAATGAAATGAACCATGACGTAGTACAGTTCAGTGCGAGATCATATCATCATTCGTTTCACACCTCAAAGAGGAGCTTGTTGGCGAGCATGTCGACGGCCAGCTGCTCGTCGCCGAAGGAGTTGACGCAGGCGGTGCCGCCACAGGACGCCGTCCGGACCTTGAACGCGATCGTCCTCATGGCCTCCCCCATGCAGATGAGCAGCCTGATGAGGTTCTTGTCCGGCGTCGCCTTGGTCAGGAACTCTTCCTGCCACACCACACCACACCACAGACCCAACCCATCATGCGGCAGCGTCAGCTTCGTTCTTTCTTCGCATGCCCTTGAACTCGATCGATCGATCGATCGGTCTCCCAACGCACGCACACAACTTTTACTGACGTAGTACGCACCAGGCTGTCTCCGATCTCGCACCGGGTGTTGAGCGCCGCGCGGCTGGCCGCCTTGGACTGCCTCGCCGAGAGCGGCCGCGCCGTGCTCACCCGCACCGACTCGCCGTAGAACGTGGTTGGCGGCCTGGACGCCTGCCGCACGTACGTGTGGTTCCAGCCATCAGCACAGCGAGCTACTAAAAGCTTGCGCACGTGCGCGACGAGCTGCTGCTAGCTAGGAGTACTTTCCACTACATACAGTCGCGATATGAAGGGGCCGTGCCGTGCCGTACGTACCTTAGGCCTGTAGGACTGGGAGAAGGACACGGCGGCGCAGCAGGCCGGGGAGCGCGTGGCGACGATCTCCATTGCTTTCAGGGTGCGGTGGCCCGGGCGCTCGACGACGGCGGCAGGGCCTAAACCTGATGGATGCTGCTGAAATTGTCTGCGTGCGCTAACGTTTGGTGGTGGTCGTCGGCTGGTGCCTGCAACTGGAGTACTAAGCTAGCTAGCACGGCGCGGAGAGGAATGGATCACACGGAGGATGCACGTCTGGACAAGATAACCCGGCCGCCGCGGTGGCGCCATTTGGAGGTGGAGAAGATAGAACGGCTGCGGTGCACGGTGGCCATTCGTGGGTTGTGTGGCCATGCCGAGACGAGCCACGGATCGGACGGGCCTACGCACTCCAACCGCAAATCAGGCCCGTTTCCCCTTGGGTCTGGGATGTTTGGGTCTGGTATTCAGTTGTCGTATGTATATACGATGTATGGATCTTTTTATGAGCTGTTTGGCTCTGGTATTGAATTGTCGTATATACGACGAGTACGACAGTATCGCCATATCGATACGGATGCTTTTCTGAACTTGTTCAGTGTGATGTTTCAGTCGGTTCTTTGCAAGCATTTTGCTGCTTATATAAAAACTTGGAGCATAGCCTTACCCACACATGCATTGCCAGTTGACATCCTTAGCAATTTTGAATCACGTCTTATATTAGTATTTAGGTCAGTTTCAGTGGTGTTTTTATCTCCCAATTTTCAAGATTGTCATGTGTTGCAATTAATGTAGACAAATTTCATGTAAGCGAATTTTTTTTATATATTTTTCTTCATTTATACGTATGTTATGTCAGTTTATTTAATGGCACAAAGTTCTTAGAAAACTTCCACTAAGACTGCAGACGCTCAACACGCACGTACACCCATTCCTATGAACACACGTAAGCGGTTTTAATGCACGAGCATGAGCTCAAACCTGCCCCGACAAAATTACAAGGCGTACTGGTTATTAAGTCCAAACAAAATGTTTGACTTGGGCCTCACAGAAAACTGGTTCGGCTAAGGCAAAAGCAAGGGCCTGAATGGAGTTTGGACTACAGCCCAATCGGAATAAGAACTATCAGGCCTCTAGGGAACTAGTACCACAATATCAAGTGAAACCCTTACTGTTACGAGTTCAGGATCTACGTAAACAAATAAGTGTGTGGTAGGTGACCAATTTTAAGGGCACTTTGGAATGCAGGAATTTTACAGAATTTATATAGGGTTTTCAGAGGAAAAAAACGTAGGAAAGAGGAAAGTTTCTTTTGTTCCAAAGGACCTTAAAGATTAAAATTTGTTAACTAGGCCTAAGTTTCATGGGCCCTAATCCTAGAGGCCTTTATTTCATCCGGGATATAGAAGTCACCAAGGCCCTCGCATCTGACACGTCACGCCACTCCACCAACCCACTTGAGCAGGATGCCAGGATCACTTCCACTCCGCGGCTCCCCCTTGCCCCGTGACTCCGCGACGGAGAAGAAAAACCATGGCGCCTCCCGGCCAACTGCTCCCCTTGGCCCGACCACCTCCGCTCCCTCCCGTCCTCTCCAGCCGCCGCAGCCGGTGCCCGCCTCCCGCCCACGCGCATGCCGGAGTATCGCCTCTGCCTCCGTGGCGGGCCCACCGCCTCCATGGCCGCTTTATGCCTTCTCCCCAGCTGTTCCGGGCTCCAACCTGGCCCCCTAGTGCTCCAACACCTCCAGGGGTTTCGGCTGCCGCACGAGGCGAGGCTCAGGCGGCTGCGGTGGTGGAGTTCGTGACGTCGGAGAGGGTGAAGGTGGCGGCGATGCTGGGGCTAGCCCTCGCGCTCTGCAACGCCGACCGCGTCGTCATGTCCGTCGTCATCGTCCCTCTCTCGCAGGCGTACGGGTGGACCCCGTCATTCGCCGGCGTCGTGCAGGTTCCTAGTTTTCTCTTATTCTGTGCGATTTTTGTTTGCTTCGCCTGCGCTAGTGGCTTACTGACTAGCCATTCTCATTCGAGTGTCTGGTTTTCAGAGTGCTCAATTGCAGTAATCACCGTTTTAGTGATGTGGTGTTAGAATAATTGGTTGAAATGATTAATTTTAAGTGAAAGCGTTCTTACATGGCTCGATTCTCGAAATGACATGTCTGCAATGTCATATTATTTCATTTGCTCTACAAACATAGCAAAACTAATACTAAATATAGTTGATAAGGTTTGAATTTTCACTAGAAAGCTGTGTAGCACTCATATTTCCGGCTTATTTCTCAGTCCGGCTGCTGTAGGGAAGTAAATTACGTAACATTACACATAAGAAAGTAAGGGCATGAGTTTGCCCATCTTGTTTGATGAATATCCTGATGACATCATGTTTTTGGCACTGCAAACAGTCATCCTTTCTTTGGGGATATCTGATGTCGCCGATAATTGGTGGAGCACTTGTTGACTACTATGGTGGAAAACGAGTCATGGCTTATGGTGTAGCATTATGGTCCTTGGCTACGTTCCTGTCTCCTTGGGCAGCTGGTCGATCTATCTGGTTGTTTCTCTTTACCAGAGTCCTGCTGGGTATTGCAGAAGGAGTGGCACTCCCAAGCATGAACAACATGGTGTTGAGGTATCTACCTTTGTAACATTATTCCTTTTGATTACTTCATGTCCAACTTTTTCCCCAAAGAAAACATATTGTTGTTTTGCTGTGGGGATTTCTGCTAAGATTTATGTAAAGTGTTTGTATTGGCCCTTATATTACAGGTGGTTTCCTCGCACAGAGAGATCTAGTGCTGTGGGTATTGCAATGGCTGGCTTTCAGCTTGGCAATGCCATTGGGTTACTTCTTTCCCCAATTATCATGTCACGAACTGGAATCTTTGGACCTTTTGTGATATTTGGATTATTCGGATTTCTGTGGGTGTTGGTGTGGATACCGGCTATATCTGGCACACCAGGCGAAAATGCACAGATATCAGCATATGAACTGGAGTATATAACCAAAGGCCAGAAATTGGTGAAATCTCAAATTGGAAGTGAAAAAACAAAAAAAGTTCCCCCTTTCAGTAAACTGCTTTCCAAATGGCCAACATGGGCTTTGATTTGTGCAAACGCCATGCATAGCTGGGTACTTAACATCTAAGTTTTCATCAATTCTTTGTAAGATTGTGCCACAGGAAGACACATTTTAGGGAGTAATTTTTTTGTCTCATGATTTTTTCAGGGCTATTTTGTTATCCTTTCATGGATGCCAGTTTATTTCAAAACAGTAAGCCTTCACTCTGCTTCCATGTTCTTTGAATACGTAAATTACTTTTCCCAGTATTCAACTTGATATTGCTTTTGTGGTGATCAGATATATCATGTCAATCTGAGAGAAGCTGCTTGGTTCAGTGCACTCCCTTGGGTGATGATGGCAGTTTTAGGCTATGTGGCTGGTGTTGTATCGGACAGGCTTATTAGAAATGGTACAAACATTACTTTAACACGGAAGATAATGCAGGTATGTTGCTTCAACAAAAATAGTAGCATAACAGTCAGGAATGTTTTCATTTGTTTTATTCATAAAATGATCTTGTGCACCTCTCCACTCTTACCAAAAGTGACATGCTTCCTGATATGCTGCGGTCTATTAATCATAAGATACAAAAACCAAACATGTTAAGTGTACACTTCCTGTTGAAGTTAATTTTCATCAATATTGGCTTCTTTTTGGTTTTGTCATTTCAAGTGTACACTTCCTGTTGCATTAACTTTTCTTCCTGACTAGTGACTTTTCATTCTGCAGTCGATTGGCTTTCTGGGGCCAGGTATTGCTTTGCTCTGGCTGAACGCAGCAAAGAGTCCAATCATTGCTTCAGCCTGGCTTACAATTGCTGTTGGTTTGAAATCCTTCGGCCACTCAGGTTTCTTAGTAAATCTACAGGTACTATAGTTCAGTGATAGAACAGACACTCATTCTTCTCAATTTGGACCTTCTTTTAACCATCTGATACATATCATTTTTAAAACATATCAGGAGATTGCCCCACAATATGCTGGAGTCCTACACGGTAATAAATAGTAAATATGTTCCTTGTGTTAGCTATAGATTTCCATTTTGTTGCATTAACTAACTTTAATCTACAATTGTGCTGTGACAGGAATGTCAAATACAGCTGGGACATTTGCTGCCATTCTAGGAACTATTGGGGCAGGATTTTTTGTTGATCGGATGGGTTCTTTCCGTGGATTTTTAATATTGACATCGCTTTTATACTTCAGCAGTGCTCTTTTCTGGATGTCTTTGCTACGGGAGAGCGTGTTGATTTTGATGGCACTGGCTAGCAACTCAGAGGAACTCTGCGGTTTTCTATCCTTAAAACACAGAATGCTGATTCAGGAAAGTGTTTTACCGCCAACCATCAGAAAGTTATTTGCACCTGAAGATGAAAAACTTTAGTTACGACTGTACAGTATTGGGTTACCTTTTAAAGCACACAGTGAATTTATCCTGGAATCTGAATATCAGCGATGGATAAACACATGGAACCGTTTCTATAGATCCTTTCCCATTTTCTTGGAGGGATAGTCCCTGTTGATGTAACATAGAATAAATAACAGGGCAGGATGCCAACCATTAATGGCACCGAGAGTAGTAGAGAACTGAAACTGATTTGCAGGCTAGTTAGAAAATGGGAACCCCAACCATTAAGGAGCATGGGTTTGAAAAACATGGGGAATTTGGTGTAAATGCTACGGAAAGTTGTGGCCTTTTAAAATTGTTATAACTTATGACTTTTGTTTACTGTCAATTCCCCTTCTTTTATCTTTTAAGTATATAGTGAATGCAGCAAAACAGGGAAATCCTTGATGGGGAGCATAGAAGGGTCTTTACATTGATGAAAAAAATTGAAAACTTCAGATACAATGCTATTCAGTATTGAGAATTAATGTCAGCATACCATACATCGATGTCTGTAGAGATTTGGGATCTAGAAGAAAATGTTCTTGGACGGCTACTAATAAGGATGTAAGGGATACCCAATGGATTTGGCTGAATAGTTTGGGAGCAAAGTTGCAAAAGTTGGAGCAGAGCAGTCCCAAATAGACCCTGGATTCGGCTGAATAGTTTGGGAGCAAAGCTGTGAAAGTTGGAACAGAATAGTTCTAAACAGGCTCTTAGTTCTTTTCTCCACCTAAATGCTAAATTAATTAGGTGGCATGCCACTCTAGTTTATTTTAAGTTCTGGAATCATTCTAGTTCATTTTATCAAGTTCCGGAAGGACCAATAACCCAAAATATGAGAGACTTGCATCCCTATCCATTGACCTCAGCACTCAACAGTCTGACATCAAGAGAACGCTTCAGAGGACAGGCCAAAGGACTGTCATATGGTCCATTTCCTCTCTGGCAGTGGAATTGTAAACATAACTACTTTGACATCCTCTACCAATTAAATTATTGTAAACAGTAGTTGTCATACGTACATTTACTCCTAAGTCATAACTCATAACCCCATTGGCTTGACCTGAAAACCCCATTTCAACCACCTTTTTATGATAAAGATGTATGCACCCAGTCAAATTTGAATCAGTCCATCCTCCATCGCCTGCAAGTCTACAAAAGCTAAGAATCAGAAGAACATGGTACCTGATTATGCACGAGCAGCTGTTCGTCCCATCTTCGAATCCCATCAGCCATGCAGGCAGCACGCAACCGGACATCCCCAACCGACCATGGAGGTTTCTCTGGATTCAACAGTGAGTTTCAGTCAGATCCTGGGTTCTCTTGGGCTTCTACCTATACACCTCGTTCCCGTATGGTCAACATGAAGGCCAGGAGCTCAATATCATTCCGGGAAAGAGTTACTGCAATTTTAGGGTCATGGGCAAACTGCTTCACTCCTCGATCTGGAATCAAGGAAGCCCATGAGAATCCTCCAATTGAGCGCCAGGATGTGTCTGCTAGTCCCAGTAAGCTCACCTTCCTTTCTTCATTCCTCTGCCATGTTCCTTTCTTCATTCCTCTGCCATGTTCCTTTCTTCATTCCTCTGCCATGTAGAAGCTGAGTTGCTGCCTGCGTAAATATCTTAGTTACTAGTACTTACTAGCTAGTCCTGAAACGACTTTTGCATTAAAAAGGAGACGCGTATATTTACCTCGTCAAATGAGGTGCTTCAGGTCTTTTAACATTCTATAGAAGAAACGATTTTAATCATGGGTAATGCAAAATTGTGGCATAAATCAGCAATAACTGATAAGGAGTCCACCCTAATCGACCTTCAACTTATGGGTCACAAATATCATGATACAGCCTGATGTTTAGTCAACCTACCAGTAAATTTGAGCTTACTCAGACTTCTGATCTATCTGAGGTTTCACTGCCACTTCCTGTTTCCAATTTTCACCTAATTAGATAATCAGAATTCAAACTCGTTCAATTTAGCATTGTCTTCAACTACATTTCTAATGGCATGCTTGTGGTCAATCATGAAGCTTTACGTTCAAGTTACAAAACTCAACAGCGCCCATATGACCATATGTGGTCCAAAACAAGATATACATAGCTGCTCAATGATGAATACACGTTGTGAGGATGTGTTCTTGGTGAAACTGCTCAACTATTAAATCAAAGTTGAGTCCAATTAAGATGGATTTTCAATTGTTTCATGCAGTCTCCAGAATTTCATCGACAAGTAGCACAAGCAATAATATACATAATATATCCAGGCATAGAGGTGATAGCAGCCAAACAAAGTCCTGGCAAGAACAGTTCTCGTTTCAGGAAATTTGCCAGGCTACTTCAAACTTTAGTGAACAAAACAAAATTGGGTTAGGCAATTTTGGCACTGTGTATAAGGCGAAGCTCAGGGATGGATCCATCATAGCTGTAAAAAGGGCTACTAAGGTTTGTAGGTGAATATTCCTTCAACAGAAGAAATGTTGTACATATTTACTACACCGATTTAGTTGCAGCAATCAAATCAAGTAAAAGTTTTCATGCAACATCTGGATTTGGCAGATGCATGGTGGGCATCTATCTGCAGAGTTCAGAAGTGAGATCCAGATGCTGTCAAAGGTCGAGCATTTGAGCTTGGTAAAGTTTATTGGGTATGTGGAATACGAGGATGAACGCTTAATTCTGGTTGAGTACGTCAATAATGGAACACTCCGTCAACACTTGGATGGTACGTCAAACATGTGCAATGGACAAGCTTAAACACACACTCCTTTATTTTTTGTGGTAGTGTAGCAATATTGTCAATATGGTAAAAGATATAGAATCCATGAATTTTGTAAGTCACCACTCACCAAGATAGTAGAACTGGATGAAGTTAAATGCATCGAAGTATTCTTTATAAATAGAGTATGACAAGTCACTTGTGATATCATAAATAGTAATCTACTGAAAGAGATGTAAAAACATGTGTATGCTATTCAGCTTAAACCTATGGTTTTTTTTTTGCGTGTTTGAACCATGTTTCATTTATGTTCCCAGTTCCAATCATCTTGATTTTTGGAATCAAATTCTGTTGTAGAATGTAATGCTATAAATCTTCATGTTTTCCCATTAAATTAAAGGGAACTTAGTGACACACTTTGCAACTATGCAGGATCAAAAGGGGAACCATTGGAATTTGCACAGCGTCTCAATATTGCTATAGACATAGTTCATGCCATTGCCTACTTACATGGTTATACAGGTACCCACACTCCATTTCTATATGAAAATTTGAGTCTGGCCCCAAACATGGATGCATATGCTATTCATATTTGGCATTAACCCCACAAGTGCATATTTGATCATGGTCCTGAATGTTAATACATTCCACATCAGTTCTCTAGATGATACAATCAGCATGAAAATCACCATATGATGACCATACCAGAACATCCATGATAGAATTTCGTATGACACTATGACAGACACCCAACGTATCTATGGGCCTGTTTGGTTAGGGGTCACTAAAGTTTAGTAATTAAAGTTTAGTGACTTTAGTCCCTAAAATACCAAACACCTTGACTAAAGTTTAGGGACCACTAAAGTTTAGTGGCTTTTAGTCACAAAAGAGTAGCTAAAAGTCACTAAAGTGTACATAGGACATGTGCTTTAGTGGGTGGAACCAAATATGAGACCACTAAACTTTAGGAGGGTAAACCAAACAGGCCCTATGTATTGAGACTGCCGCGGATACTAAACCTTTAGCATCCTTATGTCTGACAAATATTTTCCTACAATGGGAAGCAGATCATCCAATCATCCACCGTGACATCAAGTCGTCCAACATTCTCCTAACAGAGCATCTGCGAGCAAAGGTTGCCGATTTTGGCTTCGCACGCCTAGCCCCCGAAAACCCAGAAGCGACCCACGTGTCAACGATAGTAAAAGGGACGGCCGGATACGTGGACCCTGAGTACCTGCGCACAAGCCAGCTCACCGACCGCAGCGACGTCTACTCCTTCGGCGTCCTCCTCGTCGAGCTCGTCACCGGCCGACGCCCTATCGAGCGTGGCCGCGGCCGCGGGCGCCACCAACGCCTCACCACCGATTGGGTAAAGCAAGCACACCCAAACAAAACCAGCGCTTCTGATACTGAAACGTACAGCACGTGAGGTGTTTGACGAAATTACCGTGCTGGTGCAGGCGCTGCGCAAGTGCAGAGAGGGCTTCGCAGTGGTGGTGATGGACCCCCGGATGCGGCGGACTAGCGCTGTCGTGGCGGCGGTGGAGAAGGTGATGGCGCTGGCGGCCGAGTGCACGGCTCCGGATCGCGCCGCGCGGCCAGCAATGCGGCGCTGCGCCGAATTGCTCTGGTCCGTGAGACGCGACTTGCAGCAGGAGCAGCAGCGCGCGGCGGCCGCGAGCGCAGCAGCAAGACGGCAGGATGGCTCGACGTACTACGCACCACCGTCGGTTACGAGTCTGAGGCAGGAGAGGTTCGACAGCTTCAGATGATCTGCTGCATGATGCTGAGGAGCGATGACTTGAAATTAGTGCGGCTGCAGAGTGGTCCCTCCGTAAAAGAAATGTCTTCTCGTTTTACATTGAGAATCAGTATCAAGTTTTATTTTTATTATATATATAATTATTTATATAATGTGTAATTCTACCTCCGTCCTCAAAAGAATGCAATTCTTGATTTTCGAAAAGTCAAACAGTTTAAACTTTGACTAAATTTATATAAAAAAAGTACTAAGATTCATGATATGAAACTAGTATCATTATATTAGTTATAGAATATATTTCCACAATAAAGTTATTTAGAGACATAAATATTAATATTATTTAATATAAAGTTAGGCAAACTTGAGCAATCTTGACCGGTTCGATTCCCACAAATACATTCTTTTAGGGACGGAGGAAATAAGTATTACTGATACCATAATATATGTATATATAAATTCATTTGATATGCAAATGTTGACAATGTTTTCATAGATTTAACATAGGATACCTCAAACATGATCCGAATTAGATATACAACAAGTTACCTGAACTAATGGACCTGTTTGGTTGGTTTTCAATTCTTATCCAACCAAAATCATGATAAGTTACACGACATTGCTAGTGATCGGAAGTTTAGATGGACGCGTGCGTTTAGACACCTACGGGCTACGATTGCACTTCATTTCACCTACGCCTACACTCCGCCTCCATTGCGCTTGCATTTTACGCCCCCTAAACATGTTCTAAATGCGAGTACCTTGTTACAAAATATTGACATGGGTCTAGACTGGTTTCTAAACATGTACATGGCTCCGTAACAGTTTGTATACTGGTTGTTTTTTTACTAAGAATCGCATCATCCTACTAGAACCAGCTAGGTCGGTTTGACCTGTCGAGAGAGTTTCAAGTCTATCTTATGGAAACTTGTCTGATCTCATGGAAAACTTTATAGATTATGTGTCAATATGTTTCTACTAAGATAACGTCACCCGCTCTATACATGTGAGAGGAAAACGATCGATTGATATGTCCAACACATAATGAAACAAAAACACATAGTCTATCTCGCTTGACTGTTGAATCTATTTCTTCCAATCTGTTATCACGTTCTTTGTTGTTGTTAATGGCTATTGGTTCAATGACATGAGGCTCTAACCAAATAAACTATAGTATGTCATAGACGTCACGCTTCTAACGAGGTTGCTCCGGTGACGTGTGTTTGATTATTATGCTCAGGCTGGCCCATGGTTTTGTTTGTTGTGCTCAAACTGGAGACTACTCCCTCTGGCTCTTATTATATATCGTTGTATAAAATGTAGCAGACATTAAGATTAAAGGTAAAAGACTCTGCTAACTCTATAAACAAAAACAATCATACCACACTGTTTATTTGAGGTGGTATGCTTATTAATCATCTCCTCTCTAGGACTCCGTACTCCCCATCCCACTCACAATAACGATTACTTTTTGCATAAATAAATGATCAAGTACATCAACTTTTCACTTTTCCACTCAGTAATACTCCCACCCACTGTCTGTCTTATTCTTTTTTATCTGTGTACTGGCCGGCAGAGAGGTGACGGATAGACGGGAGCTGTACTTTTGTACAGAGTCATAGCCAGCTAAAACGATTTTGAATTTTTTTTTTGAATATTTAGACGACTTGTATTGTGAGATGGAGAGAGTATGATGATATCCGAACACGTATTTAGACGGTTGCCCATTTAAAAGTCGGGTGGTTTTTTTTGGCCCATCTCTAATCGATTTATAATCTGAGTATTTTAGTTCTTTATTTATGGTGTGTAACATTGTAACCTATCTAAGGAGACCCTGGACGAAGGAGAGGTTTGAGAGTGGAGCCACAAAGGATCAAGGCACTTTTGTGGCGCCATGCGTCACCATCTGTGTGAGAGCTCCGTGAACGACCAGCAAAGAACCCTGCGCCAAAACTAGACGACGTGACACTATGCATGATGCATGCATTGCAAGTCCCCAGTTCCCTATCTCAATTCAGGATCGGGGACGGAATACGACACGAGTGGCCTCATGGACTGGACCGCAAAGTAAAGGGTCGCCGTCTAGCTTGCAGACGCATCATCTTCAGAGAAATCAAAAAAAGTGCCTAGGATATTTTAAGGGACCTTCTGATCGATATAGCAACGGCTGCAACGCCACATGAACAGTTTTAGCGCATCCGCGATTTTGGCTGCAAACTTTGCAACGGATCAATCACATCACCTCACTTGAGAGTAGGCCAACCTGAGAGCAATTTGGTTTGGAGACCAGCAGTGTTATGCTGTAGATTTGGCATGAGGTGGACGATGCCTTTGGTACAAATCATGATGAGTGATGAGGCTGAAGCTGAACGAACCAACGAAACCGGCCAATTCCAGCATGGATTTCAGAATTTCAGATCTCGCAACATGTCACCCACCAGGTATGGTGATAAAAACCGGCCGGGGACAAAATCATCTGGCCCTGCACGGTGCCCGAGGGCAGAGGATATCATTCTCAAATAGGAAAGCCGATGGACTGGGCCAAAGCGCCGCATCTGCCCGATCTGGAAAAAATTGCCTTGCCGGAACCATGCATCAAAGTACAGACCAGACCCCGATTCAGCCGCTTCGCTCGCGCCTTGCGGACTCGTCCCCCCCACGTGCCACGTGTGCTCCCCTGTCGCTGCAGGCTTTGCACCCTGCCACTTGTACTCACTGGCTGCTGCGGCAAATTAGCCCGTCATCAATCCAATTTATGCATATTGTTGCACTTGGAGCCTTGGACGGTGAGTCGATAACATTCTTTTGTTTTTGTTAAACAAAATAATTAATACGGAGTAAGATAATAAATAAAATAAAATAAAAGAACAAAAGGAGAAGAACCATGATACAATTTCGTTCAGCTTCTGCAATGGCAATTCTTGGCCGTTGCCTCCAAAAATACACTTGTCAAGCAAAAGAGCAGGAGAAACAATTAGAGGCGAGCCACGAAACAATCGGTGCTCCTTCGTCTTCTCCCGCCTCTGTCGTCTGTTCCTTTCCATCCACTAACTAAAAAATCTCCGCTTCTCCATTTTCCCAAAAATATTCATGGTCTCGCCCAATTTATCGGATCCATCGCCCTCCTCACGTGACCCCTCCCGTCACCTAGAAAAGGCTCCCCGGGCTTCCAGAGCTCCTCGCTCCCATTCCATCCATCCATCCACCCCACTCGGTGCTTGCCCGAGCCCCGGAGAAGCCTTATCGCCTCCTCCTCACACGCCAGCTGATCGCCGCAATTCTCCACCGCTCGCCTGCTGCCTGGTGCCCGCCATGCCGGAGATCAAGTGCGGCGCGGCCGAGAAGGTGAAGCCGGCGGCGAGCCCGTCGTCGGAGAAGCCCGCGGACATCGCCGGCAACATCTCCTACCACGCACAGTACAACACCTCACTTCTCGCCGCTCGCGTTCGGGCCGGAGCAGGCCTTCTACGCCACCGCCGAGAGCGTCCGCGACCACCTCATCCAGGTGAGAGCGCGCGCGCGCGCAAAAGCCGATCCTTAGCCTTCCTCGCTGCTGTCCGCGCCGCACTGAGACGGAGGTGTGATCCGTGTGTTTTTTTCCTTCGCGCGCGCGCGTGTACAGAGATGGAACGAAACGTACTTGCATTTCCACAAGACGGATCCGAAGCAGACGTACTACCTGTCCATGGAGTACCTGCAGGGCCGCGCGCTCACCAACGCCGTCGGCAACCTCGGCATCACTGGGGCCTATGCGGAGGCCGTGAAGAAGTTCGGCTACGAGCTCGAGGCCCTCGCGGGACAGGTGAGCTCTCTTAAGTTAAGAGTGCCTCCACCCACAAATTGGAGTATGATTTGTTAAGGCTGGCTACCTTATAGTAGTACTTGACACTGATTATTTAAATGATGAGATGGTGCTTTGTTTGACTGCGACGTTGTCTACTGGCTTGAACGGGAAACATCCGAGATGTCTGGATAGCTTAGATTTGATTCCCTACTTTACTGAATCAGGAAAAGGGAATAAATTCGCATGGATCGTAGGAGAGCTTTTGCACATTCCAGATCTAAACTGAGTCTGCAAAAACTTAACTTGTTTACCAACTTTTACCCATTTACTACGAAATATCTGTTCTGTAGCTTTCCAATAGTCCATGAGAAATGTGATACCCATACCATAAGTGAAGAAGACCTGAGAATGAGTTTTAAGCTTAATTAATTGTTTATCTGAAACTGAAAAGCTTCAGGATCAACAAGACACAACATGCTTTCTCTTTATCTGCTTAATTGGCAGAATTGACTTATATATGAACCTAAATGTTGCCAAGGAACTTAAGTGTGGATTCACGGCATCCGAGTTTTACTTTGTAATTGGAATTTCATGAATTTCTTTAGTGATACTGATGATGCAAATTAATATTTAACTGATTTTTTTGCTAGGAAAAAGATGCAGCTCTAGGAAATGGTGGCTTGGGTAGGCTTGCATCTTGCTTTTTGGATTCAATGGCAACATTGAATTTGCCTGCTTGGGGCTATGGCTTGCGTTACCGATATGGACTGTTTAAACAACACATTGCCAAGGAGGGCCAGGAAGAAATTGCGGAAGATTGGCTTGATGTATGAACCACAAATGCACATATGATTCTGTTGATATTTTTTTTTCTAGATCTCTATAACCAATACTCCTTTTTTCTTCTTCAGAAATTCAGCCCCTGGGAGATTCCCAGGCATGATGTGGTGTTCCCTGTCAGATTTTTCGGCCATGTTGAGATTTTGCCTGATGGCTCGTGAGTATAATATGAGCACCAGATTTTCTGTTTGACGAAATTTATTTTTGCTGCATTTTAGTTAGATTTCAAGATTTTAAGGCTTCTCATACTTTCTAGATAAAAAAGAGAATCACATTCCTTAGTTAACTTGGTTTAACCTATCCTAAACACCTAGTTCTAAGAAATGATCATTGAACTGTTTTTTTACCCTCCATCATCCCAGCATCTTGTCCCTTTGGGATTGAACTAAAAAAAAAACTGCAAATAGGAGGTGTAACGTGGATGCCTTATTTTTTTGTGTAATCCAAAAACCTGACTAACATGAATTTTAAATATCTGAACCACAAGCTAAGTTTGGCTTGGCGGATTTGCTTATACTTCGATAAATCCATACATTTAACTTACCTAGATCATCTGGAATCCTTCTCCCTGACCTTTTTTTTTTGTTATTTATTTCGTGTTATGGGTGGTTATTTGAGGGCCTTGATGTAACTCGTCATATGATTGCTTTCTTTATTGTGTGATAGTCGGAAATGGGTCGGAGGAGAAGTCCTGAAGGCTTTAGCATATGATGCACCAATCCCTGGATACAAGACAAAAAATGCAATCAGCCTTCGTCTTTGGGAAGCAAAAGCTACTGCTGAAGATTTCAACTTATTTCAATTCAATGATGGTCAATATGAGTCAGCTGCCCAACTTCATGCTAGGGCCCAACAGGTGACGTTTCATTCTAAAGTGAAACTATCAGCTTTTCATAAGGTTCCAAAGACTAAATTAAGAGCAATGCCTTTAATTACTGGAATATTTCTATTGACTGACGATATTGCATGCAAAAAACTGCAACTTATTACTTCATGGTAGTAGTTCTACCTAGAAAAGAGACTTACGTCTTTGAGTATCACATTGCAGATATGTGCCGTTCTTTATCCCGGTGATGCTACAGAAGAAGGAAAGCTTCTAAGGCTGAAGCAGCAGTTTTTCCTTTGCAGTGCATCACTTCAGGTAGCTAAGCAATTCATTTCACTTGAGCAAGGTTCCAATTGAATGAACCAGGCATTGTGCTTTTATTTATGTTTGGCAATGATCTATGAGATAATTGCAAACACAATGCTGTAATTTTCTTGCATTGTTTGAACCATCAATATATCAGGATCAATCATGTTACCTCTAGTATATGCACCACCGACAGAACTGTTTTAAAATTGTGCTAGGATAATGAGATTTAGATCATTTATCCTGTTTTCTTTTAGTTTGAAAGGACCTGATTGGCCTAGAGGGGGGGTGAATAGGCCTGTCTAAAATTCAACTCGACACTTGCTGTCAGTCACAGGCCGGCACTGCCGGGCTCAGGGTCGGCACTGCCGGGGTGGCCGACACTGCTGGGCTAAGAGCAGCAGTGCTGGTCACCTGAACAGATTTCAACACAATTCAAAATGTAAAGCTTGAATGGAAATTGTGCTTGAATAGAAACCTTCCTAGAGGTGAAGGGAACCTCTAGCACCACCTGAAAGTGGTAGCAACACACCCACCAAGTAGATCGGGTCCAAGCCCTAGAAATCACCTTGCAAACAAGATATATCAAAATATAGAGATAAACACAAGGGGACACAAGATTTGACCCGTGGTTTAGCTCGCCACCAAGGCTTGCCTACGTCCACGTTGTTGAGGTGCGCCACACAAGGCTCAAGCTCGCCACACAAGGTTAGCTCTTTCCTCGGTCTCAAGTCAAGGGAATGAACCCTTAAGATGAGAGAAGTGTATTAGCAATAGTTGGGTGATACAAACTTCCCTAGGCTGCCACACGAAGGAGGCAAGCTCAAGGGCAACCTCTAGCCGGCTAGGAGCAAAGCTCCAAGAGTAAAGAACTCAAATCACCAGCCACCACGCAAACCAAATGCTTGTTGGAGTGAAGATCCGAAGGAGAAGCTTCTTCTCAAAGTTTGGAGGCTCAATCTCTCAAAGAATGATTGAAAATCAATGGAGGAGAGTGGATGAGCACCAAGGGAGAAGGGAGAGCAAGAAAGAGCTTCTCTGTTCTGTTTTTGCGAAGTCTGAGAATTGGAATGGCAGAACTAGTTGTTTGGGGGAAGTGAGGAGGTGTTTAACTACCCCTCACTGCCAACGGGTAGAACAAGTCGCGGCAGTGCCGGCCTATAGCCCGGCACTGCGGGCCAAAGAGCCCGGCACTGCCGGCCTGGGCAGAACAGCAAAGGAATGATCTTCAATAAGCTGACTGATTTGCCCACTTTGTATGTGGAGGTGTGAAGTATATAGATAGATGTTGCATTTGGTTCACTTGTTGGCATGCGTGTTGAGTCCCTCTTAATAGTACGGCATACCTAACTCAATTTCAAAGTATAAAAAAATTTAAACTCCTGTGAGCTTGTTGCCATGCACTTTTGTAATTGGAGGGGTCCGCCAACCTGTTCATCGCCTCCTTAAGTTTAACCTGTTTGTCATACTTGTAAAGTCTCATTAGTTCTCTAATTGCGTTGTCATGTCACCAAAACCCACTTAAGGCTTGATTGCACTTTCATAGTTACAATGTGCCTTTTATGGTTCTAGTTTGTTAAATATTTATCAATATCTAAAAAAATATCCTTGTGATGATTTTTTTTTTTGAGGAAAGTCTGACAATTATTGATGAGCATAACTGAAAATGGGTTATTTCCAGGATATGATTGCCAGATTTAAAGAAAGGAAATCTGACAGGAAGTGGAGTGAGTTCCCTACTAAAGTTGCTGTTCAATTGAATGACACCCACCCTACTCTTGCCATCCCTGAGCTAATGAGATTACTTATGGATGAGGAGGGACTTGGTTGGGATGAAGCTTGGGACATCACATATAGGTGCGATTCAATTTATATAATTGATCTATAAATCTTTTTCGACTAATATTTTAAGCTCCATCAAACTTCTAGAGATGTTCTTACTTGAACTAATTACAAAGTTATCTTTCGTGGTCCAGGACAACTTCCTACACCAATCATACAGTTCTTCCCGAAGCTCTTGAAAAATGGTCACAAATCGTGATGAGGAAATTACTTCCACGACACATGGAAATTATTGAGGAAATTGACAAGCGGGTAATTTCCATGACAGTTTTACTTTTTCTATGCACTGCAGTCATAGCACAAGCTCACAACTTGGGCCACTGGTTTGCAGTTCAGAGAATTGATAATCTCCAAACATAAGGAAATGGAGGGAAAGATCGATTCAATGAAAGTTTTAGATAACTCGAATCCCCAGAAGCCAGTAGTGCGCATGGCAAATTTGTGCGTGGTGTCTTCTCATACGGTAAATACAGTCACTTAGATTCCATGGTCATGTTTTATAACTGTTTATGTCACTATGAGCAATATGAAGTACTAATATCAGCTGTCTACTATATTGGATTTGCTGCCCTCCTCTTTACGTTAAAAACTTATAATTCATTTAAGATGTGAAAATTCATAACTTGTTGGCATAACCTCAATGTGCTCCAAGTAGTTCTGGATTCTCCATTTTCTACTGCTATATTTAATGTCCTGAAGCATATTCAATTTTTTCATACAGGTGAATGGAGTGGCTGAGTTGCATAGCAACATTTTGAAGCAAGAACTATTTGCAGATTATGTCTCTGTATGGCCTACCAAATTCCAAAACAAAACTAATGGAATCACGCCTCGAAGATGGCTCCGATTTTGTAATCCTGAGTTGAGTGAAATAGTCACAAAATGGCTAAAGTCAGATCAGTGGACAAGTAATCTTGATTTGCTTACTGGACTTCGCAAAGTATGTGCAAATGCTTCTAACCTTGCATTGCATATGCTTGTCATTGCTCTATTACATTATAACTGAAAACCTTCAACAGTTTGCAGATGATGAAAAGCTTCATGCTGAGTGGGCAGCAGCCAAGTTATCTTGCAAGAAGCGCCTGGCCAAACATGTGTTGGATGTGACAGGTGTTACGATTGATCCAACTAGCCTTTTCGATATACAGATTAAGCGCATACATGAGTACAAGAGACAACTCCTAAACATATTGGGAGCGGTTTACAGATACAAAAAATTAAAGGTAGGTTTCTTTGTGTTGTCTGCATCTTTTGTTGAAGTGGTGCTGGTACCATTTTTGGTTTTGCCATATTGAGCTAAATTCTTTAGATGCATATTTTTCAATATACCCTGTTCTAGTTTTGAATAGGCTCATGAATCTTGTAGGAAATGAGTGCAGAAGAGAAGCAGAAGGTTACACCACGCACTGTCATGCTAGGAGGGAAAGCGTTTGCAACATACACTAATGCCAAAAGAATAGTGAAGTTGGTAAATGATGTTGGTGCTGTTGTGAACAATGATCCTGAAGTTAACAAATATCTGAAGGTATGGACTTTTCAGTGTATTATCAGATATTATTATGGCAGATTGTTCGTAGAACCCTTAGGAAACAATACTTTGTATTTGTGATCTTGTCAAAAAGAGTAACCCTTTTTCTATGCTACTACATACATGATAGTCCATATCATTTATTTAAAGTGTTCTTCTCCTTTTCCTGCCAGGTTGTCTTTATCCCGAATTACAATGTATCAGTGGCTGAAGTGCTTATTCCTGGTAGCGAACTGTCGCAGCATATTAGTACTGCTGGTATGGAAGCAAGTGGAACAAGCAACATGAAATTCTCTCTGAATGGTTGCGTTATCATTGGCACCCTTGATGGAGCTAATGTTGAAATAAGAGAGGAGGTAGGAGAAGATAATTTCTTCCTTTTCGGTGCCAAAGCTGATCAGATTGCTGGGCTGAGGAAGGACAGAGAAAATGGCCTGGTAAGATAGCTACAACTAAACTTCACTGTTAAACGTTTTATTCAAGTCATACCTCTTATAAGTAGATGGGCTATTATTGACTTATTTCTTAAAATATATGACAGTTCAAACCAGACCCACGTTTTGAAGAAGCCAAGCAGCTTATAAGGAGTGGCGCTTTTGGCAGCTATGACTATGAACCTCTCTTGGATTCCCTTGAAGGGAATTCTGGATTTGGGCGTGGTGATTATTTCCTTGTTGGCTATGACTTCCCAAGCTACATTGAGGCACAGGACCGGGTGGACGCAGCCTACAAGTAAGAACACTAACAATCTACTTTCTCATTAAGCTCACCTGCAAGCTCATGAACAACCATGGTCCTGCAGTCACCATTACTTGTGCCTTTATATTCATGCTAGTCACCATTAAATGCAGAGATGTTACTTTTTCTATTTCTTTTTTTTTCACATGATCATATCGCCGACACAAGCGAGATATTATCCTTTTCCCTCTTCCTTTGATAGTTTGATATCAAAAACTAAATGCTTGGTTACATGACAGGGATAAGAAGAAGTGGACCAAGATGTCCATCTTGAACACAGCTGGGAGTGGCAAATTCAGCAGCGATCGCACCATCGCCCAGTATGCCAAGGAGATATGGGACATCAAGGCTAGCCCTGTTGCGTGAACGATTGGGGCGATGATTCAACATCGATCGTAGTTTCTTCGGATGCTACAATAATAAGTAAGGATGAATAATGACCCACGGTTGTTGACGCCCACTTCGGTTGTAGGCATGGAACGGGGCACGAAGCTTGCACATGCTATATGCAACTGTTCTTTTTTTTTTTGTTCTTTTTTCCATTATAAGTTATGAACGAGATCCTTTTGATCTGTGTTGGATTATTTCATTCTGAAATAAAATAATTCAATTATGATATTCGTCGCCTTAATGTGCTTGAAGAATGGATGTTCCTTCCTCCAAAGTCTTTTTTTTTTGACGAAAGAAGAATTATATTATATAATAGTTGGGTACATCAATATATTACAAGCACTCTGGATTACACTAGATATATCTATAAACTGATTTTCATCTAAATATATCCACGCCGTGAAAAGCTCCAAATCTCAAAACCAAACATTTTTTACGCTTCGTATAGATGACCGCACAGGCAAATATTCGGCACCAGCAATAGCGGCAAACCTGAGAACAGATGCCCAACGGACGGCCAACATTCCTGTAGGTGAAATTGAGGATCTTTTTCTTCTTGCTGGTGTCTTCCTTCCTCTTCTTTCTGCCACCGAAGAATGAGGAAGAGAGGAAGACTGATCTGAAGGATATTCTCCCTGGTTTTTCATTATGACCAGATCTAACCACAACAAAACGAAGAAAAGACTGGAGAAAATTATTCCATGGCGGTGACGTCATCTCCGCCTTGATGCCGCCGTCCGGAAACAAAGATCTTCATCTCGTCATGTCGATGAAGATGGTGACGCCGAAGTTGTCGCCTTGGTTTTCACGTAGCCGCCATGGAGAAAACGATTCCACTCTTCTCCTTCACCGTTGCCGAAGAAAAGGAGAAGAGGGAGATAAAACTCCAATACCAAGAACTTTGACATGGAAAAACCTAACCCTAAGAACTCGATCTACTGAAGAAACTTATTAAAAACAATGGATCCCCGCTCCCCGCTCCCCGCTCCCCGCTCCCCGCTCTCTTCATCCCCCGGCGAGATACCGGAGGAGGACCGATGGTGGCCGGGGGAGGACGCGCGGCTGTGGCGGCTGCTCACGCCCGAGCGAGAGTAAGGCCTTTTCCTTTTTTTTCCTTCCTCCAAAGTCAGCGGTGCTCAAACTCCACAGGATTGTTTTAGATTTATTGAGTGCTGATGCGTATTTTGGAAGTTATCTTGCTTTCCTTATTTGTCTAGCAAGAAACTCAGAATAATACTGTATATGGCAATATTTGGGGATTTGATACAAACTGAAGCGGAGACCGCCTGCACGGCTGCACTTCCACGCGACCGAGGAACTGAAGGAAACCTTCGCGGCGCCGACTTGCCGGCGCGTACCCCACCTGCGTCGTCTCCACGCTACACGTTTCCCGGCCTATAAATATGCGCGAGAACGAGAGGATATACACCTGATTGAGATCAAAATCAAAAACAGGATATACACGTTTCGTTGGCATCATGGCGAGAAAGAGCGGCGATCAGTGCGACGCCTGCCACGGCGGCATTGGCCTCTGGCAGGCGATCTTCACGTCAGAGTGCGCCCACACGTTCCACCTCCGCTGTGTCTCCGGGAGCGCTACATGCCCGATCTGCGCCGCGCGGTGGAGCAGCACGCCGGCCACGGCCCCCGCCCCTGCGCCGGCCACCACGTTCTCCTTCGCGCCGCCTCCACCATCGTCGACGGGCCTGTTTGGACAATCCGCGGCGGCGGCGGGGGACTCCTCAACCAAGACAAGCCTGTTTGGGCAGCCGTGGCCGTCGACCACTCAGAACTCCTCCTTCAGCTTCTCTGGAGCGCAGATGGCGTCTCCGCCGTTGTCGATGTCTCTGGGGGGAGCCTTTTGGACAGCAGGCACCGGCGACGCCCGACTCCGCACCGCCAGCAACGCAGACGCCGTCGTGCCCAGTCTGCCAGGTCGCCATGGGACGCGGACAGGCCACCGTCACATCCGAGTGCAGCCATACGTTCCACCTCCGTTGCATATCTGGCAGCGTCTGCCCTGTCTGCAGCGCACGGTGGCGCGACAATGTGTCCGTGGCGTCGTCGCCGTGGGCGTCGCTCCGCACCTTTTCCTCGCCGCCACAACCGCCCGTGTTCCAGCCGTTCAACTCCTTGCCCAACCGGAGTCCTTTCGGGTCCCAACCGGAGTCGGCGGACATTGCGCGACCAGTGTTCACTGACGACGAGCCGGTGGAGCCGTCGACTCTCGACGGCTGGGAAGTAGTCCAGGAAGCGACGAACAAAGGAGTACTCGAGCTCAAAACGCACTGCGAGCACTCGGTTGTCGCGAGAGACACGGCCCTAGATGCCTTCTCGGTGCTGGTGCACGCAAAGGGACCCGCCGCGAGCGCCGAGGCGTCGGCGCGTGCGTCGCTCGATCTCGTCACGGTACTCGACGTCAGCGGCAGCATGCTTGGCCCCAAGCTGGCGCTGCTGAAGAAGGCCATGCGCTTCGTCATCGACCACCTCGGCCCCCGTGACCGGCTCAGCATCGTGTCCTTCTCGTCCGCGGCTCACCGTATCATCCGGCTGACACGGATGTCGGACGACGGGAAGGCCTCGGCTAAAGCCGCCGTGGAGTCCCTTGTCGCCCGCGGCAGCACGGACATTGCAGGCGGTCTTCGTGTGGCTTCCGAGGTGCTCGACGGCCGCCGTCAAAGGAACGCCGTCGCCAGCGTTATCCTTCTCTCGGATGGCCAGGACAACTATACTCTTGGCGTGTACGGATCTCATCATGGTACGGGCTACAGCGACCTTGTGCCACAGTCCTTGAGGCGCAGCAACGGCGGCAACAACCAGAGCCCACCGGTTCATACGTTCGGGTTCGGCACGGACCACGACGCCGCGGCGATGCACACCATCGCGGAGGTGACAGGCGGCACGTTCTCCTTCATCGAGAACCAGGCGATGGTGCAGGACTCGTTCGCACAGTGCATCGGCGGGCTCCTCTCCGTCACGGCGCAGGAGGCCCGCGTCGCCGTGGAGTGCCTGCACCCGGGCGTGCGCGTCCGTACCGTCAAGTCGGGCCGCTACCACAGCTGCATCGACGCAGGTGGGCGCGCCGCATCAGTGGACGTCGGCGAGCTGTACGCGGACGAGGAGAGGCGCTTCCTGCTGTTCCTGGACGTGCCAGTCGCCGCCGAAGACGGCAGCGTGACCCGCCTGATCAAAGTGAGCTGCGCATACAAGGACGCGGCAACCGGGCGGTCGGTGGACGTTTCCTGCGAGGACGCCGCGGTGCAGCGGCCGGTGGTGGTGACGGACATGGAGCCGTGCGTGGAGGTGGCACGGGAGCGCTTCCGCGTGGAGGCTGCCGAGGACATCGAGGCGGCGCGGGCCGCTGCGGACCGCGGCGAGCACGCCAAGGCGGCGCAGATTCTGGACCGTCGGCAGGAGGCCTCGGAGGCCGCGGGGCTGGCGGGCGACGAGCGGTGCGCGGAGCTGGTGGCGGAGCTGCGCGAGCTGAGCGCTCGCGTGGCGAACCGGCGGGAGTACGAGCAGACGGGGCGCGCGTGCCTGCTTGCCGGCATGAGCTCCCACGCGCAGCAGCGGGCGTCCACGGTGCAGCTATTCGCGTCGGCGGTGCCGTCCGGGACACAGACAGGAGGATCACCGTACGGAGCATCGGCAACAGGGGCCTCCATGCCAACATGCCCTGCCTCAACAGGGGCCTCCATCAGTTCGGCTTTGTTCGGAGGGGTTGCGGCACCACCAGCAATGGTTCCTACTCCTATGTTCGGGTGTCCACAACCAGCTGCTGCTATGTTCGGTTTCGGCACAGCGGCGCAGGCGCCGAATTTTGGGTCTAGGTTCGCGACGCCGGCAATGCAGAGCATGGTGGAATCGTCGAGGAAGGAACGCGAGCAACATCAGTCGGACTCTGCGACAAAGGGTGGCAGCCTCATGTAGGACAATTGGAAGCTTGCTAGCTAGGAGGTCCAGGAGAAGGCGTGTATTGCTTCAAGTTTAGGTTAGCCTATTTGTCGTCCAATTGAAGGTGGCAGTGTCTTTGATGCCAATTCCCAAGTAGGATAGGCGAGTGGTTTTGCTTCGTTCATCTCAACTTCTAGGCGTATCTACAATATTAGCTTTGACAGTTAATATATATATATATATATATAAATCGTCAATACTTGGACTATGAATAATACTCTTTAATCAAATTTTGCTACTTGTGTAAATCGTTTGCATGAAGAAAATTGTGTTTTGCATCTGGAGAATACTCTTTAATCAAAATTTTGATACTTATGTACGTAAATCATAGGAATATACTAGTACATTGGTTGCAGCAACTGTCAGCGCACGCTACGTTCTCGCACAACAGAGGCAAATAGTACATCTCAATATGCCCAGTCGAAGACATTCGCCAAAATTTTCGAAACAATGTCATCCCCGTTAGGAATTTTTGTAACGGCCGAAAATCTATGGTTAAATTCATATTTCCATTGCACATAATTTGATTTTTTTTTTATTTGAGTACAGTACATCACCTAGTAGATGTAAGGGATGAACGCCTTGCGCGACGCCGGGTACTCGCCGCCGAACTTCTGCACGTACCAGCGGCGGTGGTCCCTGGCCCTCGGCCCGAGGTTGGCGCAGGTGTAGAGGAAGAACGCCCACGCCGCGGGCGTCCACGCCACCACGGCGAAGCCCAGCCACTCCACGGTCTCGCCGAAATAGTTGGGGCTGGTGACGAGGTCGAACCACCCGCCCCTCGGAATCTTGTACCTGCCTCCGGCCTCCTTGAGCCGCAGCAGCTCCTTGTCCGCCGCGATGTTGGTCCGCATTCCCCACGCGAAGAGGGCGAGCCCGGCGAGGCAGCGGGCGGGGGACGCCGGGCGGCCGGCGTGGAGCGCGAAGGAGCGGGTCTGTACGTAGGCGTTGAGGAGATTGAAGCCGAAGCCGCAGGCGGCGATGAGGAGCGGCACGGGGGCCGGGGCGCGGCGCAGGCGTGCGAGGCGGAGCGGGTGGACCAGCGTCCGGTGGACGTAGTGGAACGCGTAGAGCGCGGCGGGGAGGGCGGCAAGCGGGCTGGAGAGCTGGAGCGGCGGTGGCGACGAGCTGAGGAGGACGAGCGGCGGGAGCCAGAGGGTGGGGCTCTCCATGAGGAACCACGCGAGCGGGGCCGGGAGAACGGGGCCCCAGCCTGGGCGGGAGAGCTTGCCGTACGGCGCGGAGATGAAGCGGAGCGCCAGCACGGTGAGCGGACTGATGAGGTACAGCGCGAGCAGGCACCGCTCGAACATCGCGTCGCCCGCGGCCGCAGCCGCCGTCTGGTCGCCGCGGTCGGGCATCTTCTGCTTGGTCCCGAGGAGGTTTTGGAGGCTCGGGGATGAGTGCTGGCGACCGGGGAGTTGGGAGTAGGTGTGGCGTGGCGTGGACCGGGGACGAGGACGGCCACGGATAGCGATTTCGGTCTCGGGTTAATCAGGAGGAGGTTTCCCGGCCGTCGGCACCGCCGATCCGCGTTTGGACCACGACGTCTGGATTGCAGAAAAGGAGGCCTCAAACGAGAATGGCTGTGATGTTTGATGGGGAATTAGTTTAACTGGTCCGGCAAAAGGAGCAATAAGGCTATGAGATTGCACATGGCTCTGATCCAGACACCTATTGGTGGCTGATGGATCTTTAGATGATGATGAAACAGAGCTTATGCTGATTGTTAACTGATGCTGTCCAGGTCCGCTTGTCAGGACACGAATCGGGAGTTGGGGACGCCGCTGCCGCGACAGCATCAGCCGAGCAGCACCCAACGCCTGCGCAGGGTTCTCTCTCCATGGGGCCATGGCAGCGCCGCACGAGGCAGCACGATCGGTGCCAGCGTTGGCTTGCAGGAATGGCCAGCTGGCCGCCGCCTGCGTCTGGCTGGGGTGCGGCGTGGGGCGCGTGGCGCAGGCAGCCCTGCCGCTGGGCCGCAGTGCCGCACAGGCACACCACGCTAGTAGGGAGTACCGGAGTAGGGACAGCCAGGTTTTCAAACCCGAACGGTTACCGCGGTAACCGGTCCGGTTCGATTTCGGTACCGGTTTGAATTCAAATTTCAAATTTGAAAAAAAAATCGAAAATGTTGAAAAAATTCCTAAAAATAGTTCATGATTTATAGAGTCGAATGGTGTACAAATTTTTCAAATTGGAGTTCGTTTGCTATTTATTTTGACGTGTACAAGTTTAGAAAAAAAAACACGTCAAAATAAATAGCAAACGAACTCCAATTTGAAAAATTTATACACCATTCGACTCTATAAATCATGAACTATTTTTATGAATTTTTTCAGCATTTTCGATTTTTTTTTTTCAAATTTGAAATTTGGTTTGGGGCGGAACCGTCGGGAACCGCCCAAACCGGTCGGTAACCGTTCAAACCGGTCGGTAACCGGCCCTAACCGACCGGTTACCGGTCCAAAACCGATTGAACTGCGGGGTTTGAATTCAAAATTCAAACCGTTCGGTTTGGACCGGTAACCGGTCAAACCGGTCGGTAACCGCCCGACCGGCCCTCGGCGGTTACCGGTTTCGAAACGGAAAGAAAAACCCTGGGGACAGCACACAACAGCGCTTGCGGGAACAGGAGCGAGGAGTATTCATTTCTTTCTTCTTTGCATTAGCAATTACTGTATGCAACAAGTTAAGATAAATTATACTGCTTATAAATGTTTTTCAACCCATAATTTTTTTATTGAAATGTTTTTTAAAAAAAATTGTAACTGGATTTTATTTTACCAGCTAAACAGTCATGGGATGATTTTGATCTATTTATATAATTGCTTCCTAAGAAAATATAGTAAATTGGAAATGTGTTTAAGAGAATAGGAACGGAATCCTGATTAGCTTGCTTTATTAAGTCTCCTCTCTACAAGACTACAACGGAATGGCCGGAATATCCTGGCAAAACTGTAAATTTTACAGAGGGTACAGAGGGGATTGGTTGCTTTGGTGGAGAGGAGCCGAGAAGGAGAGTCGGTTCAGGATGGTGAGATGCATGCTTAGATCGTGCATCTAGTCGTGTTTGGTTGATTTTATTATTGATTGATCCAATATGAAATAAGATCTTGTTTGATTGCATGTATAGATGAGAGTTTGTGTATGACACATGGGCCTCTGTACCATGAGTGCATCATGTCGTCCTCCATCGCGAGGAAAGTGATAATCAAGAAGATGGAGCCATGCGGACCAAGAGGTGCAGATGAATGAGACGGAGCAGGAAAATGATGTGAGACATGCATCCAATCATGACCAAGTACATTGAGCGGTAGGGATGAAAAGTGGACGGATATTTATTCGATCGTCCGTCCGACCGAATTCGTTTAGAGGAGTTTAGATGAGTCCGAAGATTAACATCCGATACCGTATCCGTATCCGAATACTAAAATTGGTATATTTGTGATGTCAATATCTAATCATATCCTATCCGATATTTCTGATACTATCCGTATTCGAATCCGAATCCAAACTGAACTATGAAAACAAATACAATATCAGCGATATCCGTTCGTATCCAATCCGTTTTCATCACTATTGAGCGGTGCTAGAATGGGGCTTAGGATGGCCTCACTCGTACAATCAATCACCCTTATACCGTACAAAAGATATGAAGACAGGTCCCCGCTTCGTCACCCGTTGAGGGCTTCACCAATGTAAGTATATGATACTAATGGTCTCGTGATTACACATCAATTTCATAGTTTGATGCCTATAACTACACAACGTGGGGCAATATTTTCATAGGTCATCATAGTCTCTTCAAGAAACATCACTTTTCACTCAGGTCCTCGGTATTCATGTTGCCCACAAGCTCACAACACGCTACAAGTAGTGTCCTTGCATTTTTGTCATGTCAAACTACTAGTGCTTCTACAAGACTCTTTGGTGATATGTAAAGCTACAATCGAGCCTAAGCTGGATGTTGGATGTCTACGTTGTACTTGAGGCACTACGCCTGGTGGATGCGTTGGGGAAGCCCTGATGCGATCCCACGATTCCCACCCGCCTATGAGCGTGGGTGACAAACCCAATCTCCTCTATCCGGTCACAGTTCTACTTGATCCACACATTCGCTATATGCGATTGCGGATGCACACCGCCGCACGCCTGGCTCAACGATGGTAGCCCTAGATTGTCTCGCTCCATCTACAACCTCTAGCCAAATTAGTACCTTTATTGAGTTATTCACCCTGTTGCTGATGTGTAGATAGTTTTCTAGGTATGATTTGGTTCTTTGCAAAAAAATGTGTACACGAATGGCACAAATACTTGCAGTCTTCTTTATTTACATGTAAAATTCGAGAGGGATGTGAAACTTGCAAATTTATGGTTGTATTTCTCTATTTTTAGAGATGAATATTATAATATTGATGTTGTGATTCTTTTATTAACAACCTGGTATCCATTTAGGGAGATACTGATCCACGCCCCTTTAAATGCCATAGTTGATTTTGTAGTCTCTTGTACTCCATATTTTGAAGTGGCAATGCACGACACAAGCCTTGATTCCTTAGGGCAGTTACAACTTACAACGATAATAAATGATTGTTTTCATCTGCATTTAAGAGGCGTCTAGATAAGGAAAAAACATGACGTTGCATCAAGTTTAATGAAGAGAAAGAGAGCAGATTCAGAAGAAATCGTTTTTGTCCACGAAAACGATGTCGAGGCTCCAAGAAAACGAGCAAAACGCCGATGGGGGAAAAACAAGTAGTTTCGATCATTTATTACCTCGCAGGAGCTCGCTCACGCCGCCGTCGAGCTCGTTGGAGCAGGTTGTCGCGCCGCGCCTGCTCGTGCTCCCCGGCCGTGGCCGCACCCGCCCCGCTGCCGACCGTTGCGCGCTCGCCTGCAAACCGCCGCGCTCCGCTGGTCGCCATCGCTGCATCTTGGCGCTTGCTGTGTACAAAACGAACGGAGAGAAAGAGCAGAGAAGGGACAAAGAAGAGAGTACCGGAGACAAAAGAATAAAACAAGCTTCATATTAATTACACGAAGAAACTACCGTTGGATAGGTGGTTTCTATATCCAGAGTTTTACTGGCATGACTGTCTTAGACTTCGCCCATGGTGTCTACCATAGAGACTGTCCTTAGTGGTGGTCTAAGATTACTTCGAATTAATGCGTGATGGATGAAGAAGTAGCAGTAGTAGTGGGTAGTGGCTAAGCGATGGTATTTGGGGAGGGCTTCGGGTGATAGGTGGAGCACGTATTGTCTCACAATGATAAGATTAGAGGAGGATATTTTTATGCAGCGTCATTGGAAGCCATTGGTCCTTGATTGAGTAAGAAAATATTATCTGACCATTGAGCTGCCAATGGTGGTTAGGAACAACACATAAAGGGGTCAAGAGAAGGGGTGGGGGTGAAAGGGTTTGTGTTTGAACACAAAAAATAAGAATTGTACACCATCACTCCTATGCATTTCGTGGTATTAGAGCAACCATAATGTGCTTGAAAAGTAGTCCATATACATTTAAATATTCACTATAGACTACATAAAATATTGTGGAAATAGTCCATAGAGCAATCTATAGCTAAAACTACTCATAAGCTATAGAAAATTATTTCTTTCTCTGTCATTGCTGCTGACTTGGTGCCCCTCTCTTTGCCATGTTCGGAGTACAATATGTAGATACAAAGGGATGATGTATTTTTTTAAATATTTTTTATATCAAGCAAGGTTTGCTCTTATGGACCCTACATTATGAGAAAATACATAACTATAATCACCTGACCATCGGACCCACCTTTATAGACTACCTAGTCTATATATATTAGTCTATATATATTACTCTATATATATATATTACTCTTGCTCTTACACCAGGAGTATAATCAATTTCAACTTATATTATATTATTTTCATAAAATTTTCCACGATCCGTTCATAGGATATTATCACATGATTATTTTTCTTGTTGCAATGCAGGACCATGGACCTGGTGTATAAAAAAAACCACGCGATTGCCAGGTCAGGCTTTTCAGATGGCGTACGGGTCTACGTGTCATTGTGTCAGGGCTATTTGATGGTTTTGCGCTCGGAATCTGCGTCACCACCGAGACGGACCCGACCCACGCAAAAAGCACTCACACAGCTCCTCCGCGTTTCCTTTCCCCCCGTCGGCCGATTTCGTTTATCTCCTCAATCTTGGCTTCAATCTGTGATACGTCGAGGCGGCGAAGAGCCGAATCGCGCCGCACCGTAGGGGAGGCTTCTGCAAGGTTTTGGAGCGGGGCGATGGCGATGGAGGCGGCGAGCAACGGGGGGCTGCTGTACCACGAAGTGCAGGAGGGGAAGCTCTGCGCCGTGCACTGCGTCAACACCGCCCTGCAGGGCCCCTTCTTCTCCGAGTTCGACCTCGCCGCGCTCGCGGTCGACCTCGACCAGCGGGAGTGCCTGGTGATGCTCGAGGGCTCCCGAAGCCCCGGCGCGGCCAACGCTGCCGCAGGGGACTTCTTCGCCGAGGGCGAGGGATCCCACAACGTCTCTCTCGGCGGGGATTTCAGCATCCAGGTTAGTCCAGGCCCTCCAAGTCCAGGTTTCATGGAGTCAGATTATCCATTTAGGTTTTGGGGGCTCGGTTAGATCGACTCATGCGGAGATCACAGCTTCTTCGTGGACTCGGTTACAAGTTGGTTGTCTGCTAAGATCGCTGCTTAGAATTTAGGGGATTTTTGCTCGAGCATTGCTGTTTGGAGTCGTCGATTACCTTATAGTCTAGTCGAGGATTCTAGGTTATGGATTTGTCAACAACGAAGAGAGTTACTTGAAGCAGTATATATAGGATAAAAGAAAATGAAGTACTCCCTCGGTCCCAAATTAACTGTCGTTTTGGGTTTCCGTGTCACAACTTTGATTAGATTTATATAAAACACGTGCAACATTTATGTTTTCAAATAAATTTATTAAAAAACTAGATCAAAAGATCTATCTAATGATATCAATTATGTATCATAACTATTAATAATTTTTTTATATAAAATTAATCTAAGTTTTTTCTCGGGAAGTGAGAAAGACAGATATTTTGGGACGGGGGGAGTAGTCATTACATCATCCCAGTCATGTGAAGGAATGCTTATCAAGTGATTGCATGATTAGATACTCTCTCCCTGAACATAGATGCGATTTTATTCCAATCCTAATGGTGCGCAGACAACCTCCTGCGCTCATATTCATGCTCTGTCAGATGGGAAGGGGTTTCTGAGGGATAAACAGTACTCTTGTCTTTTGCACTCAAAGAACTACATTAAAATTTGCATGATTCTCTGCATGTGATTTGATATAGGATTGCACTTTTTTTGCATTACTAGGAAGTTTAGATGTAGTTGTTTCCTACAAAGTTATAGATCACACCTGTGCATTTACAACTATGGACAAAGAATTAACGGAGAACCTAGACAAGAGCAAATTTCTTCATAGCGGTTTGTACCAGTTTACGCTACGTGCCTACGTACTTGGCCTGCACCAATGCATGTGCATGCATGCTATGGTAACATATTCTATTGCCGTTACACTGTCCAAAATTATATGATTGATGTACATATTTAAGAGTTTATCTCGCTAATGTAGCTTGATTTTTGTCGTATTCTATTGCTGACATTAAGAATGAATTCACTTTCTACAGTTTTGGACAATTGACTGAATTTGTTCCTTAGTTTGAATTAGGAATATGATCAAGCTTGATAGTGGTGTTAATGTTAGCAGCTTTAAGGTTTTAAAAGCAATTTCGATTTAATCTACTTCATAAACAATTCTGGAAAGAAAACTAGATGGACGTCTGAATTCTGAAAAGTTTCACAAGTCGCTAAAATCCAGATGATAGCATTAGCTCTGAATTCTGAAAAGTTTCACAAGTCGCTAAAATCCAGATAATTGCATACCCATCAGTGTTACCAGATACCCATTTAGCCATGTCTTTTTTTTTTTTTTGGCCATGTCAGCCATGTTGGATTCCGACACCCAGCATCGGATTCCAAGTGGTATTTGGCGGGTTTCCAATAATTTGCCAAATTGGACACTGGGGAAATATGATATGTTGTAAATCCATGTATAGCAATGTACACATGTTTTTAATTCAGCTAAGCACATTAAGACAAATTTTAATGATGCAGAAGAAATACGACCTGTTCGTTTCGCCATTTCTGTGGCTGATAAGCCGGCTGATGTTATTTTTGGCTGTTTTTCTGTGAGACAAAAACACTGTTTTGGTGGCTGATAAGCCAAGCGAACAGGGCGATAAAATATGACGTATGTTCTGAGAAAATTAATTAGTGAATGGCGTAAAGTTGGCGGAGGTGGAGTTTGTTGGTTAGGGCTTTCCCTGCCAAGTATTTACTGCTGTTATATTAACGGAAGGGGTGACTTGGTGCTGCATCAATGCCAAAGGACTGATTCCATTAAAAGGTTAGGTAGTTTAAGGCTAATGTCTGTCTATCTGTTCGAAAGGTGTGAATGTAACCTAAAGAAAACCATAACAAACCCTAATTTCCTTTTTAATGCTGTGTGTTCGAGAAAAAACAAATTTGGAAGGAGGGACTTTTGAGCCAATAGAACAACCAGAGTAGCTTTTTGATGGCTGGTGCCCTTAACTTGCCCCCTAATCTAGCAAAGAGCCATGATGCTACTGCAATAGGGACAAATAGCAATGGAAACTATGGAAGGAAAAGAATCCTGCTGTAGATGAAACCCATACCTGTCAGTCATAAAATGATGAATCTGAGCACAACTAGCGGTGACTAGACCACTGTTTTGGACGTTGCTGATATTTTGACGTTTCACACATTTTTATTTTATTAGTTTGCCGTTTGTGCATGTCTCCATCTAGTAATTAAGAATTTAAGATGATACTAATTTTCTGTGTGTATGCTTTAATGCTGTCCTGATATGGCACTTTGCAATATGGAGGCATTCCAGTTCTTTTAAGGTTTTCTCGTTCAGCCTTCAGGATATATAGGAGAAGGGTCACCAAACATATGCAGCAATTGGCTATTTCCCTTTTCTCTTCATTGAATCATGTTCATCTTGGCATTTTATAACTGCAGTATCCTGGTCAGACCCTTCGATTATCATTTTACTCATTTGGATATGAATTGGGGGAAAGATGATTAGGAATTCATTAACTATTTGTTTCGTTTCTAACCCAAAACTGCAACATTTTAGTAGTGGGGCCTCCACACTCGGGGAACGGGTAAATATTTAAAGTACATTTTTTAAGAAGGTACTCATTAGACCCGAATTTAGACAGATGGGACGTGGTTATGCGTTGAAATACACAAATTGTTATTCTTCACGTTGTTTGTCCCAACCTACTACATTTGATCTGAACAGTTTTCCCTCTTAGAGGAGCATCATCTATGCATGTATCTTTGCAATGAATCCGGAACTCATTCGGATATGGTGCCAGTCTAGATTTTATTCATTTCTTCTAATAGGTTTTGCAGAAGGCGCTGGAGGTTTGGGATCTCCAAGTTATTCCCCTTGATTCCCCAGCTGCAGGGTCGTCCCTGTTTGACCCTGAGCAGGAGGTTGCTTTCATTTGCCACCTGCAGGACCACTGGTTCTGCATCAGAAAGGTGAATGGAGAGTGGTATAACTTTAATAGTCTCTACCCAGCTCCTGAGCACCTGTCAAAGTTTTATCTCTCAGCTTTCATTGACACCCTGAAGGGGTCAGGCTGGAGTATCTTTGCTGTTAGAGGCAACTTCCCCAAGGAGTGCCCTATGGCAACTGAAGGCTCTAACGGTTTTGGTCAATGGCTTACCCCTGATGATGCCCGCAAGATTACAGTCTCCTGTAACCAGGTTCCAACACCTACTCAGCAGGTACAACCCCGTCTACTTGGTGAACAATCAGAAGGGATGAGTGAAATGGACATGATTGCAGCGCAGCAAGAAGAGGTTGATCTGAATGCTGCTATAGCTGCTAGCTTGATGGACGCTGGGGGTCCATTTGCCAGCCATCATGCAGCTCAAGAACATAGCAATTCACAAGATGCTTTTGGTACTGAAGCAGCTCCGAGCAAAGATAATAGCCATGAAGAAGCTGATAAATCTGAGCCAAGGGCACCTCCCTGTGAGGACACTCAGGAGTTGGCTTCAGGAAGCGGCACCAAAAGGGGCTTTTCTTCTATGGAGGAGAAAGGATCGGCGAAAGAAGAATAGGATGTCACTTCTGATCAGTCTGTAACTGAGTTAGACTATACAAACAGAAACTGCCCTCCATTTCAGTGGAGTTATGCTTTTTTCGTTCCGAACTCCGTATACAAAATGCATAGTCTAAATTGAATGGGTTTAAAAACTTTTAACCGGTGTAACTGTTATGTGCGAACTGCATAGAGACTAGAGTGGCGGTTTTGAACCCCTTTTTTCTGTTCTTTTTCATGTGCGTGAACTTATGCTGGATCTCCCTTCACACCAGCCTGATGGTGAATGCTCATGTTCTCGTTGTTGTGTCGTCGTTGCAGCCATGGATTACCGACTGAAGAATATGTTTCTGCAGGTGTTACCTTTGTCAATTCTTGCAGTTGGTGCCAGGGCATGAACCGGTGGTGGAGCACATGTAGGATAATATGCTTGGCTTTGGGCCGAGTCATTTTGCGAAGATGACGATAATACCAGCCCAAATGCTTATATTAACCGAGATGCACATGCACAATACTTTTTTTTTTATCTGTCGTTAGATTCACTTGTACCAAACTACCAACGAACCAAATCAGTGAGCATGCATTGTTCATTACCTGTTGCTCATCTTGGAGCAATCACTTCAGCAATGGTTGTTGGCCTTGCTTCGCTTGGTCTCTTGCAGCAATCACTTCAGCAATGGCTGTTGGCCTTTGCACTGCACCTGCCATACAGATGTAACAGATCCGATCCGAGCTTGTGTCGAAAGGACGACGCGGACGCCACGTTTTTTTTTTTTTTTTTGTTTCTTTGGGCGGGTCAGATACGACGGCGTTTGCTGACGAGGTATCTGTACCACTGTGGTTGCCCCCACGCCACGCTTGCGCCTTTTTCTTTCCACCCATTTTTCACCCCCTTGCATTTTTTCTAAATTTCCAGCTCGACGAGACCAGTCAGTAGTAGCTGCCATTCATCCACTCCACACTGCTCTTGCCTGTCCGGTCCCCTTTCCCTTTTCCCCATCGGAACCGGAGGAGAGATCCGTCCTGCGGTGCGATGGACTCCCCCTGCCGAAGCTGCCGGCTGTTTGGTGCCCAGAGATCGCCACACGACCTCCTCGGCGGCGGCGCCGGTGAGTCCTCCATGACCATTTTGATCGATACTATTATGTCGTTACTCGTTAAGCTCTATCTCTATCTGCATTTCGCGTTTGGATTCTGAGAGCGTGGCGTGGGAGCTTTTCTGTGGGCGCAGTGGCGGATGTGGTGCTGTGGAGGAGGAAGGAGGTGAGCGGCGGGATGCTGGCGACCGTGCTGGCGTCCTGGGCGCTCTTCTATTGCGTGCCCGGCTACACGCTGCTCTCCTTTGTGTCCCAGGTGCTCATGATCCTGCTCACCGTCCTCTTCGTCTGGGCCAAGGCTGCGCAGCTGCTCAATAGGTGATTCCGGTTTGATCTCTCACCCATTGGTGAAACCACTGTGGCGATTCGTTTTGTGTGGATGCTTGTGCTAGCTAGCATGATAATTGGTAAAGATTGTTGAAGTTCTAATCCGTGGTGGCATGTTAGAGCTAATGGAATTGTTTTGCCTTGAACTTTCAACAGCTCTTACCATTTTGATAGGGTTGCTTAATTGCTGTAGTGGCGAATGTATTTAGTCAATAACTCTTTTTTAGGGATGTTTAGTCAACAAATAACTCTGTTAGCAGTTTACTTAAAAAAAACTCTGTTAGCAGTTGACATTCACATAAATATTTACTTACGTTTAGTTTCTGAGTGAAATTTAACATTACATTGTTGTGCAATACCATGATCCTTGTTGTGAAAACAAACCAAACATCAGGGATAACCCAAAAATGAAAAGAATATGATGTATAATTGCTTTTTCTTTATATAGTAATTATAATTCATTGTATGTGCCAACTCTAAATTGGGCAAATGCAGGGCACCTCCATCTATTCCATTGATGAAAATTTCTGATGAGTCAATGAGTGAAACAGCAGAAATAGTTGGTAACTTCATGAATAAGGTGCTCAAGGATTTCGAAAACATTGCACTTGGAAAGGATTCCAGCCTCTTCTACAAGGTGGCTTCTGTGTTGTTGCTGACCTCCATAGTTGGCCGACTGACTGATCTTATCACTTTGGTATATACAAGTAAGTTCCTTTTACTGTTTTACATTTCTTATGAGCTGTGCATCTTTAGAAGAACCTCATTATGAATTGCGAAATGAAAGTGTGTACAGTACACTTATTATCAGATCACTTACAGTTGCACTGAAAATCTGTGCTGGTAACATTGCAAAATGGCATAACAACGGAAACAGAGGCAATGCTCACACTATCACTTAGTTTGATAGAACAGCAGGATGTTCCTAGTTTCACCAAAAGTTCCATTCAAAATGAGTTTCTTGTCAGAAATCTGCACTAGTGCTGTTCAGGGCATGACGGTGTGCATCGTATCTATTTTGGTCATACTAGCAGTGGACTGTAAGCATTCAACCTGATTTGAAAGTTCAATTCGCTGCATCCACATTTTTGTGAAATTCTACAAAAAGGGGGAATCAATTTGGAAACAACAATGTTCTATTAATCTTGCTGATCCATGTCGAATTACTAAACTTTTTTGTCCCTATTCTATCAGGTGCTGTTATTACTCTCACGGTCCCTGCATTGCTCGAAAAATCCGAAGCACACATTGCCAGATTCTTCAAGAAAGCTTGGATATATGTTCAGGCATGTGACAGACCGTGCAAAGAGTATAAATGTAAGATGACGAATATGATATCGGAAACGAAGAAGCTGCGATGATGCCAATGTGTATTCGCTAAAATTTTTTGACTCGTGAAATAAGTTTCAAATAGAAAATTTTGACTTTTGACATCAATCACAATCGTTATCTGTCCGTCTACATAATGTAGCCTTGGAGCTGCATACTCTGTTCGCTTGAACTACTTTCAGCTTATTTCATCGCTTGAACTACTTCAAGCTTATTTCAGCTTATTCTCTCTTACAGAACACTATTCAATTAGGCAGAATTAGTCGGTTTTTTACCAACCGAACAGATGTGCACTATTAGAATTTTAGCTTTGGTGATGAAATAGTGCTCCTTTTGCAAATCTTCTTTAGGTAGCTTCAAGGTAACTCGAGATTTATCACCTATGTTTGTACTCCCTCCGTATCATAATTAGATGACGTTTTGGATAAACTTTGAGTTAAACATTGGAAATATAAATCATCAATAACTTTTAAGTTGTTGAGATTCCAAATGTGAAAATTATATGAATAGATTTGTCTTGAAAAATACTTTCATAAAAGTATACATATATCATTATTCCATAAATATTTTTATAAAACCAAGAGGTTAAAGTTATGTTTGGGAGACCGTGTCGCTGTCCAAAACATCATCTAATTAGGATACGGAGGGAGTACATAAACTTTGTTCCGCTTAATTGAAAGCTAGAGCTCCTCCTAAAAACTGATCTTTCACCTATGCTACCAATAATATGTTGGAATGTCGACCACGAATCCTTGGTACCCCGCCATCCTCTGCTGTCACCGAGACAACGTTGAGGGCATGGGCTGCTTCACGAATGGATGGGCCGACACGCTAATGCATGGGTGCATGATTGGGCCGGGCCACTGGAGAGAGGAGTGGGCTAGGCCAGATGGGCTGCTCAGAAACCGAGTCATTAGTGAGCTTTGCAAGGAAATGCAAAGGAAAGAGAAATAGGCCTCCCAAACCTGGCAGCTATGGAGACAATTCTGATAACAGCAAGAAGAAAGCTGACAAACTTGAAGTTGAAGAGCGCAGCAATAAAGATACTGGGAGTAACTTCAAAGATGAATGTCAAAAGATGCTAGAAGGCGAGAAACAGTCCAATGAGCATCTAGAAACTTCAGCATCAGAGGGGAGCGAAACTGAGACTAGCCTTCTACTCCCTTGTCCCATTTTTTTTTCTAGTTACATAAATTTTGCTACATACCTATAGCTATATATATATATAGATTATGTCTATTTATATAATAAAAATTATATATCTATAAAAGCCAGAGCGATTTGCAAGCTACGCGTAGGCCGGCGTCACCGCGTAGGCCGGCGCTCGTCCGCCTCCTTGCCGTGACAAAGGAAGAGAAAAGAGCGGAGAGAAAACGAGAGAGATGCCATGCCACTTACTTATGGGACCCACATGACAGTAGATGGAAAGGGTATGACTGTTTTGTTAATGTGCTGTAAAGCATCTTGCCCATCTCCTTCAGTTTTGTTTTGTTAATCTCCATTACCAGTATTTTAGGAGAAGGGGATTCTCAATTTGGTAGAGATGCTCTTACAATTTTGAATGGATGACGAACTTACCAAGGGAGGTAGTAAAGGTTAGTTAGAATTTCTTAAAGGAGATTTACAACCTGTTCGCTTGGCAAGATTATGCACTGCTGACTGATTTCTTGTGAGAGAAAAACGGCCAATACTCAGGTACTCCGGTTACCTCCAGAAAGTAATATCTTAAATCAAATCTGGACCGTTGATTTTTCTAAACTTAATAATTTACTAAATAAATTAATAAATAAAAAACCAAAAAATAAAACCTTGGGGCACTCTCCGGTTACCTCCAGCTTGTTGGGTTTAGTCCCACATCGGTAATTGATGGTGGGGGAGCACAACATATAAGGCGGGGGCAACCCTCACCTATAAGGCTAGTCTTTTGGGTTGAGTTAGGCCTGAGACCTGGATATGTTGTGGGCTCCGGTGGACCTGAGCCCAAGGGGCGCTGGCTCGTGGGTATAGCGAGTCGGGTCGGATTCCGCTGCGCACCCTAACAAGTGGTATCAGAGCCGATGGTCGGAAAACCTAGAAAATCTCAGGGGTCACATGTGACGGGGGAGCCCGTTAACGCTTGGAGGTCACACGGGTTGTGTGATGAGCGTTGTACTCGAGGCCTGGATAACGTCTTCGGAGATCACATGGTGTAGTGTGATGGAAGAGTTGGGTCCGATGTGTGACATGGGAGATTGTTGGGTTTAGTCCCACATCGATAATTGATGGTGGGGGAGCACAACATATAAGGCGGGGGCAGCCCTCACCTATCAGGCTAGTCTTTTGGGTTGAGTTAGGCTCAGGGCCTGATATGTTGTGGGCTCCGGTGGACCTAGGCCCGAGGGGTGCCGACTCGTGGGTATAGCGAGTCGGGCCGAATTTCACCCTAACAAGTGGTATCAGAGCCGGGGCAGCCCTCACCTATCAGGCTAGTCTTTTGGGTTGAGTTAGGCCCAGGGCCTGATATGTTGTGGGCTCCGGTGGACCTGAGCCCGAGGGGTGCCGGCTCGTGGGTATAGCGAGTCGGGCCGAATTCCACCCTAACAAGTGGTATCAGAGTCGATGGTCAGAAAACCTAAATCTCAAGGGTCACATGTAACAGGGGGAGCTCGTTAACGCTTGGAGGTCACACGGGTTGTGTGATGAGCGTTGGACTCGGGGTCTGGATAACGTCTTCGGAGATCACATGGTGTAGTGTGATGGAAGAGTTGGGTCCGATGTGTGACGGGGGAGATTGTTGGGTTTAGTCCCACATCGGTAATTGATGGCGGGGGAGCACAACATATAAGGCGGGGGCAACCCTCACCTATCAGGCTAGTCTTTTGGGTTGAGTTAGGCCCAGGGCCTGATATGTTGTGGGCTCCAGTGGACCTGGGCCCGAAGGGTGCCGGCTCGTGTGTATAGCGAGTCGGGCTGGATTCCGCTGCACACCCTAACACAACTTCCAGTCGTCCATGAACCGCCTCTCCGGCGAGATACCGGCCGACGTGTTCCCCGCGCCTAGGCTAGAGAGCCTGCACCTGTACCAGAACCAATTGTCCGACCGCTTGCCCGCCGCCTTGGGGCAGGCGCCTGCGTTGGCAGACCTCAGGCTCTTTACCAACCGTCTCGTCGGGGAGCTGCCGCCCGAGTTCGGGAGGAACTGCCCGCTCGAGTTCCTCGACGTGTCGGACAACCGGATCTCTGGGCTTATTCCGGCGGCTCTGTGCAGCGTCGGGAAGTTGGAGCAGCTCCTGATACTGAACAACGAGCTGGTGGGTCCCATCCCGGCGGAGCTCGGACAATGCCGGACACTGACGCGGGTGCGACTGCCCAACAACCGATTGTCGGGACCCGTGCCGCAGGGTCTGTGGGCCCTTCCGCACCTGTACCTCCTGGAGCTCGCCGGGAACACTCTGTCCGGCACCATGGACCCCACCATCGCCATGGCCAAGAACCTGTCGCAGCTGCTCATCTCCGACAACCGCTTCACTAGCGCGCTGCCGCCGTAGATCGGCACCCTGCCTGCTCTGTTAGAGCTGTCGGCCGCTTCACTAGCGCGTTGCCGCCGCAGATCGGCACCCTGCCTGCTCTGTTAGAGTTGTCGGCCGCCAACATGTTCTCCGGGACGCTGCCGGCGTCGCTAGCGGAGGTTTCTACGCTTGGCCGGCTTGATTTGAGGAACAACTCGTTGTCCGGTATCTTGCCTATCCAACAACCGCCTCACCGGCATCTTGCCTCCTCTCTTCTCCGGCTCCATGTACAGGGACGGCTTCGTGGGCAACCCGGCGCTGTACATCGCCGTCCTCGTCATTGGCGGCGGCGCCGTCACGTGCAACAAACGAATGGCGGCCAGCGCGCGGAACTCGCTGGCGCGCATGCGCATGCGAAACGAGCTATCATATTACCCTATTTTTATAAAATAAAAATTCAATAAATACTATTACCTCTTAGGTAATAGATGATCGTGACCGTTGGATCGAAATAAATGGAAATAAATGAACGATCCACATTTATTTTGAAGTACCGTAGCAAAAGCCGAGAAAAACCCTAGCGAACAGGCTCGTAGAAGTTCGCATAGAATTTGTCGTTGTAGACGCGCAAGCGCTCCCGTGGCTCCGGACAGTGGGCGTGATGTGGCTTTGGCAAGCCGCACGCACAAGGGGCGAGCGGTGACGGTGAGCGAGGTCAGGTCACCCAACAGCTAGCTAGCTTTCGTGCGAGGCATGCTAGAGCTAGATCTCACGTTCTCGTCAGTAGGGCTGGCCCGGTGCGGTGCGGGATCGGATCGGATCAGATGCTTTGCTTCGCGTCGTCGTGCTGCCCTGCCCGTGACCAGGCTGACGTTGCGGTTGCGGAGCACCGGCAGTCAGCGGAGGCACACGCTTGCTCCGGCATGCGCCAGATGGCAGCGAGCACAGGCCGGCGTGGGAAATGGATGATTGTTCGGTCACGGGGTGTCTGGTCTGGTCGATCTGGTACTGCCAGAGTTGCACTTGCAGTAGGCCAGTAGTATCGGCGTATAGCGCTCTCTCTCTCTCTCTCTCTCTCTGGACTGCTGGGTACAGAAATTAGGTCGCTACACTTATTATTCACAGACGTTGCCACCAGAATCCTGTCCGCGTCGCGCTAATTGGGCTCGATCAAGAACAGCGTTGACGCCGGAAAGGAGTGCCCTCCTTGCGTCTCCATTTGGTCCCTAACACTGGCGCGCACTTGACCTAATGTATCCCGTGGTGCCATAATAATGACACTATATAAGAGAAAAGTTGGTTTACTAGCACTAAGCTAAACCGGAAGCGAGTGCGCGTCAACCTGATTAGACTATCCTAGAACCCGATGACGTGGCGGTGGCGGCCACGCACGCACCACCCCACCTCCGTTTGGTGGGGATGGAATGTTTGGCCTTGATCGGCCTGACGATGACGCCCTGATGAGCAATGGACACAATCACACAAACGACAACACCTGGCTCTTCAGTCTTCACACCGGCAGTCATCGTTGACGACGCGACATCGATCATCCTGCTCTCTGGTCCCATGGAGATTCGCCGTACCGTACGTGTCCATCTCGGTCCGGTCCGGTCCGGTCCACTATACTGTTCAAGTCCTTGCAGCCGGGGGAACTGTTACGCAGCGTTTCGTCAAGTCACTGTTACGAATTCCCGGACCAGCACGGCGTTTCGTCCGTGTATATATCCGGGTGATGTGAACAAGCGGGCCGGGAGAGACGAGACGAGAGCAAAGGCAAACTAGGACAAGTCTTGGGCATCGATCAAAAGCCCTGTGGCCGGCCGCTCGACTCGAGCGTGTACGCGTGGTCAGTCTGCTGCCATGGCCGTGGACGTGGCGTGCTACGTGCCCAGCTGACTTCTCAACGGCGCTCGGAGAGAATAGTCAAACCGCTGACACGGCGCCTGCATAAAAAGTCAGTCGGTGTTTTGCTCGATCGGGGGGAGCGGGGGCTACGTCAAAGCGGGAGGAAAACTCGGTCAGCGCATCGTCACTAGCACTAACACACACGTTTTAATTTAGCGTTTGCAGTTGCACAGCTCGTCACATCAGATGTCCCTACCCACCAAATGGTCAGTGTTTTTCAGTTAAAGGAAGGAATCAGGCGCGCTAGCACTAACAACACCGCAGGCGGACCACCTCCGTCCACTGACAGTGCGGAATCAAGGCGGCGACAATCACAGTACGCCATTAAGCACTGAACCTGCACTGCACTGATGCGGTAGCTGTGGCCTGTAGCTCTGCTCAGGGAAGCTTCGGTCCGTACGGGCCTGTTTCCATTTGCATCCGAAAAGGAAAAGCTACTTTCACGGATCATCTGTAGGAGTGTAGCGCGTGCACTCCCTGCTTGGCTGCTTGTTCGCTTAACACGTCACGTGTGCTGATCGAGTGATCGACCATGTACCGATTGCCTCTAACGAGTAACGGCGAGTCCTGATTCCGACCATGCTTCGCTCGCTTGCTTCCCTCCCGCTCCCGGCTCCCGGCACTCGCCTACCTGGTCTGCCTGGCAGCTGCGCGAGGCCGGCCCAGGAGAGCCGAACCACCAGGGTAGGGGTGGGTCGTGGTCAGAAACTGGGAGTGGGAGGGCACGCGCGCGCACGACTCCTCTCCCTCCTCCTCTCCTCCTCGTGCAAACTGCAAACTGCAAACCACCACCCACCTCGCCCCCACGTTCCCTTCCCTTACGTGCCGCCCTGGCGCAGACGTGCGCGTCCTCCTCGCGTCCCGTCCACCGCGGTTGCCCATCGAAGCGGCCAACGCAGGGCGCCAAACCACCTCCATGCGGGCGAACCTCGGCTCCTCCTTTGCTCTGCTGGTTCCCTCCTCTCCTCGCGATCGAGCTCCTGTCCCGCGCTTGGTCCGTTGTCTCCTTGTGACCTTGCTTGTCTAAACCAAAGCCGCTTTAATTGGCCATGATCGCGTCGTCGTCGTCGTCCACAGCATCAGCATCCTCGTCCTCGCCCTGCAGCTGCAGCAGCACCGTCACGTCCGGCGCGCACCGCCGCCGCCTCACGGACGCGCCCGCCAGCAGCGTGGACTACTTCGTCCCGTGCGACGGCGACGGCGACGACGGCCGCGGCCACGGCGCCGGCGCCGGCACGGCGCGGGTGAAGGCTCTGTTCTTCGCCCGGAGGGGGGCCAGCGGCGGCGGCAAGCGGGTGCCCGTGGTCGACCAGGCTTGGGTGCGGAACGCGGTGGCGTGCCTGCTCGGCGTCGCCGTCGTCGTCGGCCTCGTCACGAGCTCGCGCCGAGGTGGCGGCACTACAGGCGCAGGGAGCAGGCTCGTTCGCAGGGTGGACGCCGAGGTCTTGCGGTGGAGGGAGGAGAACCTCACCGCTGTTGCTCGCCGACCGCCCGACCCGCCGCCGCCGCTGGTGCGTTGCTCGATCTCTGCTCTCGCCGTTGACTGCTCCGTTATATTTTTCGTACTACCATACCATGTCATGCACGCACCGTCTATACTCTATACTCTAGAGGCTTCCAGTGTTACTGTTAGCATGCAAGTTTAATCACACTTAGTAACTCGCGGCTTTCAAAGCTCTGCATGGAGCTAGAAACCATTCGAACGTGCCGAGAAAGTTAAGGGACCCAAGCCAAGTCGGCGACTGGATGCAGAGAGACGCGTTGGATTAGTTGATTTTCGTGGACAGGGGTCAGGGGGTCCTATCTGCGTGGAGAAACACGAGAAGTTTTGTTTCTTTGCTGTGGAATCAGACATTCAGACGGATGCCGAAGCCGAAGTTCAGGAAGGAGCCCAAAGTCGCCGTTCCGTTCAGGAAGGATTAGGATAGATAGCGCCGCAGCACAAACTGAACTGTCTGATGATTCACACCTGAAAATGAACACTGAAAATTCACGTTGGAGTGCAGTAAGCAGGTCTCCGCTTGTAACCACAGAAAACACAGACTGTTTGTCGCCACTACTTCAATAGGACTTTCCAGCGAACTAACAATATTTTTTTTTCTCGTAACAAATCAACATAAGCATTCAACATAAACCAAATTCATAGTTACAAACCATAATTTACATCGTAGCCACATGTGTTTCACACAAATTCACAAATACTTCACCTACAGTACATCTCCTGTACAACCAGATGCGTCTTGGGCTCTTGGCAAGTGAACCAGTATATTTGAGTGATTTTCGGCCATTTATCTCCTGGTTTTCTGTTGGTTGAAAAAAGAGAGCCAAGAAAAAGTACTTCCCTGCTATAGAATTATGGCTGCAACAAGTTGTGTAATTACCTTAATTTTCTTTCTCTCCTGAGCTTTGGCTCCCCCCTCCTGTTTTTGTTGTTTCAATCTTGCTTTTCTTTAGTTGCAACTCTCTTGTAATCGTCTTGGTTACGTCAATAAATTTTCAGTAGAGACCCTCAGGCCTCTCCTGTTTCTTCAAAAAAAAAAAAAAAAAAAAAAAAAGAGTTGTACAAAGGAGTCATACTACAGCGGAACCCTTTGCAGAACTAGCTGATGATAAGCACGGTAGCTAGGAAGCTACAATGATGGCAGTGACACCATGAGACTACAGACAAGTTGTCAATATGACAGACAAAACAGAGATATCTAGAGCAGATAACACAAATTTTTGGTGGTTCCTAGCGCTAATCTAATCCTTATTAAGCCTCCAAAAATTTCTACATCAGTCTTCAAAAAGAAAGAGAGACAAAAATCAATGGACATAAAGTGAGAGTTAACATCAATCGATCCTATCCCCACAAAGTGCCACTAGTGCTTGTATGACTAGTACACGTGTAGAAAGAGTTCCATGTCCACATGACAATACGAATCACATACTCCTACCTGTCTGTCGCCTAACTAAAGCAACCATAGACCTGCAAATGAAGGAATAGAAAGAGTTTTATTAGATACTGATGCTCCTAATTTACATGCTTGAGAGCTTCTACTTTTATTGACTTTGATGGGAGATTTTATTAGATACTGATGCTCCTAATTTATGCTGAAATTTTAAATTTGGAATCCAACAGATGACCCAGATATGGATAAATCCAGATAGTGAGAGTTACACAAAATGCATCGAACGCCCAAAAAATCGTTACAGTGAGCTCATCTTACCCATATTCCTTCAATTTAACATTAGTTCTAAGTAATGATAGAATTGACTGAGAGCCTACATTTGGGCAACACTTGTTCTGCTTTTTCAGGAACCAACAGTACAAGCACTGGTTATATAATTGCTGAAGCCAATGGTGGACTTAACCAAATGAGACTGGGAGTACGTATACAATGATCTTAAAAAACTTGAATACAGAAAAATGCCTTTCAAGCTCACATGCATTCCTTCAAAATCATTCTTGCAGATAAGTGATATGGTTGCAGTTGCTAAGCTCATGAATGCCACTCTAGTAATCCCTACCCTGGATCATAAATCATTCTGGACTGATCCAAGGTCCTTCTCTTTGAACCAGCACATCAAGAAATCTATACATATTTTTGGGACTGATGTTTTGGCATGACATGCAGTGATTTCAAGGATATATTTGATGTGCAACACTTCAAGGAAATTTTAGAAGATGACATCATGATCGTGGATTCCTTGCCGCCAGATTTCAAAAGATTGAAACCCTATATTAGAGCACCCAAGTCTTGGGCCAGGGTATGAATCAACTACTTCAGGACTAATTGGTATTGAAGTTACCTGCACTGCACATCAGAAAAAATGAGCAGGCAGAACAATGATTATTTAATTTTTTTTCAGGCTTCTTATTACAGAGCTTTCACAAGGACACTGAAGAAGGCCAAAGTTGTGAAATTCACACATACAGATTCACGTATTGTCAACAATGGTCTCCCTCCTTCTATCCAAAGACTCCGATGCCGTGCAAATTATGAGGCACTAAGATACAATCAAGAAATTGAAGAGCTAGGTAATACTCTAGTTGATAGACTGAGGAATGGATCCAACCATTATATCGCACTTCACTTAAGGTGACTGAAACTGCAACTGTCTAATAACAGGCTGACAGCACTTTGTTGCTACGGAACATACAGATCATTGGTACCAATGTTTTTATGTTTTCTTCATTACAAACTGACAGGTATGAGAAGGACATGCTCTCATTCACCGGCTGCAGCCACAACCTAACATATCAAGAGGCAGAGGAACTGAGGGAAATGCGACTCAAGGTGCAACATTGGAAAGAGAAGGAAATCAACAGTGAGGAGAGGCGACTCCAAGGAGGCTGCCCTATGACTCCTCGTGAAGCAGCTCTTTTCTTGAAAGCTATGGGTTATCCTTCCAGCACAAAGATCTACATTGTATCAGGTGACATATATGGTGTACATAGCATGGATACATTAAAGGACGAATATCCAAATGTCTATACACATTATAGTCTGGCAACAGCAAATGAATTAGAGTCTCTCAAGCTGTACCAAAATAGATTAGCTGCTGTAGACTATAATGTAGCTCTCCAGAGTGATGTTTTTGTGTATACATATGATGGAAATATGGCTAAAGCAGTTCAGGGCCATAGAAGATATGAAGGATTCCGGAAAACCATTAACCCTAACAGGTAAATGTCTGGAATATTGTTTTGAGTATTCAGATCTAAATCCAAAGTACTGAATTTTTTTACTGTCTAATGTCTATAGGCACAAGCTTGTCGAGCTCATTGACAAGCTTGATGAAGGGACAATAGATTGGACAAAGTTTGCAAGTGAAGTGAAGATGCATCATGAAAACAGGATTGGAGGTCCACATCAGAGGTTGTCTGGTCGAAGTCCAAGGCATGAGGAGTATTTTTATGCCAATCCTCTTCCAGGTTGCTTGTGCAAAAGAAACACACAGGATCAAGTAGCATGAACTTACTCTACATAGGAATATACAATTATCATACAACAAGACATCCTCTCACTCATTGACATACACCAAACAGTGCAATTCATGGTAAACTGGCAGCGAAAGCACACACTATTTTCCTACACATAGATAAAATTTAGAGTAAATTTCACTGGCGGTCCACAAACTTGCCCTGGGTTCTTATCCAGGCCCCGGTACTTTCAAATTGCACATTTAGCTCCCTAAACTTGTCGTAAGTTCTAATTCGGGTCCAGATACTTTTAAATTGCACATTTAGGTACATAAACCTGTCCCAAATTCTCATACAGGTTTTGATACTTTTAAATTGCACACTTAGGTCCCTAAAGTTGTATTGTAATATCATTATGGTTCATCCACCCCTGCAACATCGTCCTCACCTTTGCCAAACCGCACATGCCCACCTTACCTTCATAGGCACACAATACTACACCATGCTCGACCTCCTACCCTGCATCTGCCTATGTTGCATCGTCAGTGCAGTGCCACACCCATGTTGCCATGCTAGCTATGCCATGTCGTGCCCGCCGCACTGCCATGCCACATGCTCCACTCACCCAACTGCAATACAGTGATGGCCCCATCGTTGTCGAGGGAGAGTGAGGCAGGTTGGGAGTGTGGGGAACTAAGTGTGAAGAGATGGTGAGAATGTGCATGAGCTCCTGCTCGACGAGGGAGAGGAAGGAGTGTGTTGTTGGTGGTGGTGGTGTTGAATGCGATTGTCGCGAGGTAAGGGTTGATGCCATGATGAGGTGGAACAAAGTGAATCAAACGGAATTGAGTAGGGCCATAAATGCGGAGGCTTGGCTAGGACGTGTGGTAGGGCAAGCACGACAAGGATAGCCAAGCATCAAAGCAGGTCCTAGGAAGCTAGTTTTTGCACATGCAACACATTGTGTGGGGAGGGATGGACCAGAATGTTACAGTAACACAATTTTAGGGAGTTGGACGTGTATTTTTGAAGTGCTAGGACTGGGATGAGAACTTGGGACAAGTTTAGGGAGCTAAATGCAAAATCTGGGACCTAAATGAAAACTTGAGACAATGTTAGGGAGCTAAACGCGCAAAAAGTATTAGGACCTAGATGAGAACTCAAAACAAGTTTAGGGAGCTGAAGGTGCAATTTGGAAGTACCAGGACTTAGATGAGAACTTGATTCAAGTTCAAGGACCGCTAGTGAATTTACTTTAAAATTTATGTAGTTTTCAATCTTACAAAAGGATATGGGAGGGAACACTCACTGAAATGTGCATTTTGAAAGAATTGTTTATTCAAGTTTCAAAATAGAAGCAGATATATGTTGTACCACAGTGTAGATTGTAGAATTAGCAGATTTGAAGAGTTTGTGTATGTCTGTATTTAGTCCATACTCCAGATGTACAGCCTTAAATTTTAACTTTATATGCACAAGCACAATAATCATTAGCTACAGATAATTTTTTTTTCCGGACAAGCAATGGACTACATGCTATAGCCTAGTTCGATCCATCAAGTTTTATGCTACGTGCACTTGCCATTCCATATTACTTTGCCTTAAAGAATATACTTGCTAGATGAGAACCGAGTAGTAACTCGGTTGATTAGTGACTCCAGTTGAGTAGGCAGCCACCCAGGGCTCACCAATTTTTGGTAACTCCCTGAAAAAACAGGTTTCAGTACCCCTCAACCTTATTTTTTTCTAAAAAAAAAGAGCCCAGGGGAGTCTCTCCCTGTGGAAAAAAGAAACTAACTAAATATCTTCCCAGAACTGGTGTGCTAACAAGGGTCCTTAATAAGGTTTAGACATCATGAGCAAAATTAAAATGCAAACTTAGTGTATTTTCAAACAATGCATCAAATTGAGTATACCTGAGAATTCAGTTTACAAATTAAAATGAAGATCCAACTGTTCACAGATAAAGATTCAACTATGTAACATTTGTCAATCCGTAGATGCATTTAATGACATGAATACTACCCAAGTTCAAAATTGAAATGAATACAGAATGGATTGTGAGAGGATACCTGAGCAATTCATGCATGTAAGTTGTGCTTGTAGCTCTCTTGTCATAAAAAAAAAAGAAAACTCCCTTGTTCAGTTCTGTTAGATCATTCATGAAGTATGCTTGTATCGTATATTTGTTCATTCCATCACAAATGATTTATCATTTTACCACATAGAAGGCACATAGACTTCTTCCTTCAGGTTCTGAGCGGCACTCTCAGTGGGAAACCCTCGCACAGCACCAATTGTCCATTGTGATATGATCCCAGCGGCAACGGCAAATCTCAGTTGCCTCTCCAATGTATCTTGATCTTCATACATTTCAGGACAAGTTGTGAGCTTCCTAATAGCAGCAGCCACAATAGCATCCCCTGAACCTGTCCGGTCAGTGGTGTATGGAGTTATGAGTGCATCCTCTGTCCCAACTACACATCCATGAAATTTAGGTGTGTAATAGTGGATCCGAAGTGTCCCATAGGTCACAAGCAAGATCTTTATACCATCATGCCAAATAGGAGCGATCTCTTCAGGGCTGTAGTGGTAGTACTGTGGCCAGTTTCTTGTAAAATGAAATCCTTCCAGATAATACTGAGGTGGGGTGTTTCTCTTGTATTCATAGTACTCATGATCAAGGAGGAATTCCAGCTCATCCCTTGATAACTCTATGATATCAGCCTCTTTCCATGCCCTGTTTATCACCTCCTTTGTTTTATCCCTGGAAGTCCACAATGGCAATGGCAAATTGAGATCGAAGAACACTTTGCTTCCAAATTTCTTGGACAGACCAATAGCTCTGAAGAGCGTGTCGTGCATTGAGGGGTTTAACAGGACCTCTGAATTGAAATGGAACATTCTAGCCTGTGTAATTGCCACAAATTAGATCTAAATAATGAAAAAAAATGGTTTGCAATGCAACAGCAATAATTACATCTAACTCATCAAAATGTGTCCTCTTAAAATCTTGTTTCCAATGTGTGGCCCTGAACAGTGCGATTCTGCTAAACTTACGTGTCATCTGCAAAGTTAATTCTGACGGCATCTCAAAGGACACCATTCTATTGTTCAAATGCATACTTGAAACAGTTTGGAAGATGGTCTCACCGTGATCATGAAAGCTATCATGATTTAAACATAATAATAAAGTTGTGGAGAAATAAACCTCAGAGGCAAATCCATTATGAAGAATGTTAATTTTTTTCAGAGCTAGAAGCTTTAGTTAATGCAGTATAACCTCTGATTTTCACGGACTGCTATAACAATTTTATTTTATCTATTTTCTAGATACAAATACTGGAACTTTTATCAGTCCATAATCCGCTGATATCTTAGATTCCGTAAAGAAGACTGGTTCAGATGTCAACTCTGCATTATGAGATCAAGTGGCATCTGTATGCATATACAAGACTCAAATAAGTTGAGTAGAGAGTTTAGCATCAAGGTTGAATCTTTTTAGAAGAATCGACCTTCCATGATATGAAAAAAGAAATACAACGGGCAATCATGCTATACTGCTAGATCACATCAATTTTGTTTTTCAGCCAGGAATTGATTCAATGCAATTGTTCTGCAACGGTGCGCCATGGTTGTTATGCACATAAAGACATAGCTTGCCTTGAAATGACTACGCGAGCATAATTCTTGAATCGGAAATTGGAATCCAATGTTTACCCAAGGACCATCAACTCACCTCTTTCAGCACATCTACATTGATCTCAGTCTTGCGGAGGGAGTCCTCGGCGGCACTCTTCACCGTCTCGGCTACAAGTTTCGTGCCGCCCTTGCCGTCATCCCGGTCCCGGAAGCTCACCTTCATGCGCGCCGTGGCGGTGGCCGCTTTGCCGTCGAACTTGATGGCACGTGTTTGCACCCGCTCGCAGTTCATGCGGTACACAAGCTCGCGGCCGAAGTCGTCGTCGCCGACCTTTCCCAGCACCGCGGCGCGCCCGCCGAGCCGGGTGAGCGCAATGGCCACGTTGCTCGCCGCGCTCCCCGGCGCGCGCGCGAACTCGGGCGGCTCCCATTGCAGGTGCCTCCACGTGGAGTACATGTCGGGATGCATCTGGCGGTCCGACACCCGCACCGTGGGCACGAACTCCCACCGCGGCGCGCCGAAGCAGCACAACAGCGGCGGCCACTCGTTCGCGAAATCCTCGTCGTCGTCGTAGCCGCCCCCCACTTCCACCGCATCCTCCTCTTCGTTGTCCTCTCGAATCGTCTCCTCCGTTCCGTGACTCGCTGCCTGGGCCACCTCCTCCTGTTTGGCCTCTTCTTTGGACTTCCTCGTCCGGCGGCTGGTCCGCTTCGCCGGCTCTTCCTCGCCCTCCGAGTCGGGATCCTGGTCCTCCTTCTTGGTTCTCCGCCTGGTGGTCTTCGCCTTCGGCGCCGACGGGGACGGTGACTTCTTGCGGCCGCGGCGAGAGGCAGGTTCAGGGGATTCCGGCACGGCGGCGCCGTTGGGCGAGCAGCGGAGGGGAGGACGCGTGGTAGGCTGGAGTGGAGGGACGTGGCGAGGAGAGTGGGCTTGGGGAACAGTGATGGCAGGAGGAAGGCGGGGGCGGCCATGGCCATTGCCGCTCCTCTTTGCTCGAGGTGAGGAAGGAAGGGGCGCGGCGACGAGCGCTGGACTCGACTCTATCCACTATCCAGGGGAGTGTCAATGTGATCCGATAAGGGTTTTAGAAACCGTTAAGCATATAGGGTTGCGCCCGCAAAGGGAAAATGGAACATCCATGATCCATCTTTGTCCCAGCTGGGCTGGGAACGCGAATCAGGCCCACCGGAGGGGTCGTGGTTGGTACAGCTCATTTATCCACTATATTTATAATCTAATTTTTCATGTCGTGAATATGTATTAGTATATTTTTTTATCTGAAATTTATTCTTTCACGATGTGAACATGTGTGGTGTTACTGGACGGATAGAGTGAGTTGTAAAGGTAAAAAAAAGATACATCTATTTGATTTTTTTATGAGTAAGAACAAAATTATCATGTGAGGATTGTCTAAACGTGCTTTCACTACTCGCCGCTGCTTTTCAGTTTCTTCTAACTTTCTCTCCGCTATCCACGTGAGATCAATTGGGGACTGAAAGTTCACAAGAAATAGCAATTTCAAAACACTAATTTATGGGAACCTCTCATCAAGATCGATAAACACTCTGTTGTTGGTGTTTGCATTGGTACTCCATCATAAATCTGTTTTGTATTTACTGTGCAATGAAAGAAGTATTCATATTAATTTTTAACGCTTGAAAATTACAATTCTGGTTAGAGAAAATAAGATTAAAGTATCCATATACTCTTAATAGGCATTCAAAAAACTAACTTAGAAATACTCTTTGTATCTTGTACTCTAATACTAACATGTAGTATTATTAGAATAGGTTATTTATGTTTGGCTAAGAGACTACATTTTAGTCTTGGCATAAAAACATATTCAAAGTTGTAATTCATATTATATTTTCATATCAAATACACAAGAAAAACAAAACACAGTTTAAAATGAGAGTTTAATAAATAAAATGTGAGGTTATTGCTTGGCAACTAATTGTGTCTCTGATGGTTTACAAAATTCACTCTCAATATTGATTAGTTGGCAAGATAAAAGAATGATCTTCAACAATTTCTTATCTCAAGTCCTAAACTTTCTGCGGTTGAGAAAATAGATCTAATCGTAAACAAATATACGCTTGTGTACCACTTAGCCAAATTCGAGGTGAAAATATGTGGAGAAAAATAAGGGTGTTGCTATTTTTCAGGCGCTTGAAAATTTCATTTTGTTCAGGCAGCTCCTTCTTCTTCCTCCCGCACGCACCCCCGCCCACCGCCCCCGCCGCGAGCGCGGCAGCGGCAGCGGAGCTCCGGCGAGACCCTACCGCGCTCGCGGCGGCCTCCTCCTTCTCCTCCCCTTCCCGCTGCCGTCTTCTCCGACCACGACGCCCCCGCCCTGACCTGGCCCGGCCGCCTCTTCCACTCACTGCCAGCTCCCCTAAGCCGCCCGACCACCATCCCCACCGCCTGGCCTACCTACCTCCCCCGGCCGGCCCCTTCTATACCCGCCGGAGTTGAAGAAGAAAGGAGGAGAAAGCACATCAGAACCCTAGCCACTGTGCCGGAGCTGGAGAAGAAGGCTGCGTGCACAGATCCAGGAGGAGGAGCCTACCTCGCATCGGGGAGGAGCCGCCACCATAGCCGGGTGCAGGCGTTGCCGGAGGGAGGGAGGGAGGAGCAGTGGCGGCGCATGGCCTGGGGAGAGAGGGAGCGGCGTGGAGAGAGGGAGCCGCGTGAGGAAAATATCGCCTGAAGTCAGATTCACTTTTCAGTCGCCTGTTTAATAAGAAATGTGGAAAAATAAAGAGTAAGAACAAAGCTTCCAGTGCAAACACCTTCAAATTTAGAGTTGGAAATGCAATAAATAAAAACGGATTAGAATTTAGAAAAGTCGGAAGTCAAGTGGCATAAAACTCAAAGACCAATTAACTTTTAGAGTGTCTACTTTGTCATAATAACACACATGAAAATAGTGTTTACAATGCTGGCAAATTCCTAATCCTAAGTTCCTAATTAACACGACAATATATACGTCCATAGCAAATGTTGGCACGCAGACGCAGCATCTCAAGCAACCAGACCGACGTACTCCAGCTCGACGGAGCCTAACCACATCTTCCCCTTCATCTCCGCCACGTCGCTCAGCGTGACGCCCTTGGCCGCCGTGAGCTCCTCGACCTCCACCCCGTCAGCGTTGAGGCGGACGCCGACCAGGTGCTTCACGGGAGCCGTCGCCGGCGTGGCGTCCAGCCGCTGCTTCTCCTGGTTCAGCGCCACCCAGTAGCCACCCTTGCTGTCCCGCCTAATGTTGTCCGGGTAACCCGGCAGGTCCGCCAGCAGCTCGTACTGTCCCGCCCTGGCGCCGCGGAGAAAGTACCTGAACGCCTGGCAAGGCACGGTGTGAGCGACCACGACCTGCTTCCCGTCGCGGCTGACCGCCACGCCGTTCGGGTACGGCAGGCCGGTCTTGAGCACGGTGACGCCCTTCGTCCGCGCGTCGTACCTGAGAAGCCGGCCCGTCGCGTCCGCGTTCATCATGATCTCGGTGTTAAACCTCCTGGGATACGTCGTGCTCGAGTCGGTGAAGTAGACGTCACCGGTGGCCTGGTCGATGTCCAGGCCGTTCACGAAGTTGAACGGGACGCCGTCCGCGCCGGTCGCCACCACCTCGGCCTCGCCGCCGCCCGGGCCGACCTTCATGAGCCCCAGGTAGGCGTCTGCGATATAGAGTTCGCCCGTCTTGGCGTGGAACTGGAGGCCCAGCGGGCGGCCGCACATGCTCTCGGTCTCCTCCGACGGCACCACGCCCGCCGTGCACAGGGGTATCTTCCGGTAGTTGGCGCTGTGCGCGAACGTGGTCCAGCCGACGGCGGTGCCACCCCACTTGAGGACGCGGCCATCGGAGACGCCCGCGTACGGCCCCTCGCCCTTGGCGTCGAAAGCGAGGCTCTCGGCGCCGCTGAGGCCGCTTGGTAAAGGAACGCGGAAGCTCCAGCGCGTGTCGGTGGTCTTGATCTGTGCGGCGGCACATAGCCCGGCGAAAAGGGCTAGTGCTAGCACGACCAAGGCGAGGAGACACGTCGCCAGATTGTTCCGACGCCCCATGGTGGTGTGCGTCGCCTAACTATTCCTCGCGATCTGATGCGTGCGCTCTCGTTGCAGCGTCGTGTTTCTAATGTTCCTCTCGCCGCGCCGTGGGCTCGCGTTTTATGGCATCGAACCTGCCCGTAGCCCTGAACGTCCTCGGAGTCGGCTGCTGCTACGTACCGTGATTTCGTTTAGGAGCCGGAGTGCCGATCACGAACGCTACGGTCGTATCACAACTCGGACCCAAACACGTTTTTTTTTCTCCTTTCGGATCAGAGGACCAGCGCACGGGGAACGCAGATCCAGTGGTGCTGTGGCGACGGAGGAAGGAGACCACCCCCTTGCGCTTCGTCCACGCAAGATCCGACGGCCAAAAGCAAATCGAGTGGTCCGAGAGCGGCAAAAACGCTCGTGCGTCCTATAGAGTTCCCGTTAATAAATTGCTCTTATGTTTTTCTGCTAGATAGAGAAACTGTCTGAAACATGGAACCTCTAATCCTTGTGTTGTTGTTTTGATCCGGGGGTTAAGACCACCAACTAGTAAATTTGTATATTGCGTGCTCCCTCTCCCAGATGTAATGCAAGAAGGACACAAGATTTATCCTGGTTCGGGCAAAGAAGGCCCTACGTCCAGCGGGGGAGGATGATTTGTATTATCTCGCACCCAAAGTGCTCGTACAGGGGTACAAGCTGGTTTACACGGAGTTGCTCGGAGTGAGCTGATGCCTAAGGCTAGCAGGGCTATCCTAGGCGGTTGGTTTGTTGCTCGAGGGGTCGATCAAGCAACGGGGTATATGGAGTGTGGGAATCAGAGCTGAAGTCTGGATGCGGAGTGGTCCGAAAGTACCGAGATCTCTCTCTTTCTTCTACCTCGGTGTCCCCTTTTATAGACCAAGGGGAAGCCCGAGGGTACAGGGTCCTAAACTGTGATGGCATGGGCGGCGTGTCCGCGGCATAGTGCTAGCGAAGGGACGTCGAGCACTGTGGCGGCATGGCCTTCTCGTCCTTCCGGCGTTCCGGGGCGTGGTGACAGTAGACTAGTCGTCGCGACACGTCGCAGCGCAGCAGGGTCGTCCTTCCGTAGACTGGCGCGAGTCCCACAGTTAAAGAGGGACGGGGCAGATGGGACGGGCCCCATACCGGAGTGGTTGGAGGTAGGGGTCGAGCCCCCGGTCGAGGGGTGAGGTCGAGACCGGGGTAGCCTCGTCGTATTCCCGAAGGCGTCGTCGAGGGCTGTACTGTTCATGTCTCGAGGGGTGCTTCCGGAGTCCGTACTCGCGGCGTGGTTACAGGCGTGGTTACAGTGGCAACACAGTTGACATGAGTCAAGGACATGGCGGTGAGTTGATGGATTCGACTGCGGTCGTGGGCGCCCATGGCGTTAGGCGGGTTCCCTTTAACCCATAGTGGGAGCAATTGGGCTGATCTAGCTTCCGGCCCCCCTTTAACCCATAGTGGGAGCAGTTGGGCTGATCTAGCTTCCGGCCCGGGGGTCGTTCGTTCGACCCTGGGTCCGTCAGTCGGCGTCGAGGTAGGATCGGAGGGGTCGTTCGTTCGACCCCTGGTCCGTCACTCGGCGTCGAGCTAGGGTCGGAGCAGAGGCGGAATCGGAGAGATCGAGGTAGGGACCGAGGGGTCGTTCGTTCGACCCCCGGCCCGTCATTCGGTGTCGAGGTAGAGGCGGAGGGGTCGTTCGTTCGACCCTTCGTCCGTCATTTAACGTCGAGGTGGAGGCGGAGGGGTCGTTCGATCGACCTTTCGTCTGTCTCTTTCCGTCGAGGTGGGCCGGCACATGACTGGTTGCTATAGCCGGTGCATGGGGCCTTTGTGTGATGGACCCTTCTTCGCTCGACTGGAGTGGTTGGTTGATCCCTGTCTTAAAAATGGTTGCTATGTTTAGCGTTAAATTATCGAAAGGTTTAGGGTACTCCTACTTTTATACGACATCTTGATTAATCGAAGAGTAGTAAATTTATTTATACATTACTTGTTTCAGAAAGCATATTTTACAATCACTATTCAAGAAGGCAAACTATTTTTCTCACACAGAAAAGGGTTTGGTACAAGTACAACAGCAGCTTCAAACGAAAGACAGATACAAACACAGTTCCTACTGAACCTCAAGCACTCGATTCACAGAGCACGCCTACTGCCGGTAGCTGGGGCGGTGGCCGCCTTGCCGGATCACTCGACGGGGAACATGACCTCGTTGGTGCGCAGCGGCGGGAGCGTGAACGGCGGGTTGTACCGCGCCAGCACGAACGGGCCCTTGATGGCGTACCCGTCCTTCTCCAGCGCGGCCTTGAGCCCCTCCGCCTTCTCCCTCACCGTCTTCTCCGTGGCCACCCGCTGAACCTCGCCACGCCGAACTTCCTCTCCGGCACCTCGCGGATCACCACCCGCTCGTCCGTCGGCCGCGGTGCCTCCTCCACCTTGGTGTACTTGGACGGCAGCAGGAACTGCATTGTCACCTTGCCCAGCGCCTGCTGGTCGTCCGTGATCACCGGCGCGGTCATCGCCACGGGCTCGGGCTCGCCGCCGGCGCCGGTGGTGATTACGGGGGCCGTCATGGCGATCTTCTCTGCCGATTCGCCCTCGCCGCCGGCGGTGATGACGGGAGCCGTCATGGCGATCTTCTCGGGCTTGGTGTTCTGCGGCTTGCCGAGGGCGCCGATGTAGTTGGCCAGGACGGTGAAGCCGCCGTCGGGGTCGCCTTTCCACTCCTTCGGATCGTAGGTGAACTCCGCGGCGATGCAAGGCGGATACTTGCGGATCTCGTAGCCGGCGCCGGTGTGGAGGACCTCGTGCTGTGGCGTCTCCACCGTGATCTTGCCCAGTATCATCCCCATGGTGTGGATGATCGGCGGAGCGCGAGCTCGAGGTAGCGAACTAGGTACGGTGCAGCTTCAAAGAATGGTCTTTGAGCGGTCAGGGTCTGGATGTGTCTGTGAGTGTGGGCTGTCGCTTTGCCTGACACCATTGCCGAGCATGGGATTTAAGCGGCGAGAAGGTCTTTGGATGTGTGGACGAGGTGATTTGTGCATCGTGGCGCGCTTTGCTCCATGGGTAATCACAATAGTCTCGGCTTGGAGGACAAGCTCGGCAAATTTCGAATCTTTATGATTGGCTTGCTTTGCAGCTCTGACCTTTGCCATGTGGTTTTATATTTGGGACCTTGGGGAACACGTTCTGGTGAAGCTGCTAGGATCTTTCTATTCGAATTTGATAATTCAGAAAAGTATGGAAAACATGTGCAAACAACAGCTAAAGATTTAAAATTTTCGAGTCATTTAGACGAACTCGAACGGAGATATAACCAAAACTGAACGGGCCCTATAAGTTTCAAAATTTTCAAACTGTCTCATCAAAACCACCATCAAACACAGCTGAACCAAATATGGACGGTGTCAATAGTTTTTTTTAGATAATGGATAAAACAATATCCTACATCTACACCCGAGGATGTACACAACCAATTATTAGAAAGTTTGTGTTGAAAAAGGAGAAAACTATAGTCTTATAGATCGACCAGGATGCTAGTTCAAACAATATAAATGTTTCCATCCTTTATTGGATATCTCTAGAGCAATTACTTCCAACTTCTTGCTCATCGCTGAGAGCGCGTCCTTGGTTGTCTCATCACGCTGCAACTGAGCCTACGAGCGTAACCAGAATGCTCCTCTGAAAATTACCTGCATAAAAGAGTTATATTTCATTTGATTAAAAACAACATTATTGCGGCATCTCCAGATAGCCCAGCACATGGCAACTACCCCCACCCAAATTAAATTTTTAATCCTTTTATTTTGATTAGTTAGTCAACTACCAAACATATGGTTGATTGATCTAGGTGGGGTTAGCTTAGTAGCAAAGAAAATAATCCTCCAAATCATTTTGGTAAGGGGGCAGTCTAGGAACAAATGTTGGATGTTTTCATTCCTATTACAGCAGATACATTTCTGACTCTCGTTCCAATTTTTCTTAGCAAGGTTGTCTTTAGTTAAGACGACACCCTTTTGTAAGAACTAAAGAAAGATTTTAATTTTTAGAGGAATTCTTATCTTCCAGATCATCCTATGACGAAAGGGTGAGCGTGTATCTACAAGATATTGATACATGAAACGGACAAAGAATAACCCAGATTTGGTTAAGGTCCATCTAAAATAAACTGTTCCTGCCACCAATTCAACATTGGAGATTCGTGCTACTAAGCTAAGCCATTCTGAAAGTTTATTATCCACCAGAGCCCTTCTAAAAGAGATGTTTAGGGGGCTAGTAGTCATCACTTTTGACACCGTTGCATGGGGATCCCGTACTATATTATATAGGGATGGATACTTAACTTTCAATGGCTTATCACCTACCCATACATCTTCCCAAAACCTAGTATTAGTTCCGTCCTTGATATCGAAGGAACCGTTAGCTAGTACTTCATCTTTGATTTGCATGAGGCCTCTCCAAAAATGAGAGTCATTGGGTTTGGTTGTCACTTGAGTAAAGCTTTTGGAGTTTAGGTATTTATTCCTTAGCATAGATTGCCACATGCCTTCTGTATTTAATAGATTAATCAACCATTTGGCTAAAAGGCATTTATTTTGCAGATGCAAATTAAGGATACCTAGTCCTCCTTGGTCCTTAGGACGGCATATGATGTCCCATTTGGCAAGTCGGTATTTGTGTTTATCAGAGGAACCTTGCCAGAAGAACCTTGATCTATAATGATCCAGCTTTTTAAGTACTCCCTTGGGGATCTCAAAGAAGGACATCATAAACATGGGTAGGCTGCTTAAAACTGAGTTCAGCAGAACTAGTCTTCCCCCATAAGACAAGTATTTTGCTTTCCAGCAAGATAATTTCTGTTTGAAACGGTCTTCTATCTTGCTCCATTCAGAATTAAAGAGCTTTCTATGGTACATAGGGATCCCTAGATATCTGAAGGGATATTCCCCTACGTTACAACCAAAGAGGCTGGTGTAGAAATCTTCCATCTCTTTAGCTGCACCATAGCAGGAGACTTTGCTCTTGTGAAAGTTGATCTTCAGTCCAGATAGCTGTTCAAAAGCGCAAAGCAGCAGTTTCAGATTCTGTGCTTGCTCTGGATCGTGATCAATGAAGATAATGGTGTCATCTGCATATTACAGTATGGATAAACCATTATCTATAAGGTGGGGGACGACACCTCTTATTTGACCATCGGTTTTTGCTCTGTTAATAAGAAGAGCTAATATATCAGCAACAATGTTAAATAAAATGGGTGACATGGGGTCTCCCTGCCTGAGACCTCGTTTGGTTTGGAAGTAGGGTCCCACGTCATCATTGACTTTGATGCCCACGCTTCCTCCGGTCACCATTGTTTCAACCCATCGGCATCATTTGGGGGAGAAACCTTTCATAGGTAGAGTTTGTTGTAGGAAAAACCACTTCACTTTATCGTATGCCTTTTCAAAGTCGATTTTGAAAATGACACCATCCCTTTTTTTGGTGTGAAGTTCATGGATGGTCTCGTGTAAGATAACGACCCCTTCCATAATGTTACGGCCTGGCATAAAAGCCGTCTGTGTTGGTCTCACCATAGTTTTAGCTACCAAATTAAGCCTATTTGTGCCCACTTTAGTGAATATTTTGAAGCTCATATTAAGGACACAAATCAGCCTCTATTGCTGAATTTTAGTGGCATTATTCACCTTTGGGATTAAGGTAATAATACCAAAATTCAGGCTATAGAGGTTAAGAGCCTCTTTATGCAGTTCTTCAAATAAGGGTAGAAGATCACCCTTGATGACTTCCCAAAAGACCTGATAAAATTCTGCTGGAAAACCGTCCGGGCCCGGAGCTTTATTATGCTCCATTTGGAAGACCACTTCCCTCACTTCTGATTCAGTGAACGGACTTATGAGGATATCATTTTTCTCCGGTGATACCTGTGGGATATCCAGGTTTTGGTCTTCCGTCAGGGAGATATTGAGTTCTTCTGGTTGACCAAATAGATCTTTATAATAAGTCGTGATATGACTTTTGAGGTACTCATCACCTACCACAACACCTTGATCATTTTCAAGTTTATAGATGTGTTGTTTGCGGTGTTTTCCATTGGCAACTAGATGAAAGAACCGGGTATTAGCATCCCCTTCCAATAGGGTCTTAACCTTGGCTCTCTCATACCACTTTAATTCCTCTTCTCTCAAGAGATTGACTAAACGTTCCTTGAGATAGTGTTTCAAATTAATCTCTTGATCCGACAAAGGAGTGGTTTCAGCTCTCCTATCAATATCATCTAAGAGAGCTAGCAGAGTCTTTTTTTATTTTCGATATGACCCTGCAGTGTGTTTTGCCCAACCCCTTAGATATTGTCAGAGTCTACGAATCTTAAACTGCCAACGTTCAAGGGGGTGGATCCAGAGCATGGAGATTGCCAAATATTTGCAACCATATCATAGAATCCATCTCTAATCAACCATCCCCTCTCAAATTTGAAAGGATTGTTGGTTTGGTGGGTTGAAACACCTGTATTAAGCACTAGGGAGTATGATCTGAGATATTCCTATCCCTAGGTTGTACTGTTGCTAATGGGTACATGATTTCCCATTCAGTACTAACGAGAACTCTGTTTAACTTTTCAAAGGTGGGGTCATCACCTGGGCCCGCCCAAGTATATTGGCGGCCGTCCATTGAAATCTCCTTGAGATCCAGAGATTCAATGACTGCATTGAAAAGATTTGGCCATTTAGGATCGAATTCTCGAGAGCTCTTATCTTCTGGGCTTCTCATTATGTTGAAATCTCCTCTGATATATGGAAGAGTTTCTTTGGAACATGTATTGGCGAGTTCTACTAAGAAATCCTTCTTATTCTGGAGCTGTGCTGGGCCATAGACCGTATATAACACAAATTTGAAGTCATTTGATTTGACTCTTAGGGTGAATTTTACATAGAAATCTCCCTCATCGATTGCTCCAATGTCAAAGACATTTAAGTCCACACCAAGCAAGATACCCCTAGACCTGCCGTGGGGTGTCATGGCGTGCCATATAAAATCATGTCCCCCACAAAGATTTTTTAGGACATGATCCGAGAATGAATCTCGTCCTATTTCAGAGAGAGCAATAAAATTAATTTGCTCCTCCTTAACTAGTTCAGCCAAAAATATGTGTTTAGCCAAGTCTCCCAGACCTCTGCTATTCTAGAAAACTCCCTTCATTTTAAAATAAACTTGGAGGGAGTCTTTGGCTTATTTGGAAGATTGTCATTCAAAGATTTTTTGGCATTATGATATTTTTTCTTCCGTCGGAGTGGAGAGAGATCCTCTATTTGATCATTCTCCTCCTCTAGCAAATTCTCATTTAAATCTCCACAATCGTGGCTGAGAATTGCATCAAGTTGGTCATTCTGCTCATCCTCACTCTCTAGATTGGAGATTCTGGATTTAGCAAGACCTTTCTTTTTATTAGCACAAAGTACTAACCTGTCAACCTCTAAGTTTTTTTATGGTAACTACAACCGAGGTGCCTAGGTTAATGCCTATCCTACCAAGGTTTGAAAGAACTTTCGAATCTGGAAAACTAGAAAAAGAGTTACCTCGAGATTCGAGGTTCTTCTTTGTCGTCAGATGTTCAGCCTTGAGTAGGGTGTGGACATCCGCTGTTGCCGTATTCCTAGCGCTTCGACGAGGCTCTTTGATGGGCCTTGCTGCAGTCGCCGTCTTTCTGGGACGAGGCACTACAGCGGGAACTGTCGGCGCGGTCTTCTCAACCGCCGTCGGTAATGGCACCGCGGGTGGTACAGCAAGTTGCTCGGTCGACCCTCCTGCTGGTCCTCCATTGCAGCTAGGGGCGGTGAAGTCGGCGGGCTGCTATCTTGGGGCGGTGCAAGACCCCCCATGCCAGCCTGTGTAGAAGCGGAGCTGGTGACGCCAACTGCGGGGGTGGTGTCGTGGCTACTGTCCTCCCCGGGGGAGGCGTTGTAGCCACCTCCCTCGCCGTCGTGTGGCACCACCTCTCCTGCCTGGGACGGTGTTGGCGGATCCGTGCCAGCTAGGGGGGTAGTCGGTGAAGCAGGACCCCCCATGCCAATAGGAATGACCGCGGTCGTGGCAGAAGCGTCAGTGCTGATGTCGCGTGCCTCCGTGGAGCTGGGGGTGGCGACATGGCTGCTGCCCTTGCCATCGAGATGCAAAGCAGCCGGTGGCAGCTCCTATGATGTGTCCAGAAGGAGATCTAGGGGTTCAGTTGAATGAACCCCTATGTCTACTCCCTCAGTCACACTGTCCGTCGAGGCGAGAAGAGGGGCAGTAGGCGAAGTAGAGCCCCCCAACTCACCAGGCGTCGCAGGCGATGACAAGAAGACATAAGAGTAATTTAATTTGTTAGGCTAATCAACAAGATTATTATAAGCCTCTAGTTCCTCAGCTGTCAGAGGAGAAAACAACTTCCCCACATCTCCATCTCCTGTCTCAACATCCGGCTCTAGCATCACTTTTAAACTAATCTCATTGATGAGTCGAGTGCAAGCCAGATCAATAGCTTCTTCCACTAAAGCTGATTGCTTCGGGGGAGGCATAACCTCATCCACTAAAGTTGCTTGCTTCTAAGGAGGCATGTTATGTGGAGGCGCTGAAGGCATGACAGGTGTCTTTGTATTCTAGGGCTTTTGTGGATTGCTATCCGCGTCTTCCATCTCATGGTCGCCCCCCCTTCTGACTCCTTATCTTTATCATCCAACAGTTCTTCATCCTCTGGGTGAATAGGATCAATCTGTATGGATTCATCAGCCTCAAAGTATAGGCGGTAAATGCCAGTGCCAACACAAACATCTGCAAACTTAGGGATCCTTTTAATATCATATACAGCCACCAGGATACGAACCTGACCCGTCGCCCGTAGGTGTACCATATCAACCTTTTGTGTAGATCCCACAATGGTCCCTACTACCCACAGTGGGAGGAAAGAGCGAAGAACCCTGGGTACCTTCGTGACAGTCACCTATACTTGGTCAAGAGTCCTGATGGGTTGGACGTCATCTACAAACTCAACAAACTTGATAGTGCCTTCCTTGTTCTTTGTGTTGAAGGTGTCAATCGCAACCATTCGATCAAGTTCTTCCTTGCTAGGAAACGAGACAACATAGGATCTTGCCCCCAACTGCTGCACCTCCCATTCCCACGGAACTGGAATGATCCTTGCCAACTCAGTCTGAAGTAACTAGGCAGAAACTTCTCCAACCTCTACTGTGATGAGGGTTGTCGAAGAAGATCTAGCGGCTTCCACAGTTTGATAATTCCTTGTAGATTGAATTTGGAAAAAACCCATACAATCCTCCGCAGCAGCACAGAAGGCGACGAACGGTTTGGGACCGCGTAGCAGCGAGCAAAGGTGGGTGTAGTGATCCTCTATGCAGATTGGGCACTCCAGCGGATCTTTGCGCTTCCTCTTCTTGGTGTGGTCGGCGGCCGCACCCTTGCTGGACTCGGCGGGGGCGTCATTGCCCCCTCCCTGGCGGTTCTCTGCAGCACCTTCAATGGGCGGGGCCCCGGGGGCCGCCCCAGTAGCGTCGCCCCCCCCCCCCGCGGCCGGCCTTGGGTTGCGCCCGTGACCACGGAAAGGGCTGGCGCGACCTCCATGGCCACCGTGACCACCAGCCGGGGGAGGGCCACCGTGACCACCAGCCGGGTGGGGGCCGCCGTGGTCACCATCGTCGCGCCCCTGACCACGGTGGTGTGGCGCGCCACGGTGGGCGCCACGGTTGCCTCTCCTTCCCCCTCCTTCACCACGCGCCATGAGCACCGCTCGGTACGAAGGTGTGGCGGCGATGAACAGAAGAGGGTTCACCAAGCGTCGGGTAGGTTTTCCAGTATGGCTCGACTTAGGCGATGGAAAGATCGATCCCGTGCTTGAATCACGGGCCGGTTGAGTGGTCTGGTCGGGCCCAGATCGGTTTGGTTGGACCCGGTCGGGGTGTGGCTTGGCCGGTCCGGAATTCAAATTTTCGGATCGCGCAGGTCATGGATCGCCCGGTCACCGTCGATGAACCTTCCACGAAGATGGCTTGATGAAATCTCAGAGTGTTGCTGCCGGAGTGATCTGTGGCGGCGGCAGCGGGCCCTTCTAGGATGCCATTACCGGGAGTTTATCCTCCGAGGGGACGACGATCTCAGCGGCGACGTAGGAGCTTGCGGACGAGGGGTCGGGGATGACGGCCTTGGCGGCTCAGGAGGAGTCGCGGACGTGGTCGCCGTGACAATGCCACCGCCGGAGAAGATCGACTAGCGTTGTCCGCGGCATCTCCCAGATCCTCGCACTCCGAATCAGAATCGGAATCGGAGTACCAAAATTTTCCGACGAGGGGTTGATCCACTCTATTGCCCTCCGAAGCCGTTATCTTCCGCAGGGCTCGACGGGTCGCCGGTGCTATCCTCACAGAGGGCATCCTCTATGAAGCGAGGAGGGGGTGGAGGAGAGGGGCCGCCGGCGGCGGCTTGCCGGCGGTTGCCGGCGAACGGGCGCGCGAAAAACTAGCGAAGAGGCTAATCTGTTTTAGAAATAGGAGGCCATCTCGCCCTACGGTGTTAATAGTTGGATGGTCAAAGATTCCTCGTCCTCGAGTTTAATAACCAAAATCAAACTTGATAGTTTGATGATCGGAAATAGACTTCTTTTTTTCCATATTGCTTAGTGATCTAACTTATAAGGAACTTCTGAATATATATATATACTTTTTTTTCTTTTTGTAATTATAATTAGCACATTGTATATTTGAGGCTGGTTTTTTTAAGTAATTAGCTCGTTGTATATTTGAGACCGGATTTTTGAAGTAATTAGCTTGCTCTAAGCGTGTTGCATTTTAAAAAACCGAGGGAGTACCACTTAAACCTAGCTTTATTACTGACTGAGAAATTGAATTAACAAGGAATCATCAAGCAAGCAACATAACAATACAAGGCAGACATACACAGGAAGAAACAACTACCCGTGCATTACATTACACTCAGTTTTTGGTTTAATGGACCACCAGTCAATTAATCATAGGCAGAGTTTGCAAATTTCAGTGACACTTGGGAAGTCCGCGGGAGGTGGAGGAAGCAGATTCGGCGCCGGACCATTGAGCACCTCGAAGATCATTGCCAGACCCAGCGGCAGGTGCATGTCGAAGTGACAGTGCATGAACCACATACCTGCCATTATTTCATCGCGATACGATACGAAATTAGGACGTTCAAATTACGGATAAACAACTCAATTTCTGATGAACAAACAACAGTCTGTGTGTTGCCAATTAAGTCTCTCACCTGGATTGTCCGCCGTGAAACGGATGACGGCCCAGCCGCCGGCCGGCACGGCGATGGTGTTACGCACCTGCGGGTTCACGAGATTGTACTTGCTCTTCATGGAAGGGTCGAATCGGCCGAGCCCCTGCGCGAGCACGAAGAAGTTGAACCCGTGCAGGTGGATGGGATGGTTCTCGGTGCCAAGGATGGTGCTGAACTCTTCGCTCTGCAGCACCACCTCCACGACGTCGTTGAAGTTCACCTTCCTCACCGACGTGACCTTCCTGGGCGCCGGCAGGTGCGGCGGCACGCCGGGGAAGTCCTCGGAGTAGACGTTGGGCACGCCCCTGAAGAGCGCCTCGAGGAGCGACACCTTGTCGGGGAACCGGAAGGAGTACCTGTTCATGGACGCGACGACGGCGAAGCCCTGGCACTTGGTCTGCTCCGGCGCGCACGGCGCCTGGTCCAGCCCGAACGCGACGACGATGCTGTGGTCGACTTTCCTCGGCACGACGGGGTCGCCCGAGCGGACGAGCCCCGTCATGGACCAGTAGAACCTGGCGGCGGTGACGACGTCGGTGTAAGCCGGCATCGCCGGCATGGCCGCGGGGGCGTAGTCCGGCACGCCCCTGTACCGGACGACGGCCGTGGCCGTGGTGTTGTCGAACGGCGGCGGGTTGGCCGCGGTCTTCGTCTCCAGCGCGTGCGCCGCCATGAGGTAGCGCCCCGGCGCCGCCGACGCGTCCATGAGCGCGTCCACGGTCTGCCCCGGCGCGATTACGATCACGTCCGTGTGGTGCGGGTTGGTGTAGCTGGCGTCGGCGGCCACCACGGTGAAGGCGTGCCCGGCCACCTTGAAGAACAGCTCGGAATCGACTGCGGCGTTGATGATGCGGAGGAGGTACGTCTTGCCGGGCTCCACCTCCAGTTGGTACGCGCCGGCGCCTCTGCAAGAGGGCTGCTCGCCCGTGAAGCCGTTGATGGTGAACGCGTCCGACATCGCGGGGCCAAGGCCGGTCAAGAGCCCATCCTTCTCGACGTCGTCCACATTTGCGTTCCACCACTCGCCTGTACGTGCCAGAGAATTTAATTTGTACACAACGGTCAAGAACCCGCACACATACATCCATGCTCCATATAATGGCACACGACGCATGCATCAGAGCCCGTGGCAGGAAGGAAGGAATGGGTAGTACAGTACATCAGTAGTGAGTACCTAGCAGGATGGGGATCTCGGCGTAGGGCTTGGGGAACGGGTATCCTTTGGGGCCGCTCTTGGGCTTGATGATGAGCGCGCCGTAGATGGTGGCCCGGAGCATGGAGGCGTGCGCGTGCCACCACAGCGTGCCTTCCTGCCCGGTGATGTTGAACACGTAGGTGAACTTGTTGGAAGGCTGGATCGGGCACTGCGTGATCATGTTGGCGCCGTCGGCCCACCCGCTCCGCAGCTGAAAGATGCCGTGCCTGCACGCAGCGAAGCGCGTCATCAGAGAAACAAAACGTAGGCGCGGCCGGGCGGCGAGCAACCCGCAAGGCGACGGCGACGATCCTCGGTTCGGCTTTGGCGGGGCCTGCCATTGGCGGCATTGGTGGGTGGAAGATTTGGGCCTTTTGAATTTCGCATAAGCAGGATGGGCCAACCATATATTTTCTTTCTATCTCTAAAAAAAAAGAGAAAGAGACGGGATGATTTCGTCGTGCTTGTACTGTACTTACCAGTGGATCGACACTGGGTACGGCGATCCGTTGACGACGTGGACGACAAGAGTGTCGCCTTCGTTAACCTCGATGGTCGGTCCCGGCATCTGCTGGTTCACCGTGTATATCACGCTGTTCATGCAGAGCTGCGAGATGCCCATACCGCCCACCTAATCCAACGGTTACGTACACGTGCGTACACGGAGTAAGTTATCATTAATTATATACACAAGGATAAAAACGACAGATGCATTCTTACTGCATATGTGGGTAACGGAAAATGCAAGCTTCTAAAAGCTGAAATAGAGAAAGGGTTTGTATTCTTTGCAAGAGGATTGTTACATTGAAGGTGTGCTCCACGACGGCCGCGTTCGCCATCGTCGCCGCGCACAAGGCCGCAACGAGCAACGCCTGCAGCTTAGCCGCCCGCGCCATCTCCTGACCTCGTCTGAGAGACGAGAGACGAGGATGCATAAGATGCAAATAAAAGCAACTGGAACGTACCGGAACTCGCGACCATCCATATTTATACAAACACAAGTCTATCTTGGAGGAACGAGTCGTGCTAGCTTGCGCCTACTACAATGCAAATGACCCAGCGCGTTCCCGTGTAGCGTGAGAGGTTGAGTAACCGAGGTAATCAGACTGCGACTACTAAGAATACTCTGTCAGGCACGTCGTCATTCCATCTGACTAAGGTTATCGTTATTGATCCATCCTTTTTTCTTTTTGGTGTAGTAGTTGTTGCGCTTTGTTCTAGACTTTTTCACTAGGCTCTTTAATTCATTCCTCACGCTATTGATTAATCCAGGGTCAAGTCTTGCAGGCAGCACAACGCATGCATGTCGTATCGTAGTACTTAGCAGTAATACGAAGAAGAGCTGGACATGACAGTCTTGTGAGTTGTGGTGCCAAATAATATGCTCATCGACAGGTTTTTCGATTTATTTAGTGATAATTTGTTCATGACTTTTATACTGCGTCGTCCCTAACTGCTTGCTTTCTCAGAGCTGTTACGCCATGCCGATGCACGGAGACGACACGGCCGGAGTAGGTAGAGTGCTTTCAAGTTGTCGCAAGTCACAACTGTAGTCTCGCTTTCAGAAATCAGAACAGATAAGCATTTCGGCGAACCATAAGCTTGCATGACGGCCATTTGTCGAAGTCGAACGTAACATCACTGGCTAGGCTGTTCGAAAGGTATGTACGTTGAATTTGCCGACCCTCAACTTACAGAAGATTTCTGGAATCGGAAGTTTGCTTCTGCGCGTCCAGTAACTACTTTTCCTACTACGCTCCAGTACACTTCTCTTTCTAGTTTCTACTAAGTAAATCTGTCCATGACCTGGTGATTTTGATGAAAGTAACTAGCTACTAGAGACCAGCTGGATTGTTGCTTTCAGCCAAGAAATAGCCTCGAAACTGCTCTACTGGGGAAAAACTGAAAAGGAAAAGCTGGTTTCATCAAACCCTTTCTTGATTTGTTATAGATTTTCTAGGTCACGAAGCCACAAATTTAATGCATATGTCACTTGCTCGTGGTGCATGCGACTTGGTGCAGTTGCTTGTGCGTTCAATTTCAACATATCAGGATCAGGATCATCATGCTAAAAAAAACCATGCTAAAAAAAGGATCAGGAGCATGATGCTGTTGGTTGTGTTCAGTTGACAATCATCACGTACAAGGGGGAAAAAAGGCACATGTTTTCTCCGATGTATGCCGCCTTTATTTTCGACTACGAAGTCAACCTCTGGCATCTCCGGTGTCCGGTGTAGGATTAATGGTGACCTAGTTGGATTATTTCTCCTTTTCTTTTAGGAAAAGAATTGGTCTAGCTAGACTCCATCATAACGAAACAATCATGCTTGCGTTGCTCTGCTAACGCCATATTGTAATTTATACCCACAAAGTGAACTGACCAGGCCACGCCAAGATAACTGCTGCGATTAATTGAACATAAGCTACGCAACATTGACAATGCAAGTATGATTGCCATTTTTAAACAAATTCAAATGAACCTGGTGGAGAATGGGCAAGAATGTCGTCAGTTGACTAGGTGCTTCGGTGACGGTTGTCCTTCAGGCTCCCGCTAGGCGGCTAGGCCAAGTACTACGTATGCATGCCCAGCCTATCGAAACGCGGTGAATTCAGTTGTTGGAACGTAAAAGAAAACAAAAATAATGGTTGCCACCTTTCAAATTCAGTACGTTTATTATGCTTTAAACCATAGTGTAGTAGTTCAGTATATCAGTGTGTGATCATGAATACACAGTCAATCAATCTGAAGCCTGAACTTTGTATTATGCACAACTTCGCCTGTGGAGGAGGAAGAAAAGGTCACACAATTACATCAGAGTATAAATCCATATATACACATGTATAAAAAATGAAAAATGAAAAACGAAAAACAATAATCACATTTACTTACACGAACGAACAAAACTGTAGACTTTAAGCGGGTATCACGCCTAAGCGTCACATGAACCAGGCCTTGTGTTCGTGAAGAACAAAGAAAAGAAGAACAGAAGACAAGAAACATGCGAGGTGCCCCGTAGCTCTCCGTCCAGGTCCAGCAGCTGAATCGGAGGAGCTACCCGTGTGCTCCCTGTGCTGAGGAAGGCTGGGCAATGGTTTGTGGTTCACCGCGCGCGGACTTGGTAACGGCGATCCCGCCGCCCGCGGTGATTCTGCTGGCGCCGGCGCTAGGATTGGGGCTGGGGTTGGGGCCGGGACTGGCACCGGCGCTGCCGCTACCGCCGCCGCGGCCGCGTAGTGCTGCGCGTCGCATACTCCCACCCAATCCCCCGGTGGCGTAGGCAGCGTCGAGCCGGCCGTCGTCCCGCTCTCCACGTGAAACACCATGCCAAGGCCCATGGGCACGTGCGGGTCCAGGTGGCAGTGAAAGAACCACATGCCTGCGTCGAGTCCAAAATTTCAGCCCACCCGTTAGGCCCAAAAATGTAAAAGAGGGCCCATATGTATCTTATATGGGCTGAATCTACAGAAGAAGGGAGTATATTGGACCTACCTGGATTGTTAGCGACGAACCGGATGACGGCCCAGCCACCGCCGGGCACGGCGATGGTGTTGCGGGCCACCGGATCCACCAGGTTGTAGGCCACGCTGCCCGGGGTGAAGCTGCCCATCCCCTGCGCCAGCACGAAGAAGTTGAAGCCGTGGAGGTGGATCGGGTGGTTCTCCGTCGGGACGGCCGCCGGGTTCTGAAGCACGATCTCCAACACCGAGTTGTAGCTGAGCTTCTTCAACCTGGTCCCCACCGCCATCGCCGTGCCGCTTGGCGGCGGGCCGTCCGGGAAGTCGGCCGTGAAGACCCCCGTGACGCCGTCCACGTGCGCCCCCAGGAGAGACGTCTCAGGGGACGGGAGACGGAACGAGACGCCGTTCATCGCCGCGGCGGCGGAGGTCCCGTTGCACGTCGTCTGCGACGGGTCGCAGGGCAGCTGGCCGAGGCCCAGCTCGATGGTCATGCTCACGTCCACCGGCGACGGCACCGCGGGCGTGCCCAGGGCCCTCAGCCCGAAGTAGAAGGCGTTGGCCGTCCCGGAGTCGGAGCTGGACGGCATGGTGGGCATCGCCGGCGGGCTCGTGGATGTGCCGTTGTACTGGAAGATGGCGGTGGCCGTGGTGGTGTCCGACGCGGCGAACGTCAGCGGGCTCATGGTGTCGTGCGCCAGCACCGCCATGTAGTAGCTCCCCGGCGCGGCGTTGGTGGTCACCAGCGCGTCCACGGTCTGCCCCGGCGCGAGCACGAGCGTGTCCGTGTTCAGGTTGGAAGTGTAGCCTGCGTCCACGGCGACGACGGTGAAGTTGTGGCCGGCCACCTTGAAGAAGAGGTGCGAGTTGAGGCCGGCGTTGACGACCCGGAGCAGCACCCTCGTGTTGGGCTCCACCACCGCCGTGAACGTCTCATCTATAATGCCAGATCAAAATCAAATGGAGCGGTAATAATTTATTAGTAATTAATTACCCACTCAAAATGAAGAGGTTCAATGACGCGATGCACACGTACTTGCGCACTGGTACAGCAGGCCGGTTTTGCCGTTAATCGTGAACGCGTCGGACTGGGTGGGAAGCTGACCGGCCAAGATGGCGTCGCTCTCGACGTCGACCACATTGCGGTTCCACCACTCGCCTGTTCATGACAACCTCATCCAGAGACAAAGAAACGTCAGATTCATCTTTATGTGTCCTCGATCACCAAAGAGCTATCCATCAGATATGCACACGAGCGTGGCGCGCGGCTGGCAGTGCCAAGCCAAAGCGGCTGGCAGTATCCAGAATGCAGTACAGCGTGGCAGCGGTTACCGAGCACGATGGGGACCTCCTTGTCCGGCGCCGGGAAGGGGTAGGCGTTGCCGCGCCTGGGCCGGATGATGAAGGCGCCGTACACGGTGGCACGGAGGAAGGAGGAGTGCGCGTGCCACCACAGCGTGCCCTCCTGCCCCGGGACGCTGAACCGGTACGTGTAGGAGGTGCTGGGCTGGATGGGGCACTGCGTCACCATGCTCGGCCCGTCCGCCCAAGGGGTCATGAGCTGGAGCACGCCATGCCTGTCAATTCTCACAGCACACAGCACAGCAAGCACCCGCAGTGTTAGGCCGACTCTGCCAGTACAAGACTGCTGGATTCAAAGTTTCAGACCCAAGTGGTGTCGTGCCGTTACTGTCCAAAGGAAGTGCACCGAAATAGACCATTGCTAGCTGTGTCTTTCAAGTGCAAAAGACAGTGTGAAAACCATGCAAATTCTTCTCTTATTAGTGGAAGTGGAGTACTCATAATTACTACAGTCTAGATTAACCTCCATTACGTTTCTGGGTGATTCTGACGTTAAGCCACTCCGGAGCGTCCTAAGTGGAGTTTTATATGGCACTCCATGTCTCACTTTTTTTGTGAGCTTTTTGGATGCGCTCTGTTGTAAAGATAGATAGGCCGTATCATTTTTACACTTGGCGAGTATTGGGATGAACATACATACAGTTACAGGCTATGTTTCGCGACAGGTAAGATGTCCTATTCAGAGGCTTCCCTTTCGGCTTCCGGATGGAGGCTAAGAAAAATCAGATAGACCTATCAAAACCATCACACCAATGATCCAATAAAACGCTGGGGTGGTAGGTTCCTTACGGCACCTTGTACATGTCTTTGATGTCACAGGCGACTTTGATTGATGTCTGTACTACTACTCTCTAAGAGACCAACAAATAGTAACTCATAGCAACTGTAATGCTGTCTTTTTGTGACAAAACAAAGCTCAGTTGTCTGTTCATTTTTTTTAATTTATATGTATAAAAAAAGTTGAAATTCATGTGCAGGCCCGCCCTGCAGTCTTTCGACAACGAAGACGATGATGACGAAGAAGAAGAGGCTTCTCAAGTTGAAGTAGAGGAGTTACATTACATACCAGTGGATGGTTACGTTGTATGGCGAATTGTTGACGACTTTGACGGCGACATCATCGCCTTCGTTCACTTCTATCGACGGCCCGGCAGCTGCCCGTTCACCGCAATAATGCTGGTGCTGCTGCAAAGCTGATTGATCTGCATGCTCCCCACCTAATAACAACATTTCAGATAAGCATGCATATACCGTCGTTTTAACAAAAGAAATTGCGTGTCCTCGAAAAGGAAAGCTAAGCATGTCGTCGTTCGCGAGCTAGCCTTGGGACCGCTAGCCGTGCTGTGCTGTGCATTGCAGATAAGGATGTTCCATTCCATCAAATCCTAGCAACTGAACTCTGACAACAACCAGCGAGTTCAGAGTCTTAGCTGTACGTACGATTTCTCCATTTTTGTCCGGGGATAAAACCTAACCTGATGCTGAATTCATGATAAGCTAGCTAGAGTGTACATCACGCGCCTAACAGCTTGTTCTTTCATGGAAGCACAACTGACTGAGATTGAGACAAAGTTGGTCTATCTCTTCTTGCCAAAAGCTTCAGTTTCTAAACTCTACCAGATGAACTGAGACTGATCGAATATAACTCGAATGCATGGAGATCGAAGGGAGAAAGAGAGAGAGAGAGAGAGAGAGAGAGAGAGAGAGAGAGAGAGAGAGAATTACTGTGAACGTGTATTTCGCCGTCGCCGCATCCGCCACCGGTCCGACGAGAAGAATCGCCAACGCGAGCGCCAGCAAAAGCTGCACCATGGATGGAAAAAAGGTCGAGCAGAGTCCGGCAGAGTCAGAGAAGGGAGGAAGACGAAGCAGAGGCAAAGCTATCTTAGTGCGTGCGACATGTGTAGCGCGATCCAAAGGAACACGATAAGTATATATACAAACCGAAGGCTTTCGGCAAGTTCTGGAGGAACGACTTGGATGGGATTCCCGTATATATGGCCAATTTCCGTGACCGCGACATAAAGCTTGGCTGGCTGGCTTCTCTCTCACACACGCTCCTGTTAAGTGAGGTGTTAGTGCTCCGAATTATTTTATGCGACGGCCTGATCGAAATGACAGGGAAATCAATGCCACCTCGTCCACTATCTGACCGTCAGCCTGTTCATGCTAGCTCATTTTGCAGTATCAAATCCGTGGCCAATCCAATGGAACAGTGTCGAATTCTGTTTCCTGGCTAGATTTTCTGACACGTCGTGGTGGCGTTTTCATCAGATGCAGTCAGGTCTTTTACCTTCGCACACAAACGGAAATTTTAGTTTTCTGACGAACTGTCATGGTTTATGGTTAGCGTACGAACTTGGTTTTGCAATCAGGGAGGCAGATTATGGGAAAAATAATTAGGGCAGGGGAACCATTATTGCAAGAATAGCTAATCGCATGCCTCCAAATCGCCTTTCGGGTCAAGAAAAGCAGCTCCGAAGCTGAACCAGGTAACAGTAGCCTGTGATCTGAACCTCCAAACGTGGAGCTTAGCTAGTATCTAGACAATAACTTACTCCAAAAAGAATTCAATTAAACCCCACATTTGGTCGGACAGGTTTGGATTCATTAATTGGACATTTGCCGTTGATGCGCTGTCAAAGATATATATACTAGTAGCCAACAACACAGCAGTTGTACTAGGCCAGCTGATTCTGAAGGTATATATATTTATGTATGTACGACTATATAGAGTATACTTATGGACTATGGAGTATGGAGTCGGTGAACAAAAGGGCGGCAGGCAGATTAAAAGAGGTTATCACAGTTTGGCCTTGTGATGAAGCAAAGAATAATCTCTCCCCTCTGCTCCGCTGAAGAAGCTGAGTTATGATTACAGTCACGCTATCACGGGCCAATAGCAAACAAGAGGGTGTACATCTGTAGCGCACGAGATGGCACCAAAAGAGTAAAAATGACCTGAAAACAATGTGGCGTGGTGGGATCGGGGAAAGTCTATCTTCACGGGATAACGCGTTGATGTCTATGCATACGGGCGAGAATTCGTCACAAAGTACATCCTTACTGTGGGGATACCCCGTTTCCCCGTGCGTATGCGTCCGAGAGGAGAGGATCCAGAGTGTACTACTAGCACCGAACCGTGAAAGGACAGCTGTACGACGGCGGCGTCCTCCTGCACCAACGCTGACGGCTGCGCACAGGCACAGCCGCCGCACAGCGCCGGTCCACCATGTACGGTTGCCTGAAGAAGAAACAATCAGATTTATTTTGCTCATTTTTTTAGATATAAATAATACAAGCACGAATGTATGCGCTGGAAGACGCGGTATGGCAATTGGCAACCTTGAGTTCAGCACAATACAAGGCGCCGTCCGTTTCAAGAATTGTCACATTTTGTTCTTTTTTATCTGCAATAATGTGTCAATTCAGTCAAAAAAAAAAAACTTGGCGAGATTTTGGCGAAAATGCCGCGGAGAGCTCAAGGACATTGAAAAAAAGGGATTAGGTAGCCAATTTTTTTAAGTTTTCTTTCGAGTTCTAAAATGTTAGCGGGTCTGAAATCGTAGGGATTAGTTTGAATAGTTTTTTAATAGGTATATATAAGTCCTAAATCGGTACGGACTAAAATGCACAGTTTATCTACGACAAGAGAACATGCAATAGCTTTAAATGTAAGAGTCTGCTGGCGGCTTGCAACTGAAACCGCTCTCAAATTAAATATTTCAGGTCCAAAATCAATCAGGGATTGCATATATAAATTAATAGATAAAAAACAGGTGTTGCAGCCGCAAAGAACATGATAGCGGCCTAGCCTAGCGGGTGTAGTTTACACACTCATCACCCGAACTGTAACAATCGCGAACTCAAATAATCATAATACACAGCTTGCATTCTTCTCGTCCGAAACATTCTACTTTTTGCTGGCTGTATCCGTGGTCCCGTCGCCGCCAGCTGGCTCCATGGCTGAAACCGAAACGTACACGGCACAGTGGCACACGGACGCCGGCCGGAACAACCTCAGCACCGCGGGAGGTCCGGCGGCGGCGCCGCCAGCGGTGTGTTCGGCCCGTCCTCCACCTCGAATACCATCCCCAGGCCGATCGTAAGGTGAGAGTCGATGTGGCAGTGCATGAACCACATTCCTGCACGTATACAAAGTTTTGTACCATGTCAGTATTTCCGTACGTATCTCGTCCCTCCGAAGTCCAAAAACTATATATATCCAGACTGAGTATATACTCTCTCCGTCCTTAAATAACTATTGTCGTTGGTGTCCGTATCACAAGTTTAACTTAATTTATAGAAAATACGTACAATATTTATATCTCCAAATAAATTTATTAAAAAACTAGATTCAAAGATCTTTCAAACAATACTAATTATATATTATAAATATTTATATTTTTTACTATATATTTAATCAAATATGTTTCTTGGGAATCGTAAACAACAGTTATTTAGGTACGGAGAGTAGGTATACGATGGTATTCTTGGAACACAATTGAAGAATTTCTTGACGTGACATAAGGATAGGTAGCAGTACTCTGGAATAAAGAAAGAACCGATTCTAGTCCATTCTAAAAAGAAAAGAAAAGAATAGAAATTTGATTGCGTCCTATACACATCATCATCCTTGAGGTGGACCAGTCTAGCCGTAGGCCCAATTATCTTCTGCCTTATCCAAGTTAGTGGGCCGCCGCCGCCACTGTCGCCGCCCAACCCAATACAACAGTTGCCCAACCCACTCCCTGTTTCTACTTTTTTTTTTATGGACCTGCGTGCTCCAGAAAAGCATAAATTTCATTTAGTTTACAATTATCACGAGCATGGCTGTGTCCGAACTCTGATCTCAGCGTGAGGTGTTATACTGTTATATGGTCCAACCACTACACGGCTTCGTTGTACAAGTGTTACATCAGTTCAGTTGCGGCCATGAAACGATGTTCCTGAGCCAAGTTTAAATTATCCCTTATCCCATCGCCATAAAATACGTGCAAATCTCAGTTGAAAAAGTCCGAATCGAAAGCACCGAACGAGATGGGTTTTATTTTTTTTTCACCTGGGTTATCAGCTACGAAGCGGATCACGGCCCACCCGCCGGTCGGCACCGCGATGGTGTTCCGCTCCTGCGGGTTCACGAGGTTGAACTGACGCTCCGCCGCCGTGCCGCCGCCGTAGTTGCCGAACCCCTGCGCGAGCACGAAGAAGTTGAACCCGTGCAGGTGCATCGGGTGGCTCTCGCGCCCCACCAGCGCCGTGTTCTGCAGCACCATCTCCACCGTCGCGTTGTACGCCAGCGTCCTCACCTTGGTCGACTTCTCCCCACGGACTGCAGCGCCGCCGCGACGCCACCCACCAACCGCCTCGTCTGGTTCGTGTAGTCGAACTCCACGGGCGGCTGGTCGGGAAAGTCCCTTGTGTACACGCCGATCGGTGTGTTCCGGTACCGCGCGTCGAGCATCGACATGGCTTTTGGGAGCACGAATGACTGGTTGTTCATGGTGGCCCATGGAGTTTGCTCAGGTTCGCAGGTGGGGATGCCGAGCCCGATCGTGACGAACATGCGGGTGTCGACGGCGAGCGGAACGGTCCGCCGGCCCGGGCGGACGAGAGCCGTCAAGCTGGTGTAGAACCGGTTGGCTGTGTCCGTGTCGTGCAGTTCCGGCATCTCGGGCAGCGCCGGCGGCGCCTGCTCCTGGCCGCCCGACTCCGCCGCTCCTCCGATGTACTCCACGACGGCCCTGGTGATGTTGCCGTTGAAGGGCGGCGGGGCGGAGGCGCTCTGGTACGAGGAGATCGCCATGTAGTAGCGGCCAGGGGACGCGTCGGCTACCATGAGCGCGTCCACGGTCTGCCCCGGCGCGACGACGATCACGTCCGTCTCGTACTGCGTGGTGTAGCTGGCGTCCGCCGCGACGACGGTGAACTTGTGCCCGGCCACCTTGAAGAAGAACGCAGTGTTGAGCGCGGCGTTGATGACCCGCAGCAAGTAGGTGGAGTTGCCACGCACCTCGAACTTCTCGGTTGTTTCTGCATTCAGCCCGAATGTGTACGTGCTCTCAGTGAACTCGACCGATGATGAACACGACACGCAGACATGTGTACGATGACGATTAGCCCGGACGGCACTTACGCTTCGCCGCCGTCTCGCAGCTGTAGGAATCCCCGGGCCTTCCGTTGATGGTGTACGCGTCGGCGGCCGTGTTGGGAGGAACGGTCTCGGCGTTCCACCACTCGCCAAGAAGGACGATCTTCTCCTCGTCCGGCGCCGGGAAGGGGTAGGCGTTTCCGCTCCTCGGCTTGATGATGAGGGCGCCGTACACGGTGGCGCGGAGCATGGAGTCGTGCGCGTGCCACCACAGCGTGCCCTCCTGCCCCGTGATGTTGAACCTGTACGTGTAGCGGTTGCCCGGGCAGATGGGGCACTGCGTCACCATCGACGGGCCGTCCGCCCACGGCGTGCCACGCTGGAAGATGCCGTGCCTGCGTACATGACGACGGCAGCTAGCTGAGCCTGAGGATTCGGGCGGCGCGGCAGGCTCGTGGCCGGACATGGCTGTTCAGTTAAATTGTTACTAGTCCGTACGTGCGTACCAGTGGACTGTAACTTTGTAAGGAGAGTCGTTGATGACGTGGACCACAACGGTGTCGCCTTCGTTGGCTTCGATCACGGGACCGGGTACTCCGTCCACGGCGGTGATGCTTATATTCCCCGGCTGGCAGATGCGCGGCCAGGACAATGTCGCCACCTGAAAATTTGAAGCATATATACCATGGTATATGAGAGATATATATGTAATGTATCATAGTTGAATGCTAGGCTAAAGTTTTCGCAAAAAAAAAAAAGAAAAGAATGCGAGGTTAAAACATTGATCAACAAAACTGACACAACTTGTCGGAACTCTAGATACAGAGAAGGGGATGCCTAGGATTCTGCAAAGGAAATAGCCCTTCAGTTTCTCTGAAACTTTGGTACGAGTCAGGTGCAGAGCTAGGAATAATGCTCATGTACGCAGCAAGAGACAGGTGGATTCATGCAGTTGCTAAACTAACTGCGATGTGGTCGAGTCTAATATAAATTGAAAAAGAAAACTGTGACGAGAGTGGAAGATCAATACATTGAAGGTATGCTCCACAGTAGCAGCTTCAGCAAGTGCTGCAGCAGAACACACAGCTAACAGTAGGATCATCCAAGAGCGCAGCATGCTGGAGAATGGAGATACTATTGGAGTTTTGCAAGGCTGCAGCAAGTACTCAGTAATGAGTTGCTGCTGTCTGGACTTCACTCACCTGCAAGACATGCATGGAAAACTAAGAGGTACTAGCTGAGCTAGCTATAGCTACAGATGATTGCAAATGCAATCCAAATGCCTTTTATACATGCCTGAGTTGACACAGTCAGGGACCGGGATGTTTTCTGGCCCCTGCGTGTTTTTTCTGTTTTACTGGCCATCCATATATATATTTATACATGCTTTATTAGTCCCAGCAAGACTGCTGCTATCTCCAGCTAAGTCAACTTGGGCATGAGCTGAAAATTCTCCAGCTCGTGGCCGCCAATAAGCCATAATCTTGCTGCAATTGTCACCGTGCGATGATAGCACCCTAAGATTGTTCTGAATTCTGATGATAAACAACTAGTTCTCCTGAACTACTTCCTAGACTTAACCTGCATGACATGATGCCTTGTGCTTTGCTTTCTTCCCCAGACCCGAATCATATACTTTTCACTGGTTGTCACTTTTGGAGCACATATATTTCTGGTACCATGAAAATTCCTAGACTTTAATTTGCCGGTTTAGTTGGTTCATGACTATTTGGTTTCTATGACTGGACTTTGAGCTTCGGATGATGGTATCTGTATCCTGACACTTCACCCAAAAATCAAATACTCCAGCTCTACCATAACCTGTAACCAACAGTGACAAGCTTTACCGTTAATTCAAAACATTATTGATTGGCCATATGGCCTGTTCAAATTCTTTCTGGATCGGAAGGAACTTTCTATGTTGAACAACTTTTTCTATGGTTTCTTCGGTTTGAACGGAATATTTGGCTCACTTTGTAAACACCTGACATTAGATGTACATTAAAAATACATATGCGCTTTCAAACCAATAAACCCTAAACTATACATATGCGATGCAGGACATTAGATGTACATATATATCCATTAAAATTGCAGCAGCCTCCCCTCTATCAGTCCACCGCCTGGACTCCCGTCTGATCAACTATCGGCCTTCATCGCTTTGGTCTGCTGGCAAATTTGGAAAGCTAGAAATGCGGCGATCTTCAGAAACGAAACACAAACGGTAACTCAGGTCCTGACCCTTTGCAAGGCTGCTGCTGAACAATGGAAATATAGATTTCCCAGGTGTCTGAAACTCATCGCTGATGCTTGGTGCGCCTTCTTCGAAATGGCCCGACAAGGGCAGGGATAGAACACACCTTCAAAGTAGACCTTCCCCCTCCACTCTTCTTCCTTGGAGGGTCACAGCCTAAGTGCCCCTCCATATTGTAATACTGTAAACTGTGCTATGTAACAGACAAACTCTATATCGGCCATTTGGGCATCAATACAAATCATGTGGGGAACGACTCCCCCCGTTGACGGTCAAAAAAAAAAATTGCAGCAAAAGATTGATTTTCCCTGATTTTTTCAATAGGTAGTAGTGTCATAGCACTGTGGAATTGGCAACGCTAGGCGCAATGCTAGTTGTCATATTTTGCTTCGAGAAGGAATCCTCTTCTTCGCATGTCACCATGGTACTCCTAACACCGAAAAGGACCAGAACGACAGAACAATTGCAGTATTTATCCAACAAATTATTGAAGCAACGCATTTACAGCTGTGGTGAGTGGTGACTGCGTACGTACGTATACGTAGAAGACATTTGTACAGGCTACCTACTGCGTGTCTGTTTCTCGGTACTAACGATTCCTTGGCTGCTGTCACTTTACGCAGATGACTGAGACTGGTAAGCACGTAACGTTGCACGCGAATCACCCCCGTTCATACATCGTTCAATTTCACGTAAATGTTTACCTGGAATAATACTAGGATTTTTTTTTGTTCATTTTGAACAACCTCCATCCATGGATCAAATTGGACGTATCTGAAGCTTTTTACATTTGCATGCGCTTTTTATGCTGCTTAGGCATTAAGCATTCATTTGCTCTAGAAGTCCGCGGCCGGAGTAGGCCGGGGAAGTTGCTCTTGCTTCATAATATAGGAGTATTTATCGTTTGGAAAAATTACAAGCCTTTTTGATTAGTTGCTTTTCTGAGTCTGAATAATTCGCCACTACCTCTGATTTGCAGCAAGCCAGCGATAATCCGTCGATATCTCCACCTACCTGCTCCGCGACGGAATTGCCTATCAGGGAATAATCTGAGTGGCTACAAATCAGAGCATGTCTTTTTAGCTTGTGAGTCGTCACTGTATAAAGCACCTTGAGGGGACGGATAGCTTGATTTGTGTTGCCTGATAGCGCAGTGCCAGTGGTTTGAAGTCAATGAAAGAGCCGGTCATCAGACATCATGAACTGGATTTTTGCGACGAACAGTACTTGCTATGGGAGGTAAAGGAAGGTGAAAGGAACGTTGATGGAGAATATGGGTAGGTCCTGTGTTGTTTTATTTACCCACTAGGCAAGTAACTTCCGTCGTGTCAGTGGTCGTTGGCATTAGAAAACAACCACAAGTCTCTTAAAAACAGTGCAAAGAAAGCAACTACAAGTCCACAGGTCACAAAGTGTACAGGTATGTACATGTGATCCTTTTCACCACCACGTAACAAATCGCACATCACCTTGCACCTACTGCATGGCGTTAGCCGTTAGCGTAGCAACCGATTGTTCTTATTGAAATGTTTGGATTGTTGAGCTATACGTTGATCTGATTGTTCTTATTCAAGTTCTTTCTTAGGCCTTGTTCGTTTTCATCGGATTGACCTATTCTAGGTGACATTTCGGGTAGATTGTTGTGGCCCGTTTCTAATCCGGATGGTAACTAATATGTGTGTTCGTTTTATATCAGCCCGGAATAAAAACCAACCGGAATAAAAATTTACTTCTCTTTTTCTTGTCTACATGACTTGAAACGAAACCGAACCTCTACCATCTGAAATTAATCCTGGACTAGAATGGGTGGCAGAGATGGATTCACTCAATCCTGGTCCGGAATGAATTAGCCCCTGGATCGAATCCTTCGCAAACGAACAAGCCTTAAAAGACTTATTATTTGTTGGGCGTCTTTTTCCAGGTTTCTTCGGTTAAAACAGAATATTTGGCTCACCTTATAGAGACCTGATCTATATGTAAAGTAGCAATTATCAAATCTATGTTTCAAACCTAAATGGTTAAGTATGCTGATATACATCCGTTAATTAAATTGACACGTTTCTTTCCTAACTTTTCAATATGTATTAGCATAGCATGGTGGTAAACTGGCAAGTGGCAACCATAGCTTTGATAGCACCATATGTATAACATTATCTTGAATTGTCGCAGTGCAATGGCGGAGTCAAGACCCGGGCTCACCTGACGAACATGCACATCAAGCATAGTCGAAGGAGCTCTATAGACTACAGAGGCAAAACAAATACAGTACAAATTTTTTTCTACTCTGTCGTAGGCGGTAGTTAGTGGTAGATGGATTAACTTAATAATTTGGTTATTTATTTTTACTTTAATATACGATTCTCTGCATTATGTGTTAGATCGTGATTATTTTGACACAGGGTATGCCATATAAAAAAATTTCTTGTGCTATTAAGTAAAACCATTTTCAATTCGGTAAACCATATTTCAATTTAGTAAAATAACATAAGATTTAAAAAATTAGTTAAAAACTATGATAAATTGCGATATAAAGAGTTCAAATGAAATACAACAAGATGAGAAGAAAAACTTGAAAAATAAAGATGAAATATGTTATTTATTGTTATAATATCTAGAGGGGATAAAAAATGAAAAAATATAAATAAAGACACATGAGGTCTCATGGCTCATGGGATACAACATGAGAGGGGAAAAAAGAAAAACTAAAGGATGAAGTATATTATCTATACTTAATTTTTAAGGGGACAAAAGAAAACAGAAATTTAAAATGCCATTGTGTACATAGTTACTGATAAGCGATAATAAAATCATACGGAATTTATATCGCTTTTATTTGTCATTCCATTCCATGACATGTTGGCATAACAACATGGGATAAATAAAACTAGAAAATAATTTGCGTCATTTTTATTATTCTATTTCATGACGTGTTGGTATAACAACAGGGAATAAACAAAACTAGAAAATAAAGGACAAAATATATCATATAATTATTAATTAATATCGAGAGAGGATACAATAGTAAAAGTTTGAAAATTACTCCCAATTGAGGTTTTACGGGACACAACAAGATGAGATAACATATGAACACTAAAGAAAGAATATATTATTTATAGTTAAATTTTAAAGGAGCATAATATGAAAAAGAAAAAAAATGCAGTGTGAGGGGATTGAACTAGTGACCTTGCGGTTAAAAGGAGAGAGGCTTACCATTGGGACAAAGACATTACATAAGTAACCATAGTGGTAAAGTTATTTATCTATAATTTTTTTTTCTTAAGTAAACAGCCCGACCCACAGGGTATGCCGTGGCCCACCTGGCGGTAAAACCATTTCCAATTCGGTAAACCATATTTTAATTTAGTAAAGTAACATAAGATTTAAAAAATTAGCTAAAAACTATGATAAATTGCGATATAAAGAGTTCAAATGAAATACAACAAGATGGGAAGAAAAACTTGCAAAATAAATATGAAATATGTTATTTATTGTTATAATATCTAGAGGGGATGGAAAAATGAAAAAATATAAATAAAGACACATGAGGTCTCATGGCTATGGGATACAACATGAAGGGGAAAATAGAAAAACTAAAGGATGAAGTATATTATCTATACTTAATTTTAAGGGACAAAAGAAAACAGAAATTTAAATGCCATTGTGTACATAGTTACTGATAAGCGATAATAAAATCATACGGAATTAATATCGCTTTTATTTGTCATTCCATTCCATGACATGTTGGCATAACAACATGGGATAAATAAAATTAGAAAAAATTGCGTCACTTTTATATTCATTTCATGACGTGTTGTATAACAACAGGGAATAAACAAACTAGAAATAAAGGGCAAAATATATCTATAATTTTAATTATATCGAGAGAGGATACATAGTAAAATTTGAAATTACCCAATTGAGGTTTTACAGGACACAACAAGATGAGATAACATATGAAAACTAAAGAAAGAATATATTATTTATAGTTAAATTTTAAAGGAGCATAAAATGAAAAAGAAAAAAAATACAGTGTGAGGGGATTGAACTAGTGACCTTGCGGTTAAAAGGAAAGAGGCTTACCATTGGGCAAAGACATTACATAAGTAACCATAGTGGTAAAGTTATTTATCTATAAATTTTCTTTTCTTAAGTAAACAGCCTCACCCACAGGGTATGTCGTGGCCCACCTGGCATACCCTGTGGGTCCCGCCCTGCCTCTGGCTTTTCATGACTCCTTGCAAAGAGCTCTTTTAAATGGGCATTAAAAAACAATTCCTTAAAATAAGACCACTAGAGCTAAGGCCATTTTTTATAAAGAAATTGCAAAAAAAAGATAATAGCTTCTCTCAATTCCTTCCCACAAACTTAATATACTCCTTTCATATCATCTTATAATTTAGAACGGTAGAAGTACGAATTATTACAAAATTATCATTGTAGTTGTTTTGTTTCGAATATTTCCAAAACAGGTTTAGCTCCATAAAAAAACTACTCCATAACTTCAACATGAGAAGCCACACCATTTTAGTGCCCATTTGTGTAGGGTCGAGATGGCGAACTAGAGGGGGGTGGTGAATAGTCCTTTCTAAAATTAATCGTACCGGCTAACCGAATCAAATGCAAAATTAAAACTAACGGTCTAGCCAAGACTACACCCCTCTGTCTATAACTTAAGCACGTAGAAAAGTATGTCAATTATGCTAACTAAGGTGCCGGACTAGGAAGCTCACCTAAACAAGTCTAGGTTGTAAGGTCACACAAACCTAAGCAACTAGTACTATAAGCAAACCGGGAGCTCCTACACATACTAGTAAGCAAAGCACAAAGCACCTAAGCTCACTAGCAATGCTCTCTAGCAAGACTACACAAGTCAACTAGAGAGCTCAACTTACTTAGATACACAAACTAAGCAAATGTGACTAACAAGGCTACACAAACTAATTAGCCACGCAAACGCTACTTCTAAGCTACACAAGCTAGAAGGTAACTAGGCTAGCTACACAAGCTAAACTAGATACAAGAGCAACAACTAATCACTAGCATAAATATGAATAAGTAAATACAAGCTAGTGATTTGGAGAATGCAAACCACCGAGAAGATGTACACAAGGTTGACACGGTGATTTTTCTTCCGAGGTTCACTTGGTCGCCACCAAGCTAGTCCCCGTTGTATCGGCTCACTCACTTGAAGGTTTACAACTTTTTACAAGCCTCACTCGCCTAACCCCCTCAAGGGTTGCCGCCTAACCAACACAAGATGAGGGCACTCAATGATACCTTCAACTAGAGTTGCTCTTCGCGATCTCTCGCGGGGCGAGCACAATGCCCCTCACAAAGCACTTCTCCGGAGCCACGCACAAGCTTCTTGCGTGCTTCAACGGAGCCACAACCACCAAGTCATCTAGGAGGTGGCAACCTCCAAGAGCAACAAGCACCACTGGCTTGCAACACGATCACCTAGTGCCACATGAAGCTATCTCTCAAAGCAACGCACTAGTAATCGTTCTCTCACAAAATCAGATGAACTCTATCAAGAATATGTGAGTTAGAGGGCTCCCAAGCACTCCTACACAAGACACTAAGGCCCAAGGGTGCTCAGCAACCGGCCAAGGTGAAGAATCATGGACCCTTGTGTTTAGGCGATTAACGACAATGCTAGGTCACTATGACTAACGTGTGTTTTGCAAAGGCAAAGTCATTATAAGTTAGGTCAATAGTGATGCTAAGAATGAGCTTAATGGACATTCATGCCCCCAAGATGGAAATTGTTTCGGTTTCAAAGGATGTTGATTCAAGTTGAAGACTAGGCTAGTCCTTAGTGCCATAAGGTTGAGAAGGGCACTAAGTATAGCTAGGATTTTGTTTTTCCTTTGACCGTACTATAAATGGGGGTATGAGGTTAGTAGCTTGACCTAGGAGGGTTTGGGAAAGTTGGTGTGTGCACACTTATCACAACTAGTCCTAGAGACCTTGCTATTATCCCTTGATTAACCCTAGAAATGGTAGGAGCAAAACCCCTAGAAAAGACTTAGTGAAAACAGTTGAAACAGGGGGAGAAAGAGGCTCCGGACTAGTCTGCCTAGTAGGCGTCGGACCAAGGAAAGTGGTCCGACGGTCCTTGACTTAGGCAAAAGCTCAGAGAGTAAGCTCCGGACCACCTGTCTGGAGAGCATCGGACCATAGGCGAGTGGTCCGATGGCTCTTGTCAGAAAGAGGGAGCCTGAGAGAAAGCTCCGGACTAGTCCGACGCTTCAAGACAGAAGGTTGGTTCCTTGCAGTGAGCTCCCTGGCTCTGGACCTGAGCGTCGAACCAGGTCTCCGGACCAAGGAGAGTGGTCCGGAGGTTCGAAGAAGAGACTGAGTTTTTACTCAGTGAGCACCCTGGCTCCGAACCAGCGCGTCGGACCAGTGCACCGAACTATGACAAGTAGTCCGAAGGTGCCTGTTTTTCAAGTGAGTTTGAACTGAGAGTGACCTCCGGACTAGTCCGACACATACGCAGAAAAGAGAAAAAGCAAGAAACGACTAGTTTTAGAGGTGGGGACTATTTATAGTTGCCCTCCTCGTCGTTAGGACCACTCTTGGCCTATATTACACCTGAGGAACCTTGGAGAGAGTTCTTGGAGAGCCAAGTGCCTAGTGAGGGAGAAATTTGAGAGATTCCATCTTGTTCTTCCCTCCTAGAATGATTAGGAGTGACTTGTGTGCATCCATCCACCTTCCTAGCCTTGAGTTGGTCAAGTGAAGGTCTTGTGCTTGTTACTCTTGGTGTTCGACAGCACCTATACGGTTTGGTGGTGTTCGGAGGAAGTGATCGCCGGAAGATTGTCGGCGGCTCTTCTACAAGCTTCTATGATCAGTTGTGGGCGATTCACCGAGCCGGAGTGGCGAAGAATCAGCCCGTAGAGAGCACTCTACCCTTGCGCGGGTAGAGGGGGAGCAATACCTTGCGAGGTGCTCCAACGAAGACTAAGGGGGGTGTGTCGACACCTCGATACCTTGGGAAAACATCGCTGCGTCAATGAGAATTCCTTTTCTCTAGCTCTTTATATTTCCGCATTACATTCCGTCTTGTTCTTTCCGTTGCTACTAGAATTGCTTAGGTTGTTTTTCAATTCCATGAAATGCTACCGCTTTCTAGCTAGGACACACGACCGGTAGGCACTAAGGGGTGATTGGCATTTGATAGGTTTTCATATTTGCTTTAGAAATTTAAAACAAGCCCAATTCACCCCCCCCCTCTTGGGCATCTTGATCCTTTCAATTGGTATCAGAGCCTCGTTGCTCTAAATTAGGCTTCACCGCCTAGAACAAGATGTCCCATGGGGATGGACCACCACCCATGTTTGATGGAGATGAGTTTCCTTATTGGAAAGTGCGGATGGAGGCCTACCTTGAGGCCGTGGATGTCGGCGTTCACAAAGCCGCCACCATAGGCGGATCGGTGTTCACCGAGGATCCCTTCTTTGAGAAGAACAATGCTAAGGCAAAGAACATTCTTTTCCGTGGCATTTGCAAGGATGTGTTCAACCGTGTGCGGAATTGCAAAACCGCGCATGAGATTTGGACAAACATTTGTGCTCTACACAAGGGCACCAAATGTGAAAGAGAAGAGCGCTATCACCTCGTCATTGCTAAGATGAACTCTTTTACCATGCTATCTCATGAAAATGCTAATGAAATGTATTCTCACTTGAATGTTCTTGTAGAGGAGTTGAATGGCCTTGGGCTTACTCAAATGACACCGGACGATGTGGTGCGCAAGATACTTTGTGTCTTACCAATAGACAAGTATAGCCACATCGTCACGGTCCTTCATCAAGGTGATCTCTCTACAACTACCCCAACACAAGTTTTGGGCAAGATCAATGCTCATGAGATGTACATGAAGATCAATGATGGAAGTTCATCTTCCTCCAAGAAGAAAGAGAAGGAGGAGAAGAAGGACTTGGCTCTCAAGGCATCTTCTAAGGAGAAGTGCAAGATTCAATATGTACTTGAGAGTGCAAGTGATGATGATGATGAAGACAACATCGCTCTTATGGTGAAGAAAACCACCAAGATGTTGAAGAGGCTAAACAAGAATGGACTCAAGTTTGACTCAAAGAAGAAGAAATTCTTCACAAGCTCTTCAAGGAAGCCAATCTCCGAAATGAAGTGCTACACTTGCGGTACTCTTGGTCATCTAGCTCGTGCTTGCCCGAAGAGAAGAAATACAAGTTCAAGAACTTCAAGAAGAACAAGGGCGGCAATGATGACTCAAGTGATGATGACAAGAAGCAAGACAAGCCATACAATAAGAAGAAGAACTTCAACTTCCACAAGAAGAAGAAGGATGGCAAGGCTTACATTGTGGGTGATTGGCTCACCAATATTGATGATTCAAGTGACTCCTCCGATGATGAGAGTGAAGAAGAGAAGGTGGCCGCCTTGGTGATTGGTTCTTCTATTCCACCGCCACCTCCTCCTTCATCGTCGGGCTCATCCTCTACACACCTATGCCTCATGGCTAAAGATGACAAGAAGGTACAAAAAGAGGATGATGATGATAGTGGTGACTCAAGTGGTAGTGAAAGTGATGATGATGACACACCATCCTATGATGAGCTAATTAAAATTTGCAACAAGTACTCTAGCATCATAAGGAAGTATAAAGGTAAAAATGACAAACTTCTTGAGATCAAAGACAACTTGCATGCTAAGCTTGATGCCTTGTCTAGTGCTAATGATGATTTGAAGCTTGAGATCAATTCTCTCACATCTAGAACTAGGGAGCTCAAAGCCTCTCTTAAGCAAGCTAATGAGAAATATGATAAGCTTGAGAGGTCATCCCAAGAGCTCCATACAAGGTATAACTTGCTAAAAGATGACTACAACCAAGTGAAAAGTGATCATGGCACACTAGTGGTAGCAAATGAATTGCTTACTCAAGATCTTGCCACACATGTTGCTACTAACCCGAGTGCTAAGTGTGCAAGTGCTACCTCTTGTGAAATTGAGCTTGATGATGTGTCTCTTGAGCAAAGTGCTAAGTGCAAGGGCAAGAGAGTTGTAGAAGCCAACAAGTATGATGACTATGTCAAGATGAGGGATGAGAACTCAAAGCTCAAGGAAGAGCTAATCTACCTCAAGTCCAACAAGCCTATTGTCATCAAGCCGGCTCAAGAAGAAGACAAAGATGCTATTCACCAAGGGTCACAACCTTCAAAGTGAGATCTTGATGAACACCGTCATGAAGAATGACAAGACCGGTATAGGGTTTAAGGAAAATCAAGTGATGAAGGCCAAGGTCAAGATTGAAGCCAAGAACTACTACAAGAACAAGTACAATGGCTACAATCAAGAGAAGCCAAAGCCCAAGTCTAAGAGGTGCTTTGGATGTGGACAAATTAGTCACTTAGAGTTTCAATGCAAGACTCCACCTCCCAAGACCTTGCCCAAGCACACTAGGCCATTTGCTCATGACACTCACTATGTCATCAACAAAGATTCCAAGGGTAGACCACTTGTGGTGTTTCTTGGTCCACCAATGAAGAACAAGCCTAGACATCTTTGGGTTGCTAAGGAGTTGGTTGACAAGGCAATGGGGCCCGCACTAAGGGGGTTCTCAAACAACAAGCTTAACTCCAAGTTGTTTGTGTGTAGGTGAACTACAAGACCGGTGGAAGTCATTGGGTGATTGATAGTGGTTGCACTCAACATATGACCAGTGACTCCCGGATGTTCACCACACTAGAGGAAGATTGTGAAGGGCAAGACAAGATTACCTTTGGGGACAATTCAAAAGCTAAAGTACAAGGTCTAGGCAAAGTGGCAATCCCCAATGATCAATCAATATCAAATGTCTTGCTAGTGAAATCTCTAAGCTTCAACTTGCTTTCCGTGGGTCAACTTTATGATCTTGGATTCCATTGCCTATTCACTCCAACCGAGGTGATTGTGACCAAGATTGAAGATTCATCAATGATATTCAAAGGGTTTCGGCACAACAACCTCTACTTAGTGGATTTCACCTCAAATGAAGCTGAATTGCAAACTTGTCTATTCTCCAAGAATTCTTTGGGTTGGCTTTGGCATAGAAGATTAGCTCATGTGGGCATATCAACTTTGAAGAAACTTGTCAAGAAGGAGCTGGTTAGAGGTGTGAAGGATGTGGTGTTCGAGAAGGATAAATTGTGCAGTGCATGTCAAGCCGGCAAGCAAGTGGCCAACACCCATCCCACCAAAGCTTTCATGTCAACCTCAAGGGTTCTAGAGCTACTCCACATGGACTTATTTGGTCCTACCACCTATGATGGTCTTGGAGGCAATCTCTTTTGCTTAGTGGTAGTTGATGACTACTCTAGATACACTTGGGTGTTCTTTCTTCAAGACAAGGGAGAGACAACCGCTATATTCAAGAAGTTTGCTACAAGAGCTCAAAATGAATTTGATGTGAAGATCAAGAAGATTAGAAGTGACAATGGCATCGAATTTGTGGACACAAAGATTGAAGATTATTGTGATGAAGTGGGGATCAAGCATAAGGTATTCGCCACATATACTCCACAACAAAATGGTGTTGTAGAGAGGAAGAACCGGATGCTCATAACTCTAGCAAGGTCTATGATTGATGAGTACAACACTCCGGAGAAGTTTTGGGCGGAGGCAATCAACACCGCTTGCTATGTGGCAAACCGTCTCTTCGTCCAAAGGCTATTAAAGAAGACCCCCTATGAGCTTGTCAATGGGAAAAAGCCGGATATTTCATTCTTCCGAGTGTTTGGTTGCAAAGTGTACATCTACAAGAAGCGCCAACACTTGGGTAAATTCCAACGACGGTGTGACATTGGTTTCCTTGTTGGATATTCACTTAAATACAAGGCATATCGTGTATTTAACAAAGCCACCGGCTTAGTTGAAGAAACGTATGACTTGGAGTTTGATGAAACTAATGGCTCCCAAGGAGCGCTTGAGGATATTGATGTAGGTGATGAACCCTTAAGGGAGGCAATGAAGAATATGCCAATTAGTGCTATCAATCCGCAAGAGGTGGAAGAAGTTGAAGATGAAGCAAATCAAGATCTTTCTCTACCTCGCACGCCTCAAGTTGATGAAGAAGATCAAGTGAGGGAAGCTCAAGAAGACACTCACATCCCTCAAGATCAAGCCGAGGCCGAAGCAAGCAATGTTGAAGCACTGCATCCCCCTCCTCAAGAGACAAATAGAAGATCAACACCTATCCTTCAAGCTCACCCCCATGATCAAATTATAGGGAGTCCATCAATGGGAGTTATGACTCGCTCTAGACTTGCATCTTATGTTGAACATCACTCGTTTGTTTCCTTTGTTGAGCCTACTAGTGTTGAAAAAGCACTTGTGGATTCGGATTGGGTGAATGCCATGCATGAAGAACTCAACAACTTCACCCGGAACCAAGTGTGGACACTTGAAGAGAAGCCAAAGGATGCAAGAATCATTGGTACCAAGTGGGTGTTTAGGAACAAGCAAGATGATCAAGGCATGGTTGTAAGGAACAAGGCAAGATTGGTGGCAAAGGGGTTCTCTCAAGTAGAAGGACTCGATTTTGGAGAGACCTTTGCTCCGGTTGCAAGACTTGAAGCCATCCGTATCCTTTTGGCGTATGCTTCACATCACAAAATGAAACTCTTTCAAATGTATGTGAAGAGCGCTTTCTTAAATGGTTTCATCAATGAACTTGTCTATGTCTCACAACCTCCCGGGTTTGAAGACCCAAACTTGCCTAATCATGTGTATAGGTTGTCTAAGGCACTCTACGGATTGAAGCAAGCTCCAAGAGCTTGGTATGAGAGGCTAAGGGACTTCCTACTCAAGAAGGGTTTCAAGATCGGGATCGTCGACACAACACTATTCACCAAGAAGCTTAATGGAGAGATCTTCGTTTGCCAAGTATATGTCGATGACATTATATTTGGGTCAACAAACCAAGACCATTGCAAGGAGTTCGGTGACTTTATGTCCAAGGAGTTCGAGATTTCAATGATTGGCGAGCTAACCTTCTTCCTTGGCTTTCAAGTGAAGCAAATGAGAGAAGGGACCTTCATCTCTCAAGAAAAGTACACTCATGATCTACTTAAGAAGTTCAAGATGGAGGATTGCAAGCCAATCAAGACCCCAATGCCTACTAATGGACATCTCGACCTTGATGAGGGAGGTAAACCAATTGATCAAATTCTCTATCGTTCTATGATCGGTACTTTACTTTACCTCACCGCATCTAGGCCGGATATCATGTTTAGTGTGTGTATGTGTGCTAGGTTTCAAGCAAGCCCTAAGGAGTCACATCTCTGTGTGGTTAAAAGAATCCTTAGGTACATAAGGCACACCCCTAGCATGGGTCTTTGGTATCCCAAAGGATCCCCCTTCCAACTAGTTGGCTATTCCGATTCGGATTATGCCGGGTGTAAGGTTGATAAGAAGAGTACCTCCGGCGGGTGCCACATGCTAGGAAGATCACTTGTTTCTTGGTCCTCAAAGAAGCAAAACAGTGTGGCATTGTCAACCGCCGAGACGGAATACATTGCCATGGGAGCAAGTTGTGCACAAATCTTATACATGACTCAAACACTTCTTGTTTACGGCGTTGTTTTAAAAGATGTTCCACTTTTGTGTGATAATGAAAGTGTCGTAAAACTTGCTAACAACCCGGTTCAACATTCTCGCACCAAGCACATAGATATTCGCCATCACTTTCTTAGAGATCATGTGGCTAGGAAAGACATCACACTAGTTGGAGTTAAGAGCGAAGATCAATTGGCAGATATCTTCACAAAACCACTCGATGAAACAACCTTTTGTAGGTTGAGAAGCGAGTTGAATGTGCTTGATCACTCAAACTTCACTAAAAAATGAGATTGTGTGAACCATGCATTCATTTGTAATTTAACATGTTTAATTTGATAATGCACATAGGATTGGCTGACGCGGTTGAGATAACCACCCTCAAAGCGTGTGACAAAGCTTAACCGCGGTTTAAACTTGCAAGCAACCTAGATTCAAATTCTGTATTGCATAGCATATGCATGTGTGTTGCTTCGTCGTTTCTTTTTGGTTAAGCTTGATCATCCTCTAGGCTCATCACTTAGGGGGAGCATTCAAAGCTCTAGCTGCAGCTAATACCCCTCTTATGCCCCTATGGTGATCCTTGGAGTTTTCTTGATCATTTTTCCTATGAAAACTAATTCTAGCCTATGGCAAACTACTTATAAATTGAGGGTTTGAGAGATGGTTCTTATGCCAGGTCCAACAAGTGTTTCTTTTTGCTCTTTTGTGTTGGTACTTGACTAAGAGAAAAGATTGGAGAGAAAAACAGGAAAATTCAAAGCATATTGAGCACCGGACTACCCTCTGGACCACTCTGCTTGGTCCGACGCCAAGTGGTCCGACGCTCTGTCCCTCTCTGCGTAATCTCATCCAACCACAGAATCCCGTCGGACCACCCGTCCGACGGCCTCTGGACCATACCTCAAAGGTCCGGTGCCTTGGTCAGCGCTATTTCCTTTAGTCAACTGACCTCCAGACCACTTCACTTAGTCCGGCGGTTAGTCCGATGCGCTAGTCCGACGGTCGGTTGCTCTCTGCGTTGGTTATATTTTCTCCTCAGTTCGTTGGACCCCTCTATTGGACCATCCATCGGACCATGCAGAGTCGTCCGATGCTTCGAAAACTTCTATTATCTCCCCGCGGACTGTTCTATTCGACAGTTTCTTTCGTCGTCCGTACGTAGCGCCACCTCCACGCCCCAGCGCCGCCCCTCGCCTGCGTCTGTGCTCGCGCCACCCCTCTCACCGCTGGTGATCCTCACCGGAGCGCCGACGCACCTCCTCCCCTACCCCTGTCTTACTCTGCCCTGCCTTGCTCTCCAGCAGCAGCAGCAGCAGAGTCGCCAGCCGCTACCACCACCTCTCGCTGCCGAGGAGTCCCTCTCACCGGCGACCACGCACCACTCCTTCTCCACCATTCCTCCCTGCCAGAGCTAGTGCCAGGCTAGGGTTTCACCCTCTATTCTCCCCAAGCCAGAGGATCCACCCTCTAGGGTTTGCCTAACCCTAGGTTTGGGTTCGTTTCAACGTCTTCGTCCATTGCCGAATTCGATTCGTCGTCATCGCCTTTGCTTCATTGATGCTAGGGTATGATGTTGATCTTTAATTTCACATTTTGTTGAGTTATAGATCACCTTATATCCTAGATTGATTCCTTGCCAACACTTAATCAAATCCAAATCACTAAATTCATTCACTTATTGCAATCCGCAGTTGGTGAACTCTTTTGTGGAGTGTTGTTCGTCGCTTGAGTTGCTTTGATTAGATACGCTCGCTTACCTCAGGTACCATGATAGATTTCATTCTATATCTTATCCAGATGCTTGCTTCCATACGGTATCTTATCTCTAGTGATTATATATGCTTATATACCTCTATCTATTCTATCTAGCAGCGGCAGTGACAGTTAAAACTCGGGGCAAAGCTCGCGAGTATGGATTGAGGCAAAGCCTCACAAGTGTCAGTACAGTGGCTTGAGAGCCCCTCTTTGACAGTGATTGTTGCTTGATTGATCAGTGGGCAGTGATTTCTTGCAGTTGTCTTGTGGCAATGGGTCTACTCGTGTCAGTTTGAGCAGTGGGAGAAAGAGGCTCCGAACCAGTCTGCCTAGTAGGCGTCGGACCAAGGAAAGTGGTCTGACGGTCCTTGACTTAGGCAAAAGCTCAGAGAGTAAGCTCCGGACCACCTATCTGGAGAGCATCGGACCATAGGCGAGTGGTCCGATGGCTCTTGTCAGAAAGAGGGAGCCTGTGAGAAAGCTCCGGACTAGTCCGACGGTGAGTCCGACGTCTAGTCCGACGCTTCAAGACAGAAGGTTGGTTCCTTGCAGTGAGCTCCCTGGCTCTGGACCTGAGCGTCGGACCAGGTCTCCGGACCAAGAAGAGTGGTCCGGAGGTTCGAAGAAGAGACTGAGTTTTTACTCAGTGAGCACCCTGGCTCCGGACCAGCGCGTCGGACCAGTGCACCGGACTATGGCAAGTAGTCCGGAGGTGCCTGTTTTTCAAGTGAGTTTGAACTGAGAGTGACCTCCGGACCAGGTGTTATGGTTCGGTGGTGTGCGCTCTGGACTAGTCCGACGCATACGCAGAAAAGAGAAAAAGCAAGAAACGACTAGTTTTAGAGGTGGGGACTATTTATAGTTGCCCTCCTCGTCCTTAGGACCACTCTTGGCCTGTATTACACCTGAGAAACCTTGGAGAGAGTTCTTGGAGAGCCAAGTGCCTAGTGAGGGAGAAATTTGAGAGATTCCATCTTGTTCTTCCCTCCTAGAGTGATTAGGAGTGACTTGTGTGCATCCATCCACCTTCCTAGCCTTGAGTTGGTCAAGTGAAGGTCTTGTGCTTGTTACTCTTGGTGTTCGACAGCACCTAGACGGTTTGGTGGTGTTCGGAGGAAGTGATCGTCGGAAGATTGTCGGCGGCGCTTCTCCAAGCTTCTGTGATCGGTTGTGGGCGATTCACCGAGCCGGAGTGGCGAAGAATCAGCCCGTAGAGAGCACTCTACCCTTGCGCGGGTAGAGGGGGAGCAATACCTTGCGAGGTGCTCCAACGAGGACTAGGGGGGTGTGTCGACACCTCGATACCTTGGGAAAACATCGCTGCGTCAATGAGAATTCCTTTTCTCTAGCTCTTTATATTTCCGCATTACATTCCGTCTTGTTATTTCCGTTGCTACTAGAATTGCTTAGGTTCTTTTTCAATTCCATGAACTGCTACCGCTTTCTAGCTAGGACACACGACCGGTAGGCACTAGGGGGTGATTGGCATTTGATAGGTTTTCATATTTGCTTTAGAAATTTAAAACAAGCCCAATTCAATCCCCTCTTGTGCATCTTGATCCTTTCACAAGGGCAGCCACCAAGCCTATTTATAGAGAGGGGAAGAAACTAGCCGTTTTCCCACTCTCTGCGCATGTCCGGACGCTCCCAACACTTAGGTCCGGACCATTGCCCATGCGTCTGGACCACCTAATCGAGCCATTGACGCGCTTTTCTCAGCAGAAAATAGCCTCCGGACGCTAGCTACAGTATAGGTTCGGACCAATACACCGAGTGTCCGGACTCTGCACAGAGAGCTCCCGAGAGCAGATTTTACTCCGAACGTTGTCCGGATCAATACCTCCGGACGCTAGTTAGTGTCCGGACCTCACAGAGCATCCCGAAGAGCATTTTTAGGCCTCCGGACGCAGGTCCAGACGCTACGGTCCGGATGCTACAGTGCGTCCGGACTGCACAGTGCGTCTAGACCAGCACAGTCTGCACGGAAACATTCGTATCTCTTAGCTGCGAACTCCGATTTCGATGATCTTGGACTTTTTGGAAAGCTAACTTAGAGGCCTACACATCCCTCATATCCATTTGATCCATATCACAATGAATCAAAGCAGTATTCCATTCCAAAAGCTGTCCAAGTGTTAGGAGCATATCGAAAAATATTTTTCTCTTCTCCGAGTTGATTCAATTCAACTCCAACACCTCCTCCTTTGCAAATGTGCCAACAACACCAAGTGTACATCACCATGTGCATGTGTGTTAGCATTTTCAAAATCATTTTCAAAGGATTTTCACTTGCTCTCACCACGCCACTCGATCCTAATGTATTGCAATGTTAGATCGTTCAAGTGGCACTAGATGACCGATATGCAAACAAGTTTGCCCCTCTTGATAGTACGACCATCTATCCTAAACCCGGTCATATACTTTTCTACACACCTATGACCGGTGAAATGAAATGCCCTATGGTTATACCTTTGTCTTGCGCATTCCATTCCATCTCTTTGTCCAATGTTGATGCAACACATGCACCAACCTATCACCAAATGATATGATCCACTTCATATCATCACGTGACCGTATTGGTTCATCGATCTTGACCTCACTTGCTCTTCACCGTTGCGTTGGTCCATCGGCGTTAAGCATCACTCGCTTGCCCTTCACACTTGCAACTGGTCCATCAAGCCAACCCTCATCTTGATCTTCTCCACCTTGGTCACATGACTCCATGTCATGTTTCATGTGCAATTAAACTCCTTCATCTCATAATCACCTGTGAACTAATCTCCTATGTATATATCACTTAAATACATATTAGTCCACCTAGGTTGTCACTAAATTACCAAAATCACATAGGGACTTTCAGTTTGGTATAGCTCACAATAGCTTCATGAGTTGTTGTGAGCTTTTTTTTACCAAACACTTATTTTTAAAATAACTTGGGTGAAGCTATTTTTCTCCCCTATCACAAAGACATGAAGTAGGATAGAGATAAAAAAAGTAGTTTATCTTAGCTCTCTCCCCTATTTTTCTCTCATATCCATGCACATAAAGTTCATGATGAAGTTGTTTTGCTAAACACTTTTTGAAAATAGCTCGGTTTTATCTAGAAAGTTATTTATGAAGGTATTTTTTTGAAAAACAGCTTAACTAGTCAAGGTGAGTTGTGGCAAACATGTCCTTAATAGCTACTCCCTCCGTCCTAAAATGTCCGTCTTTTTCACTTTCCGAGAAAAAACTTAGATTAATTTTATATAAAAAATTATTAATAGTTATGATACATAATTGATGTCGTTAGATAGATCTTTTGATCTAGTTTTTTAATAAATTTATTTGGAGACACAAATGTTGCACGTATTTTATATAAATTTAGTTAAAATTATGACACGAAAACCCAAAATGACAGTTAATTTGGGACGGAGGGAGTATAATCTTGCGAAACGAACCGTTGCCTCTCGTCGAGACTAAAGGGGTGTTTGGGACTACTCCGCTCCTGTTTTTACAGCCCTGCTCTGTGTTTCACCAAACACCTTTAGCTCTAAGAACTCTGCTAAAAAAAGATAAAGCTGAGGGTTAACTCCACGTTTTTTTAGAGCACCTCAAGGGTACTTCAAATTTTAGAGTTTCATACTCACATGTAGAGTTAAGGAATAATTACATATTTTGCCACTCATTAATCACCAGTACTTTCACATGTCTTGGACTCCATTCATAGCTCCTCCGAACGCTTGACTGGCCGTGACGCAGTGACATGGATGACCAGCAAGACCGGGAGCGAGAAGTACACGGACCAGAGGCTACTGCCGCTGTTCGCCTCATCGTAAGTCGTATGATACTGTTTTTTATTGTTTTGTTATGAAAGAAAAACACTATTTCAATTACCGATAAGTTAAGCCAACAGGGTATGACTGCTAGCAGTCTTGGAGCCGAAGCACTTAATTTCATGAACTTTGGCTGTTTATCTATGGAAAATTATTTGTATCTAGATTATAATCTTTGTTTATTTTTTTATCATTCATGTTGTAATTTATAGAACAATTACTTGTATTCGAAATTATGACCTTTGTTTAATTTTCTATCATTTGTTTTTTTATTTTTCTTAAAAAATATTAAGTGCAATTTCAATCAGGGCATAATAGACTATCTGTATGTAAACGACACATTTAGAGCTCGAGTTAGGCTGTGTGACAAACAATATCACCTACTCCACAAACTTTACGGTAGAGTTGCTTCATGGTGAATTTGATGGAGCAGAGTTGTAAAAACCAGTGCAGAGCCCAATCACCCCCTAAGAAAAATATGGCTCCACCACTGTCACTTCGAGAAGGAATCCTATTCACATGTAACCATAGTACTAAACGACTACTAAAAGGATCGCAACGGAGAACAAACAAATTTTGAAGATACGCGATCTTGAACCCGAACCCATTTACAGCTGTCGGTGACTTTGGTAGGTAGAACGAGTGCGAGAGGTTTTTAACGGACTACCTACAGTGAAGTGTTGTCACCATCATGACTCAGACTTGTACGTAATAATGTACGTAGAAAGTAGAAACCATTACTCACTGTCACTGGCTGTCAACGTGGTGACAGAATTGTAGCTATGTGAACCACCCATTCACACATATAACAAGCAATCATCCATCCCTCGTAACCCTGGAATACTTTGAAATTTTTTTATGTTCATTTTGAATAACCTCTCTATCAATGCTCATTCATCCATTGCATGCAAAAGACATCAGCTCCATAAAATGTGAAGTATTTTGTTTGTTCCAAAATAACTGCACATCTTATTTTGAGAAGTCAAATTTTATTAAGTTTAATCACATATAGATAAAAATATACTAATATCCTGCTGCTTAATAAGTATTATTGAATTGAAAAAATATATTTTCATAATAAATATATTAATAGATATAAATTTTGATACCATCTTATCAATTTAGTTATTTTTTAAAAAAAATATTACTTAAAAAACGAGCAGTTAGGGAGTAATAATCATTTTAAAAAATTGACTAGGTTTATAAACAATAGTATCATTCCATTTTCTACTATAAAATAATTTCATGACTAATTTATTAATATTTATTATGAAGTATATTTATATGTATTTAGTTAAACCTGGCATTATTAATTGACTAAAAACTATATATATATATTTACGGAGGAAGGCTCCTGCACAAGGCCCATCCACTGAGAGGGCCTTGAAACAGCCCAGTCAAAAATTGTCCAGGAAAGAGAAACGATTGACCAGTGGGACCTACATGTCACCCTCGCGGAAATAAAGCGGCACGCCTCCGGAACACACGATTGACAGGAACACTCGCCGCATCGCACCATGTCGGCCGCCGAACCGCCGTTCTCCGGGGCCGCAGCGCAGCTGCAGCCGCCATCGGATCCGAACGCCGCCGCCGACGCCGACGCGGCCCATTCCAACTCTCTTTCCATGGCTGATGAGACACTAACCCTAACAGAGACCCCGCTTCAGCCCCAACCAAACCACTTGTCGCCGCCTCCTTCCGGGGAGGAGGAGGACGGGGTCACTGCCTCCGGTGCTCCCGTTGGTGGGGACGCCGCGGCTTCCGCTGCTGCTGCGGCGGCGGATAACGCTACGATGGAGGAGCGGGTGAGGGGCCCGTGGTCCCCGGAGGAGGACGCGGTGCTGAGCAACCTGGTGGAGAAACTCGGGGCGCGGAACTGGACGCTGATCGCGCGCGGCATCCCGGGACGCTCCGGCAAGTCCTGCCGCCTGCGCTGGTGCAATCAGCTCGACCCCCAAGTCAAGCGCAAGCCCTTCACTGGTAACGCCCTTTTCAATCTTTGTTTACATTGCTATTTTTGGCCCATGACAAATGTACCAAATCCTAACCTTGGCCTGAAACTTTTGCATTTACAATATCTATGTGATATGTTGATCTATGGTTACCTTTATGGATTTGATACATGGTGCATTCTGTCGTTCATGCGGATCTTATATGCGTCTGTCTTGCTTGTTAAACATGTTACCTTTCTTCTGCAGAAGAGGAGGACCGTATTATAATGACAGCTCATGCTGTCCATGGCAACAAATGGGCATGTATCGCAAAGCTTTTGGATGGGAGAACCGACAATGCCATCAAGAATCACTGGAATTCTACCCTGAGGCGTCGATACTGCAATGATGGCCGATGCAAGCATGGTGGTTCTGTGCAGCGAAGTATCACGGAGGTGCCCAGGGCAGTTTCAGAAGAACCTTGGCCTTTAAAAGATCTTAGTTCCTTCACCGCTATGGATGTAAGGGATGCTCCTGTGCAAACAGTTCCAGAGGCTTCTGCTGGGGCATGGCACATCACAGATCAGTGTTCTATTACTCAAGGTGTTGATCCACCCTACCTGTCCCGGCCAGCTGCAAAGATTGGTGCTTTCAGACCATACAATCTAGGACACACAGAACCTACCCAACAAGAAATGCCAAGTTCTATCGTCAAGTTTGATTCAACTCATAAGGTCTTGACTCCTGAAAGTGAGGTTTTCAAGTTTGTTGATCCTATATTCTTTGCTGCTGAGGTGCCAAACAAATGTGGGCATGGTTGCTGCAGTGCTCACGAGCAGCCTCGTAAGAACTCATTGCTGGGTCCTGAGTTCAATGAGTTTGAAGATCATCCACCGATTTTAAATACTAGCTTTGCTTCATTGGTATCAGAAATTAGCAGCATTGCCTGGATGAGAAGTGGTATGCAAAGCAGTGATGCCAGCACCTTGTTTCAGTCAGTTCCGCCAACCTGACAAAATATGAACTTCATGATGGAATATTTTGTATTCCCTCCATCCCAAATTGTAAGTCATTCCAAGAATCTTGGAGAGTCAAAGTTTCTCAAGTTTGACCAAACTTATATAACAATATAATAATATTTATGATGTCAAATAAGTATCATTAGATTCGTTATCAATTATATTTTTATAGTATACCTATTTGATGTTATAAATCTTTATAGTTTTGTCTATAATTCTTGGTCAAACTTGAGATGCTTTGACTCTCCAAGATTCTTGGAATGACTTACAATTTTGGATGGAGGGAGTAGTTGTTTGTTATACTCAGACATTGTGATGTCAGGTCATTAATTACAATTCTGAGGCTCACTGTCAATAGGCGATGATGCATTTTGTTTTGCAGGCATTAGTTTATATTTATTTCGGTGTTTCCACCATAATATACTTTTGTGTTAGTCTAAAGTAGATACTGTGTTACACCGTGTGTGGATGTGCTGCTTAAGGCATTGGCCACGTTTATTTCATTGTAGAGAAAATGCATGCTATTTGTTTGATGTTTATAGTTGTCTTCAGTTCATCACAGTCACAGGTCATTGAAGTAAAAGAAGAAGCAGCCAAAATATGAACTGGTTGTTAAAGGAAAGATATCTTTGGAAATGAAATTAGGAGATCTAAGCTTAGCATGGTTGGTGGAAGCTGTCGGGGAGCAGTGCACCACCTATGGGTTCAAACCCTGGTCCTTGATTTCTTTTACTATGAAAGCTCCATGATCCCTTTCCAGAAACTGAGGCAGTTTGCTAATTTATGGCTGTTACTTAGCTTTTTTTTTTAGAATGACTGTTACTTTGCTTATGATAGACCAATGTTACTGCATAATAGAGTAATGATAAAGTTGTAACGGAATAATGATTTGATAATGTTCTTCCTGTGATCCGCTTGTGCCTTGAGGTTATGTTTCTATTATTATTGTTTCTGTGGGTTTTTTTTTTTTTTGCTTGTTTGTTACTTTCTCCACTACATCATGATTATCTAGTTGGCTTGTGCATGATAATTTAAGTTTCCATACAGCATATGGCTTACTTGAATGTGTTTCATTTATGGATTCTCATACAAATTGTGTCTCTTACCTTAGTTCTCCCTATCATTTGTGGTACACACTATAGTTTAAGGCAACAACAAATCTCACAATGGCATTTGTGTAGTCCACGTAGTTTCTGAATTAGAAACATACTATGCTTACATATGTTATGCTAGTGCGAATGAAATTATACTCTTTTCCTCCGCTTTGGATCTGATGTAAAATATATGCTATTCACACCTTTTTTTTTGTGGTATTTTGTTTGGTATCACTTATGATTACCTAATCTCGAAAGGTGCTATGCAAAAAATAAAAAAAATAAAAAAAAACCTGAGATACTTATCCAGTTTTTGTTCTTCAGATACTGTAACTTCTTATATATGTTTGTGTAATGTTTGAAAGGTATCTTTTCGCAGCATTGCTGAATGTTGGTTTTGAACAGATGCAATCTGGATTGTGTATTTGTATTTCTTAATCCATTACTATCTCCAGTCACAATTAGTGAATCTGAGAGTGCTATTGTGTGTGTTTCTATTGGCTCTCTTTCTTTGCTTCTTTGGTGAACGGAATCTGACTTCAATGATATATGTTTCAGGACATGTGTCAGTTCCTTCACTTTGCACTTTGCTTTCTGTGGAAATAAAAAATGCTTCCTTTTGTTTTCCTTAATTGGAACAGAACAAACAGATTGCCCTTTCTCTGCACTCATGACTCGTAACATCATTTCTTACGTGGCACTATTATCACTGCTATTATGACTGTATTTGCATTGATTCGGAGTATCATGTTAAATCCTGCATTCTTTTGTCTCTTGCATCGCATAAAGTTAATGAGTATTCCATCTTCTACAAAGTTTCTTTTTAATGATGATCTTCTACAAAGTATACAGGAGTAAATCCTAAATGATTGTGGTGGCAGCAACTGTAGTTTCATGTCTCTTTCTCTTTCATGTTCCTTCACAAGTTATCTTTTCCAGAGATCAGATTTCTCTCATGTCACCATTTGCTTGTGCTGTCTGTCCAGTAGAGGACTGTGAAAAGCTGGATTCCTGTCTTCCTAGCTCCTAATGATGCTTGTTGAGGACAGCCAGGAATATGACTCGTCTTTATCAGGATGAAATGCTCTTTTTCGGTGATAAGATGAAATACTCTTGTTATCTGTGTGATAGTTGGTCAGTGCAATCATGTTAGGCTGGTAGCTGGTTAGTCCTAGTTTTGATTAAACAGTATATTCTGCTTTGCAATTATCACAATAGATCAGAAATGTTCTTGCTTTCAAGTTTCTGTTTGCTTTTTCGTTCTATACGTCTCGTCTGCATTTGCCTCCATCCTTGTAGTCTTGTTGTGATGTCTATCGCCAATTGGTTTCCTTCTGAGGGATGCTAAACAGTGCTATTCGTAGCACTTCTTACTATCTTACTGCATGATCAATATCTGTACTAATCGTGGCATCCTCTAATTGGTCTCTCTGGTGTCCTTGCTCTGTATTGTTACTCTCAGGGTTTATGGTGTTGCTGGAGCTTTTATGTGCCTCCACCCAGCACCTAGTCATTATTGATAGACTGCACATGCCGCCTAACATGACCTTGGACACGCACGTGGTTTTGGTTTATATGGGATGGTAATCTGCTGGATCAATTTAGGTTTCCTCCCTTGGTCGCCAGGGTTAGGTCCTGTGGCTCCGTAGGCATTTCGTGTGGAAAACCACATAAATGCTATTTAGTCTTTTAGAGTGCTGGACCAGGCAAAGTTGAAAGCCTACTTGCCTTGTAGTGAATGTGTCCTGCAAGTTTGCTCCTTCGCTGATGCCCGACTTTTGTCAATTTGACACCTAATTCTTTAACGTCATGTTCGGCTGATGGTAAGTCGACCGATGTTGTTTTTATTATCAGAGAAAAAAACTATACTATGACTAATAATCTGGACCGATAAGTTCAAGCGAACATAGTGATCATTTAGAGACAATGCTCTGCTCATTCTATCATGCTGCTCCATGGATGCAATTGTTTGGGCGATGGAAGTTGCAGGTAAGAACGTGCTTGCCCCAGTTGCCACCAGGAGATGGGCCTGGTGTGACCCCACGCTATGCGTTGTAGGATGTGCCTGTGCCGATGTGGAGATTGAATATTCTGTTCATCACGGGGGCCAGCGATGATGGGCCATAGCCCATAGGGTGCTGATTGGGAACGGGAACAGCTCGATGCGTCTGGAAATTATGGGGGTTTGTTAGGATTTCGATTAAGATGAATAGTTCTGTTTGTCTTGGGGCAGATCGATCTCACTGAGACTGAGTTTTGGTGTGCTTGGATTGGATTTGTTAGGAATAGTACCATATTGTCTAGCCACAAGAGGTGTAAGTCCTATATACCCTATATAATCAGCTCATAAGATCCAATGCAATATATCCAATATTTCAACTATATTATCTTTCATGGTATCTTTCGCCTAGGTTTAGATCCTAACCCTAACCGCCACTGCCCTCCCCTGGGGAAGGGATCGATCTCTGCCCCGCCGCTGCTCGCCCCGGGGAGGGATCGATCTCCGCCGGCTGCCGGGGGCAGCGCCCCTGTTTAGGCGCCCGATCCTATTGATCCGGCTGCCGTCGTCGTCGTCGCGCAGCAGATCGGGATCTCCCATCGTCGTCGCCGCCATGTCCCGGGTTCGTCGTCGGGCCGCCGACGAGTCCATCCCGAGACTCGTCGTTGGGCCGCCACCACCGCCTCATCCCCGGACTCGTCGTCGAGCCGCCGCCGCGCTCGTTCCCGGGTTCGTCGTCAGGCTGTCGTCGTCGACACCTTCCCGATCTTCGTCGCATGGATTTTTCTTTTCCCGATCAGAGATCGGATTGCGTCGCTCTGTTGTTCGTCGTTGCATCGTCGTCAACACTCCTGAGGATGAGGTTGTCGTTGCGCCCTCCAAGGCTACAGTGCTGACGCTCGTGGTCACGCCATCACCGTTGGTGTCACCGCCCTGTTTAGGCGGTGGCGCCACCCATGCTGCCGGTCCTCGTCACGCTAGCTCTCGATCCAAGTTTGCGCCCACTGCCGCAAGCTCGCGGACACCGCCGCTGGTGTTGCTGAAGGAAGATGCATGTGTGTTTGTTGACACGTCCAAGCTGCACCATCTACCTTCGCCATCTAGTCGGCTCATCGTCCTGCTGAACATGCTAGCAAGAAGCTGCTGACTTTGTGCACTCGTGTGCCTCCATTGACGCCTTGGATCCGCACCTCCTCCACGGCTTCGACCACGCCCACCTCGACCTCGGCTACTTCGACGCTAAGGGGCTATCATCTTGCATGAGGACTCATCGGTTTCTTCTCCAGCCACAGCATACGCGACACATCGACTGTTATGACTGCGTGGGGTGTTAGCTTGTCATCTTCTTCTCCAGTCTCACCGTCTGTAACGCTCCCGCTGTGACTGCGGGGGGATGTTAGAGTAATAGGAATAGTACCATATTGTCTAACCACAAGAGGTGTTAGCCCTATGTATCCTATATAATCAGTCCATAAGGCTCAATACAATATATCCAATATTCCAATTATATTATCTTTCAGGATTAGCTCTCCGTGTTGCCAGCCTAGAATGATTTTCATTTGATCTCCCTAGATTCCTCCTGCCTACGTCGCTCGCATGTGTTTGTTTTGGGGGTAGCAGTATCTGCACACAGGGCTCGAGCTGTGTGAAGTGTGAAGGCGTGAAGCAGAAGCAACTTCCTAGACTTGGATCGAGATCACGACACTCTCTTTAATCCGGCTCGGTGCTCCTCCGTCTAACGTTTTGTCCTGGCATTTTTTGTAATGATAAGATAATCTATATATATGTTGAGCTTAGCATGTGCTGTAGTAGGAGTAGCAAGCAGCACCCGTTTGGAGACACTGACAATCATGCTGTATAATTGGATCAGCGTCACCTCTTGATACGGCGTCGAGTTCACAGGACGCAGCTGGCTGCTGCTTGGTTGCCTACGGCTCTCACTGGGCGCGAGGCCAGGGCCAGGACTCAGGAGACGCCTCTGCACCCAACAAAAATGCTAACGGCAGCGGATGGCTTTCGGGCGACACGAGAGCACAGTTGCATCAAGTACTACCGGTCAAACATCTGCCGACGAATGAGGCCGTACATATGCACTGGTGGACCCCAGTTTTCTTCTTCTTTAAATAAACTTCACTAAATTTAAAAAGACAGATTTTAATTAAACTTAAAATTATTAAAAACTTTGTTTTTTCGAAGAACGAGGAATTACTGCTACATCTTTTGGGACATGAGAGTACAAGTATCATCTTCCCGCCCCGCGGCCTTTCCTACGTTCAGGTTCGCTGTTGCCATCACGTGAAAAAGATGATGCCGACCTGGAGCATCATCGCCCGCATCGGCACTCGGCGCTCGGCGGCAAGGCGGCAGGCGGGCAGGCACAGGACTCCTGATGTCTATCTCACCCCTTGTCCCGCAAAGCAGATGACGATGGGGCAAGGCAAACAAAAAGAAAAAAGAGGCCGCGGAAGGACCGATTCCGAGGCGTGGGCAGAGATGAGATGAGATCGCCCGAAATATCTCGCGTCAGCGTCGCGAACCCAAAAAATGAGGCCGCGCCTCCTCCTCCTCAAAGACCATGGTCGCGGCCGGCCTGAGGTGGCGCGGTGCCGCGCCACTTCGCAGTGAAGGGTTCTCCCACCAGATGTCGGTCGGCCTCGCGGAAAGCTGAGGAAGGAGACGGAGGCGACCTCGTTAACGGAACGCGATGGTTTTTGCCGATCATGGCGAGGTGAACCCGTGGCTGGCTGTCCTCTTTCATCGTGCCTTGCAAGTGCCGTGTGTTTCTTCAAGGTATCGGCGGTGGTTGGACCAAGCGCGGGTCAGGGTCACGCCATTGAATCCAACTCGACCCGTACGCTGCTTTTACGGTTTTACCGACAAATGTACACTGGTACTGTACTGCGTGGGGGTGCGGGTGCGGGTGCATCACCTGATGACGTTTCTCGTGTTGTTGGAAATGAATGGGGGCAATGGCACGGCATCGGACGTCGTGTGCTCGATCGTTCATTCATGCAACCACCTGCTCCTGATGCTGCAGTCAATAGCTGTGGTTGCCAAACACTTTGACTTGAGTCACACCCCTTCGTACCACCACAGAGGTTGGCTAGCTCGCTCGACAGTCGGCACCTACTTACTGTAAAAAAAAATCATACGGAGTAGTACTGTACGTGTAGTATGGTTTGTGCCATCCGGGTAGAGGAACCATCGCTGACTCCAGGCACTGCAAACACATCACAATTCTGCTCCCCTGGTACAACCAGAGTCTGCTCCACGTCCACGTCGACACGGACGACGGGAGACGGGTCGAGACTCGACACCTCTGACTACCCAAAGGCTCACGACGGAGGCCCCGTCCCGAGACGGACACGAGACGGCAGGCGGCCAGCCATCCCGGCACTCTTGTCTCTTCCTCTGCCTGCCTTCCTCTCTTCGCCTCCTCCACGTCCACGGCGAAGACCTTTCTTTCCCCTTCCCTTCTGTTCCGCGGTTCCGCTTCCGCCTACTCGCCCAGCGATCAGAAGCGTAGAAGAACAACTTCTCCGCTTCTCAGCTCTCCCCTCCGCCTTCGCCTTCGCCTCTTCTGTTTTGTTTTATCTGCTGCCGCGCGCGGTCCACGACCATGGATCTTCGAGAGATAATAATACCTTAAAAATCCAATCCTGCAGCAGCCTGCCTCCATACTTGCGACCCTCTATTGCGTGTGCCGTCAGCCGTGTAGCCTCTCCACCACCGCTCCGCTTTGGCTGGATTCTTGTTGCCGCTTCTTCTCGTGATCGGCCGCATTGAGTTGATTGAGGGACTCTTCTCGTTTGCTTTGCTGGACGCCGCCTGCCATAGCGGCGGTACTATTCACGTTTGTTTGCTGGACGCCGCCTGCCGCTTCTTCTTGTTTGCTTTCGGCGGTTCTTGTCTGCCGGCCGCCTTCCCAATTTGCTCTTATCCGGAGCAATACGATTGATCCCTTTCCGTTTATTGGATTACCTCCGTCTAGGTATCTTTGGTGGCCATGGTGGAGCAATCGGCGATCACCGCCACCGTCGCCACCACTGCCGTGGAGCCTGGCATGGAGCGGGGCCACGTGAGCGGCGGCGGCGGCGGGAGGCGGCTCGCGGGGGAGAGCTCGAACGAGGAGGAGGGGAGCCAGCGCTTCTCGGATGCTGAGGACCGGTCCTGGCACTCACACTCACGGCAAGGCTCCGCCTTGGAAGTCTGTATCCCCACGTCCGTGCCCATCAGTTGCGGCGCCGGCGGCGTGGACACGGCCACCGAACGCGCCGCCAGGAAGTCGTGCGTGTCGGAGTGCTCGCTGGACGACGACGTCGTCGACCTGGAGGCCGGGCTGGCCGAGATCACCAAGGCCAGCCCGGAGGACAAGGCCGAGAGGAACTGCCGCATCTGCCACCTCGGCCTGGATAGCGCCGCCGCCGAGTCTGGCGCCGGCATCGTGCTCGGCTGTTCCTGCAAGGCCGACCTCTCCCGTGCCCACAAGCAGTGCGCCGAGACTTGGTTCAAGATCAGAGGCAACAAGTAAGCCCGCTCACTGCTATCTCCATACAACATCTGCTTTGCATGATTGCCTTTTTTTTTTGGATGTCATGATTGCCTTTTTGCATGTTAAGCTTACAGTCACAGGCTTAGAATTAAAATATTTTCATGTGTTTACGAGTTCTTTGCAACTGCAAACCTGCCTTTTGTGATGACAAAAAAACATAGGATGTGTCTGTCTGCACCAATTTGTGGCTAAGGAATCTGTAATAAGAATTCGATATTTTGCTTTAACTAGGTGGTTCATAAATGTTTCAAGGGGACGAGGTGGTGGGGATAAAGTGGAATCGATTGTAGTTGATTCGTAGGTTATGGAAGAGCTTGTAATGGCCATATATATGATGGAACATTGGATAGTGGATAAAGTAGGATTCCCTCTTTCGGTCTGGCTCTCTCGCAGGTTCTTGTGTAGTTCTCTAGATCCTGAATGTGCGTCACTTTGTTATGGTGGTCCTTGTGCCATCCGCCATCGTGTCGGCTTCCACTCAAGTGTTTACCTCATGAAAATAACCTGTCATAGTTCACCCAAGATGGGTATACCAATTGCATCCTAAGTAGTTCCTTTAGGCTGAGAATTCTACACATACGATTTAGGACTGAAGTTTATAAGGGTTATAAGCACTACCGGTCACTGAATCCAAAAGTTTGCTCAGCAGCTGTGCCTTCTGTGTCAAACATTATTCAGAAGATGCTTAATCTAAAATAGTGTATAGAGTGGCAAGTGCAGTTTCCCATCACAATCAGGTATATAAATTCTAGATTTGTATAGAGTTACAAGCTCAATTGGAAATGCTGGGCACCCTCAAATTGAAATTTTTTCTCTGGCTGAGGTTTAAAGGTAGCCACTGGACCGCCGATTGTTGACAGCTTGTTGACAGCGCCATGGACTTGAAGCAAGTTCTGGTTGTCAACTCTGTGATCACCTCTGTTTCCTGTTCATACACGCCACAAATATGTCCCTAACCGTCAAAGATGTGTGATCACCTCTGTTTCCTGTTCATACACGCCACAAATATGTCCCTAACCGTCAAAGAACCAACCGATATAGGATTGGTGGCTACAAATACGTGGGGGTCAAAACAGAAGGGGTTTGACTCAGGGCTCTGGATTGAAGCGGGTGCCACAAAGCTAGGCTGTTTAGTTCATACGTAATGTTTCATTCAATCCCGCTAGCTGAGCTTCGAGTGAACCAGGTTGACGAGCGGCGATGCTATGCGTGTTGTAACAAAACTCTTCTATCTTAATACAAAGATAGGAAGGCCTCATGCGGGTTCGAGAAAAAAAAAAAGTCTAGATTTGTGGTTGGCAGTTATAGTAAAAATGAAGTGGGGAAAGGCACACTCCATAAGAGGAGAACCTGAGTAAGGTACATCAGTATAGCCTTATTTCTGGACTTTCTTCTGTGCACTCTCAGATTTTTCATCAACCACGTCTGTAGATCAAACATGCATGTAAAATAACTTTACGCCAACCTATCCTCTTGAAGAAACGTCAATTAAGAAAAAAGATGTGTCAAGTGCCCTTGAATTCAAATGCAAACATCCAGATGAATTTTGGGTGGTATGTGTCTGTGTGTGTGTGTGTGGGGGGGGGGGGGGGGGGGGGGGGGGGGGCAATCTTTTTAAAAACTTTATTTTCACTTGGTCTTCAAGTGCAGACTTTGTCCATTACTTTGATGCTCCTTACACATACCTATGATGTGACTAAATGATGTACAAATTTTATAAAGTTCTACTTTCCAAAACAATATATGCGTCTTTCCAAACCTCTTAGTTATTTCGATTCTTTTTAAAATTATGAAACTGAGTTTGCATTGTTATATGCATGATATCACTAGACACCCTCTCGTGTTTAATCACTTGAATTGAGGTAGCCATGAGAAGCATATAAATTGAGTCGAGATAAAAATGCAAAGATGCACCAGTATCCTTACAAATCATTAAACATAACTTTGTTCCACTAGTTCAGATGAAACTAGGCCTATGTTTTCTGTTTATCTTGATTCAGTTTTTTGTGTTGCTTGCAGTATAGTATTTGAGTAGTTGCGCATTATGAAATATGTTGCCCTGGTGTCATTTTAAGTAAATTTGCATCGCAACATATTATCTGAATGCAAACAAGGATCTGTTGTTAAGTGTCTCCATCCCTTCTTTATTGTCTTATAGGATCTGCGAAATCTGTGGCTCAACCGCGTCCAACGTGGCAGGTTTCTGTGATGCGGACTTCATCGAGCAGTGGAATGAATCAAGCAACACCTCTGCAGCTGCCCAGGCAACGTCCACCGAGCGTCGGAGATTTTGGCAAGGACACCGGTTCCTCAACTTCCTTCTCGCCTGCATGGTGTTTGCATTCGTTATATCGTGGCTCTTCCACTTCAATGTTCCTGGATGAATACTCTTGGTGCACACTGTTCTTAATAAAAGCTCCAAAACCGGGCAAGTTTCAGAATGCAAATTGGCTTAGCATGAGAAAACGACTGGAGATGAACAAGAGTTGCTTTGGTGAAACGAAGGGTGGTGTTAATTTTGTAGAGTAGAACAACACATGCCGCAGACAGAAAAAAAAGGAAAGCAGGCTATTCTGTAAAGATTGGTTGTGGATGGTGGTGAATGGGGAGTGGAAGATCTTATTTTCCATTGCGTCATGCTTGCATGATTTGTGTGCCTTCTGGTTAAGTAGCTTATTAGATATTCTTGTCTTGCAGCTTAGTTGGTTACATTCTTTGTGGTGGAATATGTCTACCTAGGTTGAACAGTTTAAGTCTTCGACTTTGCATAGGGAATCATATTTTCTTGGATTTGTTCTAGAAATAAATGATGCTATATGTGGTGGGCGCTGTACTCGTTGACAATGAGGTTCAAATAGGCCATGCAAGAGGCATTGCCGCCGAATCAAATAGGACATCCAAAAGGCAGGCGAGCCGCCGATATTTCCATTATGTAGGATAGGTTGCAGGACAGAATTTTTCCATCCTGTGGTCCTTCAATGAATCGAACCCGGTAAGGTATCGCCGGAGCACACAATGGATGGTTTGATCTGTTCGAGAACGAAGGATCGGTGTACCCAAACTAAACGGCAGGATCAGGTTTCGCAAGTTTAAATAATCAGCAGCACCGATGTACGCCAGTCCAGCTCCAAATAACCAAACGTGGGGCTGCGTCCAGTAACATGCATCTTGTGATCTTGCCGCGATTGAAGGAAGATGCACTCAAGCCACGACAATCAGCGCTTCTTAATTGCACGATATTTCAGATGAATCTTCTTCAAAGATACGTGCAAGTAGTTGCAAAGTTGGCAACATGTCTGGAATTGCACGGTAGAGGTAGCACAGCTCAAATGTCATCTACGTACTATATTCAGAGAGATTCGGACTACAAGTCTACAACTATTGGCTACTCCCTCCGTCTCAAAATAACTATTATTTTGAATTTTCATACCACAAATTTGATTTGATTTATAGAAAATATATTGAATATTTATATCTTTAAATAAATTTGTTAAAAAACTAGAAAAAAGATATTTTCGATGATACTAATTACTTAACATAAATATTTATATATTTTAATATATAATTGTCGACGTTTGTTTTTAGGAAAACGAGAAAGAAAGTTATTTTGGGATGGAGGAGTATTAATTATGGCAGAAATGGGAAAGCTTTTGCCATCGTGTAGACTGTAGATTGTGATTGATGTCATAGTGGAGCAGAGCAACAGCCATATTACTCCTCACAAGCCGTGCATTGCATTCGGTGTACGCACCTGCACGGCTGCACCGCTGACATGGGTATGGGTAAGCGCCGCAGATGCAAACCGACCATATCACATGGCAGCGGACAGCGGGTGCATGTGCTTTGCATCATCCGCTGGTCTCGCGGTATCCGCAGACACCAGTCAAGCGCTGCCTTTTTTTTTTCTTTAGAGCGCCATACCCGTGAGCGGGTGAGCCATTCAGGTCTCGTGAGCCCTGTGGACGGTGGTCTATTCCGTCTTAACCTTCAGGTGCATCTCTAAACCTCTTTAGTTCAAATATTTGTATTATTTCTTAAAAATTTAGAAATAGTATAAATAATTAAATTAAAGATGTTTAGATATGCACCTAAAGATCACTTGTTTAAAGATGTTTAGAGGTGCACTTAAAGGTCACTTGTTTGTACCCCTATGGTTGGACATTCAAAGGGGCATCACAGGGCTCCAACAAAAGCGATCATTACTCATACACTTTCTCACGTTAAATTACCAATCAGCATAAGTTAGTCATTACTTATGACCACAGATGAATAGCTTTTTTTCCTTTTTTGTTTAGGATCGAGGACACCTGAATCTAATCGATATTTACATCAAACATCAATTTCTCCCCCTAATATCACCGGTTCTGAAAGGTCTTAAGGATGCAAAACTGTAGCTGCGGCCTCTGAGGAAAGCCACGAGATTCTGATTCTATTACAGTTTCTACCACTACTTCAACGCCTCATTTATCTGTCATCGTGCCATGGAGAGCACAACAAAATGTTGCTGCAGCCTTGCGGGTACCTGAGAAGCCTTTCGTCATACAGTGATATAGAGGCACACCACGCAATTTTCTTTTGCCTTCGCAGGCTCCCCTGTGGAAGTTGAAGACGATATAACAAAGAAAAGCTGCTGATCATGTCCCAGTAGGGTTGGCATCAGAGACAGTGTGGTTCGTGTCTTCTCCATGCTTTCCATTCATCTGCACTCGTTGTCGCTGAAATAATCAGAAAAGGATATATCAAGAAAGCTCAGTACCAAAAGCACAAGGTTAAGATGTATTGAGGTGTGAAACCAGTGATATATAATATAATATCATAGCTCATTTTAAATTTGTTTATGCAGCCGTGCATTGAAAAATGAAAGGTGGTAAGAAATGTCCTACAGTACCCAATCTGTAGCATCGACAATGTTTCCATTTAACATTTTGTGGACCTCATCCATCATCCCCCCATCCTTCTCAAGTTTATGGAGTTCTTCCTTCGTCTTGCCGTCTTTATCCTTTGTGTTTACTGGAAGCAAAGATAATCCATTTGTACGATCTGGCATTTCTGCAGAATTACCACAAAAGTTTGTTACAGAATGCATCATATGGTTGATTTACATGACACAGGAGGCTATAAGTTGTACCTGGCAGCTTCTTATCAACAAAGAACACAACCAAATTAACAGTGTACCTGTGGAAAGAGACTGTCAAAAGGAAGGCAGATGTTACTCCAAGATAACCATATCACTGAAATTAGGTTTTTTTCCTACCAAGCAACAACAACATCCACAGTGTAGTGCTTGCGAGAAGCAATTATAAGAAGACTCTGAATTTATAGCCATCAGCCAAGAAAGGAGCTTAATCAACCTACAAGAACATGTGAACAAGGTTCAGTTTGTGGGGAACTAATTTGAAAAAATGTCACACAAATTACATGCAAAACACACAGAGGGAACACACATGATCGACACAATAGATTTCTGTACCTGTTTGAGCCATATTTATTGTATGTGCGCACGAAAACTAGGGTGAAGATCATGTGAGATGAAAATATAAGATCACCACAACCAAAAAGCACTCCACGAGGAACTGCATGGAACAATTTGAGTCAACAGAAAATATAAGATCACCACAACCAAAAAGCACTCCACGAGGAACTGCAAGGAACAATTTGAGTCAACAGAAATTTCCACCAGAACAGTAGGCGGACAACAGAAAACTTACAGTTAATCAGGAGCACTTCAAGTGCATTATTTGGTGGTGGGAGAGTGGCCAGTTTTGAGCCCTATGAAAGCAAAAGGTAAATGGTTTGAAATAATTTTGTAAGCGACAGTCTTCACAAGTATATGTTTTAGCTAGAATGAGAAATCAAGGTTACCTCACGACAGTGATAATTGGGACCAGGAAGTTGAGTGGAATAGAATGTTATAATCCTTAAAAACTGCGAAGCCTGGACAAGAAACTATGATCACTTGTTGAAACATGGATACAGTCTATACACCATCAACGATAAGACAATCAAACTTACAACTAGAAATGCCAGCACCCTTCGCCACAGTAGAACAGTGTAGAAACGCTTGCTATGATAAATAAAAGGGTGAAAACTCCACTGTAGTACAAAAAGAAAATTAGCATATACCAGGGCTCAAACAGGGACTAAAACATGATCAACCATAAATACAAGGATAAAAAATAAAATTAGCGCATACCATTACAGAAAAAATAGCATAAGAAAATTAGGAAAATATGCAATGGGCACTGAAAGCAAGTACAAACAGTCAGTGTAACAAAACATTATCAAACAAACATTTTGTAAGTATAGACATTAGGGATTTACATGAAACTTATCATCTAACCTTGACAAACATAGATAGTACCCTCAAAATGAGAGCTCGAATTTAACTGAAGCTAACTCATACTAGATGTTCCAATAATTTCATATGGTGATTAATTGGCTCATGGTCTTCATGCCGCAAAATCAAATTAAGTCTAGGTTTGACATATCAATCTAGATGACTACCACTTCTGATTTTACTGTTCAATGAGACTGATTGCAGCATATGCTGTTTAGTTTCAACACTAAACGCACACGAACACACTCATGGTACAAGTAATCAACATCAAACAGACAAACTGCAAAGTAAAAGGTCACCTACCAACAGAAAGGAAATGAAGATGAAAGTGAATACGCTCTCACTAAGATAACCTTTCTCTTGGCCAAGTTCCTGCCATATGGAGGTGTGTCACCAATGGCACAAAACAAATCAATGTTGTGTTGTATTTTATGAACATGAAACTGAATAAAGGCAGATGACATACTGGAAGGGCCATAAATCCCAAGTCCTGGAGCAGTGGTCCGGGCCGATGCAAGTAATGTACTCCTCGAGCAGCCAATCCATGGATATACTAATTATAGGCAAAACGATTGCATAAATCTCCAAAATCATCCATTATTGAACTGATAAAAATATGTTAAGTAAATTTTGAGACGACAGTGCAGAATTACGAGATTCAGATATTAGGAAGTTTCTGCAGCCTCAAAATGGAGGACCTGAAAGACTTTCTATTAGCAGACAATTGGTCTGTTCCTTTGCTACTAATCAATTGAACTAAAGAAGTAAGCCACTAGTTTCCAGTTCTACCAACTGTGGGTAGAGAAAAACCCAGTCTCTCCTGAGGTCTACAAAGCTCTTGGTTCATCAAATGAAGCAAAGTGCAAAACAGTTATACAATACAATAGAAGCACCAGAAGGTCTTCCAGTGAAAACAAAAAATTGATACAAGAGGAATGCAGATTGTTTGGATAAGCTACACAAAGATCAGACAAGCACAAAGGCCTCAATTACGTTAAATGAATAGAGAGGTTTAGAATCTCTAGAACCACTACACTGAATTCTCAAAATTTTGATTAGAGAAAATACAACAGCCAACGCAGATTGTCCGGATAAATCAAACATAGATCATGCTAGTGACATGCCAGGGCTAACCCAAAAGAGAATGGAGGATACCAAAATAGTATGGCTCAGTTAATCTAAGTGACTAAGACAGAGAAAGTTTGAATATACATATCTTCCACATTAGAAAGTTAACCAAAGTATGTTTTGTACACAGCTCTATCTCTATCTCTATTGACATCTAGGATTGCTGTTTCCTTTCCTATAAAGCTTATAAGACGGGTGTTGTTATTTGTTACAATAAAACACAGGAAAAGAGACACCTAAAAGAAAACTGATAACAGACCCAGTTTTATGCAGAACAAAAGTAGTTTCCAGAAGACTTGTGGTAACCCTGCTAACTAGGTAGACATGTAGTTAGGCGCAGTGGTTCATTACATTTCTTCACATGTATTTTGAAGGCACAAATAAAGAGTTAAAAACCTAGAGAAATATTTCCAGAGGTCAATGACGTATCCATGCATTGAACTATGGGATAAGGCAAAGGTAACAACCCGTAATACAAAATGTATCACAATAAATTGCTTTTCCTCATGTTTCTACCACCGATGTGAATTCTGAGCTTTATCACACACTTCATGCAACATATATCAGTAGCTTAATGCATATACAGAAAGCACATCATGGAATCAATTTCACAGGATATATATCCTCACTCTTATCGACAACAAATCAACATTCCTACAGATTAAGAAGCACCTATGCACCTAGTGATCTCAAGCAAATGTTTTCAGTCACTAAGCTTAGCATAAACTGAAGAGGGGTATTCTCTATTCAATTGACAACATCCTAGACAGTAATAATCATCAAACGATTGGCGACAGCCCCCAAATTAAGCACTAAAGTTTAAAAAGTGTCGACACCCGGTAAACAGAAGCGTTAACTAACATCTCATGGTTATCCACACAGGAGACACAAAGCAGCCGAGATCGATCGGGAAGCTCACCTGACACACCAGCCCTGCAAGGAGCAATTGCCACTTCTCGAACAGGAGCTGCAGCTCCGCTGTCGTCTCCGCGCACACCCTCCTCCACAGCTGTCCAGACGCAGACACCAATCAGAAAAACTTCAACAGCCATACACAGGAAGCACCCGAAGATGAGCGCAGCGAATCGAGACCTTGGTAGACTCCCGCGCGACGTACATCGTTGTGGAAGCAGCTCCCACTCCCGGCCCTAGTCCTCCAGCAGTCTCCACTACTTCCCGATCGGGTCACACCCATGCTACGATCCGCACATCACTGCAGGGATCGCGGCATCCCGCGCCGAAATTCCCCGCTTCGTAACCGCCGCCGCGGCGGCCGGGTGGACGACGACCCTCCGAGGCAGCTCAGCTCCCGGGCCTCTGTGGGGGAGAGGGGAAGGGACGGGCGCAAATGCGGTCTGCGGAGAAGAGACGACCGGGGGATGGGTGGTCCGTGGTCGCAGGCCGCCGCTGGGGGAGTCACGACTCTCTCGGCGACGGCGGCGACGGTTTGAATCGGGGAGGGTTGGTTCGGGTTCGGGAGAAAAGAAGGAAGGAGCCGAGGGTTGTGGGTGTTTTCGTAAAAAGCCGTGGGCTCGCTCAGCGCCTCAGCCGGCCAGTTCGATCGGGGCGGTTGGGTTGCTCTCAGCCGCGTTGATTCCGAGGGGAGGGGAGGAGCATGAGACTGCAGGAGGAGGAGCCGGTGGACTGGACTGGGCGATCTGCCGTGCGCCCATCGCTGCCCTTTTTATGCATCTGGCAGCATCGTTGGCTTGATCTATGATCCCTCCCCTTTTTGTTCGGCAGATGCCTCCATTCATCCAGTCCATCATGACTGATGAGAGCAAAAATCTTGGTGTTTGTGAAAAAAAAAATGCACTTGGTGTTTGTGAAAAAAAAAATGCCAGAGGTTCGGGGCCAAAGCTAGCTGTACGGTACCCAGCGTCGACGGCGTACAGGCTCGGGACCCGCAGTCTTCGAGAACACCAGATCTTGACATGTACAGCTCGGAAAGGCAAAAAAAAAAAAGGATGTGGCCATGTAGACATGTTGCTTTCCGTGAGCTAAAAACGAATTTCAAATGTTCAGACCGAGCTTTGATCAACGCGTACCGTTGATCCATTGCATTGGTCTCTCTGATCCCTTCACTCATCTAGAGAAATAGCTATTCACCAAATTTCTACCCCTTCGTTTACATTAGTATATATACGAGAGATTTTTGTGGTCCATGATGATTATATTCTTATTAGGTTCCTGTTTAGTTCCCTTCAAAATTCTAAATTTCCTATCACATTGAATTTTTATTGAATCTTTGAACGCATGTATATAGTATTAAATATAGATAAAAACTATAACTAATTACATAGTTCATCTGTAATTTGTGAGACAAATCTTTTGAATCTAGTTACTTTATGATTGAACAATAATTACCATATACAAACGAAAAGGCTACAGTATCAAAATTTCAAATTCTTTTGGATCTAAACAAGGTCTAGGCGCCACTTTAGCATAGTTAGGTTTTTAGAGCAACTCCAAAATGTTCTTTATTTCCCCTCTAATCTTTATATTTATCTTATTGATACAAATAGAGATTTTAGTGAAGAAAAATCCTCTAAGAATAACTCCAAAAATCTATATATTATTCTATATTGATAGAGATAGATAGATTTTTTTGTGAAAAGTGCTCACAAGATATAGAGATCAATTTTTATGTATATTTTTTTTTTTTTCAAAATATGACTTGGAGAGTGAGTTTATGAGGGGAATCTCAGAGTTGCCCTTCTTTAACTAGATCTTCAAATAAATACTATCATCCTCTATTTTAGATTTCTCGTTGACCAACGATGGAGAGTAAGGGGTTGACTCTCTACACCGTACACAAAATATAGAAAAGTTCGTGAAGAATAAAAAATATACGTAATCATTTTCATTTAATGAATTTTCAAATCATCATTTAGAGAATGAGTTTAACCAAAAAAAAACTCGAGTATTTTGAGATTTTAAGTATACAAATGCACTCCCCCCCCCCCCCCCCCCCCCCCATATTGGTACACTCGTATACTAATTTTTTGGTGGTAACTTCTACAATGTGCGACATCTCCCATCTTGCATTATGGTGTTATATAGTCTTCTTTAATCTTCATCCCTCCATACACTAATGAAAAGCATACGGCCGCACGGTACCACGAAAAGCCCACAGAAGAACAAAAAAAAATAACGGAGATTGTTCAAACCCCAAACGTTGTCGGTTTCAACTTCTGAAGGCAAATGTGAATTATTCTTCTCTGCGTGTATAGTTGGAGTTGAAAACGAGATACAAAGAGCATCTCCAAGAGATTAAGGGCTTGTTTGGGACTGCTCCGCTCCTTTTTTTCTAGCTCCGCTCCAGCTCCACGTTGTCAAACATCTCCAGCTCTAGGAACTCGCTCCAAGAAAAACATGGAGTTAGGGGTCAACTCCGGGTTTTTTCTGGAGCACCTCAAGCGGTATTCCAGTTTTCCAAATTTTGTATCCCCATATGGAGTTGAAGAATAATTACCCATGTTTGCCATTCCCATCTAATCCCCTCCCCACGCATGAAAAAAGGCTGTGACTTTTAGCTTCCTCCTCCGATCTTCTTCGAATTATGGTGTTTGTTTAATTTTCTATTTTTACAATTTATGGTACAATTATTTTATTTGAATTATTACCTCTTTAATGCTACATCGAATTTATGAGATAATTATTTATATTTGAATTATGACTTATTTTTTATTTTTTTGTAATGTTCGATTGAAATTTATGAGACATTTTTTAAATGTCTAATGCTCTCTTGAGATATGTGTCCGAATATATGGAGTGCAATTTTAATCAGGGGCATAATAGACCGTTCGCACGAAAACAGTCCATTACACAAGCTGGAGCAGAGCTGCATGCCAAACAGTATCACCTACCCCACAAACTCCATGGTGGAGCAGCTCCATGGCGTAGTTCATGGAGCGGAGCTGGAAAAACGGGAGCGGAGCAGTCCCAAATATACCATAACTAAATCGTTTTCTAAATGTAAATTTGACTATTATGAAAGGAAAAGATGTCTCCAACAGACTTTGTAAATGACTTTTTAAATTTAGAAGATTTCTATTCTACCTCATTCGCTCTTTATCTTTGGATAGTCTATTTTACTAACTATCTAGACTTTTCATTTTACAGAGTCTGTTGGAGTAATCAAGCATTATCTATTTTAGAGAGTAACTAAATTATTAAATTTGACTAACATGTTTACAGAGTCTGTTCTGGATGCTCTAAGGGGGCAGTGTCACCACTCACCATCCTTCTACAGGAGAAATAAGCTTTGCAAAGCCCATCAACGTCGCCTAGAAACCTTGTCATCAAGTGCCGGCAGAAAGCACACGCGTTTTATCCGCGGAACGCAACCGTCACGCTGATGATGCAGAAGGGCATTTTCCGGGAAAACATTGAACTCATCGACACGACTGTTGAGTGATATGATAACAAAAGCCTTCCGAGGAAGAAAACCGAGGCCGGCCGGGCCGCGAGAAACAGCAGCATCTGGACGAGGAGCCACGTGTTGGGCCCCGCGATGCGATGCCGTACTTATTCTTCTACAGGTGGTGCGATCCAGCTTCCAATACACCGACATCGTGCTACCGTGTAATATTGGGTCAGCCTGGGTTCGGGTTACGCGATCTTTTTGGGTCGGATAATTCGTGTAATTTAAAGTTTGGTTAATAAATTTGTTATCTGATATTAATCTTAAAAAAATACTACCTGCAATTTCGAGTACCGATAATTCAGATTTGGGTATTATTTGATTTACCTGAATTTACAGAAATTAACAATCTAGATAAAAATTTAGTAGCAATTTATAAATAATTTCAGCACCAAATGTATAGAATTTAAATAATAATTTATTGGAAATAATATATTATAGTCATTTGTTAAAAAAAAGAGCATTATATTCTAATAAAATGATTAGTTCAAGTGTTCAACTAACAATATATGATAAATATAAAGATATGTACAAAACTTTAGGTAGTTCGGGTAGTTTGAGTACCGAGAGATATTACCCGAATTACCCAAACTAATTTCGGGTAATCAAAATCACTACCCGGATTTAGGTCGGGTAGCTCAGGTTCGGATAATTCAGGTTTGGGTAATGGATATCGGTATTTTACCCAGCCTTGTATCGGGGCTTCCCCCGGCCTTGTAAAATGCAATTGTGACGACGCGATCATGCTTCTCCGCCGCAGCCCGACCAGACCCAACAACAACAACTGGCCGGCGCATTTCCTCGCGTAGGAGTACCGAGTAGTACGAGTACTTATTTAATAGTATAGTACTACGGGCGTGACGAGCGCCCATCTTTGCCGGCACTGATTTCGCGGTGCAGGGCTCGCAAGTCCACACATGGCGACGGCATGAGCGACGGGAGCCAGGGCGACATTGTCGTGCGTGCCCGTCGTGCGTGCGCACGGCCGGCAGCGGTGGGGGACTGATGAGTACAGAACGTGAGTAGCTAGGGAAGCTTTGGCTTGCGGTCGCAGACAAGCGGCCGCGAACGGACAAGCAGGCGGCGCAAGCGCAACAAGCCACCGGCCCCGGCCGGACGTCGCGGCGTTGCCTGGCTAGATAGATAGGTGCGCATAGCCAGTCTTTCCGTCATTCGAAATCCGGCCGGTGCTTTCAGGTGGGGAAGGCGAGAGAACATCAGCGTCGCCGACGTGCAGCTGTGCTGATGCTCTCTCCATCGCAAATCGCATTGGCAAAAGGTTCACACCAGTACGCGAGGAACCCAAAGGTCATTTTCACATTTTTATTTAAAGGTCAATCTAAGATGTGAAAATCATTCCCAGGCCCAATCTAAGAGGTATTCGTATAATCCTAACATACAGATGGGGACGTTCTGCCGACCGTAGAACGGACGTTCGAGCGGCCCAGTACGGCTCCCGCAACCCCTTCCCACCGCACGGAGCGCACGGACACATAGATGCACACCCCCGACCGCGACACCCCCAACCCCTCCGCGCGCGCTGCCCTGCTCCTCCAACTAGATCCGCCGCCGCCGCCGCCGCCGCCGCCCAACATGGCCGTCGTGCCCATATGAAACAAACCAAAAAACGAAAATTAAAAAAAAAACACACCAGAAAATATATAGAAATACCCCGATCTAATTTGAAACATCAGAAAACAACACTTGCAACATATATCTAATAACACATGAAACATATGTCTGTACCACTAGCTGTAACACCAAATCTAAATTTGAAACATCCAAATGGAACATTTGTAACATACATATTGACACAGTTGAAACACCGAAAACACATGCGTATGAAACACTTAAACAAACACATGACTCAGAGTAAAAGAAACAACAATAACAAAACAATTGAAACAAACACAAATCTGAAAAAAAAGAAACACGAAAAAAAAGAAACAAATGACTTGATATAAAGAAACAAAATCAAAAACGAATTGAAACAAATAGAAGAGATTTAATGAAATAACAAAGATCAGATCCAGACCCAGAGCGAGTACAACTGAAACAATATAGACAACGATTGAAACAAATTACTCAAACATTTTTTGTAATATTGAAACAACAGATACAACAAAATGAAACAAAAAAAATGATGATCGCACTGTCAAGAGGGGGAATGCTGGGATTGAGGAAGAGGAGGAGGAGGAGAAGGATGAGGGGACAAGGGGAAGGACGAAGAAGGAGCAGGCCTCGTGACCTACCTTGACAACTCGTCGTGGATCCTCCAGATCCACTGCCATCGCCGCCAGATCCGGTGGATCCATGGATGTCATCGTCGTGGATCCATGGCCGTCGTCGTCGTCGTGGATCCTCCGGATCCACCGCCGCTGGATCTGGCGGATCCACGGTTGTCGTCATCGGATCTGGCGGATGCACGACCGTCGTCGTCGTTGGGTCATGGATCCGGCGGATCCACGCTCGTCATCGTCGCTGGGCCATGAATCCGACGAATCCACGGCCGTCGTCGTCGTTGCCGCCGTTGCAGCAGCCGCCGCATCCGCCATGGTAGCGGCCTAGTGGGCACCAGATCGGAGGAGTGTGGGTGCAGGAGAGAGAGAGAGAGAGTGAGGAGGGAGCGGAAGGGGGCACACGGAAATGACGAGGGTGGGGGGGAGCGTGTGGTGGGTTTGGGGGTACGCCGTGGGCCACCACCCCCGACCGGCCCACTTGCGGTCTGACACGCGTTCGAACGTCTGCCTCAGAGCATTTCCCATACAGATGCGGTAACGATGGGCTGCGAGAAATAGTGCTAATGGACCACGGCCCTAATGTCATATACAAAATTCGGCCCCTCTTTTTTTTATCTGGGCCTTGACGTTTTAAATTTGGGCCCTGATCAGGCCTAGCTGAAGTCTTCGTTAGATACTTAGATGCAATAGATCACCGTCATACTGGACCAAAAAAAAAATGCACCGGATGTCTCGGCGAGTCATCCATGGCCCGATGGACGCAATTGCAACACTGTAACAATGCTTTTACGTCGATTATTTGCACATTCACATGCGCTCAAGTAGATTGATATACCTGGCGGATGCAGATGAGCCTCATCTTTCCTGTCTACTCACCTCCTTTATTTTTCTATGGGTCAGAGTGTTAATCTCGACATATGTTGGTTCAGTCTCTATCCTTTAAAGCTGTCTATAGGAGTATAGGTGTGTGTTCATAGGTCATAGGGACGTGTGTACAGATATATATGAGTTTGCAATATATTGAGTTTTGAAAAAAAAACTAATTAAGGTTGTGTTTGGATGTAGACATGGAGTCTCGGGGATTAGAATTGACATTGAAGAGCACCAAATGCCGCTATTTTGGATGGTTTAGACTTCAGAATTGGAAATCATCTTCAATGCCAATGGGTTTTCGCTACACCTGCGCTCTCTTGTCAACAATACAGAGTCGTAACCCTTTGTATTGGGTTGGAATTAGCGATGAGCACGGTAGAACACTTTGATGAAATTTGGCTTTTCCAGCCCATCATACGTTTGCGGCCCAACTTTCACACAAACAGAACTCTTCGAGGCTCGATGGACCTGTACAATGACTAGAGCCAGTTCATAGCAGAAAGCACCATATGGTCAAGAGCTCCTCCCTACTGTGTCGTCCTGACACGCGTTGGTGCCAACCCGTCTGTGTGAAGAATCTGAATCAGCATGCCAGCCTCACATCGGAACCACTGACCACACTAGCAAGAAAGCACTTGAACGCTGCTGGATGAACACGGTGACGGAGGCAGCTGCAACGGGCAATCCATGCCATGCAATCATGCATGCATCCAGCCATACGTCGCGTGAGCAGCAAGCCCGTGAGTTGTGGTGCACGCACCGATCGAAGGATTAATTTGTTCTCGGGGGGCCATCGATCTGAATGAAGTAGGCAGCACATGGGGGCGGCGGCGCTGTCACCGTACAACGGCAAACATGAAACTACGGAGGGAGCAGCTGTAATGATTACTGGTTATATTAAAAAGAGTAACAATGATTAGTCCTCCAAGTTTAATCACGGATTGCACCAACCGGCGGCAAAAGATGGCCGGGTTAACCAGAGAGAGTACGGCACATGACATGGGGTTAGAAGAGGCTGCGTGGAGCCGAGCCGCGACAGGCGTCGGCGTCCGTCGGCGCGTCACGACACATGCATGACGAGGCGGGCGTTGTTACCTTTCCATAAAGTATGGCGCCTGCCAACTGAAGGAAGCGGTTAGCCGCACCGGACCGGACCCAAACAGCCGTCGCCGTCGCCGGCAGAAGCTTCCCGATTCATCATCCATAGACTACAGAGCTCTGCAGGGGCACGGCTCCCGGCTCTAGCTGTGCTGGCACTTGGCAGCGATGGAACGGGATGGGAAAACCCAGCAGCCCCATGCGGAGGCGGTGAGCAGCCCATGTTCTCGACGCCCCATGACACGACCTGGGCCATGAGCCCATGACAAACCGGATCCCCTAACTTTTTTGACTCTCCTACAGATGCCTCTCTCTATCCTAAAAGAAAAAAAAATGCAATTCTCATGTCTCGGTGAGTAAAAAGTCACAGACATTTATGATACTAATAAATATCATAAATATTGATATTTATGAAATATAAAAAAATCTAAAAACTTAGTTAAACGTAGAAATTTCGATTTATCCAAGATCTAGAATTTGCATTTCTTTTGTGAAGGTGGGAGCAGACCTGATTGGAGTGACAATGACTCATACTCTAGGCGAAGCATTAGGAATTTTGCAATTTCTAACTACTTTTGCTCACATTGGGTCGATCACCACCTTACCTAACAGAACGAAAATGGTTTTACATTTAACCATTTGGTCATATTTAAGTTCATTGACAAAAAAAACACCTTAATGCCCATCTGCAGCATAACGCAGGACCCCCCATGTCAGCAACTGCTCAGGGAGGATCGTATCGCATCCAGGTATCCTTGGCTCCATGCGGAATCTTGGAGGCGGCAAGCCGGCAAAGCTACCGGACATGCTAGTAGAGCCGGACAGCAGTCCGTGGTCCACATTAAATGGGAAGAAAGACTCCAAAATACGACGACATGGTTGTACCGCAACCGCTAGATTCTATACGTACTACATGCTTTTCCTCTACTGATCTGCTGTCACTGCTGGTCCCCTCACTAGCCAGATACAGTGACACTCGTGCAAATGTGCAATACAAGTAGTATACTAGTACATACAAGATAGAACATGAGCGTCTCCATGCCTCCATGAGTCCATGGTCCAGCCGTCCAGGGCCAGCGCCTAAATGGAAGCTGCAAAAAATAGTGTGCTGCCAATTGCAAAAACGGAGGGCCAGCGTAAGGCATGTCTGGCATGTGTTGTCTCTTGAGGGCCCAAGCCAAGAGTTGTACGTAGAGGGACCAGTGAGAATTAGATTTTTTTTCTCCATCACCCAAGAGGTCTACGGATTTTTGTATTGTTCTCCCTATTCTGGTATATAAGGCGTAACTATCTATGATTATGATTCAAAGACAAAAGAACGTATTTAAGTCTCTCTCAACAAACTAGTATTACTCCATTGATAAGTGTGTGTGTTTAGAGAGATCACGTCTTATATTGTTAGACATTGATAAAAAATTACGTCTTATATACCAGGACAAAGAAAGTAAGATAAAAAAGGTTTAATACAACACGCCATAGTGGTGTTCAAGGGGTCAAAGGAATTATATGTGGGCGCTTATACTCACCCTAGTGAATTGAATCTATGATGCTATATTAGACGATGATCCACCCGAAATGAGGTGTCGACTAGGAGGCTTATGCCCGAAAACACAAGCGGCGGCGGCGGCGCTTGCGCGCACCCACGTCGTCGTCCGACGCGAACAACTCGTAAAGTGCATGCATATTCCGGTGTCATTGTTGTAGATTTCGTCGTATGCCTTCATGGCAAATGTGGATGGAGACAACATCTCGTTGGTTAGTCCCAATCGCTTCAATACAAGGTGCTCACCTCGCTTGGACGTCAAGATAACAGTAGGATATGCTAGGGGAGCATGTGCGGTGCGCATCCACTGTGGGCCGTATCCTTTCTGAGTACTCCCTCTATCCCTAAATGTCTGTCTCTAGAAAACCGTATTTCCTCATAGACACGTTTTTCGAACGACATAAAAAAGGGACGGAGGGAGTAGCTCGAGAGGCGGTTGTCTCGACTTTGTGAGATCCGCTTGATAAAGTGTTTGAGGCGTCCATCGGCAGAGGTCGTCTAAGGGCACATATAGTGGCATCCAGACCGTTGTGCCTCTCGTGGTGGGAGCCTCGACATCCACGAGGACGGGATGCCCTCTTGTGGTGACGTGACCTGTGGTGGCCGTTGCACATGTGACTGGAGACTGAGTATGTCGTCCACTCTACACTATTCATCGTAGAACGGATATCCACAAACAATGCATTTGCTTCTTAAGTAGTCGCTGCTGGAGCAAACAAGCAATAGACATTGTTGCTCCTACTGGGATCTCGTAACGAGCAAGGCGACGAGCTTCTTCAGCATTGGATCGACCCACACATGGGCCCTGAGTAAGCGCATAGCTCCAACACCTGCGGATATGATTCAGTAGTACAGGGGAGTCACGTGCAGCAGCAACAACAACTATAGCGACATTATCATCGTAGACACATGTTGCGCACAAACCGGCTTACTCCAGCGTCGCCACGACCGTCGTCGGGTTCCGTTGGCGTCCTGCGCCACACTGCATGGCTCCACTAGAGCCTAGCGGATCGCCACGGGGCACCTGCTAGGAGGTTGGTGGGTAGCCGCCACGAGCGGGGTGCCGCGATCGCTCGCTACCCTTTGCCGTCGGCGTCGTAGCATATCGGGGCCGCTTGCGGTCCTTAGCGAGGTGATAGAAGTTGTTGCAGCGCAGTCAATGTCGTGGCAACCAGCAAATCGTTACTTGGTACGAGTAGGAGCGACAATTGAAACATTTACCATGAAGCTCAACAAGGATCTTCTGGGCCTACAGAGTTGCTTCTTAGTCGAGGCGTTCGCGGGCGCATCTTCGGTCGCTCTCGCCACCCATCGACGTGGGGCGGAGATCTGTCTGTTGGCGGGCCAGGCTGTGGCCATCCAATGGCCGAGTAGGGAGATGGTGCAGCAGCTAGTGGTGCGGCCAGCTGCGCCTCCTCCGCCTTCGTCGGGATCCATATCATCCGACGTCCACCTCACGACGGTCCCGAATCATGACTTGATGAGCTTGGGCACGCGGCGTGGCTGCAACTACTATTTGTCGGACGACGGACGATATCGAGGTAGGTCGTGTGGTTGTCGCCATCAGATTCTATCCGCCTATCGATAGCTATGAAGTGAAGGTAGCTCATTTCAAAATTGATGGAAGTATTTTTCATAGTCATATATATTTGTTGATCAAAGACTGAATCTAATTTAACCATGAAAACCTTATAATTTCAAATAGAATGATTTGTTATGGAGCTTTGTTGGCGGAGCAACTGATGGCAATTGGCTGCAGTTTGACCTCCGTTAGTTACGTACGTACTCCTGTATTACAGAGTACACCAGGTACGAAATAAGGAAATGCTAGGCACTAAAGAATTCTACAGCTGTCAGTGACAAAGTAGGCGCAAATCTTCCAATTGTCTCGCCTCAATTCAAAATTGCTTGGGTAATTGTTGGCGGCCATGGTTGGTGCTAGGTGTAGGTAGTTAGGTACTAGGTGGTTCTGCTAGTCAGTAGTCATTGGCCATGTGAACGTGACATAAACAGGTTACTGATCCCGCATCAGCGGGTGCATAACATTAGTTGACTTTGTCTGGGAGTACGTAGTATATTTGCAATGATGAGCCCGCCCTGGCCATTTCAAATTCCCTGACAGTTGCATTCTTCTACAGTTGTGCGGTTGCTGCTCCTCTCGAGAATTTTGAATTTGTACCAGCATCCATCCACCAACGGACCCACCCGATCTGCTATAAAAAAAATAAAGAAAGAAAGGAAGAAAGAAGCATCCATCATCTACTGTAGTACCCGCCAGAGATATTTGAATTCTGTACGTACTGACCACTTTGTGTGGTGTACTACGTACGTACGTGGATTACCATATTTTTTTTGCAGTTTTATAGGAGTGCGAGTACATACTATACAGTACTATACCAGCGGTAGTACGTAACATTACGATACCCGCGTGACCGCGTCGTACTCCGTACAGTCATTCAAATACAACTTGTACTCCGTACTATTTCCGTAGATTGTGGCACAGTGTGACAGTGCAACTGCGGTCTGTACGTACCAGTCACGCAAACTCGAGCGAATAGAGGAGTGTGAAGGGACTGAACGAACGGGCACGGAAGAGCAATCGCAGACACGGAACCGGCGTGACAGCGAGCCCAATGGAGAACTGGTGTGGTCTGGTGTGGTGAGGCGTGCCACCATCCATCCGGGCGCTGGATCGGCTCCCAGAACATGACGGCCACATGGGCGCGCGGATGCACCTGGTCGGACGCAACTATGCACCACCCGTAAACCAACACCGGGCCGTCGTTCCCTTGTACTGGAGCGAAGCGAATACTTGTACGAGTAGGTCACAGGACAGCCACCGACTCAGGCCTGTTTGATTTTCATAAGTCAGGAGATTTAAAATCAGTGACTTATAAGTCATATTTGTTTGATTTTCAATGACTTATAAGTCATGCAGAAAATAGATTGGAGTGTGGTCCACAAACAAAAAATGTGAGGTCCTATGTAAAAAAAAGATGATTTATAAGTCCATAAGTTAGGGAGCAACTTATGGACTTATAAATTGAGATGACTTATAAGTTAGAGTGTTTGATAAAATAAATTATTTTTTTATTTTTAAACTTATAAATCAGGTGACTTATGGAAACCAAAAGTCTCAGCCGGCCGGGGGAAAAAGCTCGCCAGATCGAGACCTCATGTGGCACAAGGTAGAAGGTTCTTTCTTCCCTGTTCCCTGTTCCAGTCACATGGGCTACTGATTTTCCAAAAGTGGGATGGAAATGCTTCCGATAAAATAAAAAAGGGAAATGCGTTGCCTCAGATATGCTACAAAATAGTACTAGTACATCCCTCGCAAGTACGATAAGCATCCGTAAAAGCGAAACTAAAAAAGCAGCAGGGATAATATCTGATTCATCACACCCGCGCCACACACACAGCTCTGCCGCTGCCAAGAGATACGAATCAAAAATTCAAAAAAAAAAACACCAGCCTTTTGCTCACCACCATCACCGCCGAAGCCGGAGGAAAAGATCACGATCGGCCTCGATTCTCGACACGCCGCGACGCCTACCTCCGTCGCTCCGTCATCAGAGTTTCAAGGCCACGGGGACGGAAAGGAAAGGGAGTTCGTCTGGCCAAAAACGAAAGGAGTTGGGCTGCCTGCAACTGTCGACGAGATACATAAAGGCAGGCGATCGTCTGCCTCGCGCCCTCACCACCTTGACCGGGTCGGCGCGCGGGCAGGGCAGGGCAACGGCAACAGCAGAAACAACCAAGAGCAAGAGGCGAAGCGCGCCAGGCCATCCGCGCGAGGGGCACAACAGCAACCGGCCATCATCCGCTACCAAACGGAATCTGGGCCAGACGGACCGCACGCCCACGCCCACGCCCACGCCCACGCCCACGCACACACCTCGTTGCGTCGAGGGCCACGGGAAACGGCGGCCTCGCTCTCGCTCGCATGGACTGGAGAGGGACCAGCCAAGAAGATTCAGAAGCGACCTGTTGGAGGTAAAACGAGACCGCGCGGACCTTGCCAATAAAACGCAGGGGATTTCACAGGCATCGCTGTCCGGGGGCCGGGGGACAGTGACATGGCGGCCACGGAGATGCAAGATTCTTTGGTGGGCAGCTGACCCGTTAGCTTCGATGGCAACGAGTAATCCAGAATAATAATGGAATCACATGCCGCCAAGTTAAGCAACTGTCATAAAACTAGACTTGTTCAGGGGGTGGGGATAGCGAGAGCCAGAGGCAGAGAGAGAGCTCAACAAGTACTACTACACTGTCTGCAACCACCCACTTCTTCTGTTCACCCCAGTTCTTCCAGCACTTTATTATAACTGAAAATCATCCAACTATCACTCCAACAATCATATACTATTGTAGTAAGAAAAAAGAAGCCACAGCCAAAACCAATAAAAAGTGATAGTACTGTAGCACCGAGCATTTGTTTCCTGAAGACGGCGATTCCTTACCTTTGAAGGAACGGGAACAAAAGGAGCAAGAAAGAGCGCCTGATCCGTTTCCGCACATCAACACCAAGAGAGAGAGCAGAAGCAAGAAAAAAAAGGAAATATGGAGCTCTTATTATTTCTTGATTACACTGACAACATCTCTTTCACAAACAGACCGCTGATGATTTTTCTTGAGAATCATCATAAGTACGAGAACCAGCTAAAACATACTACTAGGAGCAGGAGTAGTTCCAAACCCCTCCAAAAGCACCCCACTTATTGTTCCTCCCCCAACGATCTGCGACAGCCATGGATTTCGCTCTTGTTCATCGGCTCCCATCCATCACCAACCATCATCCCAAAATAACCAATATATCACCCGCACAAAAGAACACCTAACGCTGATGCATGATGCATAATGCTACCACCGCTGCCTCCTACTTCTAGCCTAACACCTACCTATTGCTAGCAATAGCAATAGCAATAATTTTTTTTTTGTCTTACTTAAATATGACCCGTTAATCTGAGGGATCATCTAGCAGCGGTGGCGGGATTCTGCGATTCAATACGTCCATTCCTGGGGGAGATTCACCTCGCGGGAAGAGGCGCCATGGAGCTGCGACGCACGGCTCGCCAGCAGAGCGTTGCTCCGACTCACCAGTGCATCTGTCGACACAGGAAGAACGGGCAACCGTGAGTGCCATTCATTCATCAGTCCAGCCAAGCCACATTAATGAGCAGTAAGTAGTAGTAGTACTCCGCGAAAGCAGTAATTACCGTGATCAAGAACGAAACCGCCGGGGTAGATGGGACGAGCCCCGAGGTCCTCGACGTTGAGGTTGAGTGCCTGCACGACGCGCGCCGGGAGAAGAACAGGGGAGCACGCTGTTCGCCAGCACCATGGCAAATAATAAATAGTAAATCGGTTGAGATTCTTTAAGAATCCAGTAGACCAGAAAAGGCGGACGGTGCTGGTGCGCTTACCTGGCTTCTTCTTGGGCTCGGCGGGGGCGCCGGCCTGGCGGGGGATGAACACGCCGGTGCCGGCGCACTCGCGCTTGGCGCCAGGAGGGGTGAGGAAGAGGGCGCGCATGCCCGCAAGGGACGCGGGCGGCTGCTGCTGCTGCTGCGACTTCTGGAGCGGGGGCCATGCGGACGGGCTGAGGACATGTGGCGCCGGCGCAGCGTACCCGGCGGCGGCACCGGCACGATGAGACCCAGCGACACTCGTGCCCCACGCCGCCGCCGTAGCGACGGCGAGCTCCCGCTCCCGCCGGTGCTTGAGAAGCTGCTGCTGCTTCAGGGCATTAAACTGTAGGAACAAAACCGCGCCGCCGAGGAAAACGGTATTAGATAGAAAATCAAACAAGTGGCCGAGCCTGTGCGTCGCCGGAATCTACGGCGAAGGGAGGGACTCACGCGAGCAATTTGAATCCGGCGCTGTTCCATCGAGTGATTCTGCTGAGAGTGGTTGGCACCCGCGGCCTTCGGAGCGTCGGCCGGCGCAGGGAGCTTCTTTGCCGGCGGCATCACGGGGTGTCCTTGATTGGCGGCGGCCGCGTTCGTTGGCACGGGGATGCTGGTCGTGCGCAAGCAGGCCACCTGGCCGGCCGCCTCGTTCAGCAGGTCCCAGGGGTCAGCCGGCGCCTGCTCCAGCGGCGACGACGGCGCCGAGCTCACCTGCGACGCCGCGCCGTTGGGGCTGTCCTCCCCAGAAGCCTGCAGGCCGCACAGTATCGACTGCGGCGAGCCGGCCACCACTTCCGCCTGCTACGCGAGGAAGGGGAACAAACCATCAGAGCTCCGCGAAATTCGAAACCGGAAACTTCCAAACATGGCAGCACAACAGAAAAAAAAAAGGCAACCAACCAAACCAACCTTTGCAGGGGAGCCGTCTCCTCCTCCCTTCCCGTTGCCGACGACGAGCCCAGCCACGCGGCGCGAGAGGCCGTCCACCCCGCCTTCCTCCTCGTCGCTCTCGCTCTTGGCGGCGACCGCCGCCTTCTCCTCCTCGGAGAAGAAGTCGTCGTCGAGGAACTCGTCCGGGAGCCAGAGCTCGGCGCCGCCAGCGGGCGGGCACTCCTCCGCCATTCCGCCAAGGAAGGACGCGCCACTCTGCATGCTTGGACGGGACGGGATGGCCACGAACCCGAGTAATATAGCACGCCCCGTACGGTGGCCAGAAATTGCCGCTGGAGGAAGAAATAATAATGGCCAGCACGGACACGATGATGGCTCCTCCTGCCCTGCCCTGCCTGCCTGCCTCCCTAAAACTCCTCCCCTTCTGCTTTGTGTGGGAGAGATGAGAAGGTAGGGGTCCCGGACTCCCTCGGCAAAGCCCCAGGGATATCAGATTTTGTTATCTGCCCCAGCCAAAGACGACGGACGGAGAGCCAGCCAGCGAGAATGTCCAAGGACGGCGAGAGGGCCTTTCGAAGTGGAGAGGTGGAGGCCCCGGAGGTCAAACTACTCTCCTACCGCTCTAGATGTGCGGGTGGCTTATAAAGCGCGGCGAGGGGAGAGAAACGAGGCTTATCGCGAGATTGGATTAGCGGCGGGGCGTGTTTTCGTGCTTCTCGCGGCGTCTAACTCGTGCGGTTAACTAAACCGGGGTGTCTCTGCTAAAAAGGCTTCCATTTGGTGATGAAACGAGGAGCAGGGAGGATTTCACCGCCTGTTTCTTTTTTACACGGTTGTTATTGTTACTCCTATTTGTGGCATTGGCATTGCTTTGATATGATGAGTGCTCTTTTCATATTGTCTGTCACCCACCAACAGCTCCCATCCTCCAGTGTGAAATGGCAGTTCAACGAACGTTGACAACGCAGCACCATTTGGTTAACAAAGGAAAGTTCGTGTTTACATGAGCACTCAATCATTACTAATCAAGTAAAACGGTCGGATTTAATGTGGGAAACAACTCGCGAACTCAATGAAGGTCCATGCCCACGAAAAATATGGATCAGTATAGTAAAATTTGGCTAGTGTGAAAGAGAGATAAAATTATAAAATATAGATAAAAGGGTATTTATGATTTCTTTTATTTGTTAATAATTTCCGTGGCGTGCGCCGCTTCAACACAATCTATGACAACATAAAAGATATAAAGCTAGGTTTTTATGGATGTTGTCGAACCGTAACATGCACGTTACCGCAACGCGTAATACCCGGCTAGAGATGATTAGATGACCCAGGATGCGGTATTGCTTAAAAAAGGCATATCTGTATTTTATTTTATTTAATATTAATTTGATAATTTCTATCGCGTGTGCAGTTTAAACACAAAGTACGATAATATAAAAGATATAAATAGAGGTCTTTATGGATTTTTTCCAAACGTAACATGCACATCGATGCACCGTCTAATGCCTAACTAGAGGTGATTACATGAACCTAGAAGTAAGTATGCAGATCAATATGGTAAAATTTGGCTAGAGAGAAAGAGGGGTAAAACCATGAAATATTGCTAAAAAATGTGTCTTCGTGATTTATTTTATTTCTTATTAATTTTTATGGCGTGAGCCACTTCTACACAAAGTAGGACAACATAAGGGATGTAAAGCGAGGTTTTTATGAATGTTGTCGAAACTTAACAACATATCGACGCACCGCCTAATGCCATTAAATATTGCCAAACATAAAAGAGTGGCAAAGCCATGAGATATTGCTAAACAAAGGCGTCTTTATTTTTTTATTTTCTTTATTATTAATTTTTCGTTGCGTGAGACCCTTCGATACAAAGTACGACAACATAAAAGATATAAAATATATAAAATAAGATCATTATGAATGTTGTAAAAACGTAAAATGCATATCGACACGTCGCCTAATGCCTGGCTAGAGATAATCGGAAGAACTTGGAAGTACGACCGCATACCAATGTGCCAAAATTTGGATAGCGTGAAACAGAGATAAAACCATGAAATGTTATAAAAAGGGGTATCTTTTTTTCTTTTAGTTAATATCAATTTTTATAGAATGAGGCGCTTCAATATAAAGTATGATAATATAAAGGATGTGAAGCGAGGTCTCTATAGATATTGTCAAAACATAACATGAACATCGACATATCGCCTAATGTGCGGCTAGAGATGATTAGATGAGACTAGAAGTAACAATATGGACCATCATTGTAGGACTTGGGTTGGAGCTTTCCTCAAGCCCTTTTCATCAATGAACTCCTGACAAAGCTCAAACAAAGCCTAAAGATAAGAGGTAGAGAGTTGCTCGATGCTAGGGATGCCAACGTGTCTAGTATTGTGCTAGTAGAGAAAATATTGTCAACGATAACAACCACATAATATTGTTGGGGCGGATGTGATTTTGCACATAGGCCCACTCCTATGAGTTGCCCGCATGTTTCCGACAACCATTGGATGTGTTAATCTCACAAAAAACATATCATCATGGTTGCATTAGTAATTATCGAAACCAACAAGCGATTATGAAGGGCCACAACTACACTCAGAGATGACGGTCTCTATGTAAACCAAAGACGTATCACGAGATTCATGATAAATATTCTATTCTCTGTACAAAATGAGATACAAAGTAAAATTGAAGGCAAATAACTAGTTGCATTTAGCACAACTATAGAAATCTTGAAATGTAATTAACATTAATAATTTTAATGATATCTTGGGCATAAATCTATCATATAATAAGGTGATCCTCACGCTACAACGCCAAACAACACACAAGTGGGCACCAACTCGCTCTAGGTGAGAAGTTGTGATGCCTCAATTGATGACTTCCGAAACAATTATCAGATAGTTGTAGTGTGTAACATCGCTCCTGGAGTATTTAGGCTTGTTATGACCTCTTTATTAAAAAATGTATTTATCATGAAACTTAAAACTAGTTTAACTCTTGAGACTCCAAATAGGTGAACTAAAGCGAAGTTTAAATTGTACCTTACGCTTTTAAAAAAACATTAGTCCGTTAGATCACAAAAGTGAGTTAAATTGTACCTTACGCTTTAAAATATTCTGCCCCCTGGGCAGCAACAGCATACAGACTGAACGAAGGTGATTGCGATCCATGGATAATCTGGGGCCTAGGATTGCCACGCTGCTGACGTGGCTCAAATTCTCGGACTCGGATGGTCTTGCCTGGCCATCGTACGTGGCACCTGGAGATCGCCCCATCTGTCTGGTCTCTGGTGTACGGCGCTGCGCAGCACGAACTGACGAACTGGCTGGCGCGTGCGTGCCGGCCGTCGTCCCTGAGACCCTGACTCTCCGTGGCGCCGCCGCCATGCTTCACGCATCGTGCCGCAACCGCCATGCCCGTTCGCAAATTCGCCATGCACACTCGCCACCGCTAATCATCGGCCGGCATGCGCGCGGTTCCTCTCTGCGTCGTCGCTGGCCAACAGAAATAGCACGAGGCACCTGCATTTGTGGGGGGCAAAGAAACGTGGAGGCGAGAGAGACGCCGACAACGTCGGACGCCCCGCGTACCTCGGGCGTGATCGTGCTCCGGGTTAAGGTTAACGGCAGGCAGGCAGTGGTGGCGGCTAATCGCGGAAGCCAACAAAACGTGGCCGACGTGCGCTCCGAACCTTTCGCTGGAATAACCGAAAACCATGGTCAGGATGCAAAGAATCTGTACTCCATGTAGGTTAGCGAAAGGGTGGTTACTATACAGGTCAACAGAACAGCGATCCCTGGCTCGCGACTCAACGGCCTACCTACTCGTTATAGTACTTACTACTACGTTGTTTTATGAGATGTAGGCTTGCTTATTGAGGACGGGGCGAAGGAGACCCGTGCGAGGAGGGCACGACTTTTGTTTGTCGAGCATGGGCTCTGGCTCTGTTTCCGGGGGCACGTGGAGCGCAGCACCTGGCACGTCGGGGCGGGCCTGGTTGGTTTTAGCAGACCGTGCCGTTCCCGCGCCACTGCTCAACAACGGGGGAGCCTCATCCTCGTGCTTGTAAAACAGCAGGCATGGATGGTGTCTGCCAGCCAGGACGGTGCTGCACTGGAAGGGACGCTCCTGGGGTTTTATATATGGCATTTGTCACCAAACCGGCACGCAAGCAGCAGGCTCCCCTAGCACCGGACATCACCGAGCTGGGCAACAAGTGTCGAGCTTTTGCTGCGGGCGCGCACAATGCCGGCACTACTCCGGGCGCGTTGCGACTTTCGTACAAAACTTCCACTGCTGCTCCTCGCTGGTGTTTTTGCACCGTCCATGAACGAGGAATCCAGTAAAAAGAGATCGTGTACGGTTTGACTGCCGCACTGACCGACCGACTATTGGTGCAGCAGCTACCTCTGCGCTTCACGCTTCTGTACTGTACATACCGCGGGAACTGCTTTTCCCGCCATCGTGTTCCGCTTCATCCAAAAGTTGGCGTTTTCCCGCCAATACTGATGGCATCGCTGCATCAGTACAGGCGCTGAAATCTGATTTGCACATCCATGCTCAAAAGCTGTGCAAGCCTCGGTTGGTTCCTCCCTTCACTGCTCCACGGCAAAAAACGCACACATTTTCTGTTCTGAGGCCGACGCGACGAGGTACAGTACAGAAAGAAACGGCGTTTTTCTGACTGTGGTTAGTTCCACCGAAAACCTAAAATTCTGACACTATGTAAATTTTTTTCAGCATCTAAACACAGCCGAAAGTGCTTTGACCTGGTTCTCCCTTTTTTCAGCGAGGCTGTGCTCAGCCCGCCGGACGACCTGACGCCATTTGGCATTCCCAGTGGACGAGCCTCGACGAGCAGTCAGCAGAGAGCAACGTGCCAACGTTCACCATCCATCCTGTACCGGCTCCCCCGCTCCCGCACGTACTAGTTCGAAATTTGAAGGACGCCGGCGCCAACTTGCAGTGCGACTCCTCCGACTCTTTTGCCATGCCAGCTCGCCACGCTCCCCCGCCGGCCACGCGCGAATCCGATGGCGATGGCCGTCTGGCTCTGGTCTGCCATCTGGGACAGCGGTCGCCCCAAGCAAGTCAAGGCGCAAGCCGTCTTTCCTGCTGTGTTGTCCTGTTCTTCACGGCTCAATGCCGTCCAGGAGGCTGGATCACGATGGACACGCGTCGGGTCCGCCAAGACCCCAAAAGAAGAAAGCCGGCTCATCACACCGACTCGGCAACTCCACTCTTCGAGTCGTTGTTTTCATCACACTGTACAAGTTTACGTACAGTACTCCACCGTATCATCAGGCATGCCGCCGATTATCCAGTACTCCTACTCGTAACTCGTACCAGTACCACCACGCGCGCGCGAAATGGAAAAGAAAGTTTGGCTCGTGTTCGTGTCGACGGACAGGCGGGCACTCATCTGCAGGTGGGAGCGTTTCGCTCCGCTGGCTGTCATGTCTGCGATGTGACGTCGGTCCACGCTTCGGCGAAGTGACTGACTGACGGGGACGTGGCGTTCACTGTGCGGGCACCGCTGCGTCTCTCTCGGGCCCCAACGCATCGCCGGCGAGTGTCACGGAACCGGGACGGTCGCGGTCCTATCGTGGCCCCCACCACGCCACTGTTTCGTTGCCGGCCCAACAGCCGCTGGAGTTTTCTGTGTGCCGCGTCCGTCGCTGGAGTACGTGCTGCTGTGTCGGTACGTACAAACTGGAAAGGCACCTGCCGTCGCGTCAACTAACCGTACAGCCTCTGGGAGTCAACTCGGCAATCGAAAGCATCGATGGCACGACAATGCTCCTACAGTACAGACTTCTTCTACCTTTAAAATGCTAATTTATAGTCACAAAATGATTACTTTGAATTAGTCGTAGACATATGTTACGAAGTTGACTAACAACTCCATGTAAACCATATAATACATCGTTGGTCACGGAGTATCAGTTAAAGCTAAAACAATTATCCATGCTGAACTTAATGTTGTCTAGGTATATGAAAATTGTCAAAATCAAATCTTTATATACTACTAGTATTGTTGGTCATTTACTATGTTCGGCTATGGTTGATAATTCAATTGATATTGTTTTAATTGCTTTGGTTTCAGAATAAAACATTTGTATGATGACCGATAAATAAGTTTGATAAGTTCAACCAAATATACTTGTTTTAACAATTACTCATTTGTGATATTATAATTTAATGCCATTAGTCTTAGGTGCATGTAAATAAGGTACTCTCTCTGTCCCTAAATGTCTGTTTTTAGAAAATCGTGTTTACCTTATAGACACGTTTTTTGGACGACATACAAAAAGGGACGGAGGGAGCAAGAAAGAATATTTTCATATTCTTTTTATTATTAGGAGCACATATATTGATACAGATAGAGGTATTAATATAAATGAATATTAGACAGGTCAAAAAACCTTATGTCGTTTGCTGACCATTACATCTTAATACAAAATTAGCCTGAGGAGAATCCCGTCGACAGACATTATTTTCTGCTCTGCCTATGCGTTGTGCCGCCCGAATCACATAATCACATCCTACCAATCCATATCAACCTGGTACAGATATTTTTTCTTTGCAACGACGTCTTTTGGTTGCAGAGCGAAACTGGATTCTTCAAACGGAAGCATAATGCTTTTCCACATACGAAAAGCAAAGCATACTTGTTGCACGACTGGAGCCACGTGTAAGATTTGATGCTTGGGTAATTAAGAAACGATGCGTATATATATCGCTGTAGTGCTCGATTTGAAAACTCAGTGCTACTGCCCATCCTGCACACTTCGCACAGTGCGTGATACTGCTACATCAACTGGAGTAGTACGCGCTACTGACGCCCCGGCCCGCTTTGAATCCTAAATCTTGGCGTGGAAGCAAAGAATTTAATTTAACTAAAAGTTCGCTTTTCTCCTTTCCATAGATCTTCTCTCTGCGTAGCGATTAATGTGAAGTACTACGCCCAATGGGTAGGTGCCATGTTGCAGGTCCTTTTTTTTTCTTTTTTTTGCTTGGCGGGGGTAGTCTAGTATGTCAGCACCTTACCCGCGACTCATGTTGACCTAAGCTACAGTATCCCGGCAGGTCCGCAACATCTTTATCCTGCCTTGCTGGCCCCATACGTCTTTATGGTACGTACCGTACTAGTACAATTGTATCCACGACGGGTTAGCCTGGTATTCTAGCGGAAGAATACGGCTTCTTTAAAAAACGGGAGAGTATAAACGTAGTTTTTGTTGAAACTTAATTTATATTGAATATTTATATTAATTTAATGTGAGAGCAAATACTTTTTGTTGGCTGAAAAGTAATAATGAAATAGTGCAAATAAACACGGCTAGTAATAAAACATAAAACAACTTCATTTAAGCGTCTAATTAGGCGTTTATGGACGGAGCTCCCTAAATACAGGCAATTGATCGTTCGATCCTAGCGAACTACGGAAGCACGTCGTGCCATACCCAGCCTACGGGTTACTACTTTTCTAGGAAGCAACGACGTGACTAGGATGGGACAACGCTGTGGCTTCTGTAGTCCGACTGTAAGGATGAAACTGGAGACGGGGTACACAGTGAAATGCGTGCTGCATTGGGCCTCTTGTTGTACGGCTGCTGTACAATCAGTGGAGTGGAGTGTCTTCTTCCGCAGTGGTGCTGGTGGTGTGCTGGTGGCATAGCACGACAGACACATTGATTATTAGTTGTAACAAGCTTCTAACAAATCTGATCAGGATATCTTGCCTGACAAAGCTCGTCCAGTCCATATTATATTCTTTTAATTCGAAAGACCTGAATCAGTTGCGCCAACAAAACTAGCATATCTGCCGGAGGATCCACCAAAATTTTGCTAGTGCTCTTCCTAGCTGAACCAAAAAAAAAATTCTTGTATCAGAGATTTTCTACGTAGGTACTGCACGTGCAAGACATGACATACGGGCACCGATAGTCTGATAGTGGGACACCACATCCTTCGAAAAACCACTTCATGACGAAAAGAACAGAACAGTGCACAGCAGCAAAACCGCGAAAAGAATCAAAAGATCATGCGCCGGCAGGTGTTGCGGCCGCCGGTTCTTCGCGTCGCCCGATTCCTTATTACCGTGCGCGAGGCCGCTGCGACCGCCCGCCAAGCCGCACGAGCGGTGCCGGTGCGGCGCGCTTTCGGTGGCTTCCATTGCGTCACTGGGACAAAAGGCCTCGGCGGAGTCGGATCGGATGTTCCACATCCACCTCTCTTCTTTTTTTTTTTTTTGTGTGCGTTCGTCGTCTTAGAAAAGGGGAAAAGAATCGTCGGCTGCTTAACTTTACACAACGAGCATCTTGGCAACATGCATGCACGGTTGCACGCACAGCGCTGCTCAATGTTGACTGCTCCATGCTCCATGCTCCAGGGCCTCAAGCGTTCCCATGCGCTCGCAGCTTCAGCTCCACTAGTGTTGGGACAAGCGGTCCCGACAGGGTGAGTAGCAGTGGGAGAGGGGCAAGCTCGCTGCAGTTTGGCACCTAGGGGTCGGAGCCTCCGCTCCGTCGAGGGACGTTCGACTAGCGGAGGTCGCTCGCTACAGTTTGACTAAGGGTCGAGGCAGTCTTTTTCACAATTTGGTCTTTTTTTTGAAAGAATCTCACAAATAGACCTCTGACGGAAAGATTTCAGGAAATTGACTCTTAGCTCGGCGCCACCGTGGCTGGCGCCGAGCTAACACGTCTCGGCGCCAGAGGCTCTGGCGTCATCCTTTGAACCGGGGAGGCCGACGTGGCGCACACGTGGCAGGAGCTCGTCGCCAGGGAGGCTAGCGCCAAGCTTGGCGCCACAGATATTGGCGTCGAGCTCGGCGCCGTGGATCTTGGCGCCAAGCTCCTATTACCTCCCCGCGCCCGCACGCGAGCCCTCTGTTTCTTCTGTTTCTTCCACTCGCCTCTCACTCCGACTAGCTGCACGCCGTCCGCCGCCACCGACGCCGGCCACCTCCCCGACCGCCGTCCCAGACCCTCTCCCTCACTGCCGCCCCGGCCCCCTCCCCGGCCGCCCCCCCTCCCCGGCCCCCCTCCCCGACCGCCCTCGGGCCCACGCAGCCCGCCCCAGGCGCTGGCAGGTTGGGGGCGAGCGCGCCGTCGCCGGCCGTCCCTGCGGCCCCGGCCGCCCGGCCGGCCACCACCCCACGCCTGGCCGTCCCCCACCTCGGCCCTCCCCACCTCCTTCGTGCTCCAAGGTAATTGCTCTTTTATTTTCTTAACTAGTTTAGTTTATCACATGTCATTAGTGTAGATTAGTGATTTAGATAGATACATAGAGGAAAACATAAATATTTAATGTTTGATTTAGATTGCAATATAGATATTTAGTGTGTGATTTGGTTAGAACTATAGATATTTAGTGTGTTGATTAGTACTTGTAGTATGTATATATATACTCTGTTCATCGTTATGTAGTTAGTTGTGATAGTTAGTAACTTAGATATTTAGTGTATTATTATTATATTGGTTTTTGGACTAAACGAATTATATTTGGATTTATGTATGAGCTAGATGGACAACCTAGTAACCATATATCATGGAGGCACCTTGGAACTTGATATCTATAGAAATGTTGTATTTAGTGAGATGGAAAGATCGTCTTTGGTATTCGATGGTAGACTTTCATTTAGTGAGCTTGTTGCTGAAGGAATACGAGGTTGCTACGCTAGCCGGAAAACAAAACTTTTCGACCTCATAAACCAGGATCTACTGCTAGTTACAGGTTACGAGATTACCACTAGACGCGCAGGTGCAGCGGAAGACGACTTGATGTAGTCGTGCGCGTCGCAGCAGGCAGTGCAGTTGCGTGGTCGTCCGTCTCAACGTCCCCTTCGCGCGGTTCGTCCTTGTGCTCCATATGCAGCACCTCCGAGGAATCCCACACGTGCAGGGAGGAAGCGTTGCGCCTCCGGACTGCTAGGTCCGCGAGGAGCAAAAGGCGCGAGCGTGGGGAGGCGACGACGGCTGCCTAAAGGCGTGGATCGATTCGCCCCGCGCCCACCCCTTGCTTATATAGGCGTCCTAACGAGCTCCCACGGTGGAGGCCCATTAGAAACCCTAAACCTAGTCTAATTCGGGTCCAACCCGAATTAGGCTTCCAGCCCCTTAAGCGTGCGACCCTATGGGCTCACGCATACATAGACATGGCCCAAGTACTCTTACTCGACCAATAGTTGATAGCGGCCTCTAGCAAGGCGTGTCAACTCCTATGCATACGCTATGATCATATCAGACGAACCACTATGACCATGTACAAGTTATTCCCTTCGCCACTCGATATATGGTTCAACTCGTGGGTTAACACTTAACCCAAGCACGGCCATGCATTTGTTGATCCAATCACATGAGTGATCCAGTGATATCTCTCTCACGAAGAGAGGGGCAAATTCCATCTTGATTGTCTATGTCTCACAGCATGTTTCCCGACCACCCAAGGGCCACCTTTATAACTACCCAATAACGGAGTAACGTTTGATAGTCTCTAAGTAGATCGTTTCACATCTTGAGTACATACCACAATCTCAGGTCTAAGGACATAGCGTACATGACATGAATAGAGACTTTCTCTTGTTGGGTCAGTCCAGCCTACATGTCTCACATGTGCCCACATTATTAGTTTGACATCTCCATGTCTATGACTTGTGAAACATAGCCATCAACTAATACATGTGCTGGTCTAATATTCAAGTGTGCTCTTACAAGAATGCCGACCAGGGACAACTTTTAGAATAACCATTCAGGTAATTGAGTTCCACAAACAATTCACATAATTGTCAATCAATACTAGTTTTCTATAATGGATATTCAAAGAACACTTTATTAATCATGGATACAATCGGAATATAATCATCCACATGATTAGCTCTAGGGCATATTCCTAACAGTTGCAATGACTCGAGATGAGCTAATTGGTGTGAGAATGACGATGGTGACATTGAATTAGTTCAGTACTACTGTAGGGCATGGGTCCTACACTTGTTTTCCTGTGTCCTTTTCCTCGACGCGACCGGGGACACTGCGTCGTGGATGTGGATCCACTGCCTGACCGACTGGGATCAGGCTGACTTCTATAGCTGGGGTTCTGCAGTGCTAGCTTTTCTTTACCGACAGCTTTGCGAGGCGTGTCGTCGCACTTCGCCCACCGCCTCACTTGGTGGCTGCGTGTACCTGCTGCAGTTGTGGATGTGGTCTCGTCTTCCTGTTGGCCGTCCTCAGATTCTGCCTGCACGTAACTGGTTTCCGGGGCAGCCTCCACGGCGTTACCCGACCTGGGCGTATGTTTGGGATCAGGTCACACCCCCGCACGCGCGGATGGAGCGGGCGTATAGAGAGTACACGAACGAGTTCGACGGGTTCACGACTTCTAGTGTAAGTAAATAATATTTGTTAAGTTCTTTCGAAATAATTAATGTACATGTTTGTTTTACACTTGTGAATGTAACTTGTTTCCAAATGTTGCAAGTGGCCTGGGGCCCGTATGCCAATGAGGAGGCACTTCTGTTCCATGTGAACATCATGTGTTCATATGACACGAAGCTGTACAGGATGATTTGCCCTCTCATCTGTTTCTACGCTGTGGAGTTTCACTTGCCACATAGAGTTGCACGACAATTTGGTGTTAGACAGATTTGGCCGACGGATCCGGTCTCGACTAGTGTGGAGTTACACAACTAAGTCTTTATTGTTTATATGTTTCAATTGTTGAATACATGCAATACATGTCTTATTACCAATCCATTTGGTTGCAACTATACAAACTACAGTTAACTATATTGTATATAACTTGCAGGTTGGACAGTCAGAGGAACAAGAAGATCTTTGATTGGGAAAGACACCACTAGGATTACATTGAAGAGTGGGACTTGAGAGACGAGAACGTGGATGAGAACAACGAGCCACACACAAACGCTGCGTACAAGCGCTATCAAGCGTGGTACCAGCGAGGCACACGACCGAGATTGAGCCTCCAGTGGTCTCAGGATGACTATGCAGACATTGAGTCATCCGATGACGAAGACACAGAGTACGGCAAGCGCACTCGGGATGGAAGGCTGGTGGAGGCAGGACCGATCTTGGTCAGAGTTGTTTGTTATTGTGGTTGCACATCCGTACTTTTTGAAATATTTGAATGCTAGTCTTATGTGCTCTTTAGTGCAGGGAAATACGCTTAGAGCGTCAGTCGAAGACATCCACCGTTTTCGTCCAAGAGTCCGAGATTCGGAGACGCTGAGCTTCTTGGACGTAAGCTATTAAATCTTATTTCAAGTATCATACTATATCTAGAATACCTTCACTTAGCATGAATTTGTACAACAGAGACTAGCACGTAGACTTCGTCGTGCGACTAGCCGTTGTGGTTGTAGTACGGATGCGACGGTTGACGTACAGGTGCCGGCTTGGAGGCCTTCTGGTTATGGTGGTGGTGGACAGAGCTCTTCTCACGTGGTAGTAGAGGAGGAGGACGACGAGGAGGAGCAGGAGAAGCTTGGCCCGTCCCAGCTTGAGGACGCTCCGTTCACTCAGCCTTCGCAGCCTCGTACAGCTCGGCGTCGTCGTGCGCCTGACCCTTACACTCCAGGCACAACCTTTCAAAATGCGCAAGTAAAGTTGACAAGTATAACTTTGTCATGTGTCATTTTTAGTGATAGAGTTGCAAGGCACACGAGTTGTTTTAGGTCAATATGAAAATCAAAACACCAAAAGTCTAAGTACATAATATCTGACAATAAGAAAGATACCAAAGTACATAATTCAAAGTTCGAAGCAATTTAAAAGTTCATCACTACATGTCGTTATTCATGGGTAACACATAGAACTACTGAGTGCAACGAGGCCACTTTCCCTTCCTCATCGCATCGGGATTCTCCTCCATCGCTGCCTTCGCACGGCGGGCACGCTCAACCTTTCTCTCCCTCTCCTCCCTGTAGGCTGCAGCTTTCCTGTCTTCCTCCTCTTTTGTGCTCCTTCTCAGCTGCCTCCTGTTTGAGGATCCTCTCATAGGCCACTCGACGCTTCGTGTCTCAGTCTTTCATACCCTGCAGAAGACGTTTGTCGGACTCCTTGATCTCAATGTCGATCCACTGCTCAAAGTCACAGAGCGGTGGAGGAGTCTGTAATGCATGCAGAAGTTAGGCACACAGAATAAAACCATTATTTAATATGATATAAATTGATTTCCGTATAAGAGTAGATTCTCACCATTAAGTTAGTATGACGTTGAGCAAGTGTAGCCTGAAAAGCATAATTTGAACACATCCAGTACCTCTGCCTATAGGTTTTATGTTCCTCAGAAACATCTAACTTGCAAGGATCACCGCAAAAGCACATAGGAACAGGAACATCAGGAGGCAAAGGCTTTGGATCGAATCCATTTACAGTCAATGGGCCCTTCCTAAAATTGAATCAATTTAGGTCTAATTATCTCATGAATGGACAAAAAATCATTGGTTACAAATCAATAAACCGATAGCAACACAACAAATAGATTGATATTACCTTGCTTTAACTCTACCACGTCGTGGCATCCTACGATCATATAATACAAAAATATTAAAATGGTTCAAAACATAACTATTAACATTGCTAGGGTTGCAAAATACACGTCATATATACAAAATTAATACGCAAAAACGAAAGATGAGAGATAGGATACCTTACTTCCGAAGATGAATGGATCAAATCCAAGTTTCTATGGTACAATCTAGTGATTTCGAAGTTTTGCCGAAATGGAGAACGAGCAAACAGAGAAAGGAGGGAGGAAGGAAAGAGACCAGGGAAGGAAAGGGAAGGGAAGGTGCAGTTTTATGATGCAGGAGCTCGGCGCCAGGGAGGATGGCGCCGAGCTTGGCGCCAAGATCCACGGCGCCGAGCTCCTTGCCACGTCAGCGCCACGGCGGCCTTCGGGATTCAAATGATGGCGCCAGAGCCTCTGGCACCGAGATGTGTTAGCTCGGCTCCAGCCACGGTGGCGCCGAGCTAAGGGTCCATTTTCTGAAATCTTTCTGCCAGGGGTCTATTTGTGAGATTCTTTCAAAAAAGGGCCAAATTGTGAAAAAGACGGGGGTTGAGGGCCTTCGACCAGCGAAGGCACGAACACGAGAATGGGGTTCACACGGTTACCGAGGCAATAAGTTAGGGTTTCGTATTGCTCTTGCTCCTCTCCTCCACTCTCGGGGTAGCTCACTACTCCTTTTATAGGGCGTGGTTACATGATTTGTTGAGTACAAAAGTGCCCCTAGGGCTACCTGGGCATATCCCGGTGTATTTCTCTACATTGTGTTCATACCTCCGGGGCATTCAGTTCCTTTTATCCTCGCTACCGCCTTAGCCGATGGGTCGTTATCGAGCTTGGGCTCTCGGCCCATCGCCCGCCGAGTCAAGGCCTCTGACTTATCTCCCTAGAGCATCGACCCTCGACTTTATACCGAAGCCTCCGATCAACCTTCTCTGGGGTCAGGCCTCCGCCATTTTATTGGAGCCCTCACCTCATCTTCGTCGCCTCCGGGCCTCCGCCTTCTTCATTAGAGCCTTCGACTTATTTTCGTCGCCTCCGAGCCTCTGCCTTCTTCATCAGAGCCTTCGACTTATCTTCGTTGCCTCCGGGCCTCCGCCTTCTTCATTAAAGCCTTCGACTTATTTTCGTCGCCTCCGGGCCTCTGCCTTCTTCATCGGAGCCTTCGACTGATCTTTATGGTGGCTTAGCCTTTGCCTTTTCATCTTCATACTACCACAATAAGTTATGTTGGGTCAAGGGGGAGTTGCCTATATTCCATATAGGCTCCCCCAGCAGTAGCCCCTCAGCTACTAGGTTATGGTCGGTACTACATGACCTAGTAGATGCACTTATACAAGAAGAGATACAATATAACTCTAACCTTGGTTGCGAGGATTGCCCTTCACAACCTCTATGTGTGTGCCTCGCTAAAAACTCCATCCCAAAAACCCTGTGGGAAAAAAGGGCATGGAGAAAAGAGCACACGCACGGTTCAAACCTATAAATGTTATAAGTTCCAAGGCTTTTAGCCCCAAGTGCCTTGATCTTCTTGACTTCTTTATCTTTTGTCTTGGCTCTCTCTGTTGCTTGTGTAACATGGTTCATCGACTCAATGCTCAGGTCTTCATCTCTAGAACCTTCTTGATGCAAGTCTCTATCCTCGAGGCCTTTGCCTTCGGTATCTTCTCGGCGCATAGATATGCCTGCGTTGGCTTCTTGATGCATGAGCCTTTGTATCTGACTCTTCTAGGTGCGGAGGTCTTCTTCTCCATCTCTTATTGGAGTGGAGGCCTCCATCTTTAGGTCTTCTTAGCTTTGAGATCTTCGTCTTTGAGTCTTCTTGGTGCAGAGGTTTTCACCTTCGAGTCTTCTTGGTGCGGAGGTCTTTGCCTTCGTGTCTCCTTGGAGTGGAGTTCTCCGTCTTTGGGTCTTCTTGGCGCTGAGATCTTTGTCTCTGAGTCTTCTTAGCATGGAGGTTTTCGCCTCCGTCTCTTCTTGTAGCTGATATGTTTTGTCTATGAGGCCTTCAAATCTTCGTCACAACCATCAGACAAGATACTTGACGCTACGGAGCAGCTGGTCCTCCGGTGCACTCCCATAGCCCCTCTTGGCTGGTGCTCGTGACCGAAGCCTCAGTCGTGTAGCCATGCTTGGTGTAGTCAACGTAGTGGTAGTAGTGGAAGGAGATGTTCTGGCTGAACTTGTCGGTGAGCCCTCGAGCCAGAGTGATTGACGAAGGTACGTGGACCTTGGTGCCGAAGGAGTTGATGTAGCCCCTCGAGTTTGACAATAGAGGAAAGTCATCGTCGGTGTTGACATCGAAGGTGTCGATGGAGGCACTTGAGCCATTGTAGTGGATGAAGGTGATGGCGAAGCCCCTCTTGCTAAAGTGCTGGTGGAGGCCAGTCATAGTGTTCATTGACGAAATTTGCAAAGGTCCTCCTGCAAAAGGTGTTTAGCGATGGCAATGTTGGTGTAGACGCCGAAGGTTTCAGCGAAGCCCTCTCGCATCGACATATTGGCGGAGTTGAGTCATCGTGATTTTGTCGAAGGTTTTCCTAAGATGGTGGTGGAGGACCTCCTGAAAATAAATGTATTTTAGCGAGGGCGGTGTTGGTGTAGACGATGAACGTGCTAGTAAGGCGAGTCATTGCAGTTTCGCCGAAGGCCCTCCGAAGATGGCGGTGGAGCCCCTCACGCCGAAGAGTTTGGCAAAGGCAAAGCCGATATAGACGTCGACACCACATAGTGGAAGCTAGAGAAGTCGCGTGAAAATGCACCTAAGTTGATAGAGTGCATTTTTTAGGGACTTAAGTTCAGCGTCAGAGCCTCGTCGAATATTGACTTGCTGGCGAGTCTTTCGACACTCAAAAAGACATTGGCTTTGTACTTGCTGCAAAAATGGTTAGTCATTTATATGATATGCGAAGGTAGCGTGAAGGTTCATGACTTCTTCTAGGATTTTGAAGCATAGAGTACTGGTGCCCGTATATTTTCGAGACTTCTTCTAGGTGGCCTAGGCCATGCGGTGCAATGCACTTATGCAATGTATGTATGTAAAGATGTCAATAAATGCATTTGCATGAAAATATTGGAAGGGGGTTGAAAGTGCAATCAAGCCTTAAGTGGGTTTTGGTGACATGACAACGCAATTAGAGAACTAATGAGATTTTACAAGTATGACAAGCAGGTTATACTTAAGGAGGTTGATGAACAGGTTAGCGGACTCCTCCAATTACAAAAGTGCATGGCAACAAGCTCAAAGGAGTTTAAATTCTTTTATACTTTGAAATTGAGTTAGGTATGTCGTACTATTAAGAGAGATTCAACACGCATGCCAACAAGTGAAACAAATGCAATATCTATCCAATACATCACACCTCCACATACATAGTGGGCAAATCAGCCAGCTACTTGAAGATCTATACCTTGCTATTCTGCCCAGGCCGGCAGTGCTGGCCTCCAGGCCGGCAGTGCCGGGCAGGCCGGCACTGTCGCCACTTGTTCAGCCTGTTGGCAGTGAGGGGTATTTAAAAACCTCCTCACTTCCCCCCAACGGCTAGTTCTGCCATTCTCACTCTCACACTTCGCAGAAAACAGAAAGAGGAGGTCTCTTCTTGCTCTCCATTCCCCCTTGGTGCTCAACCACTCTCCCCCATTGATTTCCAATCAACCTTTGAGAGATTGAGCCTCCAAGCTTGAGAAGAAGCTTCTCCCTCGGATCTTCAACTCCTACAACCATTTAGTTCGCGTGGTGGTCGGCGGTTTGAGTTTGTTACTCTTGGAGCTTTGCTCCTAGCCGGCTAGGGGTCGCCCTTGAGCTTGCCAACTTGTGTGGCAACCAAGGAAGGTTTGTAACACCACCAGTTTGCTAATACATTGCCCCTCATCTCAAGGGTTCATTTCCTTGACTTGAGACCGAGGAAAGAGCAGGCCTTTGTGGCGAGCTTGAGCCTTGTGTTGCGCACCTCAACAACGTGGATGTAGGCAAGCCTAAGTGGCGAGCTGAACCACGTGTCAAATCTTGTGTCACCGTGTGCTTGTTACTTTACTTTCATATATCTTGTGTGCAAGGTGATTTCTAGGATTTGGACCCGATCTACTTCGTAGGTGTGTTGCTACCACTTTCAGGTGGTGCTAGAGGTTCCCTACACCTCTAGGAAGGTTTTGATTCAGCCACAATTTCCATTCTAGTTTTATATTTTGAATTGTGCTTAATTCTGTTTAGGTGACCAGCACTGCTGCCCCAGAGACCAGCAGTGTCGGCCCTGTGCTGATAGCAAGTGTCAAGTTTGTTTTTAAACAGGCCTATTCACCCCCCTTTAGGCTAATCAGGTCCTTACAAGTGGTATCGGAGCAAGGTTACCTCAAGAAACACTTAACTATGTGAGGTAATGGCCGAAGAGGGAAATGTTGTGATGGTTGATCCCAAAAAGGTGGACTTGCATGAGACCTCAAGCAGTGATGAGAGCGCTGACACGAACGAGTACCAGACCACTACTGATATATCCGCTGGAGAGATTGCAAGAAGAAAAGAAGCTAGAAGATTGAGAAGAGAAGGCAAGAAATTGCAAAAAGAAGAAAAAGCTATCAATGAAGCCAAAAGCTTGAAGCTTGCCGAGAAGCTCCATAGAACAGAAGTAAGAGCACTCAAGAAGGAGCTCAAGGCGAAGGAGGAGGAGCTAATGAAGAGCAAAGCACAAGCCTCTTAAGTGGAGGTTGAATCAAGTAGCTCCGACGGAGATGATGATGAATCATACCATGGCTCCAAGATTGTGAAGAAGGATGAGAAGAAGAAGAAGGATGACGGCAGCAAGAAATACTCTGCCATATCCTTTGATTATTCATCCATTTCTAAGCATGAGCATAAAGCTCTATTTCATGTTCTTGCCGGCAAGTTGTCTCATTTCGAAGGGACCAACTTTGCCAAGTGGAAACACTTGATGAAATCTTATCTTGTAGGTCTTCACCCCAGTGCTTGGGAAATTGTTCACAAAGGATGTGATCCTCCGGTTGACCCTACAAGCCCCACCACCATCGAGTTCCGTTGCATACAACTCAACGCACAAGCAACTAGTTTGTTGCTAAGTGCATTGGATGGTGATGAGTACAACAAGGTCATGGGCTTGGAGGTTGCCAAGGAGATATGTGACATCTTGCATCTTGCACATGAAGGTGTGAGCAAAGTGAGGCAGTCCAAGATTGATTTGTTGATGACCAAGCTCAACCGCTTTGTGATCAATGAAGGTGAAGGGCCACAAGAAATGTTTGATAGATTGATGACCATTGTTGGTAAGATTAGAGGCCTTGGTGGAGAAGAAGTCAATGACCACAAGGTTGTCAAAATCATGCTTGAAGCCTACTCCCCAAGAAATGAAACTGTGGTGACATTGATTAGAGACAAGAAGAAGTTTGAGTACTTCACACCAAGTGATGTGCTTGGAAGGATCATCACTTTTGATCTACAAAGAGAAGAAGCACAAGAAAGGAAGAAGCTTGGAGAGATGCAAGCAAGGTTGGAGGACATGAAAATCAAGGATGTGGCTCTCAAGGCAAACAAGAGCACAAGTAAATCAGCTCCTAGCTGTTCCGAAAACAGCAAGCAAACTACTTCAAGCAAAGCTCAAGCTACCAAGGCCATCAAGCATCAACCCGAAGATCCAACGTCAAGTGATGGTGAAAGTGAAGATGAGCAAGTCGAAAACATTGATGACATGGCTCTATTCATAAGAAGATTCAACAAGGGCCTAAAGAAGAATGGGTATAAGCTCATGAAGAGAAGGTTCCCCAACAAGAAGTCAAGAACTTGCTACAAGTGTGGTAGCACCGAACACTTCATTGCCGATTGCCCAAATAAGGAGAAAGACAACAAATTTTTCAAAGGCAAGAGGGAAGACAAGGGTGACCACAAGAAGAGCAAGAGATTTGTGGGTGAAGCACACATTGGGCATGAGTGGGACTCATCGGAGGAGACCACAAGTGAGGATGAGGAGATGGCAACAATTGCCATTCACAAGCCTTCTACTTCATCAAGGCTCCTCAACAACATGTTCGATGATGATGAAGGCTCCCCTCATATTTGTCTCATGGCAAAGGGTGAGAAGGTAAAATCAAAACCGAAACCCATAACTCCTCCCCCAAAGACATCTCTAGTAGTGATTCTAGTGATTGCTCTAGTGATGATGAATCTAATGATGAAGAAATCAATGAAATAACTAAAAATATGGATGTCAAGACCAAAATCTTTATTGATAATCTAATGGATGAATTAGAGGCAACCAAGGAAGAGCTAGCATCTAGAGAAAAGATTCTTATTAAACAAGAGGATCTCTACATTGCTAGTGAGGAAGCCCTTGCATTAGAAAGGTGTGAGATGAGCTCTTTGACCAAGGTTTTGGCCAAGGAAAAAGAAGCTAATGCTCTCACTAAGAAAGAGTATAGTGAACTCAAGCAAAAGCATTGTGGATTAAGTGAAAAGCATCAAGAGCTTGAGGGACAATACAACCTTCTTTGGGAGAGCAACTCACATCTCACTAAGGCAAATGATGCCTCTTCTCCATCCACTAGTCAAGGTTGTGGAAAATGCTATAATATTGATTTGAATGATTATTCCACTAACCTTGCCAACATAGAGGCCATAAAGAAAGAAATAGCAAAGCTCAACAATGTCATCTCAGTTTCAAAGAAGACTGACAAAGACAAGATTGAGCCCAAGAAAATCCAATACAAAGATGGAAGGCATCCATCAATTAGAAATGGACTTGGTCACACTCAAGGAGGTAAAACCAATAGTAGAAAAATGGTCAAAGGCATTGAGTGTGTCAAGTTTGAGAAGAAGGGAAGCATTGGTGCAGATAAGCCTGCACAGACAGCAACTCTGCTGGACCATAGACCGGCAGTGCCGGACCATAGGCCAGCAATGCCGCGCCCCAATAAAGGGAAGGCTATTAGTGCTTCACCTGATCAAGCTAAAGCCAAAGTCCATGTCAAGAGGATGCCCCAGCAAAAGCAGGTTTCTCCGAAACCGAAGGACTCAATTTGGGTGGCCAAAAACAAGTTTGCCTATCAACCCAAGACAAGGTCACCTCAAGGAAGTTTGTTCTCATGCTATGTGTTGAAGTGCAATGACCGTGATAAAGTCATTGCTGAATTTGTGGGTGATGAGAAACATGATAAGAGAAGCATGAACATTTGGGTTCTAAAAATTGTTGTGACTAACATGCAAGGCCCAATATTGATTGGGGACCTAAATCTGGGAACTAATTTGTTTTGTAGGCATACTCCTCCGGTGGATCAAGTTGGGTGCTTGATAGTGGATGTACAAATCATATGACCGGAGAAAGGACTATGTTCTTATCATATTCCCCAACTTCAAATGTAAGTGAGAATATCATCTTTGGTGACAATTTCAAAGGGGAAGTGATTGGACTTGGTAAAGTTGCTATTACTCTTGATCATTCCATCTCAAATGTATTACATGAGAATTCGTTGAGTTACAATTTGTTGTCCGTTTCTCAATTGTGTGAGATGGGCTTCAATTGTCTCTTCATAAATAAGGGTGTGGAAGTCTTTAAGAGGGAGGATTCATCTATTGTCTTTACGGGTCGTTTGAAGGGCAAGCTCTAACTAGTTGATTTCAACAAAAGTAAAGCTAAGCTTGAGACTTGTTTAGTGGCAAAATCTAGCATGGGTTGGCTATGGCATCACTGACTAGCCCATGTTGGGATGAGGAACTTGGCCAAACTCCTAAAATATGAACACATTCTTGGACTAACCAATGTTCATTTTGAGAAGGATAGAATTTGTAGCGCTTGCCAAGCCGGAAAGCAAGTAGGAGAACCTCACCCATCCAAGAGCATTGTCTCCACCAAGCAACCATTGGAGCTAATTCACATGGATCTCTTTGGACCGATGGCCTACATAAGCATTGGCGGTAACAAACATGGTTTAGTTATTGTTGATGACTTTACTCGTTTCACTTGGGTGTTTTTCATGTATGATAATGAACAAGTGCAAGATAAGGTGAAAATCTTCATTAGAAGAGTACAAAGAGAATTCGGTTTCCAAATCAAGAAAGTTCGAAGTGACAATGGAACCGAATTCAAGAACACTGAAGTGGAAGAGTTCCTTGATGATGAGGGCATCAAGCATGAGTTTTCAGTTCTATACACCCCTCAATAAAATGGTGTAGTAGAGAGAAAGGACCGGACACTCATTGACATGGCAAGGACAATGCTAGATGAGTACAAGACTTCGGATATCTTTTGGGCCGAAGCCGTCAACACCGCTTGCCATGCCATCAACCGGCTCTACTTACACAAGATCTTGAAGAAGACTTCATATGAGCTTCTAACCGCTAACAAACCAAAGGTGTCATACTTTAGAGTTTTTGGGTGCAAGTGTTTCATACTTAACAAGAAACCCAAAATCTCTAAGTTTGCACCTAAAGTTGATGAAGGTTTTCTTCTTGGTTATGGATCAAATGAGCATGCCTATCGTGTATTCAACAAAACCTTAGGGAAAATTGAAATCGCGATAGACGTGACATTTGATGAATCTAACGGCTCTCAAATAGAGCAAATTGATCAAGTGATTGTAGGTAATGAGGAACCACCATATGAAGCAATCAAGAACATGGCCATTGGTGACATCAGGCCACAAGAAGTACATGCCACAGAAGTGGAACCTCAAGATGGTGATGATACTGCCCCAAGATTGGAGGAAGATGGGCCAGTAGTGCTCCCTGGTCAGGGCTCTACCCCAGAGGCCGGCACTGCCGGCCCCAGCAGACAGGAAGCAGTCAGCCCCTCACCTGCTACTCCAAGGAACCTACAACCTATCTTTGAAGAGCATGATTATGATGACCAAGCTGAACAACAAGAAGCCACAGAATACCCAAGATTGAGGCAAACAATTCAAAAGGATCATCCCGTCGAAAATATACTTGGGAGTCTCCGAAAGGGGGTAACTACTCGTTCACATTTGGCAAATTTTTATCAGTTTTACTCTTTTGTCTCCTCTTTGGAACCTCTCAAGGTTGAGCAAGCTCTAGATGATCCGGATTGGGTGATGGCTATGCAAGAAGAGCTCAACAACTTTGAGCGAAATCAAGTTTGGTCCTTGGTGGAAAGACCCAACACTAATATGATTGGAACCAAGTGGGTCTTCCGCAACAAGCAAGATGAACAAGGCGTGGTGACAAGGAACAAGGCAAGATTGGTGGCTCAAGGCTTTACTCAAGTGTAGGGCTTGGACTTTGAAGAAACATATGCACCGGTGGCTAGACTTGAAGCAATTCGAATGCTTCTAGCCTATGCTGCCCATCATGACTTCAAGCTTCAACAAATGGATGTGAAGAGTGCATTCCTCAACGGCCCTATCTAAGAATTGGTGTATGTTGAGCAGTCACCGGGTTTTGAAGATCCCAAGTTCCCTCATCATGTCTTCAAGCTCCATAAGGCGCTCTATGGGCTTAAGAAAGCACCAAGAGCATGGTATGAATGCCTTCAGGAATTTCTACTCAAACAAGGCTTTGAAATAGGCAAAGAGGATCCTACTCTCTTCACTCATAAAGTCAATAATGATATCTTTGTGTGCCAAATATATGTCGATGACATAATATTTGGTAGTACTAATCAATCCTTTTGTGATGAGTTTAGTAGGATCATGACTAAGAGATTTGAGATGTCTATTATGGGTGAGCTAAAGTTCTTCCTCGGTTTTCAAATCAAGCAACTCAAGGAAGGGACTTTTCTATGCCAAACCAAGTACACCCATGATATGTTGAGAAAGTTTGACTTGGTGAATGCAAAGTCAATCAAGACTCCCATGCCAACTAATGGACATCTTGATCTTGATGAAGGAGGGAAATCCGTGGACATAAAAGTATATCGTTCCATGATCGGCTCTCTCCTTTACTTATGTGCATCTAGGCCAGACATAATGCTTAGTTTGTGCATGTGTGCTAGATTTCAAGCTAACCAGAAAGAGTGCCACTTAGTGGCCGTTAAGAGAATCTTGAGATATCTAGTTTTCACTCCTAACCTTGGCTTATGGTATCCTAAGGGCTCTAAGTTCGATCTACTTGGGTATTCGGATTCCGATTACGTCGGTTGCAAAGTAGACCAAAAAAGCACTTCGGGGACGTGTCAATTCCTTGAATGGTCCCTAGTGTCTTGGAGTTCTAAGAAGCAAAATTGTGTAGCCCTTTCCACCGCCCAGGCCGAGTATGTTGCAGACGGCGCATGTTGTGCTCAACTACTTTGGATGAGGCAAACCTTAAAAGATTTTGGATGTCAATTCACCAAGGTGCCTCTCTTGTGTGACAACGAGAGTGCCATCAAACTTGCAAACAACCCGGTTAGTCACTCTAGAACCAAACACATAGACATCCATCATCACTTCTTGAGAGACCACGAATTAAAAGAAGATATTGCAATTCGCCATGTGAGCACCGAAAAGCAACTAGCCGATATCTTCACCAAGCCTTTCGATGAGACAAGGTTTTGTGCTTTGCGTAGTGAGCTGAATATACTTGACTCTCGTAACGTGGTTTGATCTATAGCACACATTTGTTTGTCCACCTAGCGACTTAGGAAAAACTTTGAAAACTTCAATTATGTGTTTCAAAACCCATTTTGAAAGAAACTTGAATGTGTTGGTCATAGTATGGTTGTTGATTTGCTTACTGACCAGCACATGGCAAGGGGTATGTGTCCAGAAGTGCATAAATATATAGTATGAAGGTGGCATAGTGCCTCACTGCTTGGCCAGGTCAGCAGTGCCGGGGGGGGGGGGGGGTCCGGCAGTGCCGGGTTATAGGTCGGCAGTGCCAGGACTTAAAGGAACCGAGCATGTCGGGCCCAAGTCCTAGCCCTTGGGTTTTGCTTTATCTTTCCAACCCTAGCCCGAGGGGACTCCATCCCAACTCATATCCCTTCAACAGAAACACCTCTCCTCTCTTCTCTCAACCCTAAGGAGACCTAGGGAGCCCGGAGGTCCCTCTCTTCTTCCCCGGCAGTGCTGCCCCTTTGGAGGTGCTGCCATTGGAGGAGGTGTGGAGGATCTTCCTCCCTGCGTCAAGCTCCATTCAAGCCCGACCTTCTTCGTCTCCTTCCCTCTATTTCAAAGCTAATAACTTGAAACCCTAACTTGGGTCGATCTATGTAATGTATGGTTTCTGAGATGGGATTTAGGCTGTTAGTAGTTACATTATGTATATTGATGTATCTCTAGTAGTTAGATTTGGTCAAAACCTAGATTCCATGGTGGATTAGAAAGGCTTGTATTGGGGCTGCCTGCACCAGGCCGGCAGTGCTAGCCTCCAGGCCGGCAGTGCCGGCCTCTGGGCAACAGCACCAATACATATCCTCCTCTAATCAACCATTGACTCTAGATTTTGACTTAATCTCTCCACTAGAGTTCCAGCTACTATTCTAAGTGCAGCAACTTAACCTTCTCTCTTTTAAATGCATAGATGGACGCCGGTGGATCGAGTGCTGGTGCTAGAGGAAAGGGGCCAAGGACAAAGGCCCGTGTTCGAAGAAGAGGCAGAGATGGTGCTGATGATGGATTGAATCCTAGGGAAAGGATCAGGAGGGAGAGTGAGCTGCAGATGGCAGGAAGAACAATCAGTGATAGTGTGTGTCCCTGGACACCTCCAGATCTTGGGTTGTTCAATGCTTACCACCTCGCTAAGATTGACGAGGAGATTGTTCCTAGAGAGCCTCAGTACACCCGGCCCAGGCAAAGGGTGGGTTATCAGAATCAGTGGAGGACTCTACAGGAGCAGAGGGCCATCTATCCCTATGATGTGCCAAAAGACATGGTTGTTGACTACAGATTCTGGAATGTGTTCCACTCTGACTACTACTCCACAGTCCTGTTCCATCCTGCCAGGCCCAAGATCATCAAGATAAAGTATGTTGATTGGGAGCACTTAAAGAACAAGAGAGATCCTGTATTTGACATGGTATTGATCAGTGCAGGGAGCTTGGCATGTATCACTGGATGTGATTCCAGAATGGGTAGAACTCAGAGATCATCTACCAGTTCTACTCCACCTACTATCTGGACAGGGAGAATATGTTAATGCACTGGATGACAGAAGGCATGCACTACAGATTGGACTATGTGACTTTTGCCCGTTTCCTTGGATTTGGAGAAGATGACAGAGCCTGCTCTAACATTCATGATGAGAGAGGTCTGTCAAATGAGGAGATTTCCCAGCTGTACATTGAGTCTCAGTATGAAGATGGTCTTGTGAAGGGGCTAAGGGGCAAATATTACATTCTGAACAATCTCTTCAGGACCACTCTCTATCCCAAGGTGGGATCCGCCTCAAACCTCTATGCTTTTTCGAAGAATGTACTTAGGAGGATGAGAGGTGGAGCTCCACCCTTTTCAGTGTCTCGCTTTCTTTGGGATGAGATTTTCCTTGCTGCTGATGATGCCAAGAAGGGGCTTCCTTATGCTCCCTACCTGATGTTCATAATTGAGATGGTGACAGGGAAAATCTTCTACAAGGACACAACACATGAGCCCTTCAGAGTAGAGAAGGTTGTCTCTTCCACAGTTCAGGAGGAGATTCAGACACCTCCCAGGGGCAGTACCAGGACCAGGGCAGCAGCTCCTGACCTTCCTGAGTCCTCCAGAGCAGCTACCAGAGGCAGGAAGAAGGGTAAGCTTGGAAGGATTTTGAAGATCTTCAGTGGCATCTGTTATGCCAACAACCATGCTTACCAGACCAGACTAGAGATCAGGCAGCTCAGACAGGAGCAGAGCCTTAGGCAGGTTCCTCCACTTACACCTCCACTAGAGCTCAGTGAGGAGTCCACATATGATGGTGGTGATTCAGATGATGAGTATGATGATGAGGAGGAGGAGACTCAGCAGCCCCAGACTAGGAGGTTGAGCAAGCGTGCTTCAGCTCCTGGTATTCACTTCTCTTCACCTCCAGATGATGATGAGGAAGATGAAGATGATGATAATGAGGACCACATGGAGGAGGACAACGACTAGTTTGTATCTCTCTTTGCTTTGTTCTTCTCTCTTTTTGGTGACTTGTTGCCAGAGGGGGAGAATTACTAAATGAAGGGGGTACAACATCTTCGATGGTCATGGAGGAACAGCTGCTGCTAGTTACCTTAGTTTTTCAGTTCTTAATTTGGGAGATGAGAGAGCAACATTCAAATCTATTTTATTGTAATATTGTCACTTAAGTACTCGTTTGTGTTATTTGTGGACATGTACTCTCTCTTATATATCTTGCTTGTCTTAGTTTACTTTCCGTTTTATTTATAGTGGGCTGTATGGCTGGGCTTGTGCTTCCGCAGGCTTGCTGCCAGCAGCAAGGCCGACAGTGCTGGGCTGCTCTAACAGCAAGCACTCTGTTTTGTGTTGAGACAGGTTCATATGCATCACGTATATTCTTGTGACACTTTTTCAGCACCCCACAGCAGCCATGGATGTAGGGGGAGCCCTATTTCACTCTAATGTGTGAATTTTGGCTTTTTATGCCAAATTTGGAAATTCAAATTTCCATTCACACATTTAGGGGGAGCTCCTACACCCATGACTTGCATTGTCTCAGATTATACTTCACTTTTGTAAGCTCTAAGTGTGTTGTCATCAATCACCAAAAAGGGGGAGATTAAAAGTGCAATCAAGCCTTAAGTGGGTTTTGGTGACATGACAACGCAATTAGAGAACTAATGAGATTTTACAAGTATGACAAGCAGGTTAAACTTAAGGAGGTTGATGAACAGGTTGGCAGACCCCTCCAATTATAAAAGTGCATGACAACAAGCTCAAAAGAGTTTAAATTCTTTTATATTTTGAAATTGAGTTAGGTATGCCGTACTATTAAGAGGGATTCAACACGCATGCCAACAAGTGAACCAAATGCAATATCTATCAAAATACATCACACCTCCACATACATAGTGGGCAAATCGGCCAGCTACTTGAAGATCTATACCTTGCTGTTCTGCCCAGGCCGGCACTGCCGCCACTTGTTCAGCCTATTGGCAGTGAGGGGTATTTAAACACCTTATTACTCCCCCCCAACGGCTAGTTCTGCCATTCTCACTCTCACACTTCGCAGAAAACAGAAAGAAGAGCTCTCTTCTTGCTCTCCATTCCCTCTTGGTGCTCAACCACTCTCATTGATTTTCAATCAACCTTTGAGAGATTGAGCCTCCAAGCTTGAGAAGAAGCTTCTCCCTCAGATCTTCAACTCGTACAAACATTTGGTTCGTGTAGTGGCCGACGGTTTGAGTTTGTTCCTAGCCGGCTAGGCGTCGTCCTTGAGCTTGCCAACTTGTGTGGCAGCCAAGGGAGGTTTGTAACACCACCAATTTGCTAATACATTGCCCCTCATCTCAAGGGTTCATTCCCTTGACTTAAGACCGAGGAAAGAGCAAGCCTTTGTGGCGAGATTGAGCCTTGTGTGGCGCACCTCAACAACGTGGACGTAGACAAGCCTAAGTGGCGAGCTGAACCACGGGTCAAATCTTGTGTCACCGTATGCTTGTTACTTTACTTTCATATATCTTGTGTGCAAGGTGATTTCTAGGATTTGGACCCGATCTACTCCGTAGGTGTGTTGCTACCACTTTCAGGTGGTTCTAGAGGTTCCCTACACCTCTAGGAAGGTTTTGATTCAGCCACAATTTCCATTCTAGTTTTATATTTTGAACTGTGCTCAATTTTGTTCAGGTGACCAGCACTGCTGCCCCAGAGACCAGCAGTGCCGCCCACCTCGGCAGTGCCGGCCTAAAGCCCGGCAGTGTCGGCCCTGTGCTGACAGCAAGTGTCAAGTTTGTTTTTAAACAGACCTATTCACCCCCTTCTAGGCTAATCAGGTCCTTATAGGGGTAAACATATCATGTACCCTACAAAATGATAGTTGAGCTTGTAAAAAGAGATAAGCATTGCATATGAGGAACAATGCCTTCGATCAAGAAGGTTGTAGTTTGAGATGGCTAGCGAAGGCTAGCATTTAGGAACCCGCATGGTTAGTTTTCTACGAAGGTTGTAGTTTAAGATGGCTAGCGAAGGCTGCCAATTGGGAACCTACATGGTTAGTTTCCTGCGAAGGTTGGCTCAAATAGTATTGGGAAGATGCATATAATAGAGTACAATGAATGAAAAGTTAGACAATACAACCTGCAAAAAAGAGGAGTGAAAGCGTTAGAGGGTTCAAAGGTTGGGCGGCTTTTGAAGGTCAATTGTTGATGGAGTCTGGTTGTTGGTGAGTTCTGCTGGTTCACGAAGTCCGCGGAATGACAAAAGTTGTTGTCTGGCGAAGACCAATGACTGACTGAGGATAAAGGCTATTGTCTGTGATAGATACTGCTGACTGACGACGGCTACTAATTGTTGAAGACCAATAACTGACGGAGGTCGTTGACTGATGAAAACTAATTGAGTAGCGAGGGTGAGTAACTGATGAACCCCAACCGGTTGACGAAGGCTACTAACTGCCGAAGGCTGTTGACCGGTGAAAACCAATGGATGTCAAAGACTGATGACTGTCGAATGGCTCTGACTATTGAAAGCTGATAACAGACGAAGGCCACTGACTAAGGAAGACTGCCAATTAACGAAGGCCAATAAATGACGAGGGCTGCTGACTGTTGGGAGCTGATAACTGACGAAGACCACTGACTGTTGGAAGCTGATAACAGATGAAGGCCAATAAGTGACGAAGGCTATTGAAAGCTATGATAGATGAAGTCTACTAGCATATGATGGTGTTGACTAACGAATGCCATAGACTGACGAAGGCTGATTATTGTCGAAGGTCATTTACTATTGGAAGCCGATAACTGACGAAGGCCACTGACTAACAAAGACTGCCAATTGACGAAGGCTAATAAACGACGAAGGCTGCTGAGGACATGATAGATAAAGTCCATAAATAGATGAGGAAGGCCAATAACTGACGATGGTTGTTGTTTGATGATAACCAAATTTAGATGAAGGTCGCTGACAATGAAGGCCAATGACTTGATGAAGGTCAATAACTGTGCAGGTTGTTGATTGTCGAAGGGCAATAACTGTGAAGATCATTAACTGTCGAAGGTTGATAACTATGAGGACCGTTGATTGTCGGAGACTGATAACTGACGAAGGCACTGATTGCTGAAAACCCACTAACACATAGAAGAGAACTGAGGTATGATGACGTTTGAATCTTTCACGAGAACTGTTGATTGATGGAGAGTGCTAACTCATGCAAACTCAATAATTGTTGGACGAATATTGGCGAAGGTTGAACACTCTGTGACCGACAAAGGTTGAGTTTCATCGGGACTACTAACCAATAGATTTTGAGATGTAGAAGCATGTAAACAACAAGACAAATGTGTTCCATTGGAGGGTAGGTTGGGAGGGTAAGACATACTTACAGTGGTGATGACCTGCATGTTAGTAACAAAAACGACATTCAATGAAAGGTGTTTTGAGTTAGGCTGTTGAAGACAAGTATGTATAGTCATTCAGACCATGCTTTTGATGCGGCGAAGGCTATGGCTTTGATGTGGCGAAGGCCACGTCAACTTTCTTGGTCACATTGGTGATAAGTTATATATGCGAACGCTAAATTTTCGTGATTTCTCAAGAGGTGCAATGGTTAGCTTTTGAAATTTTCCATGAGAGGCGAATGTCAAATAAAAAATATGACAAAATAGATCACAAGAGCAAAATGACCGGTGAGAAATACTCATTATGTAGGTTTGGTTGTCATCGAGTGTGTGGCTTTTTGGAGAATTTAGATGTAAATCTTGATGCCTATGAACCGCCCAGGTCTCTGCTGAGTTTAGGTGCTTTGCGCCATGGAGGTCGTTCCGTACCTATGAGCCTTCGGCTTGAGGTGACGGAGGGTCCTCTTTCCGCTGATAAGCTATGGTCGAATGTTGTGGCTCTATTACTAGCCACTTTCGACTTAGGTTTTGAAAACTCTCTCAAGAGGGTTACCTTGGCTCCAAACAACCAAGGGAAACATTAAACTGATAGATCATTATAACACAACTACAAAAAGAGAAGAATCGTGAGCCCTAAAAAAGGGGGTTAGCGAAGATATCAAAATATCATATCAAATTTTCGAGAGGTCCAATACCGAAGCCTTCATGAAATAATTATCCAATACCATGCTGGAAAAACTGATCGAAGGTTGCTCAAACTGATAGAAGGCAGAGACTATGAGAAAAATCTCCATGTCCATCTTTGGTGACGAAGGCTGATGCTTCGACAAAATAATTTTTGTCTCCACTAGAGAAGGTCAATGAAATTGATCGAAGGCCGAAGGGTGATGCTATGAGAAAAATCCAAGTTTGAGCTTCATTGATGAAAGCTGAGGAAACTTGTCGAAGGCTGATGTTCCAAATGATATTCCAATATTCAGCTTCATTGAAGAAGGCTCATGAAACTGAACGAAGTATGAGGCTGAGCAAACTCAAAATTTCTAGCTTTGATGTCGAAGACCGATGAAACTGGTCGAAGGATGATGCTTCAAGAAAACCTTTTTTAGCTTCACTAATGGGGATCGATGAAATTAATCGAAGGCTGAAGTTGAGCTGAAGCACACTCAAGCATGCGGACTTTCAAGTTTTATCTGAGTGATGGTGATGTTGCTGCAGCTCGAGGGTTTGCTAACACCCAAAGGTATGCTGGGTTGTCGAAGGTTGATTGTTGCCTTCGCATTTTTTGCCTTGCTTGTGGAGACCTGCGCATGTCAAGCACAAAACCAAAACGGTCAAATATGTTAACGCGAAGGCCCCTGCGTCGTTTCCTATTGGAGAGGTTCTCGCGTTGTATTGCGGTGCAGAGGCCTATGCGTCGAATGTTGGTGTAGAGGCTCATGCGCCATCTCATGGTGCGAAGGCTCTCATGTCGACTGTTGGTGCAGGGCTCTTGTGCCGTCTCGCGGTGTGGAGACTCCCGTGTCGACTGTCGGTGTAGTGGCTCCCATGACATCTCGCGGTGCGAAAGCTCTCGTGTTGACTTGCTACGAAGGCTCCCGACCTCCCGCGTCGGCTGTTGAAGGAGAGGCTTTCAATACCGTCTCTTGGTACAGAGTCTACCGTGTCGGTTGTTGGTGCGAAGGCTCCCCGCATTGACTTGGTGCGGAGGCTCCCTGACGGTTGTCGTTGTAGAGGATCCCGTGCGACGTTGGCACGGAGGCTTCTTCGTCAGCTCTATGTACGAAGTCTCTTGTCATCTGTCTTGCCCTCACCAAACTTTGGTGATACTATGCGGTGCAAAGGCTCTTGTCAGCTCACAGGTTATAACTTCTTTGCTAGGGCTGGGAGTGTTGCGCGCATGGCGTTGTTTGTCAGCACAAACTAGTTTTTGCTCGTAACCTGTAATAAATATTAGTCTGCACATAAAGAACATGTGTGCCTGCAATGTCACTTGATTAGCGTGCATGAGAATAAGGATCAAGCCGAAAGCTCAGGAGCCTCATCAATTTTTATCAAGGGATATGAGGCGAAGGCTCGTGAGCCTTCACAACCGTTTTTTACAAGAAATGAAGGTTTTACTTTGTTGTTTATCATATTTTTGGCAATGTGTTTTTTCAAAGCGAAAGGTGATTTCGTATTAGAGGCTAGTGGCTTCGCGAGATAGAAGCGGCACAGGTTGTAAAGAGATCATACCTTTCCCCAGGGATCCTTACCCTTCATCAGGTTTTGTCTGAGGTTCAGCATTTCACTCTTGGAAGATTTATTCGAGTCGAGCACAGTGGGCTCTTTTTGGGTGGCAATATGGGCTTGTTTTCGGCCTAGCACGGTAGACGCCAATGTTGGGACAAGCAGTCCCGATAGGGTGAGTAGCAGTGGGAGAGGGGCAAGCTCGCTGCAGCTTGGCACCTAGGGGTCGGTGCCTCCGCTGCGTCGAGGGGCGTTCGACTAGCGGAGGCCGCTCGCTGCAGTTTGACTAAGGGTCGAGGGCCTTCGCTCTGGCGAGGGGCCTTCGACCAGTGAAGGCACGAACATAAGAATGGGGTTCACACGGTTACCGAGGCAATAAGTTAGGGTTTCGTATTGCTCTTTCTCCTCTCCTCCACTCTCGGGGTAGCTCGCTACTCCTTTTATAGGGCGTGGTTACATGATTTGTTGAGTACAAAAGTGCCCCTAGGGCTATCTGGGCATATCCCGGTATATTTCTTTACATTGTGTTCATACCTCCGGGGCATTCAGGTCCTTTTATCCTCGCTACCCCCTTAGCCGATGGGCCGTTATCGAGCTTGGGCTCTCGGCCCATCGCCCGCTGAGTCAAGGCCTCTGACTTATCTCCCTAGAGCATTGACCCTCGACTTTCTACCGAAGCCTCCGATCAACCTTCTCTGGGGTCAGGCCTCCGCCATTTCATTGGAGCCTTCGCCTCATCTTCGTCGCCTCCGGGCCTCCGCCTTCTTCATTAAAGCCTTCGACTTATTTTCGTCGTCTCCGGGCCTCTGCCTTCTTCATCGGAGCCTTCGACTGATCTTCATGGTGGCTTAGCCTTTGCCTTTTCATCTTCATACTACCACAATAAGTTATGTTGGGCCTCTTCAAGGGGGAGTTGCCTATATTCCATATAGGCTCCCCCAACAACTAGTGCAGAAGTAGAGCTGCAAACTAAGGGTTTGGTTAGTTTCCTTCAAAATTTCAATACTTTACAAAGATTCTAATTTACATCGAATCTTAGACGTATCCATGGATTATTAAATAAGTAAAAAAGATAACTAATTATATTGTCTGTAATTTGTGCGACAAATTTTTTGAACATAGAGAGTGTTTGGATAGAATAAGGAAACGCAAACGACAAAGGAATGCAGTGAACAACGTAAACGTAAATATGGTAAGAAATTGCTTAATTTGTTTGGATAGACCCGGTAACGTTAACACGGAAGCTACTATGGCCGGATTGCGGATACCGTCGTGGTGAGAGCGTTATCGCGTTTGTGAAGTCCTGTATCCAATTGCGGCGTGATCTAATTACGCGATGCTTAAAACAAACGTCATGCAACGGCATCACTTACCTTCCGTAAACGAGTAACGTTACAATCGTTTGAACCAAACACTTCGATATTTACTCCATAGTTGGACAATAATTGTCTAATTTTAGATCTAAACAAAGCCTAATCTAGTAAACCAATGCATCTCAAAGTCAGTGTATCTAGTGCACACACCCTCCATTCCTAGATAACTATCGTTCTCATTTTTCGACACATAAATTTAACTACTTTTATATAAAAAAAAATCTTTGTGATATATAAATAATATTATTGATAGATGGTTGAATTTGTTTTAATAAATTTATTTGGAAGTGTTTGTTTATGAACGTAGTCAAATTTGCGGCATAAAAATAGAAAATGACAAAGACGATATTTTGCTATGCAGTGTACTACCCCTTCATTCCAAATTATAAGACATTATAAGAATTTTGGAGAGTGAACTAAGGGCCTGTTTGGTTACTCTAGGGGCACCTAAAGTTTAGTGACATTCTCACTAAAGTTTAGTAGGGCCGTTTGATTACTACCCATAAAGGTTATTAATGACTTAGCATTAAGATAATTCTACCCTTTCATTCCCACCCCCTTCCTCTTCCGCGGTTTTTAATGCAGGGGCAATGAATGTTCAAGTCCAGTTTATGGACTTTTATCTCACAAATGCCAACTAGTGGAACTTTTATGAGACATTTTAGGGGGTGTTTGGCACTTTAGGACTAAAACCATCTAAATTTAGTGGCTAAACTTTAGGGGTTGTAACTAAACAGGCTCTAAGTAATATTAGATTTTTTATCAATTATATTTTCATAACATACCAATTTGATGTAATAAAAGCTTTATAATTTTCTCTATATTTATTGGTTAAAGTTGGGATGGTTTAACTCTTCATATAATGTCTTATAATTTGCGAGTACTTTTTAAAGACGGCTGTATTGAATTTTCGAGACGGAAACAGCAGCTAAATTAGTCCGGATCACGGTGGACCGGTAATTCGAACAGTTACGTGCAACAGCAGACTTTGAACAAAATTAGAGCGTCAGTGTCGCCCTAGACAGTGGCCGATGAGTATAAAGACAAAATCAGACCAAATGAGGTACTACGGTGGGCCGCAGTTAGCCCTGTCGTCCCAGGCACTCGGTACGTCAGCGCCGCAGAGCAGAACCACATACTTGTATGCCTCGATCTTCTAGACTGGTTCAATGGAACAGTGTCAGCGTCGTTGAAATGGAGTGGCAATAGTCACTATCTTCAATGGGATGACACAGTCAAAAAATTGTCTCTGCCTCACAGCAGCACCAGACGATCTTCTGATGTCCGATGTTAGCATTAGTATATCATTTCGCGCCAGATTATGAGCATTTTTTTCCCTATTTATATCATTTTTTGAATACCACTGTTGATGTCTGTAGTAAGATCCTCTGGATCAAACTAGACTATACAACTGACTCATGTTTTGAACAAAGTTTCATTATTACGATCTGCGAAGCGAGTTTACTGTTATTTATTAGGGTTAGATAGGCTATATGGTACTCTTCATCAACACTATTTTTTAACGAATAAATAGTGTTTTTTTTAACAAATTAGCATAAGTAATCGTTAGAAGTTAAATTTCAGTGAAACGAACATAGCTATTCTCACAAGCACGAGAAATCAAACAAGTGGAAGAAGTCGCTAGAGGCAATAATAAGATCGAATCAGGCAAGCCCCTTCTCGCTTTCCTGGCTTGGTTTTAATAATACTGTAAGAAGATAGAATCAGGCAAAGGCGCAAAGCCGTTGCTCAATGGCAGGGGCGATCACGGTCACATCTGCCGTGGTGTCGTCGTCGACCAAATCAAATCCCAAATATAATGGATCGAGCCAAACCTGAGCAAAACCTCTGGTGGCCGAGGCCTCTTATCTTATCTGATGCTAGGCAGATAGGATTGGTAGGACCGGTATCCAGGTCTACCCGCCAGCCGCCTCCACGGCAGGAGTAATTAACTGTCCGGAATTGCTTTGCTTGTCGTGAGAAAATGGCAGGACCTGAAGCGCAACAACAACAGATGCGCCAAGTTGCTGTGCTGGTTTCAGGACGTCGTGTGTGTCGTGGTACATTCAACGGAGCTGTTCTGAAAAGGACGAACCGTGCGCGCCTTTTTTCTCGAAGGTGATGTGAAGTGCAATCCAAGTCTTAATCTCAAGTCTAAACCGCCATCATAGACCGACAGAGTCTATTATGTACGTAATCCGGCAAGGGCCAGTGAGTACTGGCCCCCGTCCTCCCTGCCGTTGCTTGCGCACTGTGCTGTAGTACCTCAATTGCACGTGCAGTTGGGCATTCGACGACGGGAAGTTTTGCCCGGCCGTCCGAGCAGCTCACGGGAACCACTAACGCCGACTTGAACCACAATCAGCCCCTAATAATCCCACCAAATCAACCTGAGGAGATCGAAGAGCGCACGGTACCTGTGGTAACCTTAACCCCTTAATTAATTTTCCATCTGACGTACTACTAGTACACCAAACCGGCCATTATTGGACGCACTCCATCTCGTCCTGTTCGATATGACACGAGGCGGCGTTGCGTATCCTGCTGTCATTCTGAACTGTCACGACGAATAATCTTCGAGACATCTAGATGGTTCCATCGGTTGAGTTGAGTCGCTGCGAGGCGAAAGCGAGAGAAGGGATTGCGTTTGGTGCGGCGTTTTTTCTTCCGGCGACCTAACCGGTGACCACCCGGCGACGAATGAGGCCGAATGGTTTCGGGGCGGGGTTTTCGCCGGACAAGGACGCACGAGTTGCAGGCTAGCCGTGCGTAGCGCACACCAAGCGAATTGAAGCTTACCACCAACACAGCAGCCGGTGGAACAGGCCCGCCGGAGACTTGGGCCACCGAAACCGCTGGTGAGGAGATGGTGAAGTAGCGACCGTTGGTGGAGCTGACCGCAAACAAACACGAGTGGGACGGCTCTCCTGTTACACTTATATCAGTGCGTTGCCTAGATAGATGCTTTGCTTGTTGAACAGCTGAGGCAGGTGCACGAGTGTGTCTACTGTCTGGCCGTGATGGTGACGTGTTTGAGCCGACTGATACCTGCTTCCTGGCTTTTTCCTGGAATTCAGTGGTTCGATGCAAGCAAAGGGGCGCATCCGTGGATCACGAGGACTAGCAACTTTACTACAGCCCGATAATGGTGTGGTCGGGTCTTGTTAGGCGCAAGTCGACTCTTAGATAGGCCGGGCCGGGCCGGGTCACTCACTGGCCTCCGCGTGATGGGCTGGGCTAAATCCATACAGCAGCCATACACGTGAACCTGCACTGCACTGCTGGAGTGCTGGTTCAGTCCAGTGAGTGACCTCATTTTTGTGCTATAAAATCCTATATACTACCGTTGTTGGCTCGCATCGTATTTAATGGAGTTGTGCTATCTGCTATCATCTCAAACAATCCATAAAGTTTTCAGCCACAAAACAGATTACCAACTCGACATCGACGATATGTGTACCTCATACCAATAGATATGTTCTGTCCAAGACACGATCAGTAACAATGAGCACCAGAATCAGAAAACTTATTGTACTAGTAAAATCGAATTACAACCCCACAAAGAGTTGAACTAGTCCTGAATGTTTGCAAAGACAAAGCATCTCCCCGTGATTTTCAATCTAGACTGGAGATGCAATCAAAATCAAGGAAAATTTCATGGATTGGATTGGAGCTATGATCCAAATAGGAACCGTGACTCTACCAGAAGTCCAGAACCCTGCACTAGGAACAGTAGTGGCAGCTCGTCTGATGATAATAAAATCAAGCCCAGATGTGTCTGGCCTAACCGACGCGAGGAGTTTTAACAACCATGCCGCGTCTATCCACCAAGAGCCGAACGCGCATTGAGCAGTAACACATGGTTGCCATTTGGTTCATGGAGACGACCTCACAGTAGATTCCCGGGCAATCTCGTTGGATCCTCGTCTTAGCCTGGCTCGATGTAAGGCCAACGACCTCCGGCCAGGACCATCCATAGTATTGCATTGGAACCACGTTCTTGGTTGCTCTCGCCAGACCTGACTATGAGCAGACATCAGATGACAATCTATAAGGTACCCTGACTATGAGCTAGTAGTAGGTGTACTATTCTTCCCGTTCTAAATGAAATTCAAGACTACTAGTTGGTGTTCTAAATGAAATTCATTCACACAATTGAATTCAGTACGTTTTCTAGGCGCGTCCGCCCAAAGCACATCATCTAGATTTACTATCAGCAATTCAGCATATATATATACTCTATTCATTATAAATTAATAAATTATTTGAAAAATTTTAGAGAATCAAAGTATCTCAAATTTGACCAAATCTATATGATAAGATAATGACATTTATGATATCAACTAAGTATCATTAGATTCTTTATTATTTGCATTTTTCATAGTAATATCTATTTGATGTCATAAACATTTGTAATTATTTATATAATTTTAGTTAAAATTGAGATGCTTTGATTATTCAAAATTCTTGAATTAACTTATAATTTAGAATAGAACGAGTAATATTTATTAAACCACTATCGTAAACAACAAGCACGCTTCTTCGTTTTGACTCAACTTCGAAATTGAATCCATAGGCTACCATACATCCGAACATTTGGTTTTCTTCTCTTTTTTGGAGGATGAACTTTGAACGTTCCCCTTTGAAGTTTGAAAAAGAAGGCCCCCATTATGTACCTACGTCAACATTAATCTTCTCATAACCACTAGCAAACAAACTATGAGATCGGAGGGAAAAGCCTATCGGGCAACGTACCTGCTGGGAGCGGCGGCGAGCAAAGGCACGGATTAGGGTTGGATCAATTCTAACAACCCGTGCCAATTGATGACCACGCGCGATCGCGGTTGCCACGGAAAGGAAGATAATCGCTCCTCCGTACGTGCCGCAGTTGCTCTTGGGCCACTAGGCCTATGGGCCGGGCCCAATCGAAGCGCTTCCCTTTCCTCGTGTACGCGTGACGCGGCCCTTGATTGTGCCTGTGCGCGGCGCTGCAGGGCAGGCGGGCAGTAGGCCACGCACGACGCCACGTCGCGTTCGCCCGCGCGCCTCTCGGTCTCGTGACAGGCGGCAGCCCGCGCACCGCGGCGCGCGTCTCTCGCCTCCCTCATCAGAATCACAAGGGCAGGCAAGTGGCGAGCCGCGGCCGGGCGCACGCACGCACTCCATCCACGAAACCACAAAGTCTGTCACGGGAGATCGATGCGCCGAAGCAATCGCTAGGCAGAGCGAGAGCGAGAGCGAAAGCGAAAGCGAAAGGCGGACGAGACCGCTACCAGACGAGCCATGGCGGAGCGGAGGATCGGCGTGGCGATGGACTTCTCGCCGAGCAGCAAGAAGGCGCTGCTGTGGGCGACCGACAACCTGGTCCGCAAGGGCGACACGCTCGTGCTCCTCCACATCCGCCACCACGGCAGGGAGGAGGCCAAGAACGCCCTCTGGTCCCGCACCGGATCGCGTAAGCTGCTGCCACCACGACGCAAGCTTTGTTTGACTCCATTGCCTTCCGTTATACTGTACTACAGTATTGGTCTCCGATCTGTTTATCCATTACTACGTACCACCACCGTAGCTTCTCATTTATAGCCGCTCGATTTGGATTTGACTTTGAATCTGAATCGATGGCATGCAGCGCTGATCCCGCTCGACGAGCTCATGGAGCCGCCTGTGAGGCAGCGCTACGAAATGCCGTTGGACCCCGAGGTGTTCGACATACTCAACGCCGTGGCCCGACAGAAAGAGGTGAGCTTCTTATCGCGCGCCACCTGTCTGTCCATCATCGTGCGTGCTGTTCTTTTGCTGTTCGATGCAAGCTGCGTGCACATGGTGATACTGATACGGCTTGTGCTCCACGCATGCACCTGCATGCTCGACGAACAGCTGTCCGTGGTGGTCAAGATGTACTGGGGTGACCCGAGGGAGAAGGTGTGCGACGCGGTGGAGGAGCTCCATCTCGAGTCGCTCGTCATGGGCAGCCGTGGCCTCGGCCAGATCCAGAGGTACGCACGCTGCTAGCCAGCAATGGCGTTAGCATTTTTTCCTGAACAACCAACCGTCCAGGTTCACCATCTGCTCGACGTTTTGAGAATCATCACACGCAAAGCGTCGTTCAAGATTTATCAGACACAAAATTCAATCATATACGGTTCCAATGTGCCGACGACACTGCACTTTGAGTCTTTGATATCTGCTTCCCTTAATTTGTGCTCTGACCGTGTGTATTTTATCTGCTCCGTGAACCTGAAGGATTCTGCTGGGAAGCGTGACGAACTACGTGCTGTCGAATGCATCATGCCCTGTGACCGTCGTCAAGTCAAAGTAATGGCTAGCCTTTAATTTCCAGCAGTATGAATCTGCAATTAACCTAGGCAAACGCAAACAATAAATCCGATCGATCTATTGCGTCTTACTTTCAGCTGTTAGTACCCCATAATTTGTTTTGTCTGTAGTTCCTGTAACTGGCCATGTTTTTGTTTCTGTTTTCTGGTGACCAAAAGGCCGTCAGTTAAACTGCTCAGTTTATCTATCAAATATCAATACAGGAGAAAGTAACTGGACAGCGTGACTAAACCGTTTAACAAAGGATGATTTGCTTATGGTCTAAATTTTCTCTTCTCTACCTACAGATCCGCAAACTAATAAAGTGCTACTGATACCTGATTTCCCGTCCTAAGGATTTCCTGAGTTACGGGGACACATATCAGTACGTATAATCTCAAATTGCTCCTGACAAAAACTTAGAAGCAGACACTGAAAATCTACGCTGTTGCACCATATTGTGCTATGTTCTGTCAATGATTTTTCGAAACAAAATATTCACGTCATGCTGCAGGAGACGAAAAATTGACACGAAACTCTGGTCCGAGTAATAAACTGACACTCTGAAGTCTGAAACTCTGAACCAAATTAAATGTTTTCAGAAGGAATTCCTAAAACCGTTCTTCATCAGTTCTTTATTTCCCAAACGGAAGCTACAGAGTTGCATATTGCATACAGTAATCCTATGATCCATAAAGTTACAAAGGTAACGCCCAAAACTACACATCCCCAAGAAATTAAAACATACTATTTATTACTAGGAGCTTCTGCAAGGGGGAAACACGTACTTACGCTCACATCAGATGTAGAGATGAGGCTGCAGGATGACGAGGAAGAGCATGAGCAACAGGAAGTAGATGATGGCATGGACGAGCATGGACGGGAAGCTGGTCTTCAGGTTCATGAGGTCGACGGGCCGCTGCCGGCCGGGCATCTGCAGGACGCCGCCCGGGCACAGCAGCGCGAACAGCGCCGTCGCGATGATCGACGGCGCCCAGTCCCTCATCACTGCTGTGTAGTGAAGGCACGGCCCTGCTCAACTCAACTGGCAAGCAGAGCAGCCAAGCAGGAAGAGCAGGAGAGGGAGAACGCGAACCAGTGAAAGGCAGGTCACTAGGCCAGGTGCTTAAGACGGGCACGAAGCAGACTACAGAAGGCGACACGGAGGATTTAGATAGAAAGATGGAGGGAAAGCATGGCATCGGGCACCGAGCACACTACGGCTGTTGACGAGGGAATCAGTGGACGGCTGATTGATTTAGAGACGTGGAGGAGAGAAGAAAAGAGAAAAAAGCAAAGCGCAGTCGGCTCAAATACAAGAACCAAGAAAGTCTGTGAGAGTGACAGTTAGACCCAATATTAATGGTGAAAATTTAACTATTATATGGATAGGTTAAGGGTAGACTGTAAGAAAATCTTACAGCCAGCTGCTAGCTGTATTATTAGTCTTGCTCTTAGGATGAGGAGGCGTCATCATAACGCCGAATCGGAACTTTTGAGCACGAAAACGGGGCTTTTGCGGTGGGATTAGTTGGTGGCTATCGTCCGTGTCTCGGCCGTCGGCGGATAAAGTGTTCACTGTACTACTGCTGGTATTTGGGAGGAGACTGATCATGGGTGTGAGGGTGACTTTTGCTGAAGAACCCCAACTACTATGCCAGAAGAATTTGTGGACGGCGGGGCCGAGCGATCCGAATTTAGGGTAACTACCAACACTAAAACTCAGTTCAGTTCAGTTCAGTAAAGTTTTTACAACTAACTGATTTTTTCTGAAGTTCAAGTTTTTCTGCAGCTATTCGCATGCGCGTATGAGAGTTTACAGGCTGAAACTCAGTTCAGTAAAGTTTTTACCCCTGCAATTACGAGCAACACACAGAAATCCTCGTGTCCCGTCATTTTGCTTTCAGCAAAACTGTTGCCCCCCGAGTCGATGTCCGCGGCATGTGAGGTGTTGCTTCAGGATTGCTGTTCTTGCACCACCGCCGGCGGCCAGCCCACCAATACGCGTGCCTTGTCGTATGACGTTCCAGAGCTGAGCTTCACATCTGGCGTGTGACGTTCATAACGGCTGCTGTTTTGGATCTGATTTGAATGGCGCGGCATGCCTATCCAATCCAGCTCCCAATAGCCCACGAATGTCCTCACGCTCTCATCATTACCAAACAGGCAAACACCAGTTAGGACATCCACAATAGTAATAGCTAGTACTAGCTATTTGATGAACTGATATGGAGATGGAAGATCAGAACAAAGACTATTTTATATCACTGGACCCACATGCTTCTCTCGCATGGTCTTAGGCTATGTGAAATAGATAAACTATTTGCTTGTAGCTAGTGACTACTCTTTCTTCTACTTTTTGTTTGCCATGTCACATCTAGCTAGTCAAATAGCTAACCATTGCAGACGCTCTTACGACGGAACACGGAAGCTCAATTTTGATGCACCGATAGTAAATATACTACTACTACTTTTAGTCGTGGATTACTATCGTGAATCGTCTGGAGACTGGAGCCCATGCCTCCCTGGGTCTTCACTTTTCAGTTCAGAGCTCCATCAAGCAGAGGTTGGTCACTGGCCACAGGGACATGGCAGGTAAATGCTCCCACTTGAACAGCTAGCCAAATGCTGACAAGGACCAGATGCTGAACCTACACATGGGGATGGGGCATCAGATGCGCTTCTCCCAGGCATCCAAGTGAAAACTGCAGTTTCCTAAAGCCGCCTTTGGTTACCTGTGCGGCTGGGGCCCGGGTTCACAGATTCCAGTCCTGGTTAGTCTAACTCTAATGTCACCGTCCAGAAGAGGGTAAACCCTAGGTTCAAATGAAAACCATTTCTTATAATTTAATTAGTTTTATAAAAGATAATATCGATATTTGAATAGTAATTTTTTTATATAAAAATATATCTATAATATACTTATTACATGTCTTAAATGTTTATATATATATATATATATATATATATATATATATATATATATATATATATATATATATATATATTAAAAACATGAATCATTTTTTATGGAAAAAAACAGGAATCATTATTTTTCAATGAAAAGCTACTAGCCTAGCTATTATGTCATTAAAAACATGAATCATTATTTTTTCAATGAAAAGCTACTAGCCTAGCAAATCTCACTTGGATCATGTTTACAAACTAATCCAGAGCTAGTATTAATCTCACTTGGTTATACATGTTAGCAAATCTCACTTGGTGTTTTCACATTAAAAAATAATATAAATAAAAAAACATTTAAAAAGTTCAGATTTTTTGGGGACTTAAATACTAGCTATTTTAACTTGTTATACACTAAAAATGATTATACTAATATAATAACTATAACCGCTACCACATAAGTGAGGCCACGAAATAGAGGCGATTATCGAAACAAGTCTTTTGCTGATTCAATGACTTAGTGAAAATGAGCATCGTTCCGAGCCGATTCTGATGGAAACATTTCTATGATTTTGCTATTTAGCATCGATTCTTGGTTGAAGACTAGAAACCGAAATGTTTCAGTTTTAGTGTGTCAAGCACTCCCTCTAAAACTAAAAAAGGAGGCGGCAACGCTCCTAGAAGGCCATGGAGTAATTTTGGCGAACCATTCACGCGAGACTTGCATCCTTCGGCCTAATGAGGTACGGTAGAACGTATGCATGTGGATGTTTCTCTCTGTGCACTCTAGATTTAGAAAAAGAGAGATGACTTTCGTAGTTAAGTATGGCAATCTCACCTTCAACTATTAATGTGGGGCTAAAGTTCTCCTAATCTTCCATATGCATGTATGTGTGTGTTTGCTAGCAAGAAACATTCTATATTCCTAGTAGAATCACTTAAATCATTGCCAGACGTCAGAAGGAGAGAAATGCTTCATGGAAAATTATAGAGTAAAGTGCACCAGCGGTCCCTAAACTTGCGCTCCAGTGTCATCCTGGTCCCTAAACTTGTAAATCGGTCGTTTAGGTCCTCAAACTTGTCCAGTTGTGTCATTCCGGTCCCTAAACTTGCAAATCGACCATTTAGGTTCTCAAACTTGTTCATCTGTGTCATCTCGGTCCCTAAACTTGTTTGGTTGTGTCATTTTGGTCCAAACAGAACGGTCCAAAAACTAGATATCAAAAAATAATTCATAACTTTTTCATATGAACTCGAATGAAGACAAACTTTGTATTAAAATTGTAGCTCTCGACGTGATCTGCAACTTTATAGTTGAAAAGTTTTCTATTTGAAATCATTTAGTATCCGAAAACTTAATTTTAAATTTTAAATTTCAAAATCTATAAACATACACTAATATTTTAGGAGCCTAAACAGTTTTATTTTAAAAACTTTTCAACTACAAAGTTATAGATCATGTCGATAGCTACAATTTTAATATAAAATTTTTGTTCATTCGAGTTCATATGAAAAAATTATGAATTATTTTTTGATACGCCAAAATGACCCAGTTGAACAAGTTTAAGGACCTATACGGTCAATTTCCAAGTTTAGGGACTGGAATGATACAACCGAACAAGTTTAAGGACCGGAATGACATAGATGAACAAGTTTAAGGACCTAAACGATCAATTAGCGAGTTTAGGGACCGGCATGACACAGGAGCATAAGTTTAAGGTGTACTTTTATAACCGATATTTTTCTAGTAGTCCAGAAAAATAACCAAATCAGGTTTCTCTTTAGTCTAGTCTTATTCTAGTCCTCGTTATAAGAATCCGACTACCCAAACAATTCACAAAGTAATTATGATTAGAGATATATTTATAGAGAATAATCTATATATCTAGAATTTTTGAGAAATTGTACGGTGCCAGGCCCCTGTATAACACTTGCAACGAGGCAGTGCCAACAAAGAGATCTCACTTGTAATAAGATTTAGCCCCCCGGGCCTCTATAAGTATATATATATATATATATATATTAATTATTGCACTTTCGAATGAGAGAGTAGAAAAAGACAAGGTGATCTCTATGTAGAGGTACTGAGGTAGTAGTACACTTGATAAATTTCGAACTCCGCAAATACCAATGTACCATTGCTATGGGACCGAGGTCCTACGGTGCAGGCGTAACCGATCAGTAGTAGAAGTAGGAACAGTGCTGGCAGGAAGGAACCAGCAGAAGCTGAGCACAAAAAAAACAGCACGCCAAATCTCTCAAGATTCAAATGGAACACCCGACTACCCGAGCAAGCCAAAATTTTGTCCAGAGCACGCGCGCCCCTGCAAAGAATCCAGAAAATCATCTGCCCTGCCCGTCCCCTGCGCCGCTGCGCGTACGCGGAGCGCGGCCGACAGCCGACTGGCCGAGCGAGACGCGCGTCGTGCGGGCAGCCCAGAGTCCTGAGAGGCTGAGACCCTGACAGAGGGAAGCATCGGTTTCCTGCGCCACTGCACTGCACGGCGTGGCAGGCAAGCCGAGTCCAGCCCGTACCGGGGAGCGGGGACAGCCAGACAGGGACGCAGCGACAAGCCTAGCTTCCGTTGAAGTTTGGCCCGGCGGCCCCCAGCCCCAGCGGAATTTTTCTTGTTCTTTCTATGCAGGGCTGCGGCAGTTGCACGCATCGCGCCAACGGTACGTTCTCTGTTGCGCAGGCCTGCATCGGGTATTACTTTTTATAAACAGTTTTAGACAAAGTATCCATTGACATTTTGGTGCCATAATTTTAGACGTTGGAGCTCTCACATGGAGTGACAGCCTCACTGACACTCGTTATCACTGCTTGAGCAGTCGAACTACTTGTTTATGATTTTTTGTATCAATCTATATTAATTATGATATAATATTTTTTTATCACATAAAACAGCATCAGTATATGGCAGACAAAACAGTCGTAGCCCAAGTATATACAGTAGTACCAACAAACCGTGACATTTTGTTTCCCTCGGTACCAGATCCTGACCGGCAAAAGTGGCAAATGAGTGTAAATGGCAGTGTACCATGATGAGTGATGAGTGGGGGCTAACGGCAGATGGCAAAGGTCAGATCCCCTGATCCGATCTATGGAACGGAGTTAAGCCGCCGACGCTGCTGTACTGACTGAGTTCTCTACGATAGTAGGAGTACGACCCAGAGTGGCACCGACCCGATCGGATCGGTGCATCAGCGACCCAGCACTTCGAGTGTTTCTTCGCTTAGCTTCCGGTGGAAGTGAGCGAGTAACAACACTAACACCAACCTAGCACTGAGAATTTAAGATGGTTAGGGACGGATTAGAAGAGTAGTACTAGTACCCTTTTGGCTCCAGTGCTTCACCCTTCCTTGCGTGCCTCAGCAGTCAGCACTGCTTCACACCACACCTCCAGCGTGCAGGGCAGCGGAGGAGCGGAGACCCTCACACAGCTCACGCCTGAGTCCTGACCGGCTCACGCAGTCATGCCGATCCGGCCGTTTCATTATTCCCACGCCGCGCTCCCACTCCGTAACCCACCAGTAACCGTTGCTGCCGCCCGCCCGTTCCATTCCATCTCGGCTTCTCTCGCTGGAAAGTAAACCCAGGCCAACGGTCACTCTTCCCAATCGACCAGCCAAACTTTTTTAAGCCCCCAGCCCCGCACCTCGGCCCCCTGCACTCGTCTCCCTCTCCCCGAGACCGAAACGCCAAGAGGAGAAGCCAGGACAAGCCAAGCCAAGCCAAGCCACGCCTCGTCGCGCGCAGCGCACGACCCCGGGCTGGCCGAGGAACACTGCACTGCAGCAGCAAAGCTAGTGGAGCGCAGGCAGCACGGTGCACGACGCGGCCACCGGCGCGCGCGAGTACGGGGGCACGTGGTGGTGCTTGATACCTGCTCCGCGACAACTTGGAGCTCGATCGATAGAGCAGGCGGCCAGGCGCGTCGTGGGATGGGGAGCGCGGGGGAAGAGGAGGAGAGGGAGGCCCGGAGCGACGCGGCGTTCACGGACTCCGGCTCCGCCGACGGGAGCAGCTCCAGCTCCGACGCCGCGTCCACCGACGGGTGGCCGCCGGTGCCGGTGCCGCCGGCGGCGGCCAGGAAGCCGGGCGACACCGACGTGGCCAGGCAGCAGCAGCACAAGCACAAGCGCAGAGCACCATCAGGTGAACCACCACCCTGTACTGTACACTCACGGCATCCTGGATTCTCGGTGGCGAAATTCTCTGATGCGTTCGCGCCTTGTGTGTTTCGACGACTGAACTGCCAGAGATGGAGATGATGAAAGAGCGGTTCGCCAAGCTGCTGCTCGGCGAGGACATGTCCGGGAGCGGCAAGGGCGTCTGCACGGCGCTCGCCATCTCCAACGCAATCACCAACCTCTGCGGTCAGACCTCGCCGCCGTGACCATCACCACCTCCCCCACACCATTGCTCGGACGGAGTGGGGGGTTTAGTAAATTAAGAGTATTCCCAAATAACGCAAAGCGTCTTGCGGTTCGTTCGCAGCCACCATCTTCGGGCAGCTCTGGAGGCTGGAGCCGCTCCCACCGGAGAAGAAGGCCATGTGGCGGAGGGAGATGGACTGGCTGCTCTGCGTCAGCGACCACATCGTCGAGCTGGTCCCCACGTGGCAGTCATTCCCCGACGGAACCAGGCTTGAGGTGCGCCTTGCCTAACAAACACGCCATGTCTCCCATCCTCTTCATCCACCATTTCATTCATCCCATAACATTCCGGCCGTAGCAGCGAGAGCTGAAATTTCCAGCGGCTGTCACGCGCTTTTTCTTTTGGTTTCCATCTAAGCGTCCGGACCCGATACCGAATGTGCAAGTTCGAATTATGCGTTGGAAATTGAAATGGCGTTCAAATTTCTTGCTCGTACGGTGGATGCCTATAATTCCACAGTTGATAATTGAGCACCGGCCAGTGCCACACTGTTGATATGAACATCCCATAACATTCCGGCCGTAGCAGCGAGAGCTGAAATTTCCAGCGGCTGTCACGCGCTTTTTCTTTTGGTTTCCATCTAAGCGTCCGGACCCGATACCGAATGTGCAAGTTCGAATTATGCGTTGGAAATTGAAATGGCGTTCAAATTTCTTGCTCGTACGGTGGATGCCTATAATTCCACAGTTGATAATTGAGCACCGGCCAGTGCCACACTGTTGATATGAAGGGCTCAAACTGGAATTCATATCTTTTGGGGAAACAGTACTAATGTCGTGGTTGTTCAATAGCAAGTACAACAGCTGGGTTTCGATAGAAGTGTTGAGTGTACCAGAACAGTTTATAATGGCCCTTTAGATGCACATGGACCACTAGAAAATGCGTGCGCTTAGCTACCCTGGATTTGGTACAAGTAACTTGGCGAAAAGAAAAAAAGATGCGAGGAAGGATTAGCTGAGAAGTGTACTAATCATAGAAAATGCTGTGCTAGCAAAACAGGATATGTTTATCAGTGAAATGGCAAAAGGAAATTTCTCAAATTTTGTGAACAGAAGCCACCAATAATGATATCTGTTCTGCAGTGAGTAAATTCCGACTGAAAGCTATCAATGAGTGTCAGATTTATATGCACGTACGATGCATTAGACACCTAACATATATTGAATGCTTGTACATACGTTGACATGATGCATCATATAAATCATGAGATTGCATACATTTCAGATCATGAAAAGTACTAGACAACATTCGATTTGTACTTATTGCTTAAGGATTAGTATGCATTACACACTGAAATGTGATGCATGTCATTGTCACTCAATAACTGATTGCACAAATGTCTTGGTGTCGTATTTCAGGTCATGACAAGTAGACCACGGTCTGATTTGTCCATTAATCTTCCAGCGCTTCGGAAGCTGGATCATATGCTTCTTGTGAGTTTTTCTGAACTGTAAATTCATTGCAGTTGATCGAAAAATTCAGTTCTCTCATAACACCATATTCTGACAGGAAATCCTGGAAAGCTTCAAAGACCCAGAGTTCTGGTATGTTGAGCAAGGTATTGCTGCACCAGATTGTGATGGTTCTGTGTCATTTAGGGCGGCTTTTCACCGCCGTGATGAGAAATGGTGGCTCCCAGTTCCTCGTGTGCCTCCAGGTGGCCTTCACAACAAAACAAGGAAGCAGCTCCAGCACAAACGTGATTGTGCAAACCAAATTCTGAAGGCTGCCATGGCCATCAACAGCAATGCTTTATCAGAGATGGAGGTCCCTGAATCTTATCTTGAGTCCCTACCAAAGGTACACCATGCATTCTTCTGTAATCAAAACTCATGAATGTGCAATGTCCACAGCATTTCTTAGTGTCAGCTCTGAACATGTTGCACTAAACTTGATTTCAGAATGGACGGACAACCTTAGGTGATATCATATACCGCTACATAACGTCTGATCATTTTTCCCCTGAGTGCCTTCTTGATTGCCTGGACCTGTCCACGGAGTACCAGGCCCTGGAAATTGCAAACCGTGTCGAGGCGTCAGTGTATGTGTGGCGCCGGAGGTCTGCTGCCAAACCAGTAAATGGCTTGGGTCGAAGCAGCAGTGCTAGATCATCGTGGGGCATGGTAAAGGACATGATGGTAGACTCGGAGAAGAGAGAGCTGCTAGCTGAACGAGCAGAGGGCCTGCTAATATGCTTGAAGCAAAGGTTTCCTGGGTTGACACAGACAAGCCTGGACATGAGCAAAATTCAGTACAACAAGGTTTCTATCTCTATCTGTTTCTTCCAATACTCTAGCCATTACTAAATTCCAGGTCAATAACTGATGCCGTTCTTGCTGGTGAGCAATTTTCAGGATGTGGGCAAATCAATCCTGGAGAGCTACTCGAGGGTGTTAGAAAGTTTGGCTTCAAACATCGTCACCCGCATCGACGATCTGCTGAACATTGATGAGCTGAACAGACACGCTGAACATTTCACAGCAACAGGTGATGCTGACTGCAAGATTGCTTGCAGCCAGACTGCTGTTCCATCCTTCCCCGTGCCAGCCTCTGGCACACCATTCATGACGGCATATGCCACACCTAGCTTCTCGCCGGCGCAATTGGCAAGCCCATCAAAGAAAGAGAGGACGTCGCTGACTCCAGGCAGACGGTCTCAGCATAGCAGGGTTGCTGGCACAAAGAAAGGCTTGATGGATCATGTCAGTACCGAAATCAAGGGGATGATAATCAGCAGCGGTATGATGATCGATGTCTCTACTACTACAGAGCTGTAATTGTAAGCTGATAGCTCATCAGATCGCCAAGATGACTAGTCTTTGTGTATATGTGTGTGTTTGTGTCTGTCTGTCTGTCTCTGTGTGAGCGTCCACATTTTTATTGGCATGTTGCATTTCTGATTTGTGTGCCTACGGTTTTACTGGCATACTGCACTGCTGTTTGCTGACAGCCTGATGCCCTGATGACCTGATCTACAGTACTATTAGCATAGACGGGTGTTGTTAGTTGTTACATACTATGTACGAGGAATTTCAGCCTGATCTGAATTTGTTGAATTTGTATGCTTGAAATTAACAAAGACTGGGGAAATTTGATTTGAAAACCAACTGTTTGTCCAGTTCTCAGAATTAGTACCTTCCAATGGTCTTTGGCCCGAACATAGCCATGGCTGGGCTGCCGCTCATCTATTGAAAACCAACTGTTTGTCCAGTTCTCAGAATTCCTTATTGCTTTGCCCAACGCTCATCTAATGTTCCAAACTGATGGCTGGGCTGCGTTTCAAGCAAAGTTTGAGCCTGGGAGTCAAATTTCATTGGCTTCAATGGAAATGTGTCTGATCTCACTGGTGTAACCCTAGCTAAAATCTGTTGCTGCTACAAGTTTTTAGAGCTGTAGTTCAGGTTTCTGAGGACCCTGCAGAAGACCGTGTGACTCGGTTGCCGCGTTTTCAAGAACTCCGGCCGCCGACATGCCCGTGATGATTGTGAACCGACAAAGTAGTCGAATCTTCGTTCACAGGCCATTTACGTGGCAGCTGTTCAGAGACTGCAACGAGAGCTATATGGTCGTTAAGCCCTGCCTCACCAAGTCACCATAGTGGAATACTTAAAACGGAGAGCTCGGCGCATGCAGCACAAAGACACCGCTAGTGCAGCGTCCACTTCGGCCGTTTCACACCATGAGCCGCGTACAACCTCAAGCAAACCATGATGGCTTCCGTCCACGCTCGAGGCTCCGGGACTGTATATATAGCCACCTCCGTGATGCCGAGAAGATCATCACTTCATCAGAGACTTCAGAGTTCAGTGTAGTGCAGTGAAGAAGGCAGCAGTGTGAGGTCTGAGGACTGAGGTGCAACTACCCTCCAAGCAACAAGAAACGGAGGTCCAGGCAAGGTGCCTCTGCGTCGTCGCGATACTCCTGGTGGCCGGCGTCGCGGGGCTGGACACGGCGCACGGTGCGGGGGAGTGCGGCCGCGTCCCGGTGGACCAGGTGGCGCTCAAGCTTGCCCCGTGCGCGGCGGCCACGCAGAACCCGCGCGCCGCGGTGCCGCCGAGCTGCTGCGCTCAGGTGCGCGCCATCGGGCGCAGCCCCAAGTGCCTGTGCGCCGTCATGCTGTCCGACACCGCACGGAAGGCCGGCGTCAAGCCTGCCGTGGCCATGACCATCCCCAAGCGCTGCGCCATCGCCAACCGCCCCGTCGGCTACAAATGCGGCCGTAAGCGCCCCCTGTCATCCTCATCGTCTTTGTTTGAAGGATAAACAAATGGAGTCGTTTGTGCTGAAAGATAACAATCTGACATCAACAATTCAACATCATGTCATCATTTGCTTTATTCTGCCTCTCTCACTGTCTGTTTCTTTCACTATGCAGCATATACCCTGCCATGAAGTGATCATGAGGAGTAAAGTGATGGCTGGAACCTGAAGGACTCCAATCTCAGACTGCCAATATGCCGTGACCTCTGTCATACCTTACTTTTCACAGATCCCCAGAATAATTTGGCTGTAACAATGCCTGAACTTTGGAATAAAAGTATTTCTTTTCATGAAGTCGAAAATACTGTAAAATGTAAATTGACAAGAACAGTCTCCAAACTTCTGCCAAGTTCCAGCTGGTAAAGGTGTACAATGTGAAGTCATCGCCGCTTCTCCAGCACATTATTTTTTTGCTTTGGAGCGACGATCCAATTGTACAGACATTTGACTCTAAGGAGTCAGATACCAAACCGCTCATATTATTGGCGGAATGGACAGGGACCCTTTTGTGCAATCTAATTCACACTGTGCTACAGGTTCATTACATTGCACATGTAAAGCAGAGACTATGAAAGACACACACTACATCTGCCCAGGTGAGGTGATGCTTCTAAATACTGGCACCACCATTGGACGAAAGCGGGTCCACTATGACACAGATAATACTACTAGCAGTCAAGGAAATGGAGCTTCACTGCCTCCCCTTTCTGTTCCTGCCATACAGAAATCAATAGAATTGTGAGGAAAACTGACAAAACTAATAACGTGATATAAATAAACACTATTCATCAAAGGCTGCATAACAACAGGCAGAGTATCAGTTACATATAAATGCTTGGTTCATACCTCCATTTTCAATTTCATAAAAAACCAGATCTTTGTCATTGATTTTCTATGTTATTAACAAAGTAAGCATTTCTATACTTCAGATAAGAACTGTTAATAAATTTATTTTCATGATCTGAACCTTATCAGAACAGCAGAAGTTTGCCACATACTCGTTCCCTAAACAAACTTCCAGTTCTTATAGATATAATATATATAATCTAAAGAACAAAACAAATGACATGGACGATGGAACAGCAGCCAAGTAATGTAGTTCATCAATAGAGTTAAAATTAAATTCTGCTTAGCTTCTTGACATGGAACTAAGTTGTGGAGATATCTAATTTACACTATTATATGAGGTTTCCCTTACGCTCCAATATAATGAAACATCACATCAGTGGCTTCTCACTCTAAGTGGGTTTATGTGACAACAACGCTAGCCAATGTAACCATACTGAAAACGATGTAACTAATTATCAGCCAAAACAATACTGAAACAGCAGTCATATGAAAGTGATGTGAAGGTATATGCTAATCAAAGTTCACTCCAAGACAATTAATCCCAACCCACCCACTGGCTTTTCTCCACAGGCACATCATCGTACATCAATCTGGCAGCTATTTCTGCTGAAAAATTATTTGTCTACCAAAAATGATGACTGCTCGAGACACACAAACAATGAAACAACTAAATAAGCTTCCTTTTTATAGATTAATACGGCAAACACGAAAGGGAGAGATGGAAAATAGACTAAGCGTTGAACTATGCACTAACACGATTTCATCACATGAGTGGAATCGGTTGGGCATCCTCTTTAGGAAAAAGTTGTTTGAACAATTTATCACTTGAGGTATCAATATAAACTCGGTTTCCTCACAGAGAACTTTTGAGAATGCACGTCATACTAGAATATATATTCTGACCTTTGGAAAAGGAGAGAGAGCATATGCTCCCTTCTATATGAAGAACTAAGATTACACGTGACATATGAGCCAACAAGGGTATCTACGAACTATCAGCTGCATTTGAAAAGGATTCTCTGGTACAGGTGGCATATGCATAGGCAGAGCATAGCAACAAATTTGGTAGCTTTAACAGTAATATGATCCTCCTGTTTACCTTGTTCTCCAAGGAGAGGACACCAGGTTCTCTTAGTAATAAAATGAACCTGTGAGCCCCACAAAAAGACAGAGTTAACGATCAGAAGCTTAAACAGATAGTTATGATATCTGTTTCGATATTAAAATAATGATATACCTTGCCACCAGTCGCCATGGGAATCTGCGGCTGGATCTTTCTTGTCTTTCTTGTCCGCTTTGTACTGAAAAAACACACACGTTAGATTCAAAGCCTTGCAGAAGCGCAGAGTAATTCATGATGATCTAAAAAACTGCGAACTACAAATCACAATAATTCTGTAATTCTAGGTTCAGTAATTCTTACATCAGTGGAGGATTCTGTTGCTTTCTTGGTTGTAGAGCTTCCGTAGAAATATTCTCGACCACCATAATGCACAGATGATCCAAAACATGATGTATCAACTGAATCATAAGGTGGTGAATGTTTACCATCCTTAGTGTATGCGGCACGACTTTTGGAAGGAGACCATTGCGGTTTACCATCTGGACATCAAATCAATCTTTGTTCAGATGAGAACAAAATATCAATCTAATCATTACTCAGTTAATTTTCAGCTGTATCATACCTCAATGCTTCTAAACTATAACCAAGTAAATTGATCAGCCCAGATAATAAACAGTCAAGTCATGGAGACCAGAGTTGGAGGCTAAAAGTACTTAGTCACAAAACAATACACACACTGACACACTGTATCTATCTAAGCAAATGGTAACTGTATCCTACATGATTCCCAAGATTCGTCTGGGAATTTATTTATTTATTTTTTAAAAAGAACTCTGGGAATGTAATTATTCTCGTGATACAAAGGCTCTTTGGTTTTATTAGCACAGCAGTTCCTCCTAATAGCATATGGGATAACAGAAATAAGATGAAACCGGGTAATTCCACAACTACCTGTCATACCAGCTTGTGAGCTCCCGCTCTGACCTTTGTAAAGAATGCTGTACAAGTCCTGATCCTTCCCATTTGCCTTGAAAACGAAAGGGAAAAAGAAGAATAATTTTTTTACTAATATATACGAACAGCAAAGAAATGTTTTGACAAATATATACACAAACCTTTTTTTAGGGAAATTAGGTATTCATATCACCATCACAATTAATAATCCTCTAAAATTGTGTTTAGAAAACGCTGCTTCTATGATAATAGCGCATCCTAAGGGAAATATCCACATTCGAAAGACGCCAAACTTAACAAAAATGGAAAAGGGAAAACTATGGTATATAACTAGGAACGAAGAAACCCATCTGCGTCATCGTAAATAATAAAGTTAAAGAAAAAAAATTCCACGTCGAGCTCGAACCTGACAACGATTCATAGGATCGAACAGGAGAGGGGAGTCAAGAAACGTACCGCGGGCGCCGGCGGGTAGAACAAGCTGCTCAACGGAGACTCGGCTTCGGTGGTGGCGGCGGCGGCGGCCCCGGCGCCGCGGGGAGAGGACTTCTTGGGCTCCATGGCGTGGGGCTGGTGCTGAGCAGAGGACTTCTTGGGCTCCATTTGGGGTCGGAAAGGGGACCTGAGAGGGATTAGGGCACGTGAAGCGGTCGCAGGCGGCGGCGGAGAGACGGGGACTCTAGGGAACACTCGGTTGCTCGCCTCGTGGCGCTCTGTGCTCCGGCGTCCATGCGTGACCCCGCATTTAAAGGCCCGAGCCGGGGGCTTCGGAATGTGATTTCGTTGATCTAGGAGGACCTGTATGGAAAAAGGTAGATATGCCCGCCCATTACTGTGTGCCGATAGAAAAATCTTTTTAATTAATGCAGGCCGCCAGACATCCATGTCTTCTGCATGTACATCCATGTCTTCTGTATGTAGGAGTATGAAGGTATCCTATCTTCCAACAACTAATGGGGTAGTTGGGTAGTAAACCTAGTGATGCTACATCAAGTTTCATAGTATGTGGCAGGTAAACAAGAATTTATTTTGAAGTGTTTGAATATAGAGCCGGATGAACAGTAAAAAGCTAAAAGAAATAAATGCAGAATTAACTTTAGGGCCAACCAATATCAATTGATGCATCCATGTATAAAGTATCCCCTAACATTATATCTTGTTCTTAAATTTTAAAATAAGAATATTGTGTGATGCAAGGTGGTGTAAATGCAGGGGATAGAAAGAAGCGGTGGCACGCAGATATGGCGACAATCAAGATATGCATGCATGTAATAAGTTATTTTCTAACATTATATCTTGTTGGTAAGTCAAATTAGTATGTGGTACAAGGTGATGTATAGGCACAAGGATTGAAAGGGGCGGTTGCACTTCAGCGGCGAGCAGAGACAACAGGTGCGGACAAAAGGTTAGACATGGCGGTGGCACATCGATTATGCAAGTGACCTAGTGATAGAAGCAAACTAGAGATATAATGTGGTGGCACATCAATCAAGCATAGAAACAAAAACAGTTGATCGGTCGAACATATGGACATGAGAAGGGAGAAGGGCAGTGCCACGACAATTACTTGGTGGCAAAGCAAGCAAAGAAAAATAATTGATCTAATGTGTCACACTGTCATGTCAACCACGAGTAAAGAGCTTAGATCAATGAAAGGTTGATGTAAAGTAAAATGACGATGGAAACTTGTCGTATCTATGATGGTTTGATGGTGGGTGGCAAGGTATCATGTTAGGATGCAAGACATTGATGTGTTTGTGGACTGGTGGGATGTTGGTGTTATTGAAGCACACACCTGTTGGACAATGTCAAGATTCATAATACAATAATAGGCGTAAAAATGGATATAAAGAGAGAAATAGCAGTGGCTTGTACTATCAAGGAATTGCATCCTTATGAGCATTGTAAGTTGAAGTGGGCAAAGGGGAAAACATTTGGCCAATGAGTTGAGACAATAGAGACAAACACATATTAAAAAGCATGCCACATCCTAAGTTGGAAGAGACTAGAGGCATAAATGAACAAATAAAGGAAGAAGTGGCATGTCAACCATGAGTGAAAGAAGGTTCATCGATAGTAGTTGTTGATAAATAGAGGTAGTGGTGTATAAACTGTATGCAAGGCAGGTACCTAGAAGATTAGGTGGAAGGAGAAAGAGACAATTTGATATTGATAACAAGGACATAGCGGCGAGGGTCATGCGGTGGGATGACCAGGTGTTATGGGGACATAAAGTCGTCAGTGATAGGGTAAGCGGTCGGTTGCATAGATACACATAGAAATAGTAGGTAGGACAATAAAGACATGGGAGATGATGCAAAAAAGAGGACCAATTATAGTTGCACATATCATGGTAAGATATGATCAATTTCTTGTAGCAGCTAGATTAATAATTTTGTTATAACTTAAAAAAATAAGGTCCTGATACAATTACGCCTTATCACAGTAATTGTAAATAGATAAGAAAATTAGTATTGGTGGCTACTTTTTTATTGATAGAAGAAGGCCACTTTAATCGACACTTAGTTTCCTTTACCAATATTGTAAAATAGATTTTTTTTCTACACAAAATCGATGTCATTATATTTCAATTGTTAGAGTTACTAATATTAACATTTACAATAGTATGGATATATCTATCTTAATTGATAGTTTGGTATTCGTACAATTTTCATCGTACACCCTGTCAAAGAGAGGTCAAGATAAATTCTAGTGTAACCCTTGACATATTGTTATTTTTGTTCCAATGCAAGCTACACAACAAATTGAATTATGCGTATGGATGTGATGTAGTGCTTAGGATACGATAGCGCATGTGGGTGCCTATAGCATCCACGCGGGTTCCTAGGCCAATTTAACATAAAGGTCTACAAACAATGAAAAACTATACATATATATATATATATATATATATATATAATATATATATATATATATATATATATAAATGCATACCCTACACATAGGTTCCACTTTAGTAAAGATAACAAACATAAGTTTTGTATTTTGAAGATAACTAATACATGTTAATTATCAACATCTAAGAGTAATGCACCACATATATTCATTTAATATGAAAGAAGGTGTCTAATTGACTTAAAGTAGTTTGATCCATGTAATATACTTTATTCCAACAACATTAGGGGGTATTTGGCCCCTCATGTTCCCCCACCTCTGCCTCTAGTTGGCGCTCATGAGAATAGAGGCACCTACCATGTTCATTTATTGTTATATTTAGGAACTCCTCAAAAAACTTCATGAGCTATAATTTAAATAAACTCACTTGTGGACAATAGTCACAAGACAATTTGCACGACTCCTAGTGAGAACCCATCCGGTACAAGGGTGCTTGCAAATTTGGAAGAGGCGCCTCAAGTTAACTTGACAATGTTAGCTCTTGATTTTTATTGATTTCCAAATGGAAGTTAGTAATACACTAATACTCATTGCTCACCTAAACAACTGTTTAGCCAGTTTACTCACCATTTAAATGCTACACTATGGTACACCATTTCCGTTTATGGTTGTTTTGACCGTTAAACGGTTGTTTTGCCCGCTTAAACACCTATTTTGCCTAAATAATGTACTAAATGGTAGGTAAATAACTATTTATTATTTAGGGTTTAGGATAACACTAGTGATTCTAGCACATCAATTGTTCTCTATTATGGCATATATTATTATGCGATATAATCTCTCAAACTTTCATGTATACATTTGGTTGTAAGGATCATGCGCCCATGTGCATGATCGTATGTGGTTTTGGTGTTTTTGATGATGACACAGTCACTAGGACTATTATGTAAGTTAAATGTTTAATAGGTTTTCTAAGGTTATATGGAAGAAAGAAATAAAAATAAAGGAAGACTTCGAAGCTAGGACAAACAAAAGTGTTTGAATTGCACCTTTTTCATGATTTTATAGTTGTTAAACTTGGTTTAATATCATGTTCAAGCCATAGATATTTTCATAAGTTTTCTAATAAATCTAAGATCATCAAAATCAGAGTGTAGAGCAAAAAGAAACAACTAAAATACCAAAGCATCAACATGTGCACATCTTACTGATGTTCACCAAATGATTCACTTGGGTTCTAAACATATTCAATGCATTATAGGAAGTTAACAAATGGACTTCGGGTCTATGAGATATGGCCAAATTACCGAGAAGTTGGCTGGCTAAATAGATGACGGTCCCATGGATTGTCTAATGTAGTGAATTATTTTAGATGGATTCTTCAACAATCTTCTAGAGGACTTCACAAGTTTTTCAAAGAGTATAAGATCATCAAAAAAGGACTTTGGAGCTAAGAGATATGACCAATTATCGAGAAGACACCATGTTAAAATACTGCCATCGCATGAGTTGGTGCTCACTAACTTTAGACCAATGGATCATCTAATGATGACTAGTAAAGATGCACATAATTCACAAAGTACTATTGTAGGATCTGATTCTACTATTCCATACTATGATAGACCATTCAATAATGCACACAAAAGTTGATTCTTATTTTAAACAGTAGTTTGGGTATATTGTTATATAGGTTCCCACTGTCTTGTTTGGTGTTTATGGAGTACTCTGAAGCTACTCGAAGTTATAGCAATTGATCCTACACTTCATGCACATGATCACATATCAAGTTCATGTTGATCACATCCTCCAAGGCATAAGATAGATTACATTGATCATCTTTGGGAGGGTTAGCCATAGAGCTTGATTGTTGAGTTATACCCTTGTAATGTTGGTGAGTTAGATCACTTGGGATCTTTTTAGTGACCTTTAGGTGGATGTCGGTCCTCCAAGATTTGTGTGGATAAACAATACGTGTCTTGGTGTGTGTGTGCGCGCGCGACAAGGAGACTACTTCTCTTGGTGGAGAAACTTCGTTGTGGATGGTACCTTGGTGATTGAGATAGATTAGTGACAAGTGCTGAGCCTTAGTGTCTTAGGACACTTCTCTTGGTTGGAAGTGACTTCTCTGGCTTGCACAACATCGTGATTGGCATACGTCTTAGTGATTTGCAAGCATTTGTGTTTTGGCAATTGATGTGACAAAATAAGTTTTCACCTCGGGGACCATCTATTGACTTGGTTTTTTCCATATGTATTTATGTTTTGCGTTGTGCTTGACTTGTGTGGCCGGTTTTTTCATATTAGTATAGGCTAATTGGTAGAATTGGCTCTAGGCTGCAAAACTCTTTGTGTGTTGGGTAAGGTAAAACTCATTAGAACACCACACTAGTTAGTTTATGGGTTTTTTTCGAGTGTTAGATCAAGAATAGCCATAGGATTAAGTTTTTATAGACCCAATTAATCCTCGCTTGGGGTTTCGGGCTTACACGCTCCTTACATTAGGACATACAACTAATCAAATTTGATTATCTTTATTCCTCCTCTATATTTATTTTCTAACACAATTGGCAAATAAGTAGTTTATAATCTGTATTTGGCTATGATAAATTTACCAATATACTAGTTTTCTAGTATGTATTAGGTTGAAACATAAGTTTAAGTTATATAAGCTCTTGTTGCATTGCATGACATCATGAATCTATATCCTGGCTATCGACTTTTGACCTTATTAGCTGTGCAAAGGTATTAACTTCAAACTCTAGTGGTTTCAAACATTTTTATGTTATGAGAACAATATGCCATAATTTCAATAAAAATGTAGAAACTAATCCAAAGTGACCATTTATAATTTTATTTTCAAGAAGTGTTAATATAATTCAAGATGAATTATCTGTGTCATGGCAAGGGATTTTGTAATTAATAAATTATCAAAATAAATATTTATAATAAATGTACTAATGTTTGCTCGGTCTACATGGTGGAACATAACAGTAATGTTTATAACAGTGGTAGGTAGGAATGTGAAATTTGGAAACACATATGGCCTACTTATGGTTATTGAAGTATTCTTTTTATAAGAGCATAAATGTATACTTTAGATATAAACCAAAGGGATTAATTCATATTGTCTTATATAATGACAAATGTTGGTAATTTGAAAGAAAATGTGTGGTTACTTTGTACTCCCTCCATCCTAAATTGAAAGGACCTTGATGTCGCCCAACAGGACTAGAGGGGGGTGAATAGGCCTGTTTAAAATACACTTGCAAACTTTTTGTCAGCACCCCGGCAGTGTTAGCCACCAGGACAGAACTGAGCACAAATAAAAAATTATAACTAGAATGAAAATTGTGCTTGAATGAAAACCTTCCTAGAGGTGTAGGAAACCTCTAGCACCACTTGAAAGTGGTAGCAACACACCCACCAAGTAGATCGGGACCAAACCCTAGAAATCACCTTGAGGACAAATGTAAGTAAGGCAAACAACACAAACACAAATGACACAAGATTTATCCCTTGGTTCAGCGTCGCCACCAAGGCTGGCCTAAGTCCACGTTGTTGAGGTTCACCACACAAGGCTTAGGCTCGCCACACAAGGCTTTCCTTTCCCTCGTTCTCAAATCAAGAGTGAACTCTTGAAGTGAGGGGTGATTTCTTAGCTATAATGAGATGGTTACAAACCTCCCGGGGCTGCCACACAAGTTGGCAAGCTCCACGGGCAACGCTCTAGCCGGGTAGGAGCAAGCTCCAAGAGTAACGAATGCAATCCACCGGCTTGAACGCGAACCAAGTGCTCTAGGCAATGAAGAACAGTTTGGGCTGCTCTCTAATGAAGTTTGGAGGCTCAATCTCTCAAAGGATTGGAGAGGAATCAAAGGAGAAGCTTGAGGGGATCCAATGGAGTTAGAGAGAGGGAGAGAGCTGTTGTGTTGCTGCACTGGTTGGGAAATGGTCGAGATGACCGTTGGGGGCAGCAGGAAGGGGATAAAAGTACTCCCTGCTGTCCAACGGTAACTTTAAGTCGCGGCACTGCCGCTCTCAGGCCCGGCACTGCCGCTCAGGTCCGGCATTGCCGGCCTCAGGCCCGGCACTGCTGGACCTCAGCACTACTGCTCTTGGGGAGCAGCACTGCTACACTGCCCAAAAATGCTCCGAAAGAAAAACTGATTTGCAGGGAGTCTGGGCAAGGTATGAGAGGATGTTTGGTGGAATTTGAGCACTTTGTTGCACATTTAAGCATGCACATTGCATCCCCTTTGTAGTACGGCCTTTCCTAAACTCAAATTCAAAACATCAAATAAATTAAAAGCCTTTGAGTTGGTCACCGTATCCTTTGATAATTTGGGGCTGCACCATTAAATATATTATCCTCATTCTTGTAATACCTTGAGCATGTGTTTGCAATCATCCTTATCTCATCTCTATGAGCAAACACACCTTAGAGCTTGTGACTTGAATCTTTTTAACAAATATGAATTCAGCCCATGGCTTCAAGTCACTTCCACTAATAAATTGATCCTCAACATAATATGACTCTTCATAGCTTGATTAGTACTTCGACTCAATGCAAGTACTCTCTTCTTCACCTTAGCCATAGTACCTCGAAGTTCTTTTCTTGTTATCTTCACCCTATCAAGCCATACTCAAGTCACATCATATTAAGCATCGATTGGAAACCATTTCTTCAATATTGTGATCCTTGCTTGAATATCCTATAGATATGAATGTTGAGATCAATCAAGCTTCGATATATGAGACTCCACATAAATATGGTCAAGCCAATTCACAATTCCTTAGGTCTTCCTCATTTTGGCTTGACACTCCCATCATTCACTACAATCTCTATCTTCATACTTCTAGCTTGATCATATTAATACAAAGTGATTTTCCACATCTTTATCCATACAAGCAAACTAAAGTAGAGGTCATCTTATATCCAATATACATTGTCTCCTTTGTCATTTGACCTTTGCTTGGTGTTTTCTCACTAATGCACTATTGATTCATTATTCATTCCTTGATCAACACTAGTTCACTATTCAACTCTTCTTGTTCATGCAAAGCAAGCCAATATAGAGACCAATCTATAGCTATCAACTCATATCTCATTTACCATTTACTAAACATGCTTGCTTTCACATGATACCATGATATCCCACAACATAGAGGCCATTTCACTGATTCCATTTGCATTGTTGTCTTTTGCTTGAATTAGATTGTTTTCATAGTCTTCCAATGTAACAATACACAAATTGACCTTCATCTCAACACTACGTGGAATACCATCAAGTTTGATTTTCTTGTTGAACCTTTAACACACTTAGCAAACTTGTTAGACCTTTAACTGTGTTGTCACTCAATTCACCAAAACCCACTAAAGGGCTAGATGTACTTTCAATCTCCTTCTTTTTGGTGATTGATGACAACACAATTAATGCTTACAAAAGATTGATAAATGATAAGATTTTGGATCCTATGATATAATGAGCCCCCCCTAAATGTGTGCATTGAAGGGAATTCAAATTTGGCCTCAAATGTCAAATGCACATATCTAAGAACAAGTGTGAGAACTCTCCTATATCATAGCATCTGTGGGGTGCAAGGTGTCATCATGATAAACGTGATGCTTATGACAGTTATACAAATTAGAGATAATAGATACTGAAATTACACTGGGCGGCACTGCCGCTCTGAGAGCGGCACTGCCGCACCTGTGGCAGTCAGCACAACTATCCTTGCACACACAACATATTTCTACCCTTTACATATCAAAAAAAAATTTATACCCCTTACACTTTTAATATTTCTCCCCCTTTGGCATTAATCTCCAAAAAGGATCTCTCTACCAAAAAGGAAGAAATCAAGGTAGACAAGTGAGGGCAAGAGGTAGGCAGAAGTTTTAGCAAGTATGATTTTACTTTTATGTTTTCTACCAAACAAAGTATGCAACAAATTAAGTCAAAATTCTTGAGAAGATAGCATATTTGGCTCATACCTCACTTAGATGACAATTTTAACATAAGACAAACTTATGCTATCACCACAAGAGGTATCAACCAAATATCTAATTCATTCTCTAATCGTCATCACAAGAACAAACTTATGGTGTGGCTCAAATTATTGCAGACACATGCACACATTAGCATGTAAGGGCCTAGATGCACAAAGGTAGTACAAGAGTTCATGGAGTGATATACCTTTGTTCTAAGCCTCATAATCTCCATCATGATGATTATTTTAAATTTAGTGCTTTGATGGGCTTGACACTTGTTCAAGCAAAAATATCTCATTTGTGCCCATCTCTCATCATTATCATCTTTAAGGAGATATCGCAAACTTGTGCTTGATATCAATGAAAGTCCATAGCTAGCTCTTGTTGTAATTTTGAGATACCAATTGAAGACATATTTCTTGATATACTAAATTGAGAGATTGTCCATCAATATCAATTGAAATATGATCTTCATAGTATGACACCAATTGAAGGAATCTTCCCAAGTTGGTACCAATTGGAATGGATGTTTGTATCTCATCATATCACATAGATGTCTCCTAATAAAGGCTTACAAAAACAAGAGATGACATTAAATTGCACAAGCTAGAGTTTCACAACTAGTGATCATTTTGGATGTGGAAGGAATGTAGATCACTAATTGCAAAACCTCATAACATAGACTAAGTTCCCCCTTTTTGATAGTGCACACATATATATGTGGAAGACAAGAACATATGCACTTTTGGCCATTTAAATCCAAATAAGAGAATTTAAGCTATATTATGGAGAGTAGCTACTTGAGAGATAAAATTGCAATCCAAATAAATATGAGAGATACCATTACCGATTTGGATTGAGTCAATGTAGCATACTCATGAGAAACTCATTCTCAGCAAGAGAGACTACAAATTCACTACAAGAAAAGGTTAGTCTCAAAAGACACAATACATAGAATGAGCTCCCCCTTGATATGTGCATCAAGTATTTGAATTACATGTGAAATGCACTTGAATCGGTTTAAGAATCTAGAGGAGTTCATCCTATATCTTGGTCAAGGCATGATAAGATTGCAACAATTGAACTTATACCAAAGAGAACATACCACCGCCAAGGTAGATATATCACCATATTAATATGACCATCATAAGTGAGAATTGATGATTTGGATGACCATAGTTATCACTTGAAGAAATATGGTGAAAAAAAGCTTTCATGATCATCCAAGATCCATATTAGGTTCCTAGTTCTTTCTTTACCTAAAGCAACTCACATAGAGAGCGAAAAGGTAAAATTCATAAAACTTGCAAATTGTGAACTAGGAGTTACCACTTTTATTGATAAGATCCTGGGTAATCAATGGGATAGATCATGAACACTTGATGATCTATAGAGTGGAGAAGTAACACTGAAAGTCCACAATTCAATTATTTTTCTCCAACTCATTCAAATCTGGTTCCACCAAGGATTGGGGCATTCAACACTAAACCAAAAGTTCTTGGTTTATAAAGACCAAGACATGCAAGAATAAATGTGAGGCAGCCAGAGAATCTAAAGGAACCATACATCCTTGTTTCTCCAATGTGTGAGACAACATAATCATGAACTTGAGAGAAACCATTTGTCTCACAATAGATAGACTAGACTTCCCCTCAATTTGTACATACAAGGGTACACAAAGTACACTCATGCATATCAATGATCCTCGGGTCAAGGGAGAAGTTTAGACTATATACCAACTGACTTCAAACTCCTTCAAGCAACTTGCATTTCACTTTCAAGCAGTCAGTTTTCAGATTTTGTCTTCCTTGAAAATAATTCATATCTCTCAGACCACTAGACCAATATGCATGAAATTTGGTAGAGATGTTAATACATGAGTCCTCTAGATGATGTCAAAATTTCAGCTCATTTGGACTCCATTTGATCAGCCAAATTAACTTTCCACTAACTGCTAGAGTCTGAAATACACTGAATTTTCAGATTTGCCTTTCTTGGAGAAAAATTCATATATCTCAGATTACTAATCCAGTATGCATAAAACTTGGTAGAGATGTGTATATATGTGTCCTCTAACTGTTGTGAGAGTTTTAGCCCATTTGGACACCATTTGATCAGTCAAACCAATTTTCTACCAAAACTGCTCAAACCTGAAACTGCACTACTGAGACTGACAGAAATCAATTCAAATATGATTTTCTTCTAAACCAATCTTCATGCCAACTGTACAGCAACAAATAATAGATATATAGATCATTCTCACAAAGTTTCAAGTCAATTCATCAATATTTGAACATCCAAATCAGTGCTTGAAGGCAGCTAACTCAAATTTCACTTTTCTGGACAGATTTGATGATTTTCAATTTCTTCTCTACTTCTTGTCCAATCTTGAGGTGATACTCACAAGATGTTATTTCCATTCAGTCATCTTATCAATGCTTATAATCTTGTAAATTATTCCTATATGTTTTATTTAAATCAACCTCATCTTACTTTAGGTGAAGAGTAACCTTTAGACTTATGATTCATCCAATTCAATCACAACCTCTTCTCTATGATTTTCTATAAACAATCTCAAACACAAGAGGTCATTAGTACCACAAGCACTAGTTTCTTATTTAGTAACCCTTTATATGTGGATGGCAAGTAGGCTACCAAAATAGAGAAACCTCATAACATGGATTAAATCTCCCTCAAAGCCTCATGCACACCCTTTTAGTGGAATAGAAATGTGAATGTGCATGGTTGGTCAATTAAGTCCAAAGGGTAGGTTTAAGCCATATTATGGTGAGTGTCTAACATAGAAAAATCAACTCCAAATCAAATAGAGAGAGAATACATCACATAGTTTTGGATTGATGACCTTCCTATGATAGAACACTCCATTTGAGAGACACATTCTCAATTAGCTAGTGAGACTACAAAAATATAACTTAGAGAGAAAGGTTAGTCTCACAACACCAGTCATAGAGTAAAGTCTATTTTGATAAGTGCTCTAAGTATTTGAATTTCTCATATAGCACTTTATTCAATTAAGAACTTTGGATTTCACTCTATGTCTAGGTCATGGCAACAAAAAGATAATCAAATTGAAATAAGCCAAGAATTACTTACAACCGTTAGAGCATGTAGATGGCCATAAGATGAGCATAAGAATTTTCCAATCTACCATATGAAAAGAATCCATCAAGTAGAGAGTTCTTGAATTGTGAGTGATAAGTGTCTCTACTTGACTTGAGCTTGATTCTTCATTCTTGATCTTCTTGAAATTTACTTGTATTCTTCAATGTGAGCCAAGTATTTGAATCTCTCAAACCAACTCAAAGTATGTTTTCTTCATCTTGAAATTCTTGGTTTGAAGTCCACAAAGGAAACTCAAGTCATCTATGTTACTTGGTGTGGATGATCAATTTAATTCTAATCATATTCTTCTTCCATGACCAGCAACCAATATATATAACCTCAAGTGCTTTATTTCCCTAAGTGACTACACAAGACACAAAGGAGTAAAATGTGAAAATAATATGCACTTGAGATTTAGTTGTTACCACCCTTATGAATGTAATGGATGAGGTGGTCTTTTCATCTTCACATTGCTTATGAACATGTTGTAGGCTGCATCCATGGTTTGGACTGATCTCAGCTGCTACTGAGGTAGGAGGGGCGACACTGCTGCCCATAGGTGCGACACTACCGCTCTTCTGATTTTCAGCAGGTGTGTGTGATGCACTTCTTCATAGAGTATGTCAGCGGAAATTTGGTGCAGTAGCAACTTAATGATCTCCTGTCTCTATACTTCATAACCTACAACATAATAAGAACTTGCTCTACTAAAAAGCCATTAAAAGCATCATACGAAAGATGATTCATTTAGATTTGAAGTACTCTAACCACTCTTAATAATTTACAAACACACATATTTGTGAATTACTAGAGACTACACAAGTCAAGTGGCTAGCTATCAAGGGTTAGGTACTAGTTACCGAGGTGAATATGAAGTTAGAGATATGTCCATCAATTCATCTTCGGGTCAACCTTATAAGAAAGGACAATATGAATTGGTTGATAGCTTGAGTGAATATTTTCAATCAACTTGCTCAAGCATCCCGAAGCTTCATATCACCTTCAAGTACCTATAACACTTCAAGCACAATTTAGTACCCATACCAAGATGGGTCCATCAAGGTTAGTCATAAGAGACTTAGGCACCCAAATGGCCTTTGTGCTAGCATGTGGTGAATCAATCATCTTTCTAGCACAAGTGTCATTTTTGGGCCTCCTAAGCAAATTTACATCAATTGAAGAGTTTAGATTAAGAGTGTTACCCTTGGGACAATCCTTACCAAAGTGTCCCTTTGTTCTACAAGTATAGCATAGGCGGTCCTTGTTCTTGTTGGCATTCTTTTCTTGCCTTTTGTTTGCTACCTTGCTAGTGAGCCTCTTTCTTAATGATGCCAAGCCTTCATCATTCATGTAGGGGCATGATGCAATTTCATGTCCCTTCTCATTGCATCCATAACACTTTCTATTGCTTGTCCTTGTGTTCTTTTTTGGAAGTGTGGCTTGGTCATCAATCTTGTTGGAACACATAGAGGCATTGTGTCCCATATTGAAGCACTTAACATGAGCCATCTTTTTCTTCTCTTGGATATTGCTCATGTTCTTATCTTCTTTCTTCATAGTGCAATCTCTCACATGGTGACCCTCTTTCTTGCACTTGAAGCAAGTGATGAAAACCTTCTTTGGTTTCTGAGGTTCTTGCTTTGGCTTGGAGACCTTCTTCGTGAGATTGACTTGAGCAGGGGTAGAAGTGGTAGCCTTCCCTTTTCTGTGGGGAGCGGCACTACCGCCCTTCACAGCGGCACTGCCGCCCTTAGGTAGCTGTGTTGTTGGGGCTGCTGTTGTGCCACTATCTGTTGAGGCTGATCTGTACCAACTTTTCCCTTGCTCTCAACCTGTGCACATTCAAACCCATTGTTGGACTTGTGATTTAGTTGATAGGATTTGGTGCATGAATTGGTTGATCCCTTGCAATGAATTAATTCCCTTCTTAGCTTCTCAATCTCTTCCTTGAGCTGTTCATTTTCTTTTGTGATGGAGTCATCACAGGTTTCTATATATACATGCTCAACGGAAGGTTAGTTTGCTTGAGAGCAACAATTGTTAACACATGATAAAATAGATTGAAATTGTGTACATGTGCATTTGTGGGTGTGAGGTTGATATAATTTTACCGCTGTTATCATAACCTCATGAGCAATCTCTAGCATGATATAAGAATCCATAATCTTCTCATGAGAGCACAATAACTCATCATGACTTTTTTGCAAAGTCTCATTCTTGCTAGTGAACCTTTTCACTTTCTCCTTAAGCATATAATTCTCATCTTCTAATTGAGCAACACAAGATAGAGAGTTAATAGTATGAGTTTTCTCAATTGATAAGTTTTCATACCTTTCGACCAAACTAGCATGAGAGCACCTAATCTTTTCATGCTTTTTGGTCAACTTCTCTAAGCATTTGATCTTTTCAATGCAAAAGTCATCTTGCTTGTGAAGTGTTTCTTCTTGCTAATTTATTTTCTCCATGAGCTTCATCACCATCAACTTGTCTTTCTTGCTTAGCCGAGCAAGGTGTTGAGTGATCTCATCATCATCACTTTCATCTTCACTCTCACTATCACTCTCACTCTCACTTGTCACATTCTTCTCTTTCTTTGCCATAAGACTCTCATGAGAAGTGACATAGAGAGTTGAGCTTCTTGGTGAGGTGGATTCATCATTTGGCCTCCACCGATCATGAGCTTCTTCTTTCTTCAATATGTTAGTCTCACAAGAACTAGAGAAAGTAGAAGTACCACATGTAAGAGCAATGTCCTCACCAACAATTTTATTACCTTCCATTAAGTCATATGTCGGTGAGAAGGTGAATGTGGCATGATCACTTAAACCTTTTGCGAGAATCACTTGAGGCTCTACATGTGTTGGTGAAGTTGAGCTCTCCTCAAGTGAATTCTCCAATAAGAGCAACTTCTTATCACATTTAGACTTGTCATATCTTTCTTTGAGAGTAGTCCAAATGAGATGAGCATCCTCTAGTGGTTCACCATCTCCAAATATGATAGCATCAAGTACATCTTCACTCAAAGCAATAAATAAGACATTAGTAGCTTGAGCATTGTATTGTAAACATTTCACTTCCTCTCTAGATAGATAGTTCAAATCATCACTAGGAGGTGAAATGCTCACATCTACAATCTGCTCTATATGAGGACACATGGTCCTAAAAACATCAATTACATGAGCAGACCAAGATGCATAATTTGAGCCATCAAAAAGTAGAAGTTCAAGAGATACCTCCCCACTTGTCGACATCGTTCTCTCAAGGCGGTTAAGCCCGAAATTGAGAGTCAAGCTCTGATACCAATTGAAAGGACCTTGATGTCGCCCAACAGGACTAGAGGAGGGGTGAATAGGCCTGTTTTAAAATAAACTTGCAAACTTTCTGTCAGCACAGGTCCGGCACTGTCGGCCTTGGGTCCGGCACTGCCGGGGTGCCCGACACTGCTGCTCTAAAGCCCGGCAGTGCTGGCCACCAGGACAGAACTGAGCATAAATCAAAAGGTATAACTAGAATGGAAATTGCGCTTGAATGAAAACCGTCCTAGAGGTGTAGGGAACCTCTAGCATCACTTAAAAGTGGTAGCAACACACCCACCAAGTAGATCGGGACCAAACCCTAGAAATCACCTTGAGGACAAATGTAAGTAAGGCAAACAACAAAAACACAAGTGACACAAGATTTATCTCGTGGTTCAGCGTCGCCACCAAGGCTGGCCTAAGTCCACGTTGTTGAGGTTCACCACACAAGGCTTAGGCTCGCCACACAAGGCTTGTCTTTCCCTCGTTCTCAAATCAAGAGTGAACTCTTAAAGTGAGGGGTGATTTCTTAGCCGCAATGAAATGGTTACAAACCTCCCGGGACTGCCACACAAGTTGGCAAGCTCCACGGGCGACGTTCTAGCCGGCTAGGAGCAAGCTCCAAAAGTAACGAATGCAATCCACCGGCTTGAACGCGAACCAAGTGCTCTAGGCAATGAAGAACAGTTTGGGCTGCTCTCTAATGAAGTTTGGAGGCTCAATCTCTCAAAGGATTGGAGAGGAATCAAAGGAGAAGCTTGAGGGGCTCCAATGGAATTAGAGAGAGGAAGAGAGCTGTTGTGTTGCTGCACTGGTTGGGAAATGGTCGAGATAACCGTTGGGGGCAGCAGGAAGGGGATAAAAGTACTCCCTGCTGTCCAACAGTAACTTTAAGTCGCGGCACTGCCGCTCTCAAGCCCGGCACTGCCGCTCAGGTTTGGCACTGCCGGCCTCAGGCCCGGCACTGCTGGACCTCAGCACTACTGCTCTTGGGGAGCAGCACTGCTACACTGCCAAAAAATGCTCCGAAAGAAAAACTGATTTGCAGGGAGTCTGGGCAAGGTATGAGAGGATGTTTGGTGGAATTTGAGCACTTGGTTGCACATTTAAGCATGCACATTGCATCTCCCTTTGTAGTACGGTCTTTCCTAAACTTAAATTCAAAACATCAAATAAATTAAAAGCCTTTGAGTTGGTTACCGTATCCTTTGATAATTTGGGGCTGCACCATTAAATGTATTATCCCCATTCTTGTAATACCTTGAGTATGTGTTTGCAATCATCTTTATCCCATCTCTATGAGCAAACACACCTTAGGGCTTGTGACTTGAATCTTTTCAACACATATGAATTTAGCCCATGGCTTCAAGTCACTTCCACTAATAAATTGATCCTCAACATAATATGACTCCTCATAGCTTGATTAGTACTTCGACTCAATGCAAGTACTCTCTTCTTCACCTTAGTCATAGTACCTCGGTCCCCTTGACCTTCACCTTTGCTTAGTACCTCGAAGTCCTTTCCTTGCTATCTTCACCCTATCAAGCCATACTCAAGTCACATCATATTAAGCATCGATTGGAAACCATTTCTTCAATATTGTGATCCTTGCTTGAATATCCTATAGATATGAATGTTGAGATCAATCAAGCTTCGATATATGAGACTCCACATAAATATGGTCAAGCCAATTCACAATTCCTTAGATCTTCCTTATTTTGGCTTGACACTCCCATCATTCACTACAATCTCTATCTTCATACTTCTAGCTTGATCATATTAATGCAAAGTGATTTTCCACATCTCTGTCCATACAAGCAAACTAAAGTAGAGACCATCTTTTATCCAATATACATTGTCTCCTTTGTCATTTGACCTTTGTTTGGTGTTTTCTCACTAATGCACTATTGATTCATTATTCATTTCTTGATCAACACTAGTCCACTATCCAACTCTTTTTGTTCATGCAAAGCAAGCCAATATAGAGACCAATCTATAGCTATCAACTCATGTCTCATTTGTCATTTACTAAACATGCTTGCTTTCACATGATACTATGATATCCCACAACATAGAGGCCATTTCACTGATTCCATTTTATTGTTGTCTTTTGCTTGAACTAGATTGTTTTCATAGTCTTCCAATGTAACAATACACAAATTAATCTTCATCTCAACACTATGTGGAATACCATCAAGTTTGCTTTTCTTGTTGAACCTTTGACACACTTAACAAACTTGTTAGACCTTTAACTGTGTTGTCACTCAATTCATCAAAACCCACTAAAGGGCTAGATGCACTTTCATAAATTATATAAGAAATCCTAAAAATCTTAGAGAGTCAAAGTATCTCAATTTTGACCAAACTCATATGACAATATAATAATATTTGTGATGTCAACTAAATATGATTAGATTTTTTTATTAATTATATTTTTATAGTATGACTATTTAATGTCATAAATCTTTATATTTTTTATAAAAAAATGTTTTCTTTCCCATGGCCTCTGCAGCCTTCAGATGCAGCTCGCAGATGATGGATCGACCAGCAAAGCAACCCCGGGCCGGGACTGGAGAGCAGATAAAAAGATAGAGATTCCCATCACAGGCATCACACTCGTGCACACTCTGACTTCGCACTGGCGAGCGAAGAATCCACATGCCAGTGCGGCAGTGCCACTGGGGGCGAGCTGGACACGGCATATACCCAACTGTCTGCTTGCTTGCATCGCAGTCCCACCCCTCTTTGACCTCACCGATTCCATATTCCCCTTCCCCGGCGGTGATGTCGAGCCACGCTCTTATCCCGGCATGCATACCCATCGAGGCCGCGCCGAATATCCAAATCCAACCCCCTCCCCTCTCTGCAGTCCCCCACTCCAGCAGTCCAGTCCTGCTGCCCCCTGCCGAGCTTTCCGTGTGTTCGATTCCGTCCATCGCGGCATCGAGCGAGTCAGCAACAAGTGTCTCGCCGCGCGCACGAACAGCTTGCCGATCGAGCGAGCCCCAGGAACCTGGCAGTACGGGGCAGTTGCTTCGACCGAGGTTTCCCATGAGGTTTCGTCGCGCTCGTGCGTTGCTTTCGCGCATGGACGTTGGAGTGTCCGCGACGAAACAAACTGCGGCAGCAGACAACCACGAGTGCATGCGAATATTTATTTCCCCGGCCGCCACGCCAGTCGATCTCGACCCTGCGCACGGCACCTGTGTGTAGGCCGCGACAACATGGCTCCATCGGTCTTGCATGTGTGTCGTCGTGTCGACCAGCGTGTGCAACTGCATAGACCGCCGCTTGCCTGCATAAATGCGCTGCCGAACTCCATCGGGTTGGGGGTTGGGGGTTGGTCGTTGCTGGTCCGGATGGTCCAAAAATAAAGCCACAGCAAAGACGGCAACATTTCAACGCCGGGATCTTTGAATGCGAAAGGAACCTTTGCCCAACTGGATCGATCGTCTCGCTCGCTCGCTCTCCGCCTGTAAGTATTGGCGAATGGCGACCGCCTAGCTAGCTAGAGGCGGCAGCGGCACGATCGCGCACGCACCGTGCGTGGCGTCCCCGGACGACTCCGCCGCCGTCCACACATCTGTCGCGCCGCCATCGATCGGATCCAGAATTCCAGATGGATGCATGTTGTAGTCAGAGCGTCTGCAATGGTTAGCTATTTGGCTAGTTAGATGTGACATGGCAAACAAAAAGTAGGAGAGAGTAGTCACTAGCTACAAACAAATAGTCTATCTATTTCATGTAGCCCAAGACTATGTGAGAGGAGCATATGGGTCCAGTGATATAAAATAGTCTTTGTTTTTATCTCTCACCTCCCTCATCAAATAGTTAGTACTAGCTATTCCTACCTCAGGCGCTTCATACAGACACCGGGCCTGGCACATCATTCACATCATATCCACACGTATCGTGTCGTGTCCTAATCATGCAGTCGTCTATCCTGACTGGATAATCCATCTATCTATTCATTCCCGAGAACGTGCATGACGGACACATTGACACTGCCCGATCAAGTGCGTGATCCGGCCGGCAGTGCAGTGGGGACACTGGAGGATATAGATGGATACAGTAGTAGATAGATAGATATTATCTCAACATGAGAACATGCACGGCGCACGTACGCGAGGGCACTGCACACATCGCGGCGCGGCCCGGCGATCATCCTTATCCCGATATATATCCTTGCCAAGATTCCGCCGCCGAGATCGAGCTAGATCTGTCCAAGTCCAGGTCCGTCGAGACCACTCCCGTCGCGGCACCGGCACCGCCTCCGCGGTGGCAGCAGCAGCGGCCGGCGGGGCTGGGGTCCCTCCCCCTCCACGGCTCCACCTCCCCTTGGAATCGACGTGAAACCGGCAGCCTCCGCCGTCCCGTCCACACGACCCGATTCGCTCCCCGTGATTTTTTTGCACACCTGCAGCTGCAGCAGGCGATCTGGAACGCGCGCGAGCGAGGGGCAGCAGAGCAGCAACGCTCTCGCGCTCACGTAGGTACGTGGTTGCTGTGGTTACCCAATAATCGCTGCACTGCATATATCTTTCGGATTCGGAGCCTACACGTGCACCCCGGCCGGCGCGGCAGCTCGCATCGGCCGATTCCCCGGCCCGGCCGCGGTAGGCCCGCGCCGACGTGTCGCAGATGCTGCCGCCGCCCCCCAGCCTTTTTATCCTGTTCGCCGTCGACGGCGACGCGCGTGCGCGCGGGCACGGTGACGGGAACGACAGCGACCGATCGATGCTGCCGCCTGCCGGCCGCGCGCGGTGCCGGGGGTGCTGATCGATCGATCGCGCACCGGAAAACCGTCTAGTATGTCCGGGGCACGGCGCGCGCAGCGGACATTAAAGCAGAGAGACTGATGGAATGGAAAGCAGCCGGATGTGGAGAATCATTCGCGGGCCGGACCCGGACACGGGAACGACGATCCATCCACAGCCCCCCTAGCTAGCTCCCGTCCGCGGTCGACACGCCGGGCTGTCGAGGAGGTGGGTACGGCATGGGAGCTCGATCGGACGCGATAAGGAGAGAATTCGGCCGCCGGCGGCAAGCATGCGTGTTAAGCGAATGATGCCGGAAGCTTTTGGGAGCCGTCTAATCCACGGCCTGCTGGGATACGGATCGATGGGGACAAAGCAGGATAACCAATGGACTTGAGAGCTGATGAGGGTTCGGGCTGATCCAGGAATATAGCAGGATGTTGTTCGCTCAGTTCGGGCTAGCGGGAAAGGCAGCAAGCCCCGTATAGATTTGCCGGAGCAGGGGTTCTAGACCATTGGAGTGGTGTCGGGAGAAGGGTGGTTCCATGGAATTGACATGCGAGGTTGTTCTTCGCCACTACGTCGAGTCGATGGGAGTTTCTAAGGCCAGCATCAATGTTCCTCGTAATCTAGCATATAATACATATTCTTAAGCATCAAAAATTTGTGGGGTTTGAAGGCATCTCTTTGACTCGAACCTTAGATGTATAGCTAGATGTTGCTCATTATCATATAGTAGTGTTTCAAATTAACAAGCTAATCCACCAACTCTCCGTCATGGGCTAATAATTTTAAGGGCTCGTTCAGTTAGAAGTGTTCCTGGTAGTAATATTTCTTGGTGAGAGTTTGGCTCTGGTAGGAATATTTCTTGGTGAGGGTTTGGCTATACAAATTACATAAGCATACCTGATAGGAATGATTCCTTTGTTACCATTCACTGACAACCGAACGCATAGATATGGTGCAAATGTTAGGAATTTATGGAGAAATTTAGGGTCCATACCTCTAAACAAAATTGCTTATTTCCTCATATTCTATTCTAGCATTGGTACTCATTTATATCCTAACATGGTACTCGTATAGATACTTGCATATCTTTGTCTACTTGTGTTAGAGTTCAGTAATTAAGGGAAGGTACAGTGCAAAGACTCCTGTAAAGACGTTTAGATGGAAAAAGAAAATACTATACAAGCAATCGTCTCTCTAAAAGCTTAATCTACAATGCAAAAAGTTTTTGCAGTCGCTTATGTTATGGCCGTTGCGTCATACACAAATACCTTTTCAATCCCTCGGCATAAGGGATCACGCGCGAGGAGCCATCCAAGCGTTGCTGCCTCTCGGAGCGTCGAATCCATCCATAAGCGCCCCAAGTCCTTCGCTCTGGACTCCACCATGAAAAAAAAATGATTTAGCGACCGATAACACTCCATAAGTGCCCAACATTGTATAAACCCTGCTCTATACTTTTATATCCCCGATCAGAATTTTCTTTTTGCATCGCACCTTCTTATGTCTTTGATATGTGTCCCAAATCTTAGCTTCAACACACAATGTGTCATGGAAATATATATCATAATGTGTATATATAGCTTGAGCTAGTTTTCTATATTAACAATGGCAACAGTGGATTATAATGATATATAAAATATTTGGATTTGTAGACAACTTGTATAATTACTTTATGCTGTAATGACATATTCTTAGCTTCTAGGCCCCTCAATAAGTAAGTGGTTTCAGTGGTTAATGATAACTTTGCTTTGGTGACTAACATATATGTTTTGGAGAAACATGCTTTATGTTATTTCACAAAGCATTAAGAAAAGAAGTGTTCTCAAGTGTTGATAAAGAGGAAAACTTGGCATACATGACTAGTATATAGCTTGGAGGATCAAGGGTTAATTAACATTAGGCCGCAATACATAGATAATGAAAGCGAGGACATCAAGGGTTGATGACAAGACACTCACAGAACTCAGGATTGAAGATAAAGAGCAATCAAGAGTCAAGCAAAGCAATCCACGACTCGAGATGAAGTAGATCATGGATGAATAAAGTATTGCAAGTTAAGACTCAAGGCTAAACACCTTTCAAGAGTTAGATTTGTCAAGAAGGGAATTTGAGTATGCAAAAATCTCAGACCATGTGTTCATTGTGCATGGAGTTGCAATCCTAAAGAACAAGTAGTTCATAGACATTGTAGCGCTCTGCAATGACTACACACTAGCATATGAAGAAAGATTAGATGTGATGGGCACACCGCTGTCACCAGTTGTGCTTCTCACGTGAAGCTTGCTTGTGCCCCCCCTCCCTATTCTCAGCTCGATCCATCGTCGTTGCCATCACTCTACAACAGGGATGGGAATATGTCGCCTTACACATGGCCTTGAGCATGGTTCGTGGCCTCAAGGCTATTTTTTAGGGGAGCATAGGTCAACCCAATTCAACTAAAAGGTTTTGATCTCGCTAGCCTAATAGAAAGCATGAGCAGATGTAAATATTTTTTTATTACTATAGATCATAAATACTCTCAGCACTTATAAAATCGAGATAAAAGATTAAAATACCATCATAATAAAGCAATAGTTTATTATGCTATGCATCAAATAAAATACTCCCTCAGTTCCAAATTATAAGTCGCTTTGACTTTTTTATACATCTATTTTACTATTTTGCTATGTACCTAGATATAATAATATGTCTAAATATATAGTAATATGGATGAACCAAAAAAAGGCAAAACAACTTATAATTTAGAACGGAGGGAAGTAAGTTAACAATTGGACCACAATCCCAAATGTATTCATTTTGACCTCTAAAAAAATGATGTTTCTCACTTTCAAGCAGGGACATGCTTAACAACACATCATCAGCCGGTTCAAGAAAAAAATAATAAGAGACTATTGTTACATAACGATTATATTGATCCATCTTACCTATATCGAATAAAAAGAAATTCTGCTATGTGCCTCCGAGAAAAAAAAAGTTCTATGCGGCAGTGCCGCCGCACACAATGCCTAATCGTCGTCCAATCCGTGCATCCAGATTCGCATAGGTTTAGGATTTGTTTGGAACGCAGGATTTTTATAGGAATTACGTATGAATTTCACAGAAATCAGTTCATTTTCACATGAAAAACGTAGAAATTGAAAACTTTTTCCGCGTTCCAAACAGGGTTTTATTGGGCCTGGTTGCATTCCAAACAGGGCCTTATTTGGGCCCGGTTTAGATGGGCCAGCACCCTGATACGAGCGTGCGACAGTACCGCCTAATTCTTTTTTTTTGTGTGCCTCCGTCGACCCATTTTCGATTTTAAAACCCGGCCTATTTTCGTCGCTAATTTGGCAGAGCGTACCTCAGGCCGTCAACAGTCAACACCAAACAGAGTTCATCCTTCATCGACGGGCCTGACATCCATCTCGAATTCTCGATCTCGGCGACAAGCTGCACGTGCCGCGCATGGTTCAACGCACAGCGGCCGCTCCGCGAAGCTGCACGAGTCTAGCAAACGGGTGAAGCACGGCCCCCTGGCGGAAGCCGCCACCTCACAGCCCACAGGCACGGCATCTGGCGGGCGGAGCAGGCGACCGGCCGGCGTAAGGCATGGGGCGGCCGAGATCAAGCCGTAGACGGGTCGTCGCCTCTTCTCGCAGCAGCCGCAGTCTCCCAGTCGGTAGGAAGGTGGGACCACACAGACCATGCCCTGCACCTGTTTGTTGTTTTGCTTAAGTGAATTTTCAGTGATATATTTTTTTTTCCATATTTTGCTTTGTTGAATATACGAGCGTCAGGGTTTGGGTTCTCTTAAACAATCCACGTTCGCATCTTTCTACTAAATAATCTATGATTATTCATCTTAGTATAGTGTTTCTTAGGATCCTCTATCCTGATTACACGTTCAGATACTAATGTATCTCCAATACAACTCATACATTTTCTGTAATCATATTTCATGGATTCTTAAGTTTTTATGTATACTTCTAGACTGACAGTTCATCACTGGAGAATCAAGGTGTAAGCTAACTCTGCAAATATTAATGGCGTGTGGTGACCAAGGTAACCTAATCGAAACAGAGGGTGAGGTCTTTGTCATGCGTGCTCCAGTGCTTGACAGAAGAGATAGAGGTGGAGGAATATTAATCTTATTCCAATGCTTGACAGAAGAGATAGAGGTGGAGGAATATTAATCTTACTCCAATGCTTGACAGAAGAGATAGGGGTGGAGGAATAATAATCTTGCTAAATTTCCCAGATATAGATGGCCAGATTACACGTGGTCAATATGCAAGTAATCAACTAATCTCCTATTAAACCTAATTCTCCTAACAGCCAAGTCCTCCAGGAATCCTCAAACTAACCAAACTCAAGCTAATCAGAACTAACTGCAAATATGAGCTGAATGACAATCACCTTGACGACATAGCTTTTGCCCTGACTCCCTTGAGATGGCGCTGGTAAATGCGGCTTCATATGACATGGCAACTTCATGGGGTATCCAGCTTCCATATTTTTTGGTTGCCTTCATTTTCTCACCAACATTATTATTTTAGATAACTGAAAATCATTAGGTAGTTCAGAATTGGGAGCATTGCATAAAAGATATAAGTTCTTACCATCTGCATACTCCCATATGGCATTCCAGTGTTTGATGTGCCGTCTCTACTCCTGGCTTCTCAATCTGAAAGTACTTCTAAGCTTCACTAAGTGTAGGTAAAGTATGTTAATTAAAACTTTGCATTATCCACGTGTCACAGTAAACCATAGAAATTTTAGGCTACCATCAGAATGGTGAAGTGCATTGAGAAGCTTCTTATGCCATTCAACGTGCTCAACATGACTGGTCAGTGGATAACACCCTAATACGTAATAATTGATGATAGAAGATAGTATTGTCGCATTGCCTTTTTACCTGATTGTTCTGCAATGGACTAATACTTGATTTGGTGCATCCTAAATCTTTCAAAAATATCTTATTTCTATATTTAATTTTGCATTTCAATTATCACCATCAGGTGTTTCAGGCATGTCCCACTTATTAGACAGGCTTTGTATTGTGGATGGGTTTAGGCCAAGGCACACAAGGCTGTTAGTGGCTAATAATCCAGGCCCTTGATTGTGTTGAATGGGCTTGGATGACCAGGATTGATTCTACTTCTATGAACCCTAATCCTTGGTCATCCTCCCAATCTATGCATGTATCGTGTGCTCTCATAGTCAATTCACTATTTCCACAAATCAATCTCGCTTACAAATTATTTGATGCTTCAGTCCCTGTTATGGTTGGCAACAGCTATAACACTGTCAGAGGGGCCAATTAGGCAGGAGAAATTTGAGGGATCAATCAGGAAAGCCTGAATTAGATAGGCAAGAGTCTAGGAGAGAATTATGCATGTAAACCTCTTTATTATCAGTGGTGATCAAGGAATAAACAAGTAAGTATAGCCAATTCCCATTCTCACCACCTTTCTGTTTTCTCATCTTCCTGCTGCTACCTCGACACCAGCCATCACGGGTAGGAAACTGGCGGCGAACAGCCAGCGACCTCCCACAGCTACCCCATCAGGTCACTCCCCCATGGACGTGACAGTCCCTCAGGTACCAGATTTTTTTCTCCTTTAACAGCAGCTAGCAAGATTTTTATTTATTTAATTCCATCTTACCGTAGTTATACTACGTGGATTGTCAACTGTGTCTCCAGTGCGAGTCTAATATGATTTAAGCTTAATTAATCATGCATTTCAAACTGTTTCAAGCCATATTGTGCTGCACGGTGGGGAGACTTGCATAGTCTCCAGGCATGCTGGGGTTTCCTTTGCCATCCTTGTCGTTGTGCTATGGGTTGCCGAGCATTCTTCATTGATGTGCAGCAAGATTAAGGTACACCATCCTCAACTTACTCCGATTTTGTTTATGATTAGAATTGATTAAAAATGCGTACAAGCCACAATGCCAAATTTCTTGGTCTAGATAGCATTGCATGCATCTTGATGTCAGTGTTTTAGAAAATGGAACCTGATTACTTTTTATGGGAATATATGGAAACTTGCATTGTAGAATTCTTCCAATGTTCCTACTGAGCTGAAGCTTTGTTGGGTAATCTCAATTAGATATATAACTGCTTCTTGTATAATTGTACAATAATATAAGCTGTTTTCCAGTTAATTTTGGAGAAACAGACAGTACTGCAGATCAAAGAAGAAATGCATTGAATTTACAACAAATGACTGTATTCAAATGAAACTATGATATTGAAAAAGCAATAAATGGAAGGGAATGTGGGTTGATCCAATAATAACATGCCTTTAAATTTATTGGCTGTAGTTAGTTAATCAGTTAAATACTACCAATTTTGTGTTTACCAAATTGACCATGCCTTTGTTACCTGGAAATGTAATTTAACTTTTGACTATGTTTGCTGAAGTTACTTGTAGCTAGAGTGTTTATTTTAGTTTTGAATGCATAGTTCCCTCATCAACCAGTTTGAGGGCTCAGTTGATGGAAACAAAAACTCGTCATACTATCTCTACTGCCACTTCCAAATTTCCAGCTAAACAGTGATGTTTGCATCAGCCTGCAAAAATAATCCAGTAGACAGTGAAAACAAAAGGAACTTTAAGATTAGGAATCAGGATTTTGCCACCTGAAATATGTGGCCATAAAGACGTAAAAAGGACAATTGTTTCTACTTGTTGAAGGACCTCGTGAACTTACAGATAACTGTATACACGCCACTGATGTTTTGAAGGACAATTGGCTGCTACAAATTTGAATGGATCACATTTGCCACTGATGTTTTGCTCAATCTAACAACTCACATCTCAAAATTAGCTGCCTAGGGTGATCCTGATTTTGCAAAGAGTTATATCTACCACCTCCAGGAAGATCCAGTTACTAATGAGTTCTTTCCCCTGAGGATGAGTTTTTTTCCCTGATAATGAAGCACTGCTAAAAGCCTAAAACTGACTCTAATTATTTATGTACCTAGTGCAGTCCTATGTTTTTTTCCCTATGTATCCAATTACCAGGCTTTGCTGATGTTTATGTAGTATTATTTATTTCTTTTGGGCACTGTAGTGACCTTTATTATAGCAAGCATTACCATTTACCAAAGGTAACTCCACTAACCTTGTCCGGTAAGTGCAACACAGGTCCATAGGTTCCTTAGCCATTTAATCCAAAACAATTCAAAACTAATATGAAAACAAATCATATTAGTTCTTGCTTGGATTCTTTGAAGTGTTACATGTATAAGCATATTTGTGAGTACAAACAGATTTAAAGAACAAGGCAACCATGGGACTGATATTCAACAGTTAAAACGTTTCTAAAACCCAACAGTACAAAAGACAGGAGGGATAAAAAGAGGATAATATTGATTGTTCTTCTTTGTTCTTACTGTACTAACGAGTGCTACTCAGCATTAGGATATAGACGGGTATAATTGACCTTTAAAAGCATCCAAGACATGTCGCAAGCACAACTGATGACAGTATATAGTATTATTATCTATTTTCGTTGTTCTTTACTATGTTACATGACTCATGCTGTCAATTACTATCTGTATTAAAGGCCAATGATGACTTTAGTGCAAGATACTCATTTCCCTGCTTGTATTGGTGACTTGGTCCAATCCATTAGAATCCATCTCCTCAGCAGTACATGGCAGTAAGATCCAATGAGATCATAACACGTCGATAATACCAATAGCCCATGGCCTCTTTGCAAACCGACAAAATATCCGTAGGCTGGTTTCCTCTAACAAGGAACGTCGACAACTTCGACCATTTTTCCATTCACAAAGGTAGAATAGAACAGCTTCCTCTATCATAGTATCGGCGACAGCAGAATGTAAGGGCAATGAACCAAAGTTGAAATCTACTCCCTCCGTTCCAAATTAATCGTCGTTTTGGGTGTTCGTGCCACACGTTTGACTTGATTTAAGCGAAATACGTACAACATTTAGATCTTCAAATAATTTTGTTAAAAAACTAGACTTAAAAGATCTTTCCGATGATACTATTTATATAACATAAGTATTAATATATTTTAATATATATTTAATCTAAAGTATTTCTCGAGAAGCGAGAACGATAGATATTTTGGGACGGATGGAGTATTGTAAGGGCAATATGCCATAGGTGAAATCTATTGGTAGTACACGTCAGGGAAAAGGTCTACAAAGGCGGTGTGGCGTTGCCGCGCCATGGCTCTCTTGAGGTCTGTGGATCTAGAACGGTAGCTCAAAGTCGACGTGGTGCCTTCGTATGTTCGTGACGGTAGCTACTGTCTAGGTGCTGTTTGGTTTAGGAATTGTAACGCAAACGTCAATGGAATCAGAAAGCAGTGCTAACGGTAATGAAGTAACAAATCACTGGATTTGTTTGGTTGCTGCACCGTAACGTAATTGAAAAGTCAGAAGCTGCCCGGCGGCTGTGCCAGTACGAGAGCTCTCAACTTGTCCATGGAGCATGAGACTCGTTTGTCCCACGAGAGCTGTAAAAATGTCAGCAGAGCCACCACCGTGCTGGCAGCCACACACCTGTGCTCGCACGTTGCACCGCAGCCGCCGTAAGCCTAGCAGATCTGTCGTTGGGATCCCCATCGGGGCAATAGGGCCTCGCCGTCGCCATCCTTGCCGGGTGCCTGCTCTTCCTCTGCACGCTCGCAGGTGGTGGCGAAGACGGGGATGGGATGGGGTGGGCCGGTGGATGCGGGGCTGCGGCGCCGCTGTGGAGAAGAGCCGCCATGAAACGCCTCGCCGAGCTGAGATGCAAACTAGTCGCGAGTCGAAGACGATGGGTGCCGTGCTGCGTGGTCCCGTGCCATCCAATTCGATTCCGCAAGGATAGGAGCGGTATCCCTTTTGTACATCACGGTATTTGATTACGTGGGATTTGATTGCGGCTGAGCCGAAAACAAACACGATTTATTACAAACACTTATCATCGCAAAAGGATTACGTTACATGGAAGCGAACCAAACGCTATGCTAGTCTCTTGCACAGCTTGTTTTCAAGCCTAAACTAGTGTACCCCACAGGCCACAGCACCACAGGCGTGCGTTGATTCAGATATAGGGACCAGGAGTTTAACACCGCCCTGGTAGCGGTACGGTAGGTGGTCGGAGCCTCGGAGGCTCGGAGCTGGACAGGGGAGAGGGAGATGCACACGATGACTTGACGAGGTTCCAATTCGGGGTCAAGTCCACGCCCGGGTACGGCCTACGGGGACCCGACGGAGATGGAAGTTTCACCTTTCATGGCAGGAAACGAGCCAGCGAGGCAGCCAGAGCCAGGCAGACAGCTTCATCATCAGCCAGAGTGCTTCACGTTGCGTGCGAGGTCAACAGGTCAAGTCCGTCTTTGTGCAGGTCATAAAAAAACATCTGCGTCTGAACGCGCACGCGCGTTCCGCATCGCCTGCCGGCCGCCGTATTAAAGTACAGCTCAAGCGCGCACCTGTGCGAGGGAGGCAGTGAGCGCGCTCGTGGTGGCCAGCATCAGCATGGGATGCGTATGCGGGTCGAGCCGTCCGGCGATGGACACGGCCAAGGCCGAGTCCGACGACAGCGGGTCGAACCGTCCGGCGATGGCCACGGCCAAGGCCGACAGCGGGAACTCGTGGGAGTACAGGCTCCGCAAGTACCTCCTGTTGCTGGCGATGCTGGTGGCCACGGTGACGTACGGCGCGGCATTCAACCCGCCGGGCGGCGTCTGGCAGGACGCCGACCCGAGCCTGGACCGCATCGCCGGCGACCCCATCATCCGCGACACCGACTACCGCCGCTACCTAGCCTTCTTCTACAGCAACGCCACCGCGTTCGCGCTCTCGCTCGTGGTCATCGTGCTCGTCCTCATCCTGGCCGTGCTGCACGAGAGGCACTGCGCCAGCCTGGCGCCGCTCCGCATCCTCCGCGTCGTCATGGTGCTGGACCTGCTCAGCCTCATGTGCGCCTACGCCGCGGGCGCGTTCCGGGACAGGCTCACGGCCGTCTACTCCCTGCTCCTGCTCGCCGGCGTCGTGCTCTACCTCGCGGTGCAGACGGCGCTGGCCTGGGGCGCGGACAGGAGGACGGAGGACAGCGCCGCCGTGAGGCTCCGCAAGGTGCTCATGGTGCTCGCCACGTTCGCGGTCAGCGTCACGTACGTGGCCGGGCTCAGCGCGCCGGGCGGCTTCCGGGACCGCGCCGAGGGCGACCACCTCCTCCCGGGCGACGCCGTCCTCAAGGGCAGCCACCACGACAAGCGCCTCAAGGCGTTCTTCGTCTTCAACACCACCGCCTTCGTCGCGTCCCTGCTCATCATCATCATTCTCCTCGACAAGAAGCTTACGTTCAGCCGGAATGTGCGGTCCGCCGAGCTCTACGGGTTCATCGCCCTCACGCTCATCGGCCTCGTCGGGGCGTACTCCGCCGGCAGCTGCCGGCAGGTCGATACTACCATCTATGTCAACTCTCTCATTGCTGCCGTTATTGCCTGCATTCTCCTTCAAGCAGCTGCTATCAGGTTCTGGAAAACAGCCATAGAGAAGTTCTGCCAAGCAGCCACAAAGAATAGCTGCTTGTGTAATGGCATTCATGGTAAAGTGTCAGAATGGCTGCGTCGAGCAAAGCAGTGTTGTTTGGGGCAGACCACTCAAGATCTGGACACCGGTAATGACGTTGCCAGGTATACTAATAACAGAGGAGACAGCACATATCCCTCCTTGTTCATCCCCCTCTGTCGGAAAATTTAGTATCAGCATTGGGATTAATACCTGTTTGTTTTCCTGGTGTAATTTTTCAGTGTTATTAAGCAGCAGCAAACTCAAGCGCTGGAGAATGCCCGCTCTCTTGTTCTGCTGCTCGCCACTCTCGCAGCGGCCATCACCTACCAAGCGGGGCTGAACCCGCCGGGCGGGCTCTGGCAGGCCGACGGCGACGGCTACAAGGCCGGCGACCCGATCCTGTTAACCATGAGCCCCAGGCGATACAAGGCCTTCTACTACTGCAACTCGGTCGCCTTCGTGGCCTCCCTGGTGGCCATTGTCCTGGTGAGGATGAAGACCTTGCACCACCACAACGCGCTGGAGACCGCCATGATACTGGACCTGTTTGGCCTCATCGGCGCATACGCCGCCGGGAGTTGCCGGGATGTGAGCACTTCCATCTACGCCGTGGCCTTGGCCGGCGCTGTTCTGGTCTACGTCGTGATCCATGTCGTCTTGTTCACGCTGGACCACAACGACGGCAGGCGGAGTGACGAAGCTTCCATCGACAAGGAGAAGAAGGATGCTGAGATGGTGAAGAAGCGGCGCAAGCGGCTGCTCCTCTTCGCGATCTTGGCGGCGACCATCACTTACCAAGCCGGGCTGACGCCGCCGAGCGGCTTCCTGGTAACCGGGCACCACGCCGGCGACCCCGTCCTGCTCAGCAACTACCCACGCCGTTACACGGCGTTTTTCTACTGCAACTCGGTGAGCTTCATGCTGTCCATTGCGCTCATCATCCTGCTCGTGAACCAAAACCTGTACCGGCCGGCCATCCAGAGCAACGCGCTCTCCGTTTGCACGGCGGTGGGTATGATTGGGATTATGGGTGCCTATGCCGCTGGCTCCACGCAGCATCGGAAGACATCCATCTACATCTTCGCGTTGGCGGGGTTCGTCCTCTCCGTAGTCATCTTACTGGTTGTGCTGTTCTTGTTGATCGATGATCCGGACAAAGGTAACAAGAAGAACAAAACGGCAGATGGGGCAACCCAGGATGAGGAAGGCAGGGCTGCTGACACAGGAAATCCAATGCAAGTCGATCCCGAAGCACAAAAAACCGACGTCCCCAATGGCATGAAAGCAGAGAGCGGCGGATCAGATACGGAGGATGAGGATGAAAAGAAGCTACATGCCAAGCGCAAGTATCTGATGCTGCTTGGAATCCTGGTGGCGGGCATCACCTACCAGGCCGGCCTGGCACCGCCCGGTGGGGTCTGGCAGAGCAACGACGGCGGGTACGTGGCAGGCGACCCGGTGATGCACGACAACAGGAGGCACCGGTACCTTGCCTTCTTCTACAGCAACTCCGCGTCCTTCGTCGCGTCCGTCGTGGTCATCGTCCTTCTGCTGCCGGGGTCGCTGCAGACCCCGGCGTCAGCGTCCGAGAAGGGGTCGATGCAGACCCCGGCGCCAGCGTCCGAGAAGTGGTGGATGGACTCCTGGTGGCTCGGCGTGATGAACACGACGATCTTGCTGGACCTCCTCGGCCTCCTCGTCGCCTACGCCGCCGGCTCTAGCCGGTCCTGGAAGACCTCTGGATATGTCTCCGCGCTCGTCATCGCTGTGCTAGCCTATTTTGTGATCCATGTGGTGCTGTCGTGCTTCGTCAGGATCAGTAAGAGTAAGAATACTCATCAGAGTCAGGGCCAACTGATCAGGGCGGCACCTCTCAGCCAAACAAAGAGCCCCATGCTTGATCAAATTGGTTGAATCATGAATGTACGGTAGGTAATATGGAGGTGAGAGTTTGTGCAGTCTTCGTGTCTTCCGACCCTGTGTAGATTCGCATGCTGTCTGTGGTCTTCAAGTTTCTCTTTCCCACTGAAGACTTGTTGTGTCTACTTGGAGCAGAGGACTGTACTATAGTAGGTCTGTAGCACGATGTTGTCTACTTGGAGCATAGTAGGTTTGTACTACTCGTAGGTCTGTAGCACACTGTTGTGTCTACTTGGAGCATACTGGAAGTGGAACCTCCGCCTCTCTAGCCTGTTTCTGTTTGGGAGTTGGGATTGACTTTAGGTAAGTAGGCTGGGACCATCGTAAGCGTTACTTGACACTCGTACTCTCGTGGCAGATCTGAATCGGATTCCAATGAATGTGGTTTTGTATACTCCTTCTATCCCTTATCAAGTGTCGTTTTGGGTTTTCGTACCACAATTTTAACTAGATTTATATAAAATACGTATAATATTTGTGTTTCCAAATAAATTTATTAAAAAAACTAGATCAAAAGATCTATCTAATTATATTAATTATGTACCGTAAATATTAATATTTTTATATAAAATTAATCAAAATTATTTCTTAAAAAGTGAGAAGAAACGGTTATTTAGAGACGGAGGGAGTACTATTATAGCAAAGATTCGCGCTGTAAAAAAGATGACTTGCACAAATGTTCTGAGACAGTTTTTGGTTTACCAAAGGAAAGAATTGAAACGTGTTGAAACATAACTAGATTGACCCTCTCTATCCATGCTGCAATGCGGCATTATACTCGGCCGTCCTAAAATATAATCGAATTTGAGTTTCTCTTCAGAGTGGTGTGCAGAAAGCGATCATTTTACTGATCTTATACGTATCTTTGTTCAGATCATTTTTTTATCCATATTACGTTTATATGATGAACCCGACATGCTATTACTATTTGTTGACTGATTAGTAGGTCTCATTATTTATTTTGGGTGGTTCATTCTCACAACTCTGGAATTACGCATCGTGCAACTTGGAACGCGGGACTTCTTTTTTCCCCGAATCGAACGTCTCCAACAGTTTGCTAAATCACTTGTCATTCTTTAAAATTTGACAAATTAATCAAAAAATAATCTCCAACAGTTTGTCAATTGTACTTGCCAATTCTACACGTTTACCAAAAGACAGAGCCGCGCGCCTATTTTTGCGAGTGCGCATCGGTTTGCCATACCCTCGCCTGCAAGTCCTCTGCTCGGTTTCCCGCATGCAAGTTTCCTCCGCATGTAAGTTTTCTTCCTTTTTAATCTTCTTTTTTTTATTTGGCAAGTGAGAAATAGCAAATTGTTGGAGATACCTATTTTCAACTTGGTAAATTAGGGCCTGTTTGGATTCAAGGGATTGGGACTAGTGACTAAAATATGGACTAAATAGTAGTCCCTTGAGTTGTTTGGTTGAAGAGACTACAAGGGACTAAGCATCATTAAATACAGCTGACAAAGACTATATTACCCCTAATCAATGCAACAGCGAGTGTGGCCGGGAGCAATTATTGAGGGGTATAGGGTGTCCAAAGCTTCCATTAATCCTAAATAGCAGCCCCTCTTGAGATTTCTATGTAGTAGTCACTAGTCCCTCTACTAGTCCAAGTGTTTGGTAAAATTAGGACTAATTTGTAGTCACTAGTCACTAATCCCTCCAATCCAAACAGAACTTGCTAAAACACAAGATTTGGCAAGTGATAAATAACAAATTGTTGGAAACGTATTTCTTTCTGTTCCAAATAGGTATTGGTATTGCACTCTTTGCTTGGCCCATAGGGAAACAAGAGAACATCCGTCATCATAGGCCTATTCAGGCCCAACTTTGTTGGGCCCAGGCCCATTAACCAAACATTACATTCGTAGCGATTCAACTCTGCGAAAACCACGGGCTCGGCTCATTCCTCCTTCGTCCCAGATCTGATCTGACAGATATTCCGCCACGCGCCGAGCCAAGGGCGGGCAAAAGCCAACAACCGCCAACGACGCGCCTGCCGTCCATTGGCTGGCCGTCGCGAGATACTGCCAAATCGAACCGCCAAATACGTCCAGCTCAGCCCAAGGCCCTCTCCCCCGCCTCCACGGTCGCCGCCCATTCCCGTTTCCTCCCTCCTCCGTCCTCCCCCACCGCACCCCCGCCTCGGATCTGCTGCCCTTCACCGTTTCAAATCCCGCGGAAACCGAGCGGGCGAATCGAATCCCGTCCCGTTTGGCGAGCGAGGGAGCGAGCGGCGTCCGTTCGGCTAAGCTTCGGTTGGGGTTGGGGCTCGCTCGATCGACCAGGCATGGCGCACCGGGTGGACAACGAGTACGACTACCTCTTCAAGATCGTGCTCATCGGCGACTCCGGCGTCGGCAAGTCCAACATCCTCTCGCGATTCACGCGCAACGAGTTCTGCCTCGAGTCCAAGTCCACCATCGGCGTCGAGTTCGCCACCCGCACCCTGCAGGTACCCCAATATACCTCAACCCCGATCTGAATTCTGATCGTGGCCCAATGTGGCAAATGTATGGTGGAATTTTGCGTGGTGGCGTCCGTCCGGCCTCCGGCGCCATTTGCCGCCATGCATGGCGCGTCTGTCTTTTGATTTCGAGATCTTATTATTGTGTCAATTGTTGTTTAGGCTGCTACATTTACAACGTGCCTCGCGCAAGTACGTCACGCTCGATTTTCAGTCTTATTTCTTATGCCGTAGTTTCCTGTTTCAGAACGACAGATTAACCATCTACTAAAAGGAAGAATGAGATTAATAGATGAATGGTCTCTGTTTTAAGTTTTGACACAATGCAATGTGCGTAGCATCACCTGTTTAGTTCGCATGATGCCATGAGGGAAGATTATAAATGCAGCTGTAAGATTATCTCCAACAAGTGAGAGGCAAATGCCAGACCCATCCTAACATTTGGATTACGCAAAACGGAGGAGACAGAGACCCAAAACTTAGCGTCTTCAACAGCCAACGCAAAAGCAGCATCCACGCCCAGCCAGCCAGCCTTGTCCCCTCGAGCAGGCCTATTCGCTTGGTCGTTTTGGTGGCTGATAAGTCGGTTGTGCCTGTTTTTGACTGTTTTCATGTGAGAGAAAAACACTGTTTCGGTGGCAGATAAGCCAAACGAACAGGGCGCTGTTGGTGGTGGTGGGCCCGGCGACGCAAAGAGACTGAGCGAGCTGTATATTTGCCTGGCGCTTCACTGTAGACGCAAAATGGGTGGTGGGTATGCCTATGCTGTTGGAAGCCATTTTTTGGCACCCAAAACAATGTTCCCAACCCATTTTGACTATGCATCGCCTTATGCCTAATTGCCTATGCTCTTGGAGACAGTCTAAGGTATGCTGGTTGTCGGCAAGCTTGCCCTCACCTTATCTAGCACATGCAACGAGATCCTTGCTAGGCCAGGAGAGCCAATTTTGGGTCACCTAAGCTATTAGGGAAAATCTTGTCTACATTGAAATCAAGGCTAGTTAGCTATACATCCAACACCCTGCCCACACCAATTCCTAGCTTTACATAGTCTTAGACAAAGAAAAAATGAGCATACCCATAGTGTGTTGTCATGGCAACTAGTAAAATTGGAAAATAAAAGGCACCTACTCCTCCGTTTCAAAAGAATGCAAATATTGCCTTTTACGAGTTAATCGATCTCAATTTTGATAAAATGTATAGAAAAATAATATCAATATTTTATCTCCAAAAAATATTATAAAAGTATATTTCACAATTAATCTATGTGATACTTATTATGTATCATAAATATTAGTAAATTTTGTATAGTCAGACTTGAGATTGATGACCCTTGAAAAGTAAGATTGGTATTATTATTTTTGGAACAGAGGCAAGATTTGTATTATTATTTTTGGGACGGAGGTATTGCATCGGTATTGCTCCGCAAGGTGAAAGGTGAATTAGCCTTGAGAAAAGTAATTTTTTATCCTACAAAATAGGAGTATATATCAGGGTTACTGGGTTAGTATCCACCTGCTGGCACAGATCCGTAGTAGTGTTGGTGCCAGCACGACATAGATAGTCATGTACAATCCTCTGAATTGTCACCCTTATGATTTTGGTACTAATTCCTTCCGGTAGTCGTATTGATGAGGATGGCCTTAATTGTCTCTTTCACTGGTCATTTCCAATCTTGGTTTTATTGAATAGTCAGTAGTACAATGGGACACTAAGGTACCATTATTTGTACTACATTTCTATGTGCATTGGAAGTTTTCGCAGTCACAAATATTTTATCTAGTTCATATATAGAAATTGATTAAAGAATGATGAAGGTCGGAGTGTAGTTAGAGAATGACATGAGATCTGAAGCCATACATTTTTAATGGTGAAGGTATCCTCTGAAATTTTGGAATTATATCTTTTCTTTTAGTTTAGTTTGGCTTTACAACGTGTTTGTTACTTGGTTGAACTGGTGCCATGTGTTCTTATAATGATAGGGATTTTCCTTTTCATTAGTTCTATTTACTGATTATGGCAAGGTAGCTTAAGCTCAGGTAGGTCAGAGTTTGACTTTGCCTTGCCTACTTGACAGAATAAGCTATGAGTTTGCCTTGCCTACTTGTCACAGAACAAGCTATGAACTCTGCACTCCATTTACCCTTTATCAGTAGATCTCCTGATGTTCAGGACATACAAAAATATTACTGTGCTGCCCATTGTTCACCATCATTGTGCATCTAGAGTTGGAATTCCTTCCTTACCGATGGTGTTGCCTTCTGAAGCTGTTCGTGTTATGCATCATCTCAGCACGAGTTTCTTTTGATTTCCTTTTTCTCTTTCATTTGAGGCAGATAGAGGGGAAGACTGTCAAGGCACAGATCTGGGACACGGCTGGGCAGGAGAGGTACCGCGCAATCACCAGCGCTTACTACAGGGGCGCAGTCGGAGCCCTTCTTGTCTACGACATCACAAAGAAGCAGACCTTCGAAAATGTTCAGAGGTGGCTCCGAGAGCTCCGGGATCACGCAGACGCAAACATTGTTGTTATGTTGGTTGGTAACAAGTCGGATCTGAACCACCTAAGGTCGGTCCCTGAGGAAGACGGGCAAGCATTTTCAGAGAAGGAAGGCCTGTCCTTCCTGGAGACCTCTGCTATGGAGGCGGTAAACGTCGAGAAGGCGTTCCACACCACCTTGAGCGAGATTCATCAGACGGTGAGCAAGAAGGCGCTCGCCGCGAAAGAGTCTGCATCCAGCAACGGGAGCTCGATGCACGGAACCAACATTAACGTGGCTGAATCATCCACCGCAGCAAAAGGCTCGTGCTGTTCTAGCTGAAGAGCCTGCTTGCTTCTGACGGAACAAGACTGGGTTTCGGAAGGGTTCGTTTCTGCCGAGCTGCACTGCACATCATCGCTGCGTGTAGGTTGTACGTAGATCGCTTTGCATTATCTGCCTGCCTTCCAAAAGCCACTGATTGACTGGTGATTCGATTCTTTATCACAAGGAACTTCGTCTAGCATCATATACTACATGTAACCTGTCAAACCGAAGCATATCTCTGTTGCATTTGTTGTTTAACTTATATGTATACTTGGACGGATCAAAGAACATTGTGTATATGTACTATGTACTACTCTGTAACACATTCTTTTCCTGATGATGGCAATAATAGTCTCCGGTACCATTTGTACATTTGGACGACGACCCGGCTGATCTGATCCAACAGCTTGGCACGTCAAGTGAGGAGTAAACGTAATGCAGAATGCGGATGTTGTGCAAAACCTTTGAATGCTGTTGGGTACTACTGACGTGATGTTAGACAGAAGCCCACAACTTGCAAGGGTGGGACTCCACAAACCACTGTAGACAGCCCTGTGTGTTACGCTATGATACCGACCCCGTTGCGCCAGTGTTTCTTGATCGCTGTGGCCCATGAAACCGCAGCGACGACACCAGCAGCCGCGTAGGGTCCGTTCCGTAGATGCCATTGCCATCGCGGCTGCGTCACCAGGGCCGGCCGGCCTCTGTTCCTTGACCCGTGCCAGTGCTCCAGCCGTGTCGCGGTGGACTTGATTTCATCGGCTGATGGGCGATGGCCTCCCGCAACCACTCGCATCCACTGCATACACACACTCTTTCTTCTGCTAGATGCTCTACTCTACCTCCGCCTCAAATCCGTCGATCGCTTGCCGCGGTGGTTCACGCCTCCTTGGATTGGATGTGCGGACGTGACCATGAGTAACAGCTGCATGGCCTACCACACTGCCGACCTCCGTGGATCCATCCTCCCTCTCCCTCCATACGGCAGCTATGCTGGGCGCTCTGTTTGGTTCATTCCAGTTTATATGTAGTAACAAAAGTAACACAACGAAAGAGATGTTACGAGTAGTATGTTACGCAGAAGGGGATATATATATGTCTTTTTGAAACGAAGGCAGAAGAGGATATGAGAGCACCGGGAGGTCTTTTTTTTTTTTTTTGAGTCACTTGAGGTTGAGGCTGAGGACATGCTTATTTTATTTTCTATTTGAAATTTTCCGTACTTCATCCCGAATTATGTCCATGCGTCCTTTTATAGGTGAGACCTTGAGATTGCTAGTCGACCGTCTGATCGCTGATGATAGACCTGATATGATACTGCTGAAGCTCAGGTCGCCGTCAGTGGTCCACAGCGACACCCAAAAAAAAAAGGGGGGGTGGGCTGGGCTATGCTAATGCTACACTTTGCAACTTGGATCGTTTGAACACACGCTTCACCTTTCTAATCTCTTTATTTTATAGACCTACAAGTCTTAGAGGCACATATCGTACGAATAATTAACTTGCCCTTTTCTGCTCGGAATGTGTTCTTGGGGGGGGGGGGGGGGGGGGGGGGGGCGGGCTAACACAGCAGAAAACACTTCAAATTCATCGACTACCTTTTTGTGCATGTTCTTCGTATTTTAGGTGACTACCGTCTGCTTCTTTCTTCCCTAGGCTCGCACGCTTATTTGATTTTGTTGAGGGGCCGCGAGGGTTGGTTGCATAGGGCCAACTTTTGTGTACTACATTGACATAGCACGTCATGTCACATTAGGCCACTTCAACTAAAGTGGTGGCATATGTACAATAATCTTCCATTATTAGCCTGCTTTCTATCCGCATCAGTCAGCTAGTAGATCCTGCACTACAAACTACGAGTGTCAAGCGTCAGAAAGAATCCTTAGCGTCAGGTGATATCATCTCAACAAAATATATAGAAATCTTGTTGTCTAGGATATATATATATTCTAATATAACTATTATGAAAATTAGTTAATAAATCCTTGATGAATCTAAGTAAATAATTTTGACTTCGTTACGCCGCTAGGATACTTCTACCGTTCCGGAGCCGAAGCCTCTCTAAACTAACAGGCCCTAAAACTACATCATCATTTTTTAGACGTAGATAAGTGGAAATAGTAGGTTAGTATACCATCATCGCTGTAACGCCGGAACCCCCTCCTTAGAGAGCGATTTGCCACGCTGCTCGCGCGCATTAGTAGCCGTGGGATACGATCGGTGATTTCCAAATTTTAAACTCGATATATGGGTGTGGCGTGCGTGCGTGTGCCCATGCCGGACGGCGGCCGCTCCCGGGCCCAGCGGCCGGTAGCTGCCGGGACAAGCCACGCAACCGACATGAGATGAAAGTTTCGTGCCCATGCATTGCAAATGCAAAGCACCTTGAATCGTAGCAGAATTTTGCGACTTGCGAGGCCGGTCATGGTGTTGACACCGTGCACTTTATACACGACGCAAGATGTTGTAGGCATCGCTCAGTCGTTCTGCCCGTTTCTTTAACCCCATCGTTTGAAGTTCCATAACTTTATAAGATCTTCTATAACAACGAACCTTTCGTTTATATGTGATAATTAGTTATATTTTTTATCTATATTTAATACTATTTATATGTGTTTAAAGATTCGATGTGATAGTAAATATTGTAATGTTTTAAAATTTTGACGCGAACTAAACAGGGTCACTATAGAGATGAGTGTTTGTTGACAAGCTAGCAGTCTAGGGCTCGTGTAAGCAATGCTAGAGCCGAAGAACTGTTCCAGCTTGCTCAGCCAAACAAGTTTATTGGGTTCGTGCTGGTGAGGCAGGCAAGTCTGCCCCAACATACAAACGTGCCCAAAATAACTAATTATATAGATACTCCCTCCGTCCGACAAATAACGCAATTCTTTGACTTCTACAATTTCTCTTCGACCATTCATCTTATTTAATTTTTTTTATAAATAATAAAATAAATAGGTTATTATAAAAATATATCTAAAGATAAAATAAATCATAATAAAATAAATAATATTTATTAAAATATTTTGAATAAGACGACCGGTCAAATAGGAATCGTTCAAGTCAAAGAATTACGTTTTTTGAGGGAAGGAGGGAGTAGACAATAATTGATACTACCTTCGTCCCAAAAAAAACGCAATTCTAGCTATGAATCTGGACACATGTGTATCTAAGTTCATAGTAGAATTACGTTTTTTTGGAGGAAGGGAGTAAATATAAATAATATTTTTATAAAAAATACGTTTTTTTTTCTAAATTTTTTTTATCGCTGCAAGTCAAGGAGTAGCGTGCATTGAATAGACTTCAGTTCTGGAACGGCGTGTTCATGTTTTGGCCAGTGACGGGCGACTCCTCCACGTATCCACTCCACCCCATGCATCCGTGTTCCAGTGCAGTGCTCGGGTGAAGAACTGGCGGCGGTGTTTAGTTTCACCAAAAATTTCAAACTTTGACACTATGTAAAAAAAAATTCTCTGTCACATTAAACTTATGATATATGTATGGAGTACTAAATGTAGACGAAAATCAAAAACTAATTGCACAGTTTGCTTTAACTTTACGAGACAAATCTTTTAAACCTAATTAGTTTATGATTGGACACTAATTACCAAATACAAATAAAAAGTGATACAATATTTTTTTAGCAACTTTTCAACATCTAAACACAGTCCATAAACCGACACAGCCCGATGAACAGGCCGGGGCAGAAGCAGTGAAGCACTGGTGGCGACCTGCTTCCGGTCGCGGACAGCGGGCACGTCATCCGGCCGGGCTCTCAGAACACAAGAAGATCAGGTCAACGATCGATGGAGTGACTGACTCCCAGTGGCGTACGGTCCACACATGTTGTTAACGTCACCACAGCGGCCAGCTTCAAAGCCACACAACACACACAGACGCACTACTGACACGGCAGCTCAAGACACGACGACGGACACTGTAACTGTTACCTGCATGCGTACGTTCCGTGTCCTTCCTGCAAGCGCGCCGAAAGCAATCGCATTGTTCGCTCGGGCGAGCAAAGCAAGCCGCGCCATGGCGGCCTCTGGACTGTGCCGGTATCAAATCACGGGTCACTCTAATGACATGTCCGCTGGAGCAAGGCAGCAAGCAAAGCGATGCCAGATGATCTCTCGTCACGGGGGGAACTTGTACTGCACGTCAGCAGCCATCACCGCCATGGCAGAGCAGTGAGCTGTGGCAGCAGCCATCACCGGCCTCAGCCAATCGGCCTGCATTCTATCACTCGTTGTCAATCAAGGCAGCAGCCATTTACGGGACCGTCAATGGCCAACCACCTGAAAGGACCTCAGAGAACCATATATGGAGTAGTAAATATAAATGAAATAAAAAAACTAATTGCACAGTTCTGTTGTATTTTGCGAGACAAATATTTTAAGCCTAATTAATCAATGTTTAATAATTATTACTAAATAAAAACAAAATTACTACCATGTGACATGACAAGTGTTACAGGATTTTTTTCACCCACTTTTCACCATCTAAACACCCCTTACTCGAACTCCGTACAATACATTGTGAATGCATCCTGATAAACATAATTATAATTTAGCGATGCTTAAATTAATTCCGACAATGATAAAAGAAACAACAGCATGTATCATAAAAATACGATCTGCTGTTGGCACTACGATTCGAGACAAAAGCATAACTTCTAGTGCTAGTAACATGGTGAAGACAAGAGCGAAGAAGGAAGAGAGAGGAGACATTATTACAGCGGGGTTTCGACGGCGTCGACGACGGTGCGGATCGGCAGCGTCGAGGGAAGAAGACGACGTCGGCGACGTCCCGATGGAAGAAGACGACGTCAGCGGCGTAGAGGGAAAAAGACGTCCAACGAGCAATCGCGACGGCGCTTCCCAAAAACCTGATACATCCCCTACCCCGTGCAGGGACGCGAGGAGACGCCGGCTTCGGAGCCTGCTCTCCCGACACCGATGGCACGTCGGCGACGGAATGGGGAGGACCGCAGCAGCACAGCTTAGTGGACAGATTGAGAATGAACTCGTACTCAGGACGACGTCTCGTCCTTTATTTATACACACGTCGCGACTAAGGAAAGTAATTAGCCGCTCAATCACAGCATTACGGTAATTGACCTATCATTAGTGCAATTACAATAATACAAGATTAATTGCTTATCAAAATTAGCCAGCGCAATTTTTTCCATGCATGCAAAAATTTAGAGTAGAAAAAGAAAGCCACGAACCCGCAAAATCGGGACGGAAAATTGCTGGACCACCCTGCCCACCCGCTGAGGTGAGCGAGCGCGTGTGTTTCTTCCTTTCCTCTCCTCATCCATTGCTCAATGGAAAGAAGTGAGCTTACCTTTTTAAGGAGGTCTCACTCCTTCTAAATAGGTAATGTGGGACTAAAGTTCCCAACCATATCATGCATATATGAGTAGACCTTTGAGATTTATTTAGAATTATTATTTGGATCTTAACCCAAAAACTCTAACAACTCCATCAATTAGCTCTGTTTGGAAAGCGGAATTTTCCCGTGTTAACTACTGATTTTTACGAAATTTCTGCATTTCTGTGCATGATCCTACGGAGAGACGCAATACACCAGCAAGTCAGACTGCGGATCGCATAGGTAGCCCTAAAAATCGACTAGTCTTTAGTTAAAGGCCTGTTTGTTAGGGATCACTAAAGTTTAGACTTTAGTCACTTTAGTTCCTAAAATATCAAACATCTTGACTAAAATTTAGGGCCACTAAAGTTTAGTGACTTTTAGTTAAAAAGAGTAGCTAAAAGTGACTAAAGTGTACATAGGACAAGTGTTTTTTGGGTGGAACTAAACATGAGACCACTAAACTTTAGAGGACATTAAATTTTAGGAACCACTAAACTTTAGTGGGTTATAAACCAAACAGGCCCTAAGACGTGGACAAAAAAATTAGATCACGCATTAATCCACCCATTTGGTTAGCCTACGACTAAACTTCAATTCCCTTAAAACTAGATATAGGCCTTCGGCTTGATGACAAACAAGGTTTTCATCTAAACAACTTTGTTTGGACCCAAAAATAGACGCACACATACTCATACTAGATTGAATTATTGTAACTTGGATCTACGACACAAAATCTATTGCAAGACGTCGAAGGCGGGTAGGTCTTTAAACCGCCTTAGATAATGCATCGAATTAACTGAGGTGGCCATTTTTTATTTAGCGAGGTGGTCATAGTCAACCGCCTTACAAAATCTACTTACCCTAAAATCTGTTACCCTAGCAGAATCATACGATATTTGGAGGCGGGCCGCTTAAAATAGCCCGCCTTAATTAATATGATCAAACCTACTAACTACCTATTGGCAAAGCTCATATGAACTCACTTTTTAACTAGGGGTATATATACCACTAACTACCTATTGGTAAAGCCCATATGAGCCCACTTTTAACTAGGGGTATATATACCGAGGAAAACCTAGGACATTCTACCGTCTCCATCCCTCTCTTAGTCGCACCCCTTTTCCCATGCACAATCACACATCTCTCCCTCGTGCATTTACGTCTTCGGTCCATCTTATCTCCTCTCCCTCACTCACCCTCCTCCAGCACACTAGTATGCACGGTCTCCTTCATGTCGGCGGGCTCCTGCGGCAGCGGAGCTCAATGGCACAACCTCCACTTGGGCTCAGTGGCGCGGCCTCACGTTGGGCTCTAGCTTGGCGTTGGGACTCGGTTTCTCCACTGGCTCTCGCTCACCCACTCCTCCTGTTGGGCTGAAATGTTTGAAATCTAAATCTAGACTAGCTGAGTTTAGATATAGGTGTACCTAGGTTTAGAAATTTGGTAAACTAAAAGTCATGAAACTTGCCTGTCTATGAAAAAATAAAATGAGGTCTAGTATGTTTCTTTGAGGATTTGTCACTTTGTCCTTCTTTACTTGTTGGCTTTTCTAGACCTTGTATTCAATGATGAAGAGAGTAAATCTCATGTTACTCCCTTGGTCCTAATATATAAGGCGCAACCACTTTTTATTTATATCCCATAATATAAAGTGTGTTGTCTGTAAACGGACATACATTTATATAGAGAGACAATTAAATATGTTCTTGGTTTTTAACCAGAAGTAGTTATACCTTATATACTAGGACAGAAGGAATATTATTGGATCGGGTTGGGAGTTAAGGGGGCATTTGACATGGCTATAAGGTGCTCCAGCTATGTACTATATCAAGGAGTTGCTTTATTTTTCTTCTCCAAAACAACATAAGGAGCCCTAGGTAAAAGGGTATAAAAGAGATGATTATGTTGATATCTAGGATATAGCCTTCTTGGATGTGAAAAAATTGGAACTTCCGTTGCCTATCTCTTTTTAATCGTCGGTTGGGTGTCTTGTTTAAATGTCAAATTTTACAAAATTTTCCGTTACATCGAATCTTAAAACTTATGCATTGAACATTAAATATAGGTAAGAATAACAGGTTGTACAATTTATCTGTAATTTATGAGACATATTTTTTAAACCTAGTTATTTTATAGTTAGACAATAATTAACAAATACAAAAGAAAGAGCTACAATGTCATTTTTCGAAATATTTTTCATCTAAACCAGGCCTTATTTATAGTTGCGGACAATGTGTTGTGTGCAATCCTTTTCCCGTTCACTCGCATATCGCGTTGTCAAGAAAGATTTGAAGCCGGCCTTTCTCGACAATTTTACATTAATTTTATACAAAAGTAGTCAACCGATACTATCACCACCTATATATAAGGATAAAAATTGTCTTCAAATCATTGGAGCGTGCGGACCTACAACTATGAATGAGGACGCCCTGTGGAAACATGCAGTAGCTAGCGCGCCCATACCGGGCGCAATGAAGCTGCCTTTCCGCTTGACATGCATGTAGTCATCTCTGTGCATGCACGCTCCATACAGTAGCGGGGTCCCGTCCCTTCTTCGCATAGCCCTGTAGCATGGCTGCCCACCACGGCCCATCGTACGCATGTGTGACCTTGCCGTGCCGCGCCGTGTGCATGCCTGCATGATTGCGATGCAGCTGAATCCTGAAGCCCAGCGCACTCTCATGATCGCACGCACGGCGCCGGGGCGGACGTGCGGTGCGTGCTCGCGCCCGGGCAGCAGCTCCCAACGCATTGCGTACGGAAGCTGTGCTGTAGGCGTACGTCTAGCACGTGCTGCGAGCGGAACAGGAAAGCGCGGCGCCCCGCCGCGCTTCTCGCCAGGTTTGCGCGCACAGTGCCTTGCACGCACGCACGGAGACGGGCAGCCGGCCAGAGCCGCAGGGGCGTGGGCGTGGGCGAGGGGACCGCCGGACCGGCCGCCCGCATCCGGCGTTTCGGCGAGGCAAGAAGGCAGACGCCAGCACAGCACAGCGTCGCCCATAGAGGGAGACGGGAACACCTGATCGATGGCGTCCGGATAAGACTCCGGCCGCAGGCAGCAATGCATGCATGCATGCTTTCCTCGAAGCTCGCGACCGGCTTTGGCGCGATGGAACGCGAACGCCGGGTTGGCCTGCCTGCAAGCTGCAAGCAGCAGCAGCCAGCAAGCGATCCATGGCTGGCCGCCCTTTTCGCTTTCTCTCTCCGTGATCTTGGCCTGCGGCTCGCGCTCACGAAGCAAAAGATCACGTCGCAGGCCGCGCAGGTGCGCTAGCGTCCATGGAGATAGATGTATCCCATGCATATGCATGCAGTGGCAGGCGTAAGACACGCATGTGTCCGTGCGAGCCTTTGCTCAGCGGTGTCAGGCTGGCGGAACAGGGAGCCTGCCCTGATGACGAGGCCCCTGGGCCGGCTTTCCCTTCCTCCTCCTCCTCCATGGCTGCTCCGTCCGTCAATCGGTCCGTCCACTCCACCGTCGTCCATCCGTCGCCTCTGCTGCCCTCTGGTCGCTCTCTAGTGCCATTGCTGTGCGGGGCAAGAAAACAGCGCATCTGCTGGTCAGCTGGCCGTGATGAATGACCACTGTGATCTCGATCGGTGCGCGCGAACAGCGGGGCGCTGCAGAAGAGCAGCCTCCATCTCCATGCATAGCTTTGCTCGGCGTTGTCCCGCTCGCCCGTGAGCGGTTTCCGATGCACTGCACGCCGTGAGGCCAAGCAAAAATACAGCAATGATATGATGGTGGCAACACCTGGCTGCAGGCTCGTGCTCCGGATATTTCTACCGCAGCAGCACCTGAGGACAGCCAGGCAGGGTGCCTACAAAACTACACATACGACGCGTGCCGCCACCCCTGTACTGTACAGTGCTTATGCAACCCTCAATGGTTATACTGAGACGTGCGGTGTCAACTTTTGAGTACCTCCTACTATCTTCCATGCATTTCTTGTGTACAGTATGTCCTACTAAAATCCTCATGGATTAAATAGTATTATATGAGAAATAATAAGCTAAATCAAACCAAAATAAGCTACAAATAACTCAAGCGGACAGAGCCACATGTGTTACAACTAGCAAAACGATATGTTTTTTTTTAATTATAGTCGTTAATGTTAGATTAATCTTATCAGCCGATATACGAGACATTCCACAGTATTTTTCTCAGTGAATAAAACAACGTCAACTGGTTCAGCTAAAAATCCATCAGCTCCTAGTGCATCATGGAAGAATTTGGCGTATGACCAAACGGGCTATTTCATCCTCTTTTTTCTATCTCACTCGCCATTCAGTGGTTATGCGGCTTCTGCCATAGCCATATCCATAAATTGACTGCACAAGTCTCTCAAAAATTTCAATTCCTATTTCTTTGTGCAAACATATAGTACCTACTTACGGATTTGCAATTGCCTTTTTACTCCAAACATTGTCGGCTCCCCACAATAATGCTCATGTCTGTTGGAGATACGGTTGTCTCGAACAGCAGTTGGCTGACTTCAACAAACTATTAACAATAATTTGTGCAAGCATCACTAACATTAGCGAGCCGGTGACCCGTGGACTACAATATTCCCTCCATATCTAAAGAACTGTCGTCGTAAGTGACCGTGCCACGTGCGGCAGTTCTTGTAACACCTCAAGTGTTAAGCATAACTAAGCTATTTTTAATTAACACTAAAAACATTCATCTCATAAAGCATCCATGCATAGCATCATTATTTCACGTGTTAATTTCTTTTTCTTTAATTTTGATTGTTTAATATGTTTAATCTTGAACCATCATGTTAATTTCAACCTTGAATCTCATGCTTTAGTTGAAATATGAAAATAAGTTTAAATTCCTGTAATTAAAATTGATTTAGCTATAATTAAAATAATAATCCTCTAGGCTTTAATTTGAGTTTGATTTTCTAGTTTAAAAAGTAAACCGAATTTGACTATAAGGTTTAAAGCAATTTTGTACAGTTTAAATTTCTGAGCGACTTTGGTTTTTGCACAAAATCCTAAAAATCAGTTTAAATTAGTCAAAATTCGTTTTGGAACAAATTTAGAAAAATAAAAAGAAAAACGCTTTACCTGGCTTGTTGGCCCGGCGCCCCACTTCTGGCCCAGCGGCCGAAGTCGGTCCAACCTGCTCCAGCGCCCGCGCCCGCGCGCCGCTCCCGCCCGAGCCACGCAAGCGAGCCGACCGGCCGCGCGCCGTCAGGCATCGCGCGCCACGCGGCCGTCGACGTACGGACCGGCCGGGGCGATGTCGTCCCGCGGACGAGCGCCTCTACCTCCCCTCTGTCCCCCGCTCTCGCCCTCGCTCTCTCACTCTTGCTCTTTCGCCGAACCCTAGTAGCAGCAGCAACAGCGCAGCGCAGCACAGCACACCGAGCGTCGCCGTCGCCTCCAGCGCCGGCAGCCGCTCCATTCCAGTCGACCCGCACCACGTCGCGGTCGTCGTGCTCGGCTCCGAGCGTCGCCGCGCCGTTCCGCGTCGCCTCACCCTCCCCTGACCTCGCTCGCTCCTCAGCGTGCTCTGCTGTCGCGCCGAGGACGCCGACCGCTGCTCTGCGCACCGTGCCGCAACCGCCACCGCCGTGCCGCCATGGCCGGCGAGGAGCCCGCCGCGAGCATGCGGTCGCCAAGCCGAGGCCACCGTCGGCTTCGTCTCGTCGAGGCGAAGCCGATGCTGCCCTCCCCGTCACCGAAGACCTCGCCGGCGACGAGCTGCGTCACCGCCGTGTGCACCTACGTGTGTGCGGCTGACGTGTGGGCCCGAGGCCCCACCTTTCGGTCGTTGTGTGTGTTGCGTGTGTTCACGTTTCGGGTGCGCGTAGTGTTTTATGTTTAAAACAGAAAAGAAAATGATTTCTTTTAATTCGTTTTGAGCTTGTAAAATGCATATCAATTCACAGAAAAATGCTAAAAATGCCAAACTAGTTTTGCTAGGTTTTGTTTTGTCTAGATCTACAGTTTGGTGTATTTTGCATGATTTATTGTTTAAGTTTTCTATGTATATTTATTTAATCATGCTTAAGGCTGAAACTTGGGAAATGCATAGTTAATGTTTTATAGCTCCGAAAAATATGAAACTTGTTTTGTTAGGTTTCTGTAGCAGAGAGCTACCTAAGAAAAATATGAGCTACCCTATGTTCTGTTTATCAAATCTGTGTAGGGTTTAAAATGTGATAAATAACTAGGTTAATGAATTTTAATAATTGTTTTATGCCATATAAATATTTGATACTTTTTCTGAGGTATCCTGGTATTTAGTAGTAATAAATAAAAATGTTTGCTGAACTGTTTGATGCTTTTGATGGTACAACTTTATTTCAAGTGTTATCTTATCCATGTTTAGGAGAGGTTATTTAGTTACCCTTGTTTGCTTAATTGGTTAATTATAATACTCAACTTACATCTCTGATATGTGTGCTGGAATTTATTAAGTGTTACATGCAGCACTTCGCATCCATAATCATCTCATTATGTTCTCATTGCATCACAACCGCTTATATATGCTCGCATCGCATCATACAGGATTGCAGGACGAGAGCCCGGAGAACGTGACACAAGAGCAGGAGCCAGCCACACAGGAGGTGAGCCCGAGGAGCCCGATGAGGAGGACGGCTGCAGGAGTGCCCGAACCACGTCGCTAGCATCTTTGAGCAACGCAAGCCCCGGAGCATTCTCCCGGTTTACAAAAGTCTAACATTTAATAATCCTGCTTTATTGATGCATTAAGTATAGGAGTTGAGTGCAACCGTTCATGCATATTACCTTGTTATCCTATCAATACCTTTACCTTATACCCAAAGTTCGATCGTGGCAGTCATGCTTAGTTGGCTTAGTTCGGTAGAAGTCGGATGATTTCATTGCCCGCGAGATATAGGATATATCCTCATCACATGCTATGGGTTATATTGGAATGATAACTGGAATGGTTAATGGAACTAAGATCGGCAGGAAACTCCCTATACTTTGGACGGGGGTGACTAGACCGTGTCAACTAAGGACTGTTTTTGTTATCGTTCGTCTGGTCATGTTGAACGCGTGCCCTACACTTAACTGGAAGCATAACTCGTTCCGACCGTGAAGCCGGTACACTATTCGGACCGGGTTTGGTCAGCGACGCATCGTATTGGTGCAAGGCGGGGTTCTGTGCAGGGCGCGATCTAAGACCTTCACACGTGCTGGTTTTCGGGTGGGACCTGGGATCGTGGTCCATGTTCATCCCGCGACTTTACCCGAATAGTGTCTTCGGTGACCTGTAGCTCACTACGCGCGTGAGTGTGGTTTGTGTAGGGAATACCCCCTCAGCTGAGTAGGAATCCCGCTCCTGGTTAGAGAGCACTTGACTAGGGTGATGACGACATTTACACGACTATGAAACTAATGATGGTGATCCGGTTTATGGAAAGCCTGAAATGATGATGGATCTTCTTGTATGCTTAATTCCAACATGTTTGGCATAGACTAGTGGCTAATGTAGATGACAGGTAATCTTACTAAAAGTTTGTTGCTATATCTTTACCAAACTTGTAAGGTTAGTCGCATGCTTTTCTGCAAAAGAGTCAGCTAAACCATCATAAGCCTTCATCCTTCTTGGAGTCTTTATTTTCGTTTATGATGGTTAAGTATCGCTGAGTACCCTCTTGTACTCAGGGATTTATCCCATGTTGTCTTGCAGATGGTCAGCTCCTACATGGTTATTGTGTTAACTGTCTCTACCCTGTTGGGGATGACTTCTAGACCATGAGTTTGGTCACTTCCAGACTCTTCTTTTGATGTTGCGGAATATGTCCCTAGTCTGACACTTTATTAAGAACTAATTTGAAGATTATCGTGTTTAAAGACTTCCACTTCTATTTCAATTTGAACCATGGGTTGTAATATGTGTCGAGTCTTCGCACTCCGATGCTAATTTATTATGTTGCACTTTATATCGTGTGAATGGTGCTACTGAACTATCTCGATCTTGGCTGTATTGTGGAAATGTTTGAAATCCTTTGAGATTTCACGGACTACCGGGACTATATGGGCTCAAGTGCTCTTAAGTGGCAGTTAATTCGGTTACTTTAGTACTTGATCTCTTATAATTCGGACGGTTCTGTCACAGCTCTATCTCCAAATAAATTTATTAAAAAACTATATTAAAAAATCTTTATAATAATAGTAATTATATATTATAAATATTTATATTTTTTAATATATATATATATATATATAAATATTTAGAGACGGAGTATACAACTATACCAAATTATTGGGAACGGTGCTATAACCATACTCTAACTGGTTTCAGTTGTGACCAAGGAGGATTGCTTTCATGATTTTGTTGTTACTTAGTTAATATTATAAATATTATTATATAATCATATATATATATATATATATATATATATATTTAGTTAAATTTGAAATTCTTTCACTCTCTAAGATTTTTAGGGTGTCTTATACTTTGAGATGGAAGGATTATATTATTATAAAATCCTAACGATTATGAAGACTTATTTAAACTTGTTGTACAAATATAATAATAAAACTACCTCTATTGTAGTAAAAATGAAAGAAAGACAGAGAAAAGAGAGTACAACGTGGTTTTACAGCAGATTTGATTGGCGGGGGAAGACGAGTGCATTGTGCCAAAAAACCCAAAAGAGAGCTCAGGGTATGTTTGGATGGGAGGCTTTTCAAAGGAATGAATTTTATAGAAAATTTTTCTTCACTTGGTGTTTGGAACAAAGAAAATCTACATTCCTTTCTAAAGAAAAGAAAAATCTTACTTCACAAAACATAGGAAAAAAAATATCCAAAAAAACCTAAAGGAAAAATTTCTACAATGTTTTCTTAAGGTCTCACGCATAAAACCTTGCTTGTTGGACATTTTTGTTTTCCTGCAATCCAAACACCTAAAAAGTTTATATTTTTTTGTTTTTGAATTCTATAGTTTTCTACTTTCTAATCTATTCTATTTCTAAGTTTTTTCTATTCTTTTATTTTGCATTCCTGCGAACAGGAACCTAAGTTTCACCTAGGCATCTGAAGTTTCACCAACTCGCTCTCGCTCCCCACGTGACAGCAGCGCAGCAGCAAGCGAAAACGTGCGAGTCTAGTAGTACGTACTGTAGCGGCAGTACAAGTTTACTTTTACCTGTGCGTGTGCTCACACGAAAGATTGCACAGTGCCCTAAAGCGAGACTGCCGGGCGGGGCCCGCACGCCAAAGGTTCACTGTGCTTCTCCTGTGCGTCCGGTGTTCCCACTTTCACCTGTTTTTCATCGCGCAGATGCTATAGCTATCCAGTCTACTCCCTGGCTCTACGAGGCCCCCTACAGTAACAACAAAAGCATAACCAGGGTGCCCTGCCCTGCCCGGAGGAGTGGTTCCTTCAGTCGTCAGTACCGTGGTCTCGCACTCCCGTCACAGCTACTACTAGCAAGATCTCCCTCTGGGGTCTGGGCAAGAGGAACAGCCACGTCATATTCCCAGGCGGCCTAGCTGATAGCCCTGCTCTGCAGCGCATCAAGCCGTCGTCACACCAAACCCTGCGCCATTAACGCAGCGGCGCCCTAATCACGCCAGATACTCCTATCCGCGAGCGACGCGTAGCAGATGACGTCGTCTACACGGTCTACCGCTGCGCATGGCTGTGCTGTGGTGGATCGAGCGAGAGCGAGGCCTGTGGGCTGGAAGCCTGGAAGTAACGGCGTCTCGCGCTTGTAGTTGTAGAATAGGGAGGGGGGTAGCGGGGCGGGGGACGCGGAGGGCGACTGGACCACGGGCCAGGAGGAGGCAGTGCTATGTTCGGTCTTGTCCCGGGCGGGGCCCAGGAAAGGTTGATTGCTTGTTCGCGGGCCCAATTATGAGTGACCTGTGGGGCCGGGCGCCCTCTGCCCAATGGGCGTGTTTGGTTCGGTTGGGACGGGAGGGTAGCAGCGCATTGAAGGCCGCGTATGATTTGCTGCTTCCCTCTCTTACCGCTGCTACAGTGTGCACTGTGCTCCTGCTCGCAGCTCGCGTCAAGCGGGCAGGAAGGCAAGGCAAGAGCGAGGGAAAAGCTGTTGGCTACGCACCGCAGCGCAGCAGGCTGGGGAAAGCGCACCACCCCTCTCTCTAGTCTGTACTACTCGTACATGTACTAGTAGGACTCGCACGCAAGCGGCCAAAGGGAACAGTTGAGTTGATCCTCGCTTGCTTTGGTAAGTCCTGCAAAGCATTCTATTTTTGAGGATTACTGTACTGTTTAGTCCTGGTATAGCACACGCAGCGATGTGTGGCGCACGCACGGGCGCATTGATTTGAGCATTTAGGAGCACGCAGCAGCGGCAGTAGCTGGGTGGGCTGGGAATGGCACTGTACGTGGAGGAGGCCAGTACTAGTAGTACTACTACATACTCGTCGCGCAGCACATGGAACTGAGCTCGACCGTACATTTATTAAGCGACTTAATTGCGCTGCACATGGAATGTTTTCTACTCCTGCTCCCCGGAGTGGTCAAACCGAGTACCATCCCCAGCCAGGCACCGCGCACTACCGTCCGCCTCCTCGAACCAGGCCGGCCGCGGTAAAATCCGTCTCCCGCCCGCGGGCCGCAGCCCGCCGAGGAGACACGGACGGATTAACCAGCCAGATCCGGAGGACCGGAGTCCGGAGTGGTGGCGGGCGCTGTCTATTTTTACCCGTCCCGCTCCACGCCTGCCGTGCCGCCGTCGCGCTCGCGCCTCACACGCCGTTCACCTGGTCTGGTCTCTCTTTCTCTCGCTGCCCTTTCTCCTTTCGCTTTCACGGCGGCTCCTCACCATCGCCCTACCTCTCCAGCGGGCACAGGCCGCAGCTAGCTCTCTAGCCCTCCGCTTCTTTTTCACCTCCGCCCGCATCTGCCACTTCACGGTCGAGCTCAGTTCCCCGGTCTCGGCTTTGCCGAAAGAAAGGCACCCGGAACCCAACGACAGCGGCAGCAGCAGCAGCAGCAGTCGAGTCGGGACGGGCCGGGGCAAAGCTGAGAGGGAGAGGGATGAAAAGGGGGGCGGAATAAAAAGGCGGGGGGAGGAGAGGCGAGAAGGCTACAGCGGCGGCAGGCCAGCCAGCCCAGGGCAGCAGCAGAGCGCAGAGGACCGCCGCTCGGAAAGTGCGGAGCCGTTTCCCCGACCCCCTCTAGTAGCAGCTCTTCCTCCTACTTGCCTCCGCGTCCAGCCCACGTCCACGCTTCCTCGCGCTCTATCCAGGGGCCAGGTGCTCCCGATCGCGCTAGCTATCGCGCGCGATCCCCGAGGCGGGGCGGAGAGGGGGTAGGAGGCCGCGCGCGCTTGATCGCGCTCGCTCGCCATGTCGTCCGCAGCGGGCGGGTACGGCGGCGGCGCAGGGAGCGGCGCCGAGCCCCACTGCCACGGCCACGGCCACGCCGACTTCATGCTGCACCACCACCATGCACAGCACGTCGCCGCGCAGCAGCTCTACCACGTGCCGCAGCACAGCCGACGCGAGAAGCTACGGTTCCCGCCGGACGACTCGCCCCCGCACGCCTCCGCTTCCGCCCCGCACCAGCATGCCGCCGGGTTGGCCTGGCCGCAGCCGCCGCCGGCTTTCTACTCCTACGCGTCCTCCTCCACGTCGTCCTACTCCCCGCACAGCCCCACGCTGGCGCAGGCACAGCTCGTCGTGGCGCACGGCCTCGCCCCGCCGCCGCTCTCGTCGCAGATCCCGACGCAGAACTTCGCGCTCTCGCTCTCGTCCTCGTCCTCGAACCCCCGCCCGCTCCCGCGCACGCGCCCCCGCAGCCGAGGAGGGCGCACGCCGCCGCGCCTTCGGCGCCCTTCGGGCCCTTCACTGGCTACTCGGCCGTGCTCGGGCGCTCCCGTTTCCTCGTCCCTGCGGAGAAGCTGCTCGAGGAGATCTGCGACGTCGGAGGCGTGGCCTCGCACGTCGACCGCACCGTCTCCAACGAGGACCTGCTCGACGCTGATCCGATGGAAGCCCTCGATCACGACATGGACGGCGCCGACCGCGCCGCCTCGGACGCTGGGCCAATCTCCGGCGCCGAGCAGCAGTGGAAGAAGACTAGGCTCATCTCCATGATGGAAGAGGTGAGCTCTGGCTACCTTGCTTACAGGTTTCTCGTGCTATCTATCTATTCTCCTCCAAGGGTGTATCTATTTTTTCTTCGCTTGTTTCGGAATTGCAATTATCGCTGGCTCTGGGAGGGGAAGAATCTTTGCTTATACAGGTCACATCGCCACTGCAGTTGTGGCCTGCTTTTGTTCACTGTAGTTGCATGTGCTTTTGATTTGATGATGATTTCCTCTGCTGTTGATCCTCGCGGTACATCTTTTCCGAGTTTTTTTCCCTCTATACTCACTGTAGTACGTGGTTGTGAGCTTTTACAGTTCGTACTGTTCTTCGAACAGTCGTGTTTGGTCTATATATATTGATTATTTTGATCGGCTGTCTAGCAGTAGGAATTGCTTCCGAGGTATATACTGGTAATCTGCATGAAATTATAGGAGTAAAAAGCGGTTGACTGCTTGGAACTCTCTTTCTAATGTCACGAGACGAGAAAACTGGCGTTACCTCTTATGTCTTCTGATGATTCGTCGTGGCTCTCGTCGTCGTCGTCGTAGCCCGTGCGACCGCAAGCATGGCAGCAAGCTTCCACGTACAACTGTTTGTCTAGCTTCCATTTTTGGAACCCTGAATAGGCGATTGTTTTTTTGCAGAGTTCTTTAATGGCATCTCGCTTCCATAATTGGGAAGCAGGCCTGCTTTGTTGATGTCATGTCTTCATGCAAACAAAAGCGCCCTCCTTTTCTTAACTTGGAGCTTCCTCTTTGCTTAAAAGCTGTCTAATGATTCATCCCCTCGACTAAGTTGTGATTCCAATAATTAACAACACATTTTTTTTACTAGGTTTGCAAGAGGTACCGGCTGTACTACCAGCAGGTCCAGACGGTGATCAACTCGTTCGAGACCGTCGCCGGGTTCAGCAACGCTGCCCCATTTGCGGCGATGGCGCTTAGAGCCATGGCGAAGCATTTCAGGTGCCTGAAGGGCATGATACTGAGCCAGCTGCGCAACACCACCAAGGCCACTGCCGGCAAGGAGGGGCTCAGCAAGGACATCGCCATGTTCGGTCTCGCTGGCGGCAGCGCGGTCGCCCTACACAGAGCTAGCAACGCGGCTGCCTTCGGTCAGCCACACAACATCTGGCGGCCGCAGAGAGGGCTACCAGAGCGTGCAGTGTCTGTCCTCCGCGCTTGGCTCTTCGAACACTTCCTGCACCCGTAAGTCGCCTTGCCCGTTTTAACTGTGTGTTTAATCCAAGTGTCATTAGGACTTGATTACATACTGTACCATGCACTTGTTACGATTACTTGCCATTTACTAGTTTCATTGATGGTTAGGATTCGAGCTCAATATCTATTTTTGATGGCTGATGGGTTATTGGAGACCTGTTAACTTGGCCGTTCATGATGAGTTGCTGTTTGTTGAACATGGTGCCATGATGCATTCTAAAACGATGATATGTGATTTGATACATGCATGGAAAGTATGGGATTTGATGTTTTGGTGATACAACAGCAAGCATTCCTGTTTGTCCGAATCATTGTGTTGAACTTGCGTGATAGAATGCATGGCTTCCGAATCATAACGATGGATTTTGTAACATGATGGACAATCAGACTTTATACCTGTGCGTGAGCTGCATTTTTAGCTGTACACATCATAAATATGCTGGAGTAACCAATTTAATCTAAGGTGGCTGCTGCAATCTTTGTTAGATAGTACTACTCATGACTTTGAAACATTGTAAGGCGCCTTGTTCTTTAGTTTGGTAACGGACCCTATTTCTGATTGGTATGGTAGCACAATCATCCACAACTTAAAAGTGAGGGTTACTTGCAACCAAATTAATAGAGTACCAACCTACGCTAAACATTATGATTTATTAGTTTGATCTGCAGATTAAGTCTAGTTTTCATAGTACAATCCTTTCACATGATGTATGATCTAAAAGTTGAAATAATGTATCAACCGTTACATCAAATTGATTGGTACAACCTCTAGATGTTGAATTGCTGATAATTTAGAGCCATTATCTGGAGTTCAGTCAGTTGTTTAATTATTGCTACCAGTCTTTCGTGGCCTATGGTCGAAAAAGGTTTCCCATCCACCGTTGGTCAATTTTGTCCTTTATTTAGATCCCATTATCAATCAGTGATACCTTTTGTCAGCTTCGACATATCACATTGCTCAATTCTGGAAATAATGTAGCAATGACAAGCACTTGACCACAACAATAGTCTTGGATGTACTGATCTGTTCTTCGTTTGGTTTCATTTTAGTTTCTTGTGCGTTATCAAATTGTGTGTTGTTGTTTTTGTACACCTTTGTTGACTACTGATTACTGTATCAGTCACATTTTTTATTGTTCAATTATCCAGATATCCTACCGATGGAGACAAGCAAATGCTTGCTAAACAGACGGGTTTGACACGGAACCAGGTAAATAGCCATGTTACTTGTATTTTGGTATAGTGCTTGTGTTTTATTTGTTGCAGTGATTATTGTACTAGTTTTAACTAGGTTTGGTGCATATCTTTGACACTTTGTGATGGCCTATGGGAACGCCCGTCCAGGTATCAAACTGGTTTATTAATGCAAGGGTTCGTCTTTGGAAGCCAATGGTGGAAGAAATCCACAACCTCGAGATGAGGCAGGTGCACAAACACCCTGTTCTCGACAAGGTCCAGCACGCGTTGCATCACCAAACCCAACATTCGTCTGAGAGCAGTGGAAAGCCCTCTGATCCTTCCGACTCCCAGCTCGGCCAAAGCAGCAGCATCACTAGGAATCACATCTCTGCGTCCCAGGGCTTTGCAGATGAGCTCTCCGAGATGTCCCGCTCTATTCAGCAGGGACAGGTAACCTTTGCATACAATGGGCTTTCGACGCCACACCATAGCCTCACTTCATCGCAGCACCACCAGCAGGCAGGGCCAATGAGCGGCATTGGTGGTGCGGGGAATGGTGGCGTCTCCCTCACCCTTGGTCTCCACCAGAACAACAGAGTCTGCATTGCCGAGCCGCTCCCGGCGTCCCTCCCTCCCAACCTCGCTCACCGTTTTGGGCTGGAGGAGGTCAGCGACGCCTACATGATGGGCTCTTTCGGAAACCAGGACCGGCATTTCGGCAAGGAGATCGGTGGCCATTTGGTGCATGATTTTGTTGGCTGACATGGCTGCTTCTGCCATTGTTGCTTCTGTTCAGCTGAGCTGAGCTCGGTTTGCTGATGGTGCACAAGCATGTATTTGTACCACTACTAGTATGTTAGAATGGTATATAAGTGTATCACTTGGTGGCTTTGGCTTGATCAGTTTGAATCAATTTGTTTGGAGAATGGAGAAAAAAACATTGCTGAACTGGCGAGTACTTGTTGGCTCACGAGTCTGTCAAATGCTATTTCACTTCCTAGACTGATAGGGATCAAGAGGTTACCTCACGAGTTAACACTTGTTTGTTCTGAATTGAGATTTAACCAAGATGAATACTCCTACACTTTCTCCTTCAGCACAGTGAAGTCACGTGTTGCCAAATACAGATATTCCAATGTGGCAGGATTTTTTTTTTTAAAAAAAGAACATGTAGCTCCTGTTTATGGTCAAAAGTGGGGATGTTGCGACTGTAGCACTACTGTGTATTCTGAAGCTTTTACTTGTCCCCGTGCCCCGTACCACGGAACACGACCAACTGGGCCTCGGTGTTTCAGCTTTGATTTGGTAGCCTTTTGTGTATATAAACTACTAGTAAGCAGGCAAACATTTGGGTGCATCTTGTATCCTTGTATGGGGTAGCCTCCTAAAGCTTGGACAAAAGTATGATTTGCCCAGTTGTTAACGTTTAGTAGCCCGGTTTGTGACGTTAAAAAACTATGTTGGGTCTGTCAGCTGATGATTGGCTTGCCTCCTGATCTATGGGTTAAATTATTGCAAGTAACAGCACCTCAAATGGCAAAGATCTCATGGATCCTGCTCTGTCTTGTCTTGGACAACGCAACCATGCTGCCTGTCATGTGTCATAACAAGATTCCTTTAAAAACCATAATTTTTGTAGAAATCCGTTACTTCCTTCGTCTCATAATATTTAATGTTTTAGTATAAACATGAGATAGAAGTAAAAACACAATGCACATAAAAAAAGAGAGATAAAAGAAATAAAAATAATCATGTATTGAGGGAAATAAATGTAGTGGGTGAACGTTCACTACCACAATCTAAGGGCCCCTTTGGCTCACGGGTCAAATACATGAAAAACGAAGGAATCGAATCCTACGGGGTTGATGACGTCATCATCCCTTTGGAACGCGTGGGAGAAACGCAGGATTTGTTCAGTAGGATTCATACGCTCTCACAAGAACACAAGAAAGAAACCATCTATCCGGAGCTCTTGTTTTCGCGAGGACCGACACGGGCGTCGTCCGCCAGAGCACCGCGATAGCAGTGTTGATGCCCCGGTTCATCATCTTGTTGCTGCCACCACCGCCGGAGGCAGCCCCTGATCCCGATTCGCCGCCCGTCGCCCCCGCATGGATCCGGCCTCCACGCCACCGGATCCGGCGGATCCGTGGCCGCCGGGTGTTGGATCTGGCGGCTCCGCCATGGCCGGCGCGGTGGAGGCGATGGAGTGTGGGGGAGGGAAAGGAGGACGCAGTCCGCCGGTGCTGGATCTGGCGGCTCCGCCATGGCCGGCGCGGTGGAGGCGGTGGAGTGTGGGGGAGGGAAAGGTGGGCGCAGTCCGCCGGTCACCGGCCGCGTGGTCGACGGGAGAGATCGTCGTCCGCCCGCGAGAGAAAGAGCGAGAGCCGGCCCGCCCGTGCCGTGACTCCGTGATGAGAGAGGAGTCTTTCCCGGAGGAATAGAATAGAGATCGGGATATTTTTCTTTCCTACCAAACATAAATCCTAAGTTTTTCCTTTGTTCCACCCGTGAGCCAAAGGATGCCTACGTGTTTTCCGTGTGAGTTGGAGTTATCCTAGTGTTTTGGTAGTCAAAATTTAATATAAACTTTTCCTAGTAAATGTCTACTAGTGTAGTCTCGTGTTATCATTAATAGTAGTGTTTTATTACTTCTTAAAAACAATATGAGAAGTTCATCATTCTAGTAGTGGTTGACGTAGTGGAAGGTGTATGTCCTCACCCGCAACATGACGACCCGTCTTATTTGTCTACATCATGCTCGATGACAATTAACATTGTAACAACAATATGTCTCCACAGTATCCGTATATACCGGAGGAAAGGTCGTATGCCGGTGTGCTACCGCCAGACAGGCAGCAAGAGGAGGGGGCAGAAGCTAGGGTGTAGGATTGGATGAGTGTATCTATTTCTTAATCCATATCCCTCATTATACATACCTTACTAGTACGCTTCTAAAAGCAACCCCAACGGATCTCCCAAATGATGTCCCTCCTTTTCCCTCTAATGAGAACCCCTAATCCATATTTGAGGGACTACTTCTCAGTGCAATTCAACTAATTTCTCTTAATTTTTCCTTCTTTAAACTCTATTGTCATGAGTTATACTCATTGGCCCCACTTGTTAGTTTTGTAAAAATAGAGGAGGTTGAGTGTATCCTACATTTGGGGGTTCAAGAGGGAAAAAATGAGAGTTTCTTGTCCAACTAGGTCTAGATACAGTGGTTTGGTTGGAGACCATATTTTGTGTTATGGTGTTCCAAAGTAGGATAAGACTAGTTAGAAGTTTGGTTGGAATTGCTCTAATATAGAGGCCCATTATAAGACACTAATTTATCAATATTTTGTTTTTAGCACACTTATGTATCCAAGCTCTAACAGATATGATTGTCTCATTTGCACATTACTATATATTAAGAGCATCTCCAACAACATCTCAAAACAACTTGTTATCCTTATAAATTTGGCAAAATCACAAAATTCCCTCTCCAACAACTCCTCAAACCAACTTGCTATTTTTCCCAAGTTGCTATTCACGGCCTCCGCGCGCCTATATTTAACAAGTTGCTATCCAACTTGTTATCCTTATAAATTTGGCAAAATCACAAAATTCCCTCTCCAACAACTCCTCAAACCAACTTGCTATCTTTCCAACTTGTTATCAGTCTTTCCTTTTTTTTTAAAAGTTTGACAAGTTGGAATAGCAAATTGTTGGAGAGAGAAGTTTTTTCCACTTGCCAAATAATTTAGCAACTTGCCAAACCATAAGATTTAGCAAGTCAATTTTTCCAAGTTGTTGAAGATGCTCTAAACAATACTTTTGGATAGCCATATCCTAAATTTAAGGACAGGATATCACCATGACCTTAAACTAAACACAGCCTCTAGCTCTCCGTGACTGTTGTTATTGCAGTAACAGTGACATTAGTTCACGTCTCCCCGTACAAAGATACTCCAAAAAAGAAAGGTTCGTCGTATCAGCTAGAGCAGCATGAAACTGGAGCTAAGCATGAGTTGATTGGTCGATTAGTGATAGGGTTATCTTCCAGCTCTCTCGCTCACCATTTGCTTCCTTGTCCAGGTACATGCCTCTCGAAAGCAAGGCTTTGTTCTGTCCCCCATAATCATTTTTTTAATTTGTCCAACCGGGAGCCTTCAGCCAGACACCATAGGCAGCGTGGGCAAGGCCAGCCACACAAGCACATGATAAAAAGCAAGAGATCGCCCAAGTGGGGCTCTCCGTAATCCAATGGCGTGCCTGATTCTCGTTAAGCATATGCTGTTTCCTCGCTAAGATATGGGTGATCCGGATCCCCCCGTAGCGTTGCTGTTTGGATTTGGAATGGCTTTAAAAATGCCCGCTGGGTTTGGTTTGTCTCAATCCGGTCCAATTGCAAGCAAGCCAGAGCCAGTGGTGCAGCTGCCGATGCTCTCTCCCTGCCGCGGCCGCAGCTGCTACCACTACCCGCCACTGGCACTGGCACATCACCTGCTTTTGTCTCGGAAATGACAGGCTCATACTACACTGTTTTGCAGCATAGAATAATTGGCGGCTTTCCTTGGAAATGACACGGAGAGCAGCATCAGCTGGATTGGTCATAGGATGCGGCACCATCGCTTTCCCATCACCCACGCCCGCCCCTTTCGACTGGGAGTTCCCTGTGCCTGCTCCTGCTAGTGCGGACTGCCGCTGGGGACATCGGGCTTTGTTGTGTGTGGCCTCGTGCTCTTTTCAGGTGTCCGCCAATGATGAGCTAATCCGGCTCTGTCATCGGCACATCGCCGTGTAGCCTCGTAGGAGTACTAGCATCCTGCACTCGGCGCTTTCTAGGAGAACTAGTTGCTTGATTATTGAATATCGGACCAGGAAATTGGCGGGCAGAATGAGGTTTTCAAATGGTAGGGAGCGAGCGATTTTCATTGACAGAAGCCGCAGAAATTTGAGTTTTCCAAGGTTAACAGAACTTGAGAAACGACACAACATAGAGATTTTTATTTAACGGTTCTCTAAAGACATTTCATCTCCATGGACGTAATTTTCAAGCCTAGCTCTAAGAGACTTGCTAAAATTAGATGTTAAATTATAAGATTTAGCAATTATGTGAAATAGAAGCTCATCTAAAATATAGAGTTTTACAACAACCTAACTAAATTAGAAAACATGTATAGCAAACATGACTCGCTAGGTAAATATGGTCAGCAAGAATGATAGGATAGTCAGTTGGGTAAAATAGAAAACGGTATACACGAACTGTTGAGAGCTTCACGAATACATTTAACCAGTCTGTTGGAGCTGCTCATGCAGATTGCAGAACAATGGGATTGGTTAGCGAAAGTTCTTAGCAATTGTTCTACCATATCTTTAGCACCTGATACTTATCAGCTGGATGGGATGTTTAAGTTAGTACCAATACTTAATCTATGGTAGCAAGGTGGTTGAGCCGATTTGAACACATCTTGGCATTGCAGAGACTATATTCTATACTGATATTTAGTGACATGACAACATTCTCTCTCCTTAGTCCTTAAGCCTTAAGCATGGAGTATTCCATTATACTGGTTGTTTGACTCTTCCTTTCAATTGGTTGTGATGCCATGGAGACATTGGCAGCTTAATCTAGAGCAAAGCAGTGTCCTTTTGGGCTGTCTATCTACAACTGGAAAAGGAATGGGCAACCTATATTGGCCCACTCACAAGCCCAACCAACACGCCAGGCCGCTCTAGAAAACGAGCCCACAACTCTGCCAAGCCACCAAAAATCCAAAATCCCGCAAAAATCCGCAATCTTCTCCGTCTCCGCGCGGCGCTGCCCACTCAGTCCCGCCTCGCCGCTGCTTTCCACTTTTCCACCTGCTGGTCCGAGCTCCGACCCAACCCAACCCACCCCACCCCACCCGAAATATCTCCCTCTCTCGCGCCGCTTCACGGTGACGCCCCTCCTCGCCTTCCGCCGCCTCCGCCTCCGCCCCCGCCCCCGCCCCGCCCTCATCCCCATGTCCGGCACTGCCTCCCCGCACACCTCCCTTCTCCACCTCCCCCACCCCCCGTTCGGGCACAGGCGACCGAGGCTGACGCGACTCAGGTGCCTCGCGTCGCTCGCGCCGGCGTCGTCGGGCGCTTCACCGGAGAACGAGGACCACCTCATACAAACGCTCTGCGCCCACGGGCGCCTGGCCCGGGCCGCGGCGCTCTTGCAGGGGCTTCCCGCGCCAACGCAGCGCACCTACGAGTCGCTCCTGCTCGCGGCCGCGCGGGCGGGGGACACCGCGCTCGCCGCGTCCGTGCACCGCAGGCTCGAGGCGGACCCGGTATTCCGCTCGGACCCCTTCCTGTCGACCCGCCTCATCGACGCGTATGCCGCGCTCAGCGCGCTCCCGGCAGCGCGCCAGGTGTTCGACGAGACGCCTGTGAAGAACATCTTCGTGTGGAACGCGATGCTCAAGGCGCTCGCGCTTGCCGACCATGGAGAGGAGGCCCTCGCGTGCCTTGCTGACATGGGCCGTCTCAGTGTCCCCGTCGACAGCTACAGCTACGCGCACGGTCTTAAGGCCTGCATTGCAGCGTCAGCCTCGCACGTGCCGGCCTGTGCACGTGTACGGGAGATGCACGCGCATGCCATCCGTCGTTGCTATGGATTGCACACGCATGTTGCCACCACTCTTATTAACTGCTACTCGAAGCTTGGGATGGTCAGCTATGCTGAGCGTGTGTTCGCTTCAATGCCTGATAGGAATCTTGTGTCATGGAGTGCCATGATTGGGTGCTACGCCAAGAATGAGCGTCCTGGTGATGCGATTCAGATCTTTCAGGAGATGATGGCTTCCGATGCAGACCTGGTACCAAACTCGATCACAATTGTTAGCGTCTTGCATGCCTGTGCTGGGGTAAATGCACTCGCTCAGGGCAAAGTACTGCATGCATATATCCTTCGGAGGGGTTTTGACTCACTTGTTTCAGTGCTGAATGCGCTGATGGCAATGTACATGAAATGTGGGTGCCTTGAGATTGGGCGCTACATCTTCAATTGGATAGGGCGCAGAAGGAATGTCGTGTCATGGAATTCACTTATATCTGGATATGGAATGCATGGCTTTGGTCGTGAGTCAATCCAGGTGTTTGGGGAGATGATTGAGGAAGGCATTTCGCCAAGTATCATCACATTTATCAGCGTCCTTGGGGCTTGTAGCCATGCTGGACTTGTGGAGCAGGGAAAGAAGCTATTTGAATCAATGGTGGAGTACAATGTCACACCTCGTGCTGAGCACTATGCTTGCATGGTTGACCTTCTTGGTCGGGCTGGGCACCTGGATGAAGCTGTGGAGCTGATACAGAGCATGCGCATTCAACCAAGCCCTCAAGTTTGGGGCGCACTTCTTGGAGCTTGCAGAATTCATGGCCATGTTGAGTATGCTGAGATGGCATGCTCTTATCTCTTTGATCTTGAGCCCCGAAATGCTGGAAACTATGTTCTCCTGGCAGATATTTATGCCCAGGCTAAGTTGCAGAACCAAGTTGGTGTACTAAAGGAGTTACTTGAGGAGCATGCTCTGGAGAAGGTGCCAGGCTGTAGCTGGATAGAGGTGAAGAAGAAGCTGTACTCATTCGTTTCAGTTGACAACAAGAACCCACAGTTGGAGGAGCTGCAAGCGTTGATTGGTGAGTTTGTGACACAGATGAAAAATGAGGGCTATGCCCCTGACACAGGATCTGTTCTGTATGATATTGAAGAGGAGGAGAAGGAGAGGATTTTGCTTGGCCACAGTGAGAAGTTGGCTGTTGCTTTCGGGCTTATCAACACTGGCAGTGGAGAGGTTATCAGGATCACAAAGAACCTCAGGCTTTGTGAGGACTGTCATTCAGTAACCAAGTTCATCTCCAAATTCGCAGATCGGGAGATTGTTGTGAGGGACGTGAATCGATTTCACCAGTTCAGGGATGGAGTTTGCTCGTGCAGGGATTATTGGTGAAGATGTTGCAAACTCCTCTTTTTAGTTACCTTTACTGATTAAGTGAATACACTGGATCATAACCGAAGAAGTAGGAGCTGTTGTTTCTTCAAACCATTATGTACATCCTAACATATTTCATTAGACTAGGCATGGTGATAGTTTTTCAGGAGGGACCTCATATTGATTACAGAGTCTGGAGAAAAATGGAATTCATACCTGACAAACAATTTTGACACACTTGTGAAGATGTCCCGTGTTTAAATGTAAAAAGAGATCAAACTCGAGACAAGAATGAGAAGAAATGATTGTTTGTTTTATTGATCTTGTTTGATATTACATATATTTATACATGGGAAGAGACGTGAGTATAAACGACGACAATTTGGAGGGACCCTTATTGAATGGTCGTGTCTGTTCATGTGATGGTTGTAACTTGTAACTATGGTGGTGACAATGAGTGGTCGTGTCAGAACATGTGATGATTGTAACTATGATGGTGACAATGGTAGAGCCCCAGTCAATCCGTCATTGATCCGTGGACAAGCTGTATGAGGTAGGATGAGAATCATGAGATCACCGTTGATTTGAATAACACTGTCCATGCCACGCTTGCAATATATGCTGATTTTTTTTTAATCCGGTACAACTTTGGACGCACACACAACCCACAAACTCCACTCACACACGCACACACACGTGCGCGTCCGTACACACGTAAAGAAGAGTACCACCGAATGCGCATGCGTGCGTGTACTTGAAATATTCTAGAATAATTTCATAAAAAGGTGACGTCCCACTGGACAGGCCTACCACTGGACCATAGGTCTATTTGCTATATCGCCGATTATTGTATATGCCAACTACATTTAGACAGCTCTTTTTTACTGTCCATTGCATAATCACCGATCCCTCCGTTTTGAAAGGTGCAGATCATTAGACACTGATCCCTGCGTTTTGAGCATCGTGGATTGTGGAGATCAGAGGCAAGGGCTGATTCTCTATAATATTTTGTGTTACTGACTGATGAATTTTAAATGCAATTGATGTTTGTCTGTTTTTGCGTCGAAGATCACCCAGGGCAGCAACCTCCTTTTGCAAAACGATTCCTTGAGCCAATCCCAATTCCCACATGAACCAACACCTCCTACTACCAAAGCAGCAGATAAAATTACAGACCATTACAGATTTTTAGGATCTCATCACACATGCATTATAATTGCATGGGAACAGATTCAAGTTTCATCCAAAACCATCGCATATCAACCAGCTACTACGCCTCTAATACAGATGTCTCGGAAGTTCTAGGGTTTATACGACAAGAACACAACGACAAACACAGCTTACAACCCTCGTACCAAAATGGTCTGAACACATAATTGTCTAATAAATAGGACCCGCCGAGAAAGTATCAGTTCCTTCTGCTTGCTACGACACCTATCTTTGTTGCATGGAATAAAGAAAAGGGTACTTAAAGGAGAGTTCAGCCATTCGTTACGAGCAATTGTTCTACAACAGAGGTCCTTTGCCTGCAACAAAGAGAGATAAGTTAGTAACCGTCGTTTTTTTAAAAATATTCTTTTCAAGCAGTGTGAACCACTACTTGCCTCATTGCAAAGGAAGATCCTTGTGGGTGTAAACCACTCCCTTGTCACCATTCACCACTTGTCCACTACCACGTAAAATGCTACATGTGATGAAAAAGATCATAAGTATGACATGAACATAATAATTGTGTGAGCAAAAGTGGGATCTTTCCCACGGACAAATAAAGAATCAGAGCAGAGGGAATCTGTCATGAGGCGATGAAGAGGAAATGAGAAATATCAAACATCGAACACAATTTTCAAGTGATAAAAAAGTACCAGCGAGTAGTTAGAAGTCCATCAACTCCAACAGGTCCTCGGGCATGTATGCGCCCTGTACTTATGCCAACCTTCGCAAACCATACAAAAAGATTCGATAAGAAGGTTGTTGGAACCTGATAGGCTGCTTAAACTTTTAGATTGCACCAATTTGACATCTATATTATATATAAAATGACTTTGAAGGCATGTTGCCTGTAGAACAATGTAAGTCTACGTACTGTAGTTTCCTGAACAGTCCAAGAACACCAATCAATGGTTCAATTTGACATCACTATTGTTCTCTTAGCAGTTTCGTTTATACCTCACTATGCTTCTACTAAAAGGTATATTTTGAACATTCAATAGACATAAAAACTAGAAACTACTAACACTTCATTGGTTTGATTGTTAAGCCTTTAAGCACCAAACATATTAACTTAATAAATGATTCATGCCATCATCCATCAAGGCTTTAAGCAAATCAATGGTGGCTAGCGCAAGGAATTCAAATAAATGATCTTCACATCTAAAGCCAAACTGTTCATAATATAAAGTGACAAGAATAAAAAAATGTACAGAAAACAGATGGCCAAAGGAAGTACCTCTGCACCTAGCCCAAAGCGCGTCCCATCACAAAACCTTGTGCTTGCATTATGAAACACAGCGGCACTGTTGCAGTTCAACAGAAATGTCATGTCATTAGATCCAAAATCAGCATAGACCAGTAGATCCGTAATCAAACAAATCAGTAACAAATACTACTTCCATAACAAAGTTCAACCACAAGAATGGCGGAAAGAAGGTTCCAATACCTATCAACTTGCTGCAGAAAAGCCTCTGCAGTACTTTCGTCAGTTGTGATGATGCAGTCTGTGTGTGCACTGAAAAGAAACCAAATTTTGGTTAAAAGTAGCCTATTGTAGTCATAATAGGCTTAAAAGAAAACTTCCTTACCTTCCATAACGATTTATGTGATCGATAGCTGACTGCACATCATCAACAAATTCGAGAGTACATGCCATTGAGCTATACTCATGACGAAATGAATCTACCTTTGGTACTTTCAATTTGTCATGTGCAACAGGCCCACCATAAATGACTACTCCTGCAATATGAAACTCAAAGTAAAGATGCGGTGATTGTAACTATTAAGTATTCACTATACTGTGTAAAAGTCAGTTTTTGTCCACCAGTTACTAGACAAATGAAAGAGACAGAGATTTTGAGTTCTAACCTTCCTTTTCAAGTTCCACTAATAGATCATCAAGGCCCTCACTCTTGTTAAGATCTTTATGAACAAGTAGTGTTTCCTGCACAAAGAAATTACTTAACCTGTATTAAATTCTAATTCTAAAATAAACTAATAGGTTCAATAAAACTAGTTCTCCTAAATAAAATGATAAAAAATGCTTTAAATTAATTGTTACGAGGTAGGTAATTCAACTTCATCAAAACTTTAAGAGTCCATTTAGGTGGCTACATAGTGTGTTGCATTTGAAGATATATAAGTAACTACAAAAAATGTTTCAATAAATAATAATAATAAAAAAATGTTATTTAGTGAATATAGTATACGAAAATGCAATAAAAATTCAAATATTACGCTATGTTTCAAAGGGGGGAATTGTGAAAAGGGGTAGAGCAAAATGTAGACAACTATGTAATAGCAAAGGCAAGGTTTCAACTTAACAAGAAAGACTATATTAGTGAGGCTGTGAACTACTTCCTCAGGAAAGTGAAGAGTGGGAAATAATAAATTATTAAACTAGTCAAGTGAAGGAACATGGCCTTTGAAGAATTTGTGCTCACCAAAGTGAGCTAAATGAGACATGTATGGTGGCATCGTTAGCTACTAAATTAGAGATATACCATTGCATTACATGCTGCTGGATAATCAACCTTAGCGTCCAATACTATCCGTTTTGCCATATCCATGTCGGCTGATTTGTCAATGTAAACATGGCAGATACCATCTGAACAGAATTAAAAAACATAACTTAGTACCGCTAAAATCAGAAAGAATTACAGGTGCTAACTTAAGAATTAACATAACTATATTTTTACTGAAACTGTTAAAAAACAGCTTACCAGCATGACCTAAAACTGGAATCTTAGTTGTTGCTTTGATTTGGGAGACTAGATTCTTACTGCCTCTCGGAATGACAAGATCAATCACATCATCAAGCTGCAAAGTTTTAGAGTTTAGACATATTTATGCACTTCATTACCATTGAAAGAATTACATTACGTACTTACCGCTAGCAAATCAGCAATTTCATCTTTGCTAGTCACATGACCTATGAGCTTTTTACCAACAATATCTGGAATAACCCCAGTTATGACCTAAAGGGAAAAAATATAGCTCATGTAAGCAAAGAAACATATTGTTACATACTATACGATCAAGAAAGCTAGTCCCATACTACCTTGTGTAATATTGCATTTGATCTCATAGCTTCTTTTCCTCCTTTCAGAAGAAGACCATTACCACTTCGGATTGCCAGAGATGCAATCTGTACAATAATATATCAACCACAAATAATTATTTACCTTGTAGATATTGTATATGTACTTCACTTATGAATCGAAGGTTACCTGGACCAATGCATCAGGACGAGACTCAAAAATAATGAGCAGAACACCCAATGGGCAGTATGCTTTCTCAAAAACCAGATCTTTAGCAACCTGCAAAAGGAGTCCTTGATTGGTGCGGGAACTTACTATCTACAAGCTTAGTAAAGCTCATATCACAGCATATATCTCTTCCCCCCTATGAGATATCAAAATTTGATCCATAGCAATCACCTCTGTTCTTTTCAATGTATGGGAGATAGGGTCCTCCATGTCAGCAATTGCACGAATGGATCTTGCCAGGTTTGTTATCTACAGAAATATATCAATCAAACATTAGTAAAATTAAGACGACAATGAACAGAAAAAATGGGTGTGAGAAACAGAGAACTACTTTTCCTGGCTTTAACATCATTCTAGCAACCAACGACTTTTCGTAACCAGCACCTTGTGCTGCCTCAACGTCAGCTTCATTTTCAGACCTGATTGCATCCTCATTTGCTTCTAGAGCATCAGCAATATCTAGCAAAATCTTTTTGCGTTCCTCTGACGACAATTTCTGTTACAACAAAATAGATTAGCTATGGTGATTGGGTATTTTAAATAGTTGCATATTGGAAGGAAAAGAAAACCTGTAGACGTCTTGAACAATCTCTTGCTGCAACTGCCATCTCTCGGGCTGTAGCTTCCTTGGAACATTCCCACAAATTTGCTTCATTGTGGAAAAGTGTACCAATCTTTTCTCCTTTGAGAACTTTAATGATGCTATCCGTTGCAAACCCACTTCATGAAGAGTAACAAAGTTACAAGTGGTTCTAAGTGTTCTAAATAGAGGTAAACATTACTAGATTTTGTGGTATCACAGTAGTATAAATAAGGAGGCTATGTAGGGAGTTGAGGCACCAATTAAGGATAAGAAAACACAAGTTATCCTATATAATGAATAAAGATCTGGTAGATCATCTCTTCAACAAAGCAATCATCATAATGCAAGCAATACAAGCCCACCAAAGTTGGGGAGCCATCAGCCATTGGATTATGTAATGCAAAACTGCAGGCTACACCATGATAGTTACCAACTTTGCCAATAAACTACATTTAAATGCGCTAATAATTAAATGATTGGTGAGCTTATATCAGATTATGAAGACAGAAACACAGTATCTGCAGCTGGCAGACCATAATTGCAATTAGGTACCAAATAGGATTCTTACTACAATGGGTCTATAGGTAGTTTGGCGTATTTAGTTGCTATGAATATTTCTTTATTTTGTTCTAAAATAACATAAAAAAATGTTCGTCTCACCTTGCAATGACAACAGGTACACCTTTTGATGCAGCATTAGCAGCAGCAGTCACTTTAGCTTGCATGCCACCTCTTCCAACACTAGACTTCTCTCCAAAACTAATTAGCTTTCCATGCTTTTCATTAACATATGTGTGGATAATCTTTGACTGAGGGTCACTTGGTGGACCACTATAGAGTCCCTCCACATCACTAAGCATGATAAGAAGATCAGCATTAAGTTCCGCTGCCAACAGAGCTGCTAGACTGTCATTATCCCAGAATATACCAGATGAATCCTGTAAATTGAATTCATTATTACAATCAGTAGTAAGTAGGAACACAACTAAGGTCCCAACTGTTATTAGATTGGAAGGTTGATTTACGGCTGTACAGAAACAATTAAGAAAACAGACCTCATATGGTTGTCTGCGGGTACTGATGGCATCATTCTCATTAAATAGTGGTATTACTTTAAGATCCAATAGTGAAAAAACAGTCTCACGGAGCTGGTCCCCAAAATTTGGATCCTTGAAATCACGATCCGTTACAAGAAGTTGAGATGACGTTACATCAAGCTGCAATCATATAAAGATAATGTTAGAAACAGGTAACACCAAACTCTTTTTTTTTCAACAATAAAATCTGTGGGGGAGATCCTTTCGGCAATAAAAACTGTGGGGGAGATCCCCACAGGTAACGCCAAACTCTTTTTACCCCTAGGATACAAATTTGTCGGGATGACTCACTTGGCTAAATAATGTGTCATAGATAGCCATCAGGCCACTTTGACCAACAGCAGCGCAGGCCTTTCCATCAAAGTTCATCTGAGGATTTTGCAGATCCGCAAAGCTGCAAGGAGAATCGTCAGCATGATATACTTGAGGCAGAAAACACTTACAAACTGTCATGAGAATGTAAGCCAAACTTGGTGTACCTGCTATGGATAAGCTTACGGTATTGCAGCCTCTGCCTCCCAACACCAACAGCTCCTGAGGTTACCAAAATCACCTCGTACCCTTGAAAATTCAGTTGCTTCACCTGCATATGGAAGCAAGTTAACTATTTAATGATAGTGAAACCAAAAACTCCATGGGTGAAAGCATGCTATTAAGATTAAATTTTAAAACCTACAACTGTTTTGGCATTTGTATACATATATAAAAAGGCTACAGCTACATGGTTTCAAAAATCTGAAGCCCTTATAACATGACAACGAGGCCCCACATGTTGCCTCATGGAACCATGTTGCATACCATGAGGCTGACATGTGGGCCACATTGTTATGACCAAAGATGTTTCTATATACATATGTCACAGTACTGTTGTAGTTATATATTTACTAGCAAAAGTGCTCGTGCGTTGCAACGGGTGATTAAATAGAATATTATTCATTTGTACTATGTTCAATTCACCGATTCTATGTCGGACACTGAAGCCCGGCGTCCAATTCGTTTCCGTCTCAGCTAGTGCTCGTTCGGTTTTTTTAGTCCATGACCACTACGATTTTTTTTCCGTCTCAGCCACCGCTTGAGAGGCCTTACGTCTCACGTCCAATATTTTTTCGTGTATTTTTTCCCCATAAAGATGTTTCCACAAATGATTTTTTCTAAATCCACCTTATATATATATTATATAATTAACAATCATATGCTTCATGGTATAGCTAGTGTTTCCTGATATATCTTTGGTTGTTCATTTAAATCATGTGTTGTGGATTAGTACCGACAATACATGATTTCTTAATTTCTATTCTTATTACCCTATTTCGATTAGAATTCCTTTTTTATTGCTTAATTTCTATTCTAATTATCCTATTTCTATTTGGATTAGAATTTCTTTTCATGTTTACTTGGAAGTCTTACATGTTTGATATAGGATTTAGAGCTCTATTTGGATTTGGGTTACAATTACAACTCCTATCTGAACTAGATATAAGATCTATTCTAACTCGTATATGAGAACGGGTTATATATATAAGTTCAGACGAAAAAACTCTTCATTGCTGGGTAGTTAGAGGGAGACGGATCCAAAAAGAATGGATGGACGAAAAAAGTGGCTGAAATTTTACCTCTTTATTATTAGGTATAGATATAGATTTACCTGTTCACAGAGAGAACCGAGCCTGCCCATGGCCAATCGGCCATTCTGCCCAGTGACAACAGCTGTGCCCACCTGTAACAGCACATAGTAAATGTGAAGCCAGAAAACACAACGACAAAATCCGCTAACTATTTTTTTTGTTGTTGTGAACAGAACTTGCAGCTTGTTTTTTTTGTCCCTTCACCTTTGTTTAGCGAGGAATCCTAAGAAAAAAATACAGTATGCCAATATTCAACTGAAACTGAAACTGAAACTGAATACGCATCTTATCCCAACGAGTGTCCTGCCACTGAAAAAAACCCCGGAATATCTGGAGTTATTTAACCCATCCCAAGTTTCCGCGATCAGATGGTGCCAATCAGCACCAGCACCAAACATAGGGAACACGCGAAATACTATACTGTACTGAAACAATAGCACCTGAGAAACACAAAAACGTTCTCCCTTCCCAACGAGAATACTTTAAGGTCGCAGATCCCCGAGCGAACAACGCTCTGAGTTGGGACGGAAAGTTATTCAGCACCGATTTCTACTTTCAGAAAAAATACAGTTGCAAACACTCCGCAAAACAATGCGAAATCAGATCGAAATCGAATTCTCTACCCTCGCAATCCACCACGCAAAGATCCCACTGAAAACATGGGCCGCACGAAGAGCAACCGGACTTAAAAATATCTTTGCATTATCGCAAGATGAGACGATAAAAAAAAAACTACTCCTAGAGAACAACGAGACAGATAGAACCATCACCTTGATAATGATTCGCCTGACGTCCCTCACGAATGCGCGGGAATAATCGGCGTTCTCCATGGCCATGGCCGCCGCGCCTCCGATCCCTCCTCTCCCCATTATCTCGTCGCCGTGGAGGCTGCTGCTCCCTCGCTAAGTGGCTCGGCTCGGGGCGGTGCTGCGTTGCCTGTGCCGGCGCTGGTGCGAACACGGAATCGCTACGGTGCCGGGGGAATACTGGTGGGAGGCTCTGTTTTATAGAGCCGCGTCGCGTCGCCCCTTCCCCTCTTCCGGGTTCCGGCCTCCCCACACGGGCCACACGTATGTGGCGTGGCGAGATCCCCCGCGCGCCGCCTGGCCCCTGGATCTCCTGCGGCGAGCAGGGCCCGTGACGGCCCGTCAGCGTCCGCTAAGCGCGGCCCCGCAAGGTAAGGGACGGAACGATACGATACGAGCCGCGTGGCCTGTGGAATTAGGCAGCGCGTTGCCTAAAATATCCGTAGTTCCGAGCGGGGATATAGGGCAGGTGGTTGTGTTACGGCCTCGCAGTTGCAGGCTTTGATGATTTCTGATCCCACCAGCCAAAGTGCCAGACGTCCTCTGTGGTGACCTGTTGCGCGCTCATTCGATCAGCGGCCGCGTCTCAAAGCACCGCACAAACATACAAGAGTGAATGAGTGCTCCAACGGGCCACACGGCCACAAGTTAAGTTAGAATGGGATGAGATAAAGATGGAAGCTATTGCTACTTGTATAGTGAATTGTCTTTTTTTTCTATTAGCTTGTTTATTACGAAGTTCAGCATTTTTGGAAGCTTGCACATATGTCGATATGGTGTTCACACAATCGTGTTCTCACGTTTACAACCAAACTACATGTAGCGTTAGATATGAACACATTTTGTGGATAAATGGTACGTGGTTTCAAGATAAGGGCCACGATATGATCGAAACATCCAACCAAGTGATCGTAAGTTCGTACCAAAACGATGAGTCACAATAGATATAGACTCCAAAGTCCAGACAAACAGATGTCATGAGGTTGTTCAAGATAGGTTTTTGTGGTGAAAGGAATTGTTTGGCAAGATTGAATTGTTACCATAAAAACAAAAACAAAAAGTAGTTGGCTTTTGTGCTTTCTCTAAATACACAAAAGGGTAACACAAAAAACACCATATGCTAGATGTCTCATTCTCTTATTAGAGACGTGATTCAACATTTACCAAAGCGAGTTATGCATCTTGTTCCACTTGGCTAGCCAACCCACGTTTCTGATGAGAGACATCATAGTACCATAAAACATGGTACCATGTTAAAATATCTTACCCAAATATTACAGATATTTCATCAAACAAAAAACATATAGATCAAGAAGTGGGCGGGATTTACCTAGGCAAGGCCTCTACTTGCAGGTTTCGAGGTATCCATGTTGGTGTGCTTTTGTCTTATGTGCATGTAGGGCTTGCTAGGTTCCTATCAGGGCAAGGTTGCATGGTGCGGGGAGCTCCCCAAGCATCTGGCTTTGGGTGCCTAGGTCGAGACCGATGTCTAGCTGACTACTTGCATGACAAACATTGAACCAGACAATCTACATCCATAGTATTACATGACCTCCACTCAAGAACACCCTCCCTTTAGGTCATCCAGTTGTGCAAGCACACGTACCATATCCTCGCGTACACCTTCCCTAGATGCTTGCACATACCAAAGAGCCAAATCTAGTCAGAGATAAATGAAGTCAATTTGGTAGAAATAAGAAATGGAAAAGAGAGGTTGAGAGAGAGTATGGAGGGGGGGAGGAGGAGGTGCTCGTCCGGAAGATGGTGGTCAATAGCAATAGAGCAAATGGGCAGCAAGCACTAGTCAGACCCGCCATGTCTTGCCTATGAGGTAGAGAGTGAGAGTGATGGAGAGATAGGAAGACAAAGAGGGGGTCCATTGTTGAAGCTCCACCATTAGGATTGCGGGTACATGTGAATCTAGGTCCATTGTTAAGTTGAGGAGATCTGGAGGTTGAGATCCAAAGAGCTTTGACAACTTGCCCCCACTAGAGTGGGCGGTGGAGCGTTGGGGTAATCATGGACTAGGAAGGATGGTATGGGTGTGACAAACTTAGTTCTTAGGATGTCTCATATGGGGGAGGAGACGCATGTGTGATGATTGTCGTGGACAGGGGAGGAGGCGACCATAGGCACAATATTCATTATGTGATAGACAAGACGAAGGGTATGGGTGGGGTGATGGAGGATGGTAGTGTTGGCGAAGGTAGAAGAGGAGGGCGGTGGCCGAGGAGGATAGGGTGGTGGTGCTGGATGTGAGGAGAGGGGTAATATGTCAGGATTAAAGAGAGACATGGGTAGCAAATGTGATGGGAGGGAGAGATGTGGTGTCCAGACCTGAGATGCATGTCTATACGCAAGTTTATAATTTTTTAGGTATGAGGGATCTAGATCTGAGATTCATTTTTCTTAATCCGCGTCATTGATATCCATATGTATACATAGATGCATCACAATCATATATCATATACGTGTGGTGTTGAGCCACGTCTCTGATTTGTGCACCCATAAACGTGTATTGTTGGAGCCAACATATCACAGACGTGTTTCAACTTGACATGTCTCTAATTATACATTATAGACACATCTCAAATTCATCTCACAAAATGAGTCTCATTTGTGCAATTTTGGCATAGTGCATGTCACAAAAACCACATGTTAAAATAGGATAGATTTTTTTAGTTGCTACTAGTCTGTAGTTCTTGGGTAAAGATAATATTGCAATAACTACACTCTTCAACCACATGAAACGTTGGGTAAAGAGTGATAATATTGCAATAACTACACTCTTCAACCTTGATATCCTCAATAGATAAACATAGCAAAGTAGAAGGAGTATTTGCCAAGGATTAAAGATGGCATATTAACCTAAGCAAATATATAGGGAGAAAAAGAAATAAAGAAAAGACAAGCTAACATATCTAAGCAGAGTAGCGTCGCCAAACTACTCTCTAGCTTCAAAGACAAATAAGTGGTGCTTAAATTGTTCTCAAGTCCGTCATTTTAAAATCAGTTAATAAAAACTACCCCTTCCCCAAATAGTGAAAATTCAGAGAGAGAAAATCAGATAGACTAGGTAAGAGGCAAAATGACCATGAATGTCTTTTTTGATAGACTAGGTAAGAGACAAAATGACCATAAATGTCTCTGTTTGTTAACTACAGTGTCATTTCTAAAGACCTTGTTGCCTAATCCTTTTGTCCATACAGTTGGTAATTGGCTAGACTAATTTGTGCTTGCATACATATAGTTGGCTCATGCATTTGGGAGGAGCTTGTGTCATTTGTGAGATGGTCCTATTTGAATAGTCCACTAGCATCTGAGTCTAGACATACAGTTGTCCAGATTCATAGCTAAAATGACACTCATTTTAGAACGAAGTTGTCCATATTCATAACTAGGATAACACTCTTGTTAGGATGGAGGGAGTAGATGTCTAGATGCCACTCTTTTTCATGTGAGGACACTAGCTATTACTCCTTTTTATATGTTTTGTCTTTTCTAAATACATTGTATTTATTATGTATCTAGACACCGTACATATCTAAATGCATATTAAAAATTACTCCCTCAAATTATAAGTCACTTTGATTTTTTTGGTTCATCCATGTTGCTATGTATCTAGACATATTAGTATATGTAGGTACATAGCAAAATGGATGTACCAAAAAAGTCAAAGCGACTTATAATTTGGAACGGAGGGAGTATCAATCTATAAAGCAAAAATATCTTAGAATTTGAAATGCAGGGAATAATATTTTTTATATGTTGAGTTTGGATATTAGAAAATAACGTGTGTATATTTGTTTTTATAAAATTATTTCTTTTTCTATCTATGTGTATTATATAACAAAAAAAATAGCTGAGACTATGTTTTTGGAGTTTATGTAAACGGTTGGAGGCATCACTCATCATTTATTAGTACCAGGATAAGCTACTTTGCAGTCCACTACCTAATCATGGAGACAACATCATTAGCAACCAAGATGCGGCGTCCTAAACTAACATGGGGGCGATCAGCCTGAAAAAGTCTGATGCCTCGGCTCAGGTCATCTTCTGTTGTCTTGTACAGTTGTACCGTGGAATCCAGGACGTCAGAGGCCCAGAGCCGCTGTGCACATGCCCGCTGCCCGCGCCACGTTGCCTCGCGCGGGGCTCGGAAGGATCAAGCGCCGCCTGGCTATGCGGGAAACCGGGAAAGGTTCCTCGCGTACCTGGGGACGACAAGTGGATTTTGGGAGGTAGCAGCGACCTTTCACACAGCCCGACGCATGCACCCGTGATCTGCGCTTTGATATTTTGATGGTACAGAAGAATATACTACTCTGTTACCAGAATCATTTCGTACTGCCTTACAAAAACAAACAATTTAAAAGTTTTAGGGAGAGCACACAACTAAACGTCTGGGTGGTGTAGTTGGTTATCACGTTAGTCTCACACACTAAAGGTCCCCAGTTTGTGAACCTGGGCTCAGACAATTAATATTTTTTTATTTTTATTTCTCTAAAACTGAAATACCTTTTCTTCCATTTCCTTTAAACTGAATATACACATTAATTGATTTTTTATTTTTATTTCTCTAAAACCGAAATACCTTTTGTTTCATTTCCTTTAAACTGAATGTACACATTAATTGATTTTGTTTTTTTTTCATTTCCAAATCTCCTTTATCCCTAAAACTGAAATACCTTTTGTTTTTTTTTTCCAATTCCCTGAAATTGAATGTGTATGTGTATGTGTGACATTTGTTTTTTCATTTTATAAAACTGAAGTTTGTTTTTCCCCATTCCTGAATTAGTTCTTTTTTATTTCCTTTTATATCCCTGAAACTATATATGTACGTGTGAGGTTTGCCTTTTAATTTCCCTGAAACTGAATTGGATTTTTTTTTCATTTCCTTTTGTCTCCCTAAAACTAAATGTGTGTGTATAAGTGATTTTTGTATTCTTTTCATTTCCTTTTACCTCCCCTGAAACTGAATTAGTTTAGAAAGCAGTCAACCTATCGCTGTCAACATCAGTTCAGAAAGCAAATTATAACATCTTTTTTAAACAGTACTTTGGGGACATCTCTTGAGAAATACGTTACATAAGGCATAACAACAATAGTCCTTTTGGGTTGGCAAAAGCCTGCGTAAGCAAACATTTCTTTTGCCTTTTGCGAGCAAATAGAGGGATGTATTAACTAGACATGATTTTTTATACGATCGGTATTGAGGTGATCCTAGACACATGAAGGTGCTTGATCGGTATTGATGAGATCCTACACACATGAAGGTGCTTGTCTCCAACAAATCATGGATAGGGCTGTTTAATTGCCTGGACAAGGGTGTCCGGCCTGTAGGAGCTTGGAGTATGGGCCAAGATCCTACACACATGAAGCCTGGCTAGCACTAGGCAACCCCAGTGGCCCAGTGGTGGGCTTGTATGGTCCAGGATCTTGTTTGTTTGCTTGTACGTACGGATATGCCTACCTGCATTTGAGCATGTGGTAACATTACCACCAAACCTTAATGCGACAAGACCGAGGTTGTAAGCGATAAAATAGACTACGAGAAGACCTGACTTTTTAGGCTGCCAAGAGTCAGGCGATAAAATTATCAGCTCGCCTTTTCTATCAGTCTGGTACAGAAATTACATCAATACACACATATATTATGTTGGACACGCATATAAATTGATTGTCGTCCCAATCTCGCTTCTTTGAATCCAGTTAATCCAAGACCCAAAGAAGTCGACTCTCTCGGGATGGTGGTTCTAAATGAGAAATCCCTCGAAATCCAAGGGTCTCTTCATATCGAAATTTGTCGCTCATTACCAACTCTCTAATAAATAATTCCTCTCTTTAGTAACTATAGACCATACATGATGGACTGCCATGCATGTTAAGGATGGGTTGGAGCATAAGGTTGTACACTAAGTGTCCTCTTGAAAAAATATCTAGTTTTAAGAGTGCTTGGTTAAAAAGTCTAAGGTCAAACCTAAGCAATCCATATTTTTTTAGAATCATTTTGTCCCATGTAGTCCAAGAATTTTCCTTTTTTCCTTAGAAGATCTCAAGATCAACTTAGCCAATAGCTCCTACGAGAGCTAAGGTACACGTAGGGTTTCCTTGGTAGGGATACTGTTATGATTTCTGCACCGGCTCAATCAAAATCCTACCGAATAAGCACATACAAGAATGACTTCTGAAACTAAAACCAAATAAAAAATGATGAAAGAAAAGCCATTTTTTGGCAAGATGTCTAAGACCATCAAAACATGACTTTCCTAGCTTCACCATTTTTTAAGAAGTCAAAGTGTACCAAACCGACCCTTAGCAATATCTAGACTTAAGGTCCCTTTAACGTGTATTATAAAACTATAAAAGATCTCTAGCTTCTTAAGAAACCCTAAACAAATGGGTAAAAATGGATTCGCTCTTTGAAACCACCAAGGAGCAGGAGCTTATCAAAGATCTTTTTATAAAATGCTTTAGGTCCACCAAAGAAGCTAAAGCCATTTTAAAAAGAGACAAACATTGCCAAATTGGACCTTAAATTAGATCGCTAAATTATACTATGTTTAATCTAAAATAAGTGCATATCTAACATTTCATTTTTCAAGAAGTCAAGCTTTTTAAAACTTGAATTAATATATATAAAATTATACTATTCGTACCATTCTAAATTATATGTTTTGTTGTTTAAGCTGTTCTATATGCATTTACACCGACACTAAAATAAATGTGTATATCTAGAAAGCTAAAACTTATGTAATAATATTTATGATGTGTATTAATAATAACTACCGTAAATTAATAGTGAAACATATGATAATAAATATATTGGGAGATATTTAAATGTCGATGATCAATAAGTTAAACGAGACATAGTAACCCACCCCGTACAATTGTTTGGAAAAAAGTTAGTGAAGATCATCCCTACGGGAATATGGTAGGAATTGTTTGGTTTACATGTGGGGCCACGTGTTATTATAACAACACACATACCTACCATGTTTGTAATATGGTCCACGCGTCAGTTACATATCCCCACCATGTCGTGGTTAGAACCATCCCTACCCAATTTGTTTCCAATTGTTTTGACCTTTTGGGACGGAGGGAGTGGCCTGAAGGGGGACTGCAGTACTGCACGGCTGCACCCTCGATCTGAACCGCTTGACACCCGATTGGACGGTCAGAAACACACAAGCCCGTCGACCCGTTGTGGATGGCCATGGTCCCTTCGCTTTGGAGTTACCGACCGGCCGAAGCCGTAGTCCGAACCGCGGACCAGCTTCGACGGGGTCACGCCCAGCCCACCCTTCCATCGACCCATCTAGAAGCGCCTTCTTCTGCTTGCTAGGGTCTTTTGCACTTCGGAATTCTTAATCGACGGCGAGCTCGTTGGCACTGTCGTCGTCGGCGGCGGCAGCGGCAGCTATGGACTGGAGTTCTGTGACGGCGGAGGACCTCGTGGACGCGCTGCGAGAGGTGGACTGGTCAACACCGCCGCGGCCCGTCTCCGAATTCTTCTCCCGCTTCACCGCTCCCCGATCCTACTCCAAGTGGACCAGCCGCCTCAAGTGCAACCTCTACTAGTACGATCCGCTACTCTAATCTCGCCTCTTGTATGTTTTGATGTCTATCCAATCACCAATTGAAGAATTGGCAAGGTAGATGTGCCTTTCTCCTGTTATTTTGGGTGATTTAGAGCTGGGTCGCGGACTCACGATGAGGTTATCAGGTCAGGGCCGACGATGAGCTTCATACCCTTGTTGGTTTGTACGGAATGACGGCATGACAGCTGTAGGCTGTACCTCGTGGAGTGCTGTTTCATGCTTGATTTATGGTTGGCGTCGATCTGCTTTCAGGCGATGCACTATTTGGAGTTTAACATGTGGTATGGCTGCTGGTCAGCTGGGAATATTTATTTGATACTTATAAAGTTATAATTAGGTGGAACTTCAACTACTTGTCATAAGAAGTTTATGCAGATATTTTCATAATTTATTTTTTACTGCATGCTAAAATGTTTTGTTAGTAAGCATGTACTCCAGTGACAGCTTATAATCGAGGGATGTGTGCGATATACTTCAATTATGTTGATGGACAATTAGAAGTCATTCTTAACCATACCATGAGATACGTGGAGGAGGCTTGGGAATTTGCCAACCTAGTTTAAAGTATGAACTGATTTGTAGAGTATATTTCTACCATTCCATTTGTATCTTATCGAGTCTTCTTTCCACCCGTGCCTGTTTGCAGCTATCGGACCAACTACTTCATATTGGTAATATTCCTTCTTGGTAGGTAACAATTCCTATATGTGCCAGAACAGTTATTCAGTTATTTAGGCTGGATTTTGCTTTTTTTTTAATACCTCCTGCCTCTTGTATATGCAGGAATGGGCTTTCTTAGAAAGCCAGTTGCCATCCTTGCAGCTCTAGCAACTGGCCTCAGCATTGCGTTTCTGAATGACAGGTGATTTTAACTTGAGTTGAAATGTTCATACTATGCTAACACTATGGTTTGCGGAGCATTCATAATTCTGTTGTCACCATGACCTGGAAAGTCTGAAAGTATATTCATATTCAGAATTCACTCTCAACTGAGTAGGGTGAGCTGGTATTACAAATCTCAGTTCATAATTGCCATATATTTAGGTTCTTGTGACTTGATACCTTTTACTTCTGTATTCCTGTGTGTCTTAATTTATGTCAAAAAGGAAAACATCAAATTCACGTTCACCAAACAAATTTTTTGAGTATACGTATCTGTAAGCTTCTAATATTAGTCTCTCTCTCCCTCCCTCTCTGTATTCTCTCAATCAAAATTCATTGTGGCCAGTCATGAAGCATGCTCCTATGTTTCTTTACTTGCAAAATTTGGGGTCCCTGTACCAAACTATAAAATGAGGCCTTATTCCTTGATAAATAGGATTATAGTAATTATCAATTCTACATACATATCTTACACGTGTGTTAATCTTGGAACACCAGGCGTAGTCATATGAAGAATAGTTATAGTTCATATAACGATTGAAAAAAAAATGGTTCATATAATGATACAGAGAATAGTAGAATTCAAATCGAAGGGAAAGATTAAAATTTCCTTAGGAGTTGTTGGATTCAGGCTTTACTGGTCCTGCTCCCGCACTCCTGACTCATGCTTGCCTGTTGTCGGTGGCTTCAGGCTTACTGGTTCTGCTTCTGCCCTTCTGACTCATGTTTTTCTGCGTTCAGTGCTAATCCATCACGAAATTAACGGCATGGGTTTGAATTGATCCCTAGCTAGGCCTAGCTGGGTAGTCACTAGCAGTTCGCACACAGTCACTAGCAGTTCAATCGCACGCACGAACTAATGATAAAGTGGTGGCTGGTAAATCCATCAGAACATGGGGCCCCTGGCAATTGGGGCCTCTGTTCCCTTACACTGCTCACACTCCCCTTGGCAGGCCCTGGTGAAACATAGCTTGTAACCTTGTACATTGCCTCAATTTTTTTATTTCGGTAGGCTCAGATGTACTAGAAACTCTGTTTTTGTGATTGAATCGGATGTTAAAGAGAGCATGATAACTTGTTTGTGCTGATCTTACTACAATTTACTTGAGATACATTATGGTTATTTTCTTGTTACTTTCAGTACAGAATTCCTGGTTCAGATACAAACTTCAGTATAATTTCATGCTCAAATAACTAGGATGTCGCGTACACTAGTTGTTGCTAATGGCCATGATTTGTTCATCCATTAAGCAAAATTCAAGACAATCTCAAGTGTTGAACATGTGTTTTCTTCTACTTCTATACTTATTGTTTGACTTTAGTAGTTAAAGCTCTGATGTTTCAGGTTAATGATTACCACATTCTCTAACTTACCAGAATTGTTTAACTGATTGATATGCTGCTGTAACATTCCTGATTCTTCTCTTTGTTCTGTTAATTCCCTTTCATTCTAACTAAGAAGACATAAGTGTTATCTCAGCCTTTCCCTTCTCTTGCTAGTTTCCTTTATTATTGACAGCTGAAATAGGATTAAGTTATCTGCAAGTTTTACTTCCTATAAAGTCTCCATGTTATCAACCAATGGTTCCCAAGTTTTGTACAACTGTGCTTCTATTATAAATTGTTCACTTTCCTTCTATATATAATGCTCTTAAACACTAGAAATAATGACAATTACCATCATGATCATTATTGTCAACCACTTCTCATGTCTGAGATTGCAGTTTTGCAGTTACTTTCAATGAGAAAATCACAAGGAGTTTCAGACAATTTTCACCACAGTTAGCCGCAAAGATGAGGCCACCCATAACGTGAGGATCTTCCTCCCCTCTAAAGTCTCTCTGATATCCTTGTTTTGTCATGAACCCACAGAGGATACACTAATGCTTTACGTATGACATTTTTCAGGCCTGTCATTCGAGGGCGATCAAGTAAAAGAAGATCAATTCATATATGTGGCCGGCCTCGCTGGATCTTTGTCCTGCTGTTTTCTGCAGGTTGGTAGAACACCTTCCTGCAGACATACCATTTTGCACTCTGAATATATTCAGTCACGTGGCCCAAAAAACATTGACTGCTGTTATGTTTCAGTTAGTTGTGCACTCTGGTTGACCTCCTGCAGCCTCCTCACAGTTCTGTGGGCACTACTTATTGGTCTACTTGGTGAGGCCAACTAGGAGCATGGAATTTTTTAGTTAAATAATTAAACTATGCATCTACAAAAAATATGCCTAACAACTGAATTCCTACCTTGCAGCAACCTTGCTACATGCCAGCTTCAGAACACCTAATCTGAAGGCACGTCTGAACACATTCAGGGAGGAATTTCGAGCAGTATGGCGGAACTACAGTGAGCTGTAAATGTCTGGTTTGTCCCATGTGAGTGCCTTCCTACTCATACAATCTTGGCTACTTGTTAGTTGGACACCTGAAAATGCTGCATGGTGTATGCTGCAGTAACATGTAAATTGAGTGCATCCTTGCAAATCTGTATGTTGAACACCTGGATTTGTAAAAGGTACATGATGTGAGATCTGCATCGGCTTAATTGCTGTTATTTTGATTTTCTTTTTCCCTTTGGCATGCAGGTTTTCGTCACAGTAGAATGATCAGCCCTCTAAAAACTTGATTGTTGTTTGTGGGCCTCGAGGGGGAGTTCACCAAGGTCGTTTTTTATTTCCCATTGAATTGCACACATTTTGTATATATCATTAGATGGTGAATTGGTGATATATATCTCAGTGCCCACCCCCTTAGATAAGCATCTCTATAATTTGATATTCATTTCTATATTTTGGGGAAAACCGTACTTAAGAAGTTAAGGTCGTGTGCAACTATTATCTAGTGAACAAAGAAGATATTGTTTTTTACTCTCAGAAACTCCTACTACGTTTTGTCACTTAGAGTTGGCGACAAATTCTGGCATACATTGGGCAAAAGAAAAAGAAAACCCCGAGCATATATAGGACCATATATGTTACTTGTGTGTGGTTTACCCTTTGACTTTATGTGTTATGACATGTTTGCAGACCGGATATAAGAGCATCTCCAAGAGATTAGCCAAATCGTGTTCTAAATATAAATTTGACTATTATGAAAGGAAAAGATGTCTCCAATAGACTCTGTAAATGACTCTTCATTTAGTAGCTCTCCATTCCAACTCATTCGTTTTCTATCTTTGGATAGCTTATTTCACTAGCCATCTAAACTCTTTATTTTATAGAGTCTGTTAGAGTAATCTAGTGTTATCTATTTTAGAGAGTAACTAAATCACTAAATTTAGTTAGTATATTTACATAGTATCTTGGAGATGCTTAAGCCGGTTTGTGTTTCCGACGGCATTTCTAAGAAGTGCATGTTGAAAATTAGGTTCAGTTTGGATCCACTCAACTTTTGTTAGCTGCTAAAAATTAGTTGGATGCACTTAATTTATTGTTAGCTGCAAAAAAATTTGGCTATAGTGTATCGAAACGGACCAAACTAATTGTTGGCTGGCACCTAACTATACAACTATCCCTGATTTTGATAGGAGTTAAAGATGTTTGATTTTGGGGTTCTTCCTCAAAACCTAAGTATCGTTGGCGGCTTGCTGTTCAAAGGAGACATGGTTCAATAAAATGTAGATGCTAGATTTATTTCTAACTCGTTAGTGTAGTAGCTGCTCATGATAGTAACTGCATTCAAACAGGTCCTTAGAGATTTTTTTTCTCATGTCTCCATATCCGTCCCTGTGTATGGTTGTTGGTGCATATCCGTGCCTGATGTATTGTGACGTTTGTGTCAATTTCCAGTGTCAAATCTCCACGTGCATTGTGAGCACCGTGACCACTGCATGCTGGATGATTTTGCCCGGCCGTGGAGTTGCTGGTGGCTGATTTCGGAACGTGCATGATCCTCTGCCCGTAGTAATCCTCATAGCTGTGGGCTGCCGTGGTTGCTTGGATGAGGAATGGTCGGAGAATCAGCTTCCGTCCAATCTCTGAAGTTTTTCGCTCGTGTCGTTGTTTTGTGTCACATGGAGGGTCACACGTAGGTCACAGTGTCACACTCAGCTGCGCCTGCGCGGACGGTGACTCCCGGCCCTTCTTCTATACCAAGGCCTCCATTTCCATTCGAAACGCCGCGTGCAGTGCAGGCAGTGCAGAAAAACCACCTAGTACTGTAGCTGCTAGGAAATCCCAAGCAGCTGTTGCAACCGGTTCCTGCGAGGAGAAACAAGCATGAGGCCCCAGGTGCTGCTCGTCGCACTGGCCGTCTTCGCCGTCCTCGTAGCTCTGCCACTAGGCAATGGTGAGACTTCGACCTGTGCACGACCATTTAAGTTGTGGACATCCCAACTGAAAATACTTTTAGTCAACATGGCATGGCAATAATTGGGCGACTGAGGTCGAGATTCTCAGGGCAAGTACTAGACCTCGAGGTCTACCCCTCAACCAGGTGAATGCTCTCGATAGCCTGACCTGCTGGGAATAGTGTTATGATGGCCTCGGGCTTGGACTCCGAGAGAGGAAGCCGTTGAATTCCTGTTCCGCATCTGTCGGAGGTGGAAGAGGAAGCTGCACCCCATCCACCCACCCACTTCGCCAAAAAGGCCAAACACAGGTCCGTGTGGATAAGGAATGACGATGCAGTGCATCATTCCATATTTCTTGTTGTTGCTCGTGTCTACTGTCGTTTATCGACGTGTCGCGCGTCCTCATCTAAGATTTCCCTTTTCTACTTGTTATTTTGTGCTCTGTTCAGTATAAGAAGCATCTACGGTATCAGGGAAATCTAAAGCAACAGGTAGACATAGACGTGCCTCCGGTTGTTGAGAAGAGAAACAAACATGAGAGCTCAGGTGCTATTCGTCACACTCGCTGTTCTCGGCGTCCTCGCTGCTCTCCCACTCAGCAAAGGTGAATCATTTTCTGCTCTGTTAATGTTTTCCAAACTTGTTTCAACACACAGTTTGGCCCAAACTTGTTTGAATTGAACACACAGCTCTGCCACAGCAGGGAAGGAGGAAGGAGGAGGGGCACTCTCACTCACCAAGAAGGATGCGAACGCGCAGGCGTGGCCGTGCTGCAACAAATGCGGCTTGTGTCTCCTGTCATTCCCGCCACAGTGCAGTTGCCTAGATTTTTCGCAGGGCGGATGCCACCCGGCGTGCAGAAACTGCCTCATGTTCACCACCAGCGGCAGCGTCTATGAACCGCCTGTTTTCCGGTGCGCGGACTTCCTCTACAACTACTGCGAGCGCCGCTGCACGCCTGAACCTGATGCTGTTTAAGTTGGGGGTGACCATTTGGGATGCTTGCAGCCGGCAGCGACTAGCTAGCTTGCCTTCGCGGACCACTTGTACACTTCTCAATCTCAAGGAAGAAATAAGCATTGTTGTTTGATGCCTGTGTGTGCTCATCGTGTCTTGTTGTTTTTCTCTAATAAAGAGCTATGCTATGCACAAAGCGGGTCTGCGATTAGCTATGTGCTGAAAATAGTGCAATAAAAGATTAGCATTTAGCTCGCTGAGTCACATAGTCCCGCCAAAAGGAAACGACGACAAAATGCACATGCCGACTGTTGACGTGTCATATGTCCCCACCAGATTCCTTTTTTTCTGCCACTCGCCATTTTGGTCCCTTTTATAGCTGGGAAGCACGAGCCGCACAGTTGTGACAGGCAGGAGAGGAAATCCAAGCTGCAGACAAGCAGAGATGAGACTTCAGGTGCTACTCGTCACAATGGGTATTCTAGCCGTCCTGGTAGCTCTGCCACTCAGCAAAGGTGATAGATTTGATGTGTTAAACTTTCAGAATCAGTTGTGTTAGTTAGTTAGTTTTTTTTTTTTTTTTTGGCTCAACAAGGTGGGATGACGATGTCCAATCTTTGGTGGCCGCAGGCGAGGAGGAAGGAGGAGGAGCGCTCGCTAAAGGCTCATGGCCGTGCTGCAACAAGTGCGGCTTCTGCTACAGGTCGTTCCCGCCACTGTGCCAGTGCCTAGACTTCTCGCAGCGCGGGTGCCATCCGGCGTGCAGGAACTGCCTCAAGTTCACTACCGGCGGCATGGACGAACCACCCGTCTTCCGGTGCGCGGACATCCTCGTCAACTTCTGCGAGCGCAGCTGCACGCCGCCTGAAGTTCTCTGAAGGCCGGCAAATGTCCATGCTTTGCTTGCTCATCGTTTCGTAATGTTTCCGGAATAAAGAGCTCTGCTATGCTCAAAGCTCTGTGATCAGCTATGTGCTGAAATAATGCAGTATAAGGTTTGGTTATGCCAGGATATGATTATGACTTCTCGGTTATCTAAGAACGACTACACACCTAATGCTATATCCAGAGGCATCGATAAAACGTGCATACAACAATAGAACAAAAGGTGCTGTAAATTTGTTTGTTCTATGCTTTATTCAAGGGCCTCTTCACTAGATCTTCTGCGATGCAGACGTCACGTAGCCCTGCCAAAAAAATGCAACACATGTCCGTTGCTAGTAGTACGTACTCACAACAACGGCATGATGCATGTTTTTTTTTTTCCCTTCAAAAACAAGTGGTCCCTACGTTTTGGTGTAATTTCAGCTCTGGTCAGAGATTGATTTTTCATACCGAAAATGATCTTCATTTAGATCTCACCATCCCAGAGTTCGTCAATTGTTTTGTAAACACTCTGAGGGTGCACAAATGCATCATTTCTGATTTGCTTAACCTGTTCACCCACCAAAAAAGAAGAAGCAAAAGAGCCAATGAGTCAAGTATATAAGAAACGGGTTCATATGGGCAGAGGACTAGAGGCGTCATTGCAAAGATAAATGATGGTCAACCTGTACTGTGAAATCTGTACATGCAAACTTGTTGTATCCATATGTATCAAGAAAAAGGTAAAACATCATTTCCTGCACTCGCCGACACACGGTTAACTGAAAAAAGAGATATTCTACCTATTCAATTTCAGAAAACTTGGCACACAGCTCTTCAGGAATGGACCAACCGAAGAAGTCAATGTTCTCCTTCAACCTCGACTCATTGGCACTTTTGGGAAGCACGCTCTGACCCTGCTGGATACCCCATCGCAGAGCAATCTGCGCCGGCGTTTTCCCCAATCTCTCGGCTACCGAAGCAACCACAGGATTATCGGCGACGGCTTTCATCCTGCCTAGCGGCGCATACGCCTGCAGAAACAGCATGAGCAAATTGCCCGGAAATGAATCATAGTACACGCCAAGCTTAAAACCATGGTGGCTTACAGAGAAATGGACTCCACTGGAGAGGCAGAACGCTTTGAGCTTCGCCTGTTGCCAGCCGGGGTGGCACTCCACCTGATCAACAGCTGGAGGGACACGGGCTACGGCAAGCAAATCGGCCAGCTTCTTGGTCGAAAAATTGCTGACACCTACTGCGCGAGCTTTGCCTGAACCGTACAGCTTCTCCATTGCCTGCCAGGTCTTGGGCATATCAAGCTGGACAAAGTTTTCTGGACTGAGCTCGCTGCCTTTCTTGATCTGAAAGGGCCAATGAATCTACGAATGTTTCGAAAGTTACCAGTTGTTAGTAGTATGAAGCAAACAAAAGGCATAGTTTATCGGTCCACTCTTGCAGTGTGCACTCAGGTTACCAGGTAGAGGTCAAGATAATCCAGCTGCAGATCATTCAGAGTGCTGTCGATTGCCAACGGAACGTCTTCAGGTGCGAGATCGCTGCACCTGCATAGCTTGACTCTCCTGCTGTTACAAGATGGATCGGATGGACACGAGCAAATGGCTAGAGCAGTGGCAGTGTCCAAGGTGGTAGTAGTACCATATCTTTGAAGTGATGAAAAGGTCTTGTCGCTTGACGACGCCGTCATCAAAGAGCTTGTTCAGAGCAACGCCAATCTGGGAACACGTTAAGGGCAACTATAACCAAACTGACATCGCAAATGTGAATCGAAGATACTAATTGCATGGTGGATTAAGGGCAGGGCTACCTCCTTCTCGTTCTTGTATAGCGGCGCGCAGTCGATGTGCCGGTACCCGGCCTGCCATGACAAGCAAGCAAGAAAGCAGGATTAATATGACCCGGGCTCAAGCAGCACGCATGTAGTATACTCGAGGGCGGGGCGAACGGCGAAGACCTTGACGGCGGCGGTGATTGCGTCGGCGACGACGCCGGGGCCGGCCTTTTAGGTGCCGAGCCCTACCGAAGGGATGCGAGCCCCGGTGTTGAGCGTGAAATAGGTGGCCATCTTCTTCCTCCACTTATCTCCGCTCGCCGCTCCCCTCTCCTCTCCGTCGTTGTCTCGGTCTCGTCGAGAGCGACGGTATGCCGTGGATGGGAGAGTCGTGCTCGTGCTGGATACCAAGGAAAGGATACGGTTTGGGCAATGGCGCAACGCGACGGGAACTGCTACGGACACACGTGTTTAGTGTCCCGGCCAGTCAAGCGCGCGTGCCAGAAAAAAAAAACGAGCTAAGGGCGTCCCCAACGGGACGAAATCGCTAGCAGGGGTCAAATTCTATTGGCCGGGAAGGATGCAGAGCACAGCGCTAGCGATGCCGTAATAGCTAGTCTCGCACGTCTTTCCAGAATCTCGCCCTCACAGCAGGCCAGCAGCTTCAGCTCCGCATCTGACATTGTTTTTTTTAATTATTTTCAGCTAGTGATTTGTGTTTCGTCGTTGGGGACGCCCTAAAGATGCCGAAACCGCTGCCCCATTTCAGTCGCCCCGCCTGCATACACGCCTTTGTCGATTGTGCACGGAATCTAGTACTCTGCATCTGCATGGTAGTAGGAACGATGGAGAACTGTTTGCCCGGCAAAAATTAGTACATCGGGAATCAGGCGACATGTATCTGTGCTAGCATTCAAACATCTGAGACCGATCTTATACAAACGGTCTGTTCGGAGGATGGCAACGGGCCCGATACCCGATACTCGACGGGTATATGATCCATTAGGGGATGGGGATGCGGATATGGATGGGGATCTAAATGGGCAAGAATCCATCCCCGACGGGCATAGCGGATACCAGAACGTTGTCTGTTTACTCGTCTCCGTTACCCGTTGGGGAACCCGACTATTTAAGTTGTAATCCGAGTATTAGGCCCAAAAAAAATCTAACATAGGTATTTTGGTATAAATTGGAGCAATCATATATATAATTTGTGTATTCTAGAAACCCTAGTTTATTTTTCTTCATCATCTTAGCAGCCAGCCGCAGCAAAAGTCTCTGATCGAAAAGTTATGAATCCAAGCGTCCTTGATTTTCAGATATGTGGTACCCGCTGGATATCTGTTACCCGACTGAGGATGAGGATGGGCAATGCTTAACGGGGATGGGGATGGGATGGATTCTCCGTAGCGGGGAAGGGAACATTCTGGTGATACCCGACAGGTATATCCTCCCCGTCGGCCCATAGTTTCTGCGTTTTGTTCCATAAATTTACACAACGGTTTCATTGAATGCACATTTGTGATTATAGGATACGTAAGTTAGCACGTTCACCACATTCACAGAGAGAATAAATGGAGGATAAAAGATAGTGAGGAGCTAAAGCGATGAAATTCCAATACAGACTAATGATGCCTGGCGAATTAACTTCTTTGGTAACAGTTTCCCAGAAAAGTCAAAGTGGCACAGGATGGACTGCAGGCCTGCAGCAGGACATCCCGTAATACAAAGTAAACTAGCTGACAAATTTCGAACAGTTCGTGATACAGGATGGCATCAGAGCTTCCGAGCACTGAACCTTCATTTCAAAAGAGCAAATTTGGAGATAAAATGACCTGACAGGCCCTAATGGAACGCTGCTCCCTGCTCGGGATGAACAACGGTGTCCTTTCTTAAAGTTCACCATCCCAGAGTTCCTCATGGGTCTTGTAAACGCTCTCAACAGAGAAGTTGCCTCTAAGTAGCCTAGCCTGAAGATCACAGAATAAAATTGTCAAATGCATTCAGTCGCGTTATGTAAGGGTCTTAAAGGGAGGAAAAAATGGATGCAAATCCATAGTCCAATATTATTGATTATTGAACTGGATTGCATGAAAAAAGGTTCAGTAAAACTGATATTGTTCTAGAAAAACAATTGATGACAGAGGTCGAGATAACCTTTTCGAGTATACGGACAATTGGTTTACATTGAACAATATAGACAAGGACATACAGGTTTGCCCTATGCAACAAGTAGAAATGATCATTGGACAATGGCGTTGATTGGCTTCTATTCTAGCCAAGGTGAAAAATAAGGCATGAAACAACACTCTATCTAGTCTGGTCATGTGTCAGCACCTAATAGCACGAAGTTGGACATCTACAAGTATTTTCACAATATTCAAAAATCCAAAGTTATAAAACTGTGTTTATTAATCTTACAGCAAGTATTCTTGAACTCGCAAATCTTTTATGTTTTTTTTATTAGAATCTGATGGAAAAGTTCCTACCTTATAACAATCAAGGCATGAAGATAAGTAAATCTAGTGACAACATTTCAAGAAAGAATTCGGGAGCCACAAATAAGGGGATTGGGGGCCTATTATCACATCGTCCGATTAATTGTGATGAATAGTCCTTATCGTTACCTAAGCACTCAATTAGGCTCTCCAATTCGATCAGAAACCTGATCATCCGAATAATCACGATAAATCGTTCGATAAGGTGCCCTGACCGACCGACCGACACCAAATAGGCAGAGGTTGTTTCAGCTAACTGGGCTATATTTGTTTGAGCCATGTCCATTTGAGTTTCTCTTTTATACCTCTCACTCGCTCTCTCACCTCCTCAGACCTCACTCCCACTATTCAGCAGTCAGCTGCACTTGTGCGTACAGCTATTGAAAGTCAGCAAACACATGAAGGTTGAGACAAGAATATGGAGTCACATCTCATACAGGTAAGTAATCAACCAACCAGAAATATAGTTTTGATGCTTGATGTCTGTTACTCCCTCTATCCTTTAAAAAATAGATTTCTAAAGTTGTTTTAAATCAAATCTTTTGAACTTTGACCAAATTTTTAGAAAAAACATTAAAATTTATGATATCAAATTATTATCATTAGATTTACACGATGCACATCTTATGTCATAGATTTTGTTATATTTTTTTTATAAAATTAGTCAAACTTAAAAAAAATAGACGGGCACGAATTCCAGAAAATGATTAATTCAGGACAGAGGCAAACTGAGCACATCTCAGCTGGTTGGGTTTCTTATGGTGAAATCTACCCACCCGTGTTCAAACCTCTAGTTTAACACGAGTGCTCACATTTTTCTGGATTTATTCCAGAATTTAACGTCACTTTTCTTTCAATGGTAGATGACGTGCCCGTCGAATATGCTTATAAGGATAGGATGGCAATCTCGAGATTTGCTGGTCCAATTCAGTTCTTCGAAAGTGCTCATAGAGGTAGGGTGTACGTTCATAGAGAGTGATTGTACACTCATGCATGTAAAAGTCTGCGTCTATAACTTTATAAGATCGTGGGTGTGATGGTTCTCTGACCTCAGTGAGGGAAAAAAAGGCCAAGCCTAGAAGCCTTAGTGGACAAGTGGGCCTAAACGTCTTTTTCGTTTCAACTTATCAACTATTTTACAATATTTTTTCTTTCACTACAAAATAACATCAAACGTATTATCTGCTGCAGAAACTATCAAAATGGCCGTTTGATGCTGGCTATTGTGTACCATATAATCTTTTAAAAAAAAGCCAGGTATTATATAGTAATGATATATATTGATATATATACTCCCCTTGGTCCCTAAAAATTTGTCATTCTTATTTTTTAAGAAGTCAAATATTTTGTAACTTTGATGATATATATTTTGTAACTCAAATATTATCCAGCCACAGACCCTTTTCGAGCTCCAATCCTCAGCTCGAACCCTTTTTGTTGCGGTGCCTTCTCTCTCTGAGCACTCGCACTCTCGCCTCCCAAGTTCTAACTCCCAACCCAGCCCCCCCTACCCTAAGTCCCGGCCCGCGCATAATGTGTGGTGCCACACCTACTCGTCGTCGTCCGGTATCACGGCCGTCGTCTGGCTCGCGCAATCGATTATCCAACGCCAGTTCGGCGAGGCGCGGCGGCCGGCGGGCTCTTCCTCCTCTGTTGGGTCTACCACTCCGTGGGCATGAAGTGCGCGCGTCCTCCGGCGGCGCCACCGTTCTTCCTCCTCTGTTGGGTCTACCACTCTCCACCCCATGCCGCGACCAGCTCCTGCCAGTGCCGCCTGTGGGGCGGCTCCCGGGCATGGAGAGGATCGGAGGCCGCGGCCATGAAGTGCGAGCGTCCTCCGGCGGCGCCACCGCTGCCGTCGAAGCGCATCTGGTTAGTGGTTACCCGGACTGGGCCTCCCTCACCTGGCCCTCATTTCTCGGCCCGGCACAGCCCACGAACGTGTCCTTCCGAAAGCCTCGTTGTTTGTTTTTTATAATATAAAAAACGGCCGAAGCTATTTGACGGAAGGTCTCGCGGGTTCATTACAGAGGCGCGTGGTTCATCGAGCGGGCTCATTTCAGAGGCGCTTGGTTCATCGACGCCGTGGGCGACAAAGGTAATTCGCTCTTTCCTCTTCAGCAGCAGGCATTTTCTGGGAAGCATTCCTCCAACCCCCATGCCGTTAGTAGGATTTCTCCAGTTTCTTTTGTGTTCTTGGCGTATCTATGACCCTGCCTCTTCTTGATTTCTGAAGCAGACATCAGGGGCAAAAAGAAGTTGGAATATCCATTGGGGTTGGCTTCTGGAGCCGAAATAATGAGCAAGAGGAAGACATTGGATCCATCGGTGATGCCTGGGGAGGACTCTGTTCGTGACCCAGGTCGGTATTGCAAACAGTTCTAATCTTTCTTGCTCCTTTGCTGTTTTGTATTTTTGGTAAGAGTATTTACTTTCAAACGTTCTTGTTATTTTTCTCTGTAGTGACTCCAACTTCTTTCAGCTGTTTTTTCTTTGATGAGGAGAGGGGGGAGGGTGTTGGTCCACGTGATGAGTCTTTGAGGAGAGGGGGAGGGGAGGGGAGATGTTTGCCCAACATGGCCTGCATGATGATTCTTAGATGATGTTCTCTGCGCACATATTTCTATGCCTTGTAGTGCTTTGGGAATGCGATCTGTTATGAACTGAATAAAAATTAAAATCTGATCTGCCCAAAACCTTCATGGAATCTTTTTTTTTTCTGTTTTAGCTCATATTTGTACGAGGGCTATTGTTATAGTATTTTTCATGCTTCATTATTTTGTAATTTGGTGTCTATATGCCCCATTGTTCAAATGGCCCAAAATCACAGCAGCTTTTGTAGAAGCTTCTAACTATGGTTTATTTAAATTGAACTATATTTCATAAAAGTCAAAAAGTAAAATAGAATGTCTCTTCTTAACTGGGAGTTGGCAATGTGATGTCACAAAGTTTAGGGAGCTTTGCAAATTGCAACATAAATTTATTAGGCTTGAAACTTTGGTTATCCTATACTCTATACCTTATTTTGCTGTAGATTATTTTTTGTGTACGTTGTTCACCATATATGATAAGATTTATTGCGAATTATGTGTTTTCAATTTATATTTACTTTCAACCAGTGTCATTTCTTCATGAATTTGATATGTGTGAAGGATCTTGAATGCCCATTATCAGTTTTTTTGTGTTCTTGGCGTATCTATGACCCTGCCTCTTCTTGATTTCTGAAGCAGACATCAGGGGCAAAAAGAAGTTGGAATATCCATTGGGGTTGGCTTCTGGAGCCGAAATAATGGGCAAGAGGAAGGCGTTGGATCCATCGGTGATGCCTGGGGAGGACTCTGTTCGTGACCCAGGTTGGTATTGCAAACAGTTCTAATCTTTCTTGCTTCTTTTCTGTTTTGTATTTTTGGTAAGAGTATTTACTTTCAAACGTTCTTGTTATTTTTCTCTGTAGTGACTTCAATTTCTTTCAGCTGTTTTTTCTTGGCAAAATTGGCTCCAGGACACTCTTAAAAGCTGACTTTTGCTACAGACCACTAAAAAAATATGGCTATGCCAGAAACCATTACAAATGTGATGTAATTTGCTACAAGACACTATAACCCATATAATAATATTTCACAGCCAAACAAGTCATATAACAAATAATATTGGACAAGTCTGCCCCTGCCCTTCAATTCATCAATAGAAGGGTACGTTTCATGTACATAATTCACTGTTCACGCCATGTTTCACCAAAATAAAACAAAAGGTACAGTAAACATGTTTAGCCACAACAGGCTATCAAGCACACTACTAGGTCCACGTTACAAGCTCATAATTTCTTCTTGGACCTGACGACCTTCGACTTCTTCACTTCCTTGTCATGGACTGCAACCGGAGATAGTGCTGGACATGTAACAGACTCTTTAGTGCTGGAAATGTTTCGCTTTTCCCTGTTAATGACTATCCTTGACCCAGTGGTTTGTTGCCATTTTGTTCTTCTCGACTTTTTCCAGTGCTTTGACAAGCGTGTTCGTGAGGTATCTTTTTTATCTGTGTCAAATGGAAACAAAATCAGAATTAGCAAAAAATATGAGAGTTGGAATTCTGATCAAAATTATAAAAATGCATTATTATCCATCAAACACAACCAGAATTGATGCAAAGTTGCATAATCTTACCTTCCAAGTCCTTCCCTCTTGCAACTGTGAAGCATGTATCTGCCAATTACAGATTTCAAATTTGCATACCCTCTATATCTTGTCGATTCAGAATAGGAAACTGCAATTTCATATTCACCTTTTATTGCATATTGCCTAATAGCCTTCTTTAAAGTATCAGCATCCCCAAAAGTTATACCAACTTCTATTGTTGGGTTTTCTAAGTCAATCGCATGAACAATTGTCTCACAACTACATGCATCATCCACAGCTAATATTCATCCTCCAAACCAGCGTATTCTACATCACCATCTAACTCAGAATTGCATGCAGCAGTTTATGGTCAGATGTAATTTCTTCATAGCTATGTCTCGGATTGTCCCAATAGGTGATACCACTTAGCAAATCATTCCAGTTTGTGCAATCCCTATCTAAAATCATAGGAATGCTATAGACATCACAGTACTCACGGCTGCCATTATCAGTAAAATTTGACATAAGCACCTACACGAATAGCAAGGCTGTAGGACGAATTGTGATCCATCCTACATACATAACAGTGCACAAATAAGAGAGGAATAAACACCCCATATGTTTTGATTCACAAATCTAAGACTAAAGCCACACGACAATTTAACCCTAAGTGAAAATAGTAGAAGGTTTACCCGTCGAGAACCCATGAAAAATCAGCATGGTCCTATGGGAAAATCTTGCCGAATAACAGTGGAGGCTCCACCTGTGCGATTCCTCCGCCGGTAGGAACCGTAGCCCCCGCTTGGAGGTGCCATGTGGGGGGGGGGGGGGGTGAACCTCTGCAGCCAGCACCGGCCTTTGTCGCCGCCGCCACCAGGAGAGGTCACAGCTGCAGCTGGGAAGGGACGCCGCCGGGAGGAGATTGGCTGTGGCCGGAAAGGGATGCCGCCGGGAAAAAATCGGCCGCAGCCGGAAAGGGACGCCGCCGGGAGGAGATCGGCCGCCGCCGTCGCGAACAGACCTCGCGTGCTGCCGTGCGGAGAAAGAACGAGAGGCTTCTCTCGTGAGGAACCAAAGGGGCAAGGGCAAATTTGTCAATTCCGATGGCTTGGGATTAAAACTGAATATAATATTAGACATAGTGTTTCTCAGCAAATTTATATCAATTTATAGTGTCTTTTGGCAAAACCAAATATTTTTAGTGGTCTATGGCAAAAGCCGCGTTCTAAGAGTGTTTGAGCAAATTTGGCAGCCGGTTTGGCAGGGGAAGGCCATGGGCGCGGCTGTGACAGGGCAGCAGCGAGGCGCTGCTGCTGCTGGCAGCGCTGCTAGGGCAGCGGGTAGGGCAGGAGAGGCAGGGCAGCAGCGAGGTGCTGCTGCTGCTGGCGGTGCTACGTCCTGTTGTTCTGCAATTTGAGCGAAAAAGTTTTCGATGGTCTTTAACCAGCGATCAGTGAAGTCGCTCATGCTCTTTTTTCTTTGATGAGGAGGGGGGGGGGGAGGGGTGTTGGTCCACGTGATGATTCTTTGAGGAGAGGGGGAAGGGAGGGGATGGGAGATGTTTGCCCAACATGGCCTGCATGATGATTCTTAGATGATGTTCTTTGCGCACATATTTCTATGCCTTGTAGTACTTTGGGAATGCGATCTGTTATGAACTGAATAAAAATTATAATCTGATCTGCCCAAAACATTCATGGAATCTTTTTTTCCTATTTTAGCTCATATTTGTACGAGGGCTATTGTTATAGTATATTTCATGTTTCATTATTTTGTAATTTGGTGTCTATATGCCCCATTGTTCAAATGGCCCAAAATCACAGCAGCTTTTGTAGAAGCTTCCAACCGTGGTTTATTTAAATTGAACTATATTGCACAAAAGTCAAAAAGTAAAATAGAATGTCTCTTCCTAACTGGGAGTTGGCAATGCGATGTCACAAAGTTTAGGGAGCTTTGCAAATTGCAACATACATTTATTGGGCTTGAAACTTTGGTTATCCTATACTCTATATCTTATTTTGCTGTAGATTATTTTGTGTGTACGTTGTTCACCATATATGATAAGATTTATTGCGAATTATGTGTTTTCGATTTATATTTACTTTCAACCAGTGTCATTTCTTCATGAACTTGATATGTGCAAAGGATCTTGAATCCTTCTTGCTGAGCACAAAACCCTCAAAACTACCTCTGACAATAGGCTTCATGCAGCAAAACGCCAGCGGGGAGTCAAGGATGACTATGACATTGTTTTAGTACATCAAAGAACAAACTTGGTGAGGCTATGTTCTTCGTTAAATGTTAATGCAATAGTTAAAATAGTGTTGCATAGTAAAAATTTAGTAAGTGATGCAAAGTTTTCCTGCTGTTTCCTCTTAATTAGCAAAGAATCTTGATACATAAATTGAGATGATAATTACACAGATCCTTTCATGCATCAACATTTTTCTGAGTTGCTTAGCACCTATCAAAGTGTTGTTAAGTAGTTACTTGACCTTTATGGAACCAAACTCATTTGACCTAAGATTTATGCAGGTTGAATTCTTCAGTATCTAGGAATGTTTGAGAAGGTTTAAGGTTATATAAAATTAAATGTATTTCTGCAGGTACCAGTTCATCCAAAAGCTCTAATGATAAGTAAAGCAAATGTGGTGGCCCGTGTTGCTCCACCATTGCATAGCTTGGGAATGGATCTTCTTGGGGAAATACTTGGATGGCTATCTGCAGAAGATCTTGCACAAGCTGCATCAGCTTCTCAGTATCTACTTGCCATCACAAGGATGTCCTCCTTCTGTCGCCTGCTCAGGACACAACACAGTTCTAGACAAAGAACTGGGTCCTTCTTGGGTGTTGTCATACAAAGGGGAACCCAAATTTACCTGCAGTCCCCACATCTCAACATCCCTTTGAAAAGGGCAGTGGCACTTGTTGATTTTCTACTAACAGAGAGCAGAAGCAGAACCAGTTTTATCTTGAGTGACTCAAGGGATGGTAAGTTGCTTCTAAGCACTGACATTGGAGGTAGACAGTTCTTGGTGTGCAGCCCCTTTGAAGAGCATTGCTATACCTGGTTACCCGTTTGTCCTCTTCTAGCACCAGATGGGGAGGAAGTTGTATGCGCTGCATTTGTTCCTGATGATAGAACGTGTGGCTATACTGTCATTGCTGTAGCAGTAAAGGTTTCAGATAGAGCAGTTGCTTGTTTGAAAAAATATGTTTCAAAAGCTGATAGATGGTCTTCATCAATAGCAGAGTGCTCGTTCAAATTTCCTGAACAGTCAAAGCTTCGTAGTGCATCAGTTCTCTCAAATGGACATCTGAATATCCTGACTCTTACTGTTGGAATCATCAGTATCAACATTGAGAGGCTGATAATGAGTAAGTTTACTCTTTCGGTCTTTCCTGAACCATTGCAGTTCTGTCAGCGTGTTGGTCATTATACTATTCTTTTTTCTAAGCAGGAATTATTCCCTTACCATTGCAAGATGTATTGCGTTCTGTTCCATTAAGATATCAAATCATTTGCCGGAACAAACAAGGCTCATTATGCCATATTGCAGTTAAAGTGGTGTCAGGCATCCCTGGAAGGGGTAAGAAGACTGTATTGTCAGTATTTGTGTTCAATTGGATTTCTGAACAGTGGTCTCTTAGAAGTGAGTGGCCTGCCCCCAAGACTATCCCCTGTTTGAACTTGTTGGGGTTTGCAGAAGGGAATGGGACTGCAATCGTAGGTACAGGCTGGGATTCCCTGTATGCAGTGAGCATTGATGATGGGAGTTTTTCCAATGAGATGCGCAACACCGGAGCAAGAAAGGAGCTACTGACATATGAAGTAGAATATCCATCCACCAGTTGGTGGGGCTTCACTGAGTAGATTTATATGAAAATGCAAGACCAAGCTACTTGTATTTGGATTTTTGCTAATACCTATTCTCAATATCTGGGGATCCAGACTGCCACGACAGGATAGACTAATAGCTGAAGTTTGGTGTTCTGTGCATGCAAACGCAATGTAACACCATATAATGTTTTCTCAAATTCCCTTCAAACGATCTTTGTAATCCCTATGGCTGGTTAAGAGGCACCAATCATCTATGAAAATCAGGTGGGGGATCCTCTCCCCTCTCCCCGGTCGAATTATCAATTCTCAATATCAAAAGCTTTTATATATGTTGCTTTTTTTTCTAGAGAAGCTATAGAATTTGCTTTGTCTACGCATATGAATCCGAGTAGGTCTTTCCGTCGCGGCCGGTGAGAAGATCCGCAACAGGATACATACATGAACCTGAATCCGAGTAGGTCTTTCCACCGTGGCTTTGAACCTGAGTAGGACTTTCTCGGCGCGGTCGGTCACAATATCCCAAACAGGATGCATGTCACATGTGCGACGGACCCCTATTATTATTATTATTATATTATATATATATATATATACAAGAAAAGAAATTCTAGTCCTCAGCGCTTGGTCGAGATCAAACGATGGCGAAGCGAAGGCTGATCGAGCAGCAGCCTTCTGGTGCGGCCAATCTGCCGGACGAGATCGTGAACGAGATACTGCTGCTGCTCACGGCCAGGTCGGTCCTCCGCTCCCGTGCCGTCTGCCGCATATGGGCCGCCAGTCTCGCTTCTCCGGGTTTCGCAGCCGCCTATGCCGCAAAGGCAAAGGCCCGCCGGATGTCCAAGTTGGTCTTGTTCGCGCCGTCGCCCGACTCACCTAAGCGTTCCACGGCAGTTTACTCCTGCGGCCAAGGAGGCACCGTCGTGGAGCCGCTCTTCACCGTGGACCGTGTGTGCACCGATTCCCTGCGATTGTCAAGCACGCCGTGCAACGGCCTCGTGCTGTTTTCGGACACCGTTTCCGAGGCCTACTGGGTGTGCAACCCCAGCACCGGGGAGTGCAGGCGGCTGCCGCAGCAGCGTCGCGGCCTGATCAGGTACTCGAGCGCCGGCCTGGTGTTCGATGGCCACACCAAAGAGTGCAAGGTGGTCCATCTCTTCATCAAGGAGGAAGGGGTGCGTCTTGGCTGCGAGGTTTACACGCTCGGTGACCCCAATCGTCAGTGGAGACTGGTCAGTGGGGCAGTCGAGCAGCTGGCCGGCATCAACAGGATAAAGCTGATGAAAGCCCTGGAAGCTGAAAGCACGGTGACGAGAGTGCCACCGGTGTTTGCGAATGGATGCTTGCATTGGCTACTCTACCCTAGCAGGAACTCCAGATCACCGCAGCTCGGCCGAGATGCCATCCTATGCTTCTCCGGAGAAGACGAGACCTTCGGCTTTATGAGCGCCCCAGCGGGTGTCCAGATTGAAGATTACATACGGCTGGACGAGCACCTTCCGGCCGTGCCCATTCACCTCGCGGAGATCGATGGCTCGCTGTGCATGGTGCATGACCTTCGTACTCGTGACCATGGCGAAAGCTGGCTCCATGTCTGGGCGCTAAGGGACCGCAGTGCTGGAGAGTGGTCACTGGACTATCGTGTTGCCCTCACGCCACTCCTGGCACGCGATCCACATTGCCCTCGGTTCATCACCGTCCTCGGTTGTCGTGGTGGTGGTAGTAGCAGCTACCACTACCACGAAGCAAGCCAGACGCAGCAGCTGCTGATAGCTACCTCGCAGCACAAGGTCCATGCTTACGACCCGGTTACAGGGTGTGTGGAAACAGTCTTGTCCGTCGAGGAGACTGACATTGGCTTCCAAAAAGAGGCTGCCGCAGCGCTTGGGATTGCCCTCTATGAAGATAGCCTGACCCTGATCGGGACAGGAAGCAGCGAAGGAAGTCCTCGGGACAAAGAGGTGATATCAGCGGTGACCGAGATACTACTACGGCTTCCCCTAAAATCAATCGCCCAATCCATGTTAGTCTGCAAGAGGTGGTGCAGTCTGATCCAGAGCGACGCTTTTACATCACAGATGATGGCCATGAAGCAGAGGCGGAGTAGGATCTCGATGGTCACCAACAACACTGACCTTTTCTTTGGCTTTGCATCATCTGTGGAGAGTTGGCTTCAAGCTGGTCCGGGAATCATCGACACTCTTGTCAGCGGCAAGATCGTCTGCTCCAAGCCTTGCCATGGGCTGAATTTGATAAGCACCAGCAGCGATGACTACCTATGCAACCCTTGCACTGGCGCTGTCTTGTGCCTTGACATCCGTCACAAACCGCAAGTTAGCCCAGGTAGCGAGGATAGTCACCGCCACCACCAATCCCGTGGCAACGCCTTCACGGTCGGCAGAAATATCGGGTTCGGTTTTGACCAAGCCACTGGAGAGCATGTCGCGGTCGAGATCGGTTACCTCCGCGGCGGCGCCTTGGTGTGCATTGCCAAGGCGAGCCGCGCCGACGCCTGGAGCTACGTCGGCAAACCGCCGAGGCCTGTAACCGACATGCCGCCGGCGCACGTTGGCGGGACGCTCTACTGGATGGGCAAGCAAACACCGCAGTCGTCGGCGGAGCGCGTCGTCGTGGCGCTTGACATCTCCGCACGAGCGTTCCATGTCCTCCCATGCGAGCCCGCCTGCCGGCGGCGGCGCAGTCACCACGACCACGACGCGTTCCTTGTGGAGCTGAACGGAACTCTATCCCTCGTCGTTGCCAACGCTGAGACGGAAGAGATGGAGGTATGGACGATGCGCAGCCCTGGGTCATGGGTCAATGATCGCAGCATGTGCCTACAGCTACAAGGGCACCCTGACTTCTCTCTGAAAACTGAGGTGGTAGTACCAATTGAGGTCGACGGTAAAGATGGCAGGATCCTGCTCAACACCGGACGAGCTTTGGGCTACTGCGATGTCAGTACAGGAGCACTGAGCACCATTTACTCACTAAACCAGCTGCAGCTTCCTAGGTGCTACCTGGCGTTCCCCATGCTGTTCGAGGAGAGCTTTGCCCGCATCCCAGACGACGAGCTCACCACCTCCAAGTTACATCCCTTGAAGAATCCTGGCGCACCGACGACGACCATCCAGCAGATCCAGGCAACGGCGGTGGCAGCGTAACACCCAGATCCATATTTCACAGGTGCCAGCGCACTGGATGCCAAGGCAACGCAGATATCTACTCAGTGTGCTGTAGGAGACAGGTGTGCCGGGAGTGTGTGCGCCGATGCCTCGATGAGCACCCAGGCTATGGACTTCACGTACCCCTCGAGGCCAGCTACAGCGATGTGATCGCGGGGATCCAGAGTAACGGACTGCCCATGGAGCACCCGTTGGTGCCGGGTCCCGATTTCTGCTACTATTATTCCACCATCGACGGCGATGTTGCACGCCACGTCTTCGTGTCCCTCAAGGACCTCGTGCGAGACAAGCAACCACGGCATATGATCGAGTGCGGGTACAGGATGGACGGCCATGACGTAAGGGAGACCTGGTCTTGCAGATACCTAGAGGACGACGAGGGACAGCCCCGTTGGATTAGTTTTTTTTTTTTTAAGTTCCGTTGGATTACTTACTACTGAGTACTGACTCCCCGTGTGTCTGTATATGTAAAACACGCCTTTGTCGATTGTGCACGGAATCTAGTGCTATGCAAGACGATCGAGAACTGTTTGCCCGGCAAAAGTTAGATCGGGAATCAGGCGACATGCATTTATGCCAAAGCATTCATATGTCTGACATATAATGATTTTTTTCTTTCCAACTAATTGTAACTATTGTTTATAGGATACGCAAGTTAGCACGTTCACCAAATTCACACAGACAAATAAATGGAGCATAAAAAATAGTGTGAGGAGATAAAGCGATGAAATTCCAATACAGACTATGCCTGGCGAATTATTTTCTTTGGTCACAGTTTACCAGAAAAATCAAGTGACGCTAGGATGGACTGCGGGGTACAGGACTACAGGTGCAGCAGCACATTCCGTAGGACAAAGTAAACCGCTGACAAATTTTCGAGCAGTTCGTGATACAGGATGGCATCAGAGCTTCCGAGCAGTGAACCTTCAAGAGCAAATTTGGGGATAAAATGATCTGACAGGCCCTAATGGAACGCTGGTCCCTGCTCAGGACGAACATCGGTGTCCTTCCTAAAGTTCACCATCCCAGAGCTCCTCATGGGTCTTGTAAACGCTCTCTGGATTAACAATGAAATTGCCTCTAAGTAGCCTAGCCTGAAGGATCACAAAATAAAATTGTCAGATGCATTCACTCACGCTATGTAAGGGTCTTAAACTCTTCATAAAGGAAAAAAGATGGATGCAAATTAATAGTTCAATATTATTGATTACTGAACTGGATTGCATGAAAAATAGGTTCAGAAATTTTTACTGATAATCTTCTAGAAAAACAATTCATGACAGAGGTCGAGATAACCTTTTGTGTATATAGACAAGGGACATACAGCTTTTCCCTATGCAACAAGCAAAAATGATCATTGGACAATGATGGCGTGGATTGGCTTCTATCCTACCCAAGGTGAATGGTGAATAATAAAGCATCAAACAGGTGTTTGGGGTGTTTACCGATGCGTCACCCCAACTTGCCCACCCCAGGTTGAATGGAGCGCCATGGGAGGAGTGCGAGCCGCCGGAGAGGACGCCCAACGCGCCGCCACCCTGCTCAGCTGCGGCTGCAGCGCCAAGTGACATGGGAGGAGGGAGACGAGGAGGAGCGCGAGCTGCCGGAGAGGACGCTCGACGCGCCGCCATCCATCCCCACCACACACGCAGGCGCTGGATCCAGGGGTCAGAGGATGTGCTGCCGCCGCCGCCGCGGTGGCCCTGACGCCGGCCAAGGGACCTCCGCCTCCTCCAGATCCGGCGGCCGAGGGCCCCTCCCCACCTTCTGGCACCGACCCCGGCTCCACAACGCCCGCTGCTGCGCCGTCCCTGGGGTCCGTCGTCGCCGCCGCCACTGGGAAGTTGGGGGGCGCCGCGGGTCCAGCCCCACGGCGAGAGGGCCGCTGCCATCGCCGACACAGGCCGCCTGCCAGCCGCCGAAGGCCTCCGGGCTCGTGGCTTCCGGGTCGCCACCAGTCCCCCCGCTAGCGGCGGGGCGTGACGGCACCTGCGACTCCATGCCTGGAGCGGACGAAGCTGGTGCTGGAGGGCACGCGGCTGCGCCTCGCGCGCCCTCGCCCACGAAGGAGGCCGCAGAGGACCAGCAGCGCCCGCCGGCCATGCTGGATGCGCCCGGGTCCGGTGCAGGCGCCCCCTGTGCCGCATCTCCGCTGTCGCCCGCCTCTGCGTGTGCCCCTCCCCCTCCTGGTCCTGGGGGCGCTGGCCAGGAGGTGGCCACCGCCTGCGCGCTGGCGTCGACCAGGGCAGTTGCTTCCCAGAGCCTAGAGGTGGGGGACACCTCGGCTCGGGTTGAGGCGGCGCCCTTGGATGTGGTCGTGGTCGAGGACGTTCCGGAGGATGGGGACGAGTACTCGGAAGTGGATAAGGACTCTGATGTGGGCGAGGAGGCGGGTGCCACTGACCTCGGCCTCGACGCCTTCCTCATCAACCCGTCCGCCCCTGCAACGAGCTTGTCGTCCTCCCTTTCGCCCCATGCCGAACCCTTCCATCCTGGGGGCTGCTCGGCGGGGCGCCCGAAGTTCCGTCGGTGGGCAGACGACGACGCGTCTAGCGAGGAGCGACCATCGTCCTTCCTTGAGGCTGCCCGTCGCTCGCCCGGGACAGCGACTGCACGCCCGCACAAGGCGCCAGCCATGACTTCGGGCAGCTACGGGGCAGTCGGTGGGCGGCGCGAATCCCGACGAAGACGGAGAAGGCGCGGACGGCTGCGCCAACAGCTGGTGAGCGGCCTTCCGGTCCAAGTGGGCGGGCGTGAACGACGCCCCGTCCACTAGCGGCTGGGGTCGGCGCGCCGGGCAACCGCCCCGGATGCTGATGGGTGGCAGCGTGTGCTCCCACAGCGCCCTGCCCCGCCATCGCAGGCGCCGCGGCCACGTCCGCGGCAGCGCCATGCGGCGAACACTGGGGGACACATCGGCTTACGTTGATGGCCGTTGCTTCAAGTGCCTAGCGAGGGGGCACCGCGTCGCCACCTGCAACCTCCCATGGCGGTGCCTCTGTTGCTACGACCTTGGCCACTTCGCGCGGGATTGCAAGAGGCCGTGGCGCGACAACGCCGCCAGGCGCGCCGCTCGGCCAAGCACCGTGAGCGGCGGGCACGCTCCCACTGGGGCTGGTGGCTCGGCTGACACCGGCCACTCTCAACGTGGTCGTGGTCACTGCTCGCGTCGACGCCAACGCCGCAGGCGGAAGAAGAGGCAGGAGGCGGGCACCACCAAGCAACTGACCGAGCCTCCAATCGAGGGCTCGGGCCACGGGTCACCCTCTACTGTTCCGGTGGCCACCTGGATGGATGTTGCCTGGGCCACAATTCTTGAAGGCCCGCTGCCGCCGATCGACAGCACGCAACCGGCCACGTCCGGAGGGCCGACCCCGGGGCCGGTGGCCGCCCCACCAGCGGTGCCACCGGCCGGAGAGGACCCGACCATGGAGGAGCCCCCTTCTGAGTTCGAACTGCCTAGCGCGCCCACTGTGGGGGCACGCGGACAGGACGGCGTGCCGAGGGGGCCTGAGCGGGCTAAGCCGCTGCTCGTCTACGCCCGCCGAAACAAAGCAACACACGGAGCGGACCTTCCACCGGACGTGGTTGAGGTCTCGGCAACAGACGCAGCGGCGGCCGAGGAGCTCGACGCGCCAATGGTTGACGCCACAGAGGACTGGGAGCAGAGGAAGCTGATGGAGGCACGGAGACAGAGGACGACGGTGCTTGCGCCGCCTTCTGCAAGAAAATGTTCCCGAAGGCTCCAGAGCCGCTGCTTCCAAGACCGGCCCCGCCTCCAAAACAGCAGGCCGGTAGGCCGAGGACCAAAGGAGCTAGAAGGACACTAGCTCCCACCCGCTCCAGCCTGCGTCTGGCCGCTCGTCCTTCCTCCACACCGGTGGCATAGCGTGCCCAGCTCCGGCTCATGCGCGACCTGGAGTTCATCGATGGCAAGTCGTCAGCGACGGATGCAACAGTCACCGAGTACATTGACAGTTTTGGACAGGACCTTCCTGACAAAGCGATCAAGGCACTACGGACCGCGGCGAGGCTTGACGACATTGAGCTTTGCAGGGCGCTAGCTGCAATTGCGGCGGATTTAGGGGCAGACGCGGCGGAGGTCCCATGATAGTGCAGATAATAGATGCACTTTGGTTGTTTTTTCAGTGCGTGAGTAGTCAGTTTTAAATTTTTTTCCACACCTAGCTTGACAGTCTGTCAAACCTAGGAGGTTGTTTTTTGTGCTGCTTGCGCATATAATTCTCTGTCTTCTTATTAATATAAGCCGGACTTGATCCGGACCTTTCAAAAAAAAACAACAACAACACTTTGTCCAGACTGGTCATGTGTCAGTACCTAATAGCACCAAGATGGACATCTACAAGTATTTTCATGCCTGGTAAGCATCACAATATTCAAAAAATCCAAAGTTATAAAAATGTGTTTATTAATCTTACAGCAAGTATTCTTGAACTCACACAGCTTTTATGTTTTTTTTTTCTTTTTTTTTAGAATCTCAGAGGGAAAGGTACCTACCTTATAATAATCAAGGCTTGAATAAATCCCAAACATATGAACTTCGAAGGGGCATAACAAGGACACAAGGTAACGTTTTGAAATGTACATTATCCTCTAAGCATGTTTAATTATCATCAACAGATATCAATGCAATTTTATCCTCATTAAAGTATTGTGAAGGGTACTCAGTACACACATACCTGCGTAATCTCAGAGAACTTTGCAAGCAAGTCATCTGGAATTGACCAATCATAAACATCAAGGTTTTGCTTTATCCTTTCTTCGTTTGTGCTCTTTGGAAGTACACTGTTACCCCTCTGAATGTTCCATCGTAGAGCCACTTGTGCTGGAGTTTTCCCAAGTTTCTCAGCTATTGAGATGATTATTGATTCTTTAAGGACATTACTATTCATCCAAGTTGTACCAGGTGAACCTAGTGGTGAGTAAGCCTGCAACATACATACAAATTTAAAATGAAAACAATAGAAAAAATTTGTTCAGAAAAAGCAATCTAGCTTGTTTAGTGATAAAGAAATATGTGCGGTAATCAGACTTACAGTAAGATGAACACCAGTTGACTGACAAAAGCTATGGAGCTTAGTTTGCTGCCAAACTGGATGACATTCCACCTGATCGACAGCTGGAGGTACACGAGCTACAGCAAGCAAGTCGCCCAATTTCTTTGAGGAGAAGTTACTCACACCAATAGCACGAGTTTTGCCAGCATCATATAACTTTTCCATTGCCCCCCAAGTAGCAGGGATGTCAGGTGTAACAAAATTTTCAGGACTGGTGTTTGTTCCCTTCTTGACTCTAAACGGCCAATGGATCTACAAAATACACAGATGATCAAAGATTTTAATTGAATCATTCGTAAACATCATGCTTAACTAAACAGTTTCAACTTTCAAATATAATCATCAAACGATAATCCAAAGGTACCACAGAAACAATGTTGCACAACATAAAAGACAAAATTCATCAAAGATACATAATATTCTCTGCAATGTATTCAATATGCGAAAACAATCAGCAGAAGTGACCTTGAAACAATGAACAATTTTACACCAGAAATCAAGAACACCATGTCAATCCATACCAAATAAGATGGAGGAAGCCCATGGATGTAATATGGCTATTTTTTTTTGAAAGAAATATGGTAATATGGCTAACTGAACCGACAGAATTCAGGGAATAGAAAACACATATATTCAATAGATGGCATAGAAAACCGTGTTTCCAGAGAAACCATACATAGAAATAGCACGCAATAGACTGGCATGGATATATAATTTTGCCAGTTACTATGATTAACATTTAAGCATAGATTAGTTCAGCCTGCCAAGGAGACTTTTCTTGATAAAAAATACATGAAAATATACAGAAGTAACTATATCAGCACACACAAAGGGAGATGTTAATGGCATAGAGACCAGAATAGAGAAAATTAGGTATTGAAATATAATTGTAAAAAGGAGATACGTACAAGATAAAGATCCAAGTACTCAAGCTGCAAATCATTCAGGCTTTCATTTAGTGCCTCAGGCACATCTTCAGGAGCATGATGATCATTCCTGGAAACATAAGCCATCCCCAAATCAGGTAGACACGAATCATTGAAATTTCAAATAGGCATGTATAATACACAACTTGAGATGCATAAGACATAAATATCGGAATATCACCAGAGATTTGAGCATACCATAGCTTAGAGGTGATAAATAGATCTTCTCGCTTCACTACACCCTCTTCAAATAGCTTCTTCAGCGCCAAACCAATCTGAACAATCCAAAATGTTTATGAGGCTTTCATTGCTCCAATGGTAATGCAATATGAATTGAGGCAATATTGCAGGCAACACTCATCCTAAGAGGGGTAAATGCTGCTTGCGAGTTATGGATGCCATAAAGCCATGTCAATTTGGCCACTGAGCTTCAAAATAGTCCTAAATCAGGTATTTATTTACATCCTAAGTCAGGTTCACTATAAACCCATACTGGATAGCGATATTTTGCCCATGTAAATGGTAGAATGGACAGAAGAAATTCCCAGTATAATGATATGATATGGTTCTCACATGGAGGGATATAGTTTGTAGATTGCAGTACTTGTATCATTATTTTTCTAGATACATGTGCAGGTGAATAAATAACAAGTCATAATAACAAAAAAGTATTAAAAAAACAGAATCGTAAGGAACTGAATCTATTGGCCATACATGCATTCTAGATGCATGAGTGAGTGACCAACTAAAAGCTGAGTACATATACCTAAAAAAAAGGGTCAAAACCACTTATGTAAACTTTGGAACGGGGGAGCACAAAACTAGTCAGTTGTTACCTCCTTTTCATTGCCGTAAACTCTGGCACAATCGATGTGTCGGTAACCCGCCTGCACGATTCGGAAGCAATCAATCATGTGAAATTCCTCGGAGAAGAAGGATCTCCCATAACCCAGGAGGCAATCTGGATAGTGGAGGGAGTGGGGGAGAGAACAGGAGACAGGCGCGGGTCTGTGCGGACCTTGACGGCGGCGTAGACGGCGTTGCCGACGACGCCGGGGTCAGACTGCCAGGTGCCGAGCCCCACGGAGGGGATCTTGGCGCCGGTGTTGAGCACGAAGTGCCGCGCCATCGCCGCCTCTCTCTGCGCCTCTCTGCCACTGAGCGCTCTCTGTCACACGGCAACGGCAACGGCAGCAGCACCAGAAATGGGGAACGTAGAGGTGGCGGGCGCAACAGCGGTGGTCGCGAGGAGAGGGAGGGACCAATGATATCTATATAGGGCGGCGGGCCCGGTCGGCGAGGCCGGCTGGGCGGGCGTCGTGGACCCCGTGGCCTCGCTCGTTCGGGAGCCTTCGTTCCGAGTTCCGACTAGCCGACTAGGCTGGTGCGGATGCGCCAAGTGGCTTGCCGGCGTTTCTGGATTCTGGTTCCCGTTCCCGGCCGTGAAAACGACCGGTCACGGGCCACACTCAGCATGCATGTCAGCATGGGCATGGGATCGGATCTTTGACTAGCTGAATGAGCATTCTGCGTTTCGCCTCTCCGGAGCATTCCAATGCTGTGATTTCCTTTTTGGTAGGGTGATTGTGATTTTAATCGTTATACAAAACACTTCACGAGTTCATGGACTCTCCGAGTACAAGGACCACATCATTGTCAGTTCATTGCCTTTGTATTGTCACACTGCAATTCATCTAATCTCCATTTCGACTCCGCCCCCCAACTAACGATTATTCCCCGATATCGTAGCATAGAACGTGCAACCTTTTTTTTTTAGTCTAAAGAATAGTAAGTAATTAGGTGCTTTGGGTATAATTGGATGTGTGAGCAAGAGAAGCCAACGACATAAACGAAGCGTCTAGCCTAGCTCAATGCATGCGGAAATAAATGGCTTCCTTGATCTTCACATGTATGCTAGGACAAAGAAAGGAGTTGCTAAAAATTGCTGGGATGAATCCAGCTAATTGTTAGTTGGACTTCTAGCTAATAACTATCTCACAATCTGTCTAAGAAATAGTTAGAATGAACTCAAATATATCTAACTAATAGATTAGTTAATTGTTATTGGACACCCAGATCCAGCCCGAACAAGCGATAGCTCGGTTGGTGGTCACCCCGGGATACCCCAGAGGTCGGGGACGTGCTCTTCCAAAACAAATAGAAATTGACGAATACTATTAATATAACACTCAACTAATAAGAGTACTGTCTTTATATTAAAAAAAACTTTATTTAAAACAAGATTTTAGTCAAACATTGAAAATATAAATCATGAATAACTTTTAAGTAGTTGAGTTTGAAAATGTGAAAATAACATCAATAGATTTGTTTTAAAAAATATTTTCATAATATATATATATATATATATATATATATATTTAAAAAATAAGTGGTCAAAGTTATACTTTAGAGATAGTGTCATTTTCTGAAACGACAAATTTTTTGAGTATTGAAGGAGTAGCTAGCTAGCTATTTTTATACATGAGTTTGTTGGTCAGCTAACAAGAGTAGCTACTAGTATATCAAAAGCGGGTCTAAAATCATTTTTTCGTTTGTGGAAAATGGCTGACCCGATCAGCTGAGGGTGATAATTATATGGTTACCTACCCCTGCTCTTCGCCGATTGCGCCGTGTCCCGGGTTTTGCTTTTTCTTTTGGCATCTACACAAGGAGGGTGAAGTGCCGAAGTGGAGAAACCTTTTTGTCCGCAATCGTAGAGCTCTTTGACCATGTAACATCATCCGCACTATGACGAGTGGCATCAGCATTCATGGTCATGGAGTGCCAAAGACAGAGAGCAGTCATTGAGGCAACGCAGAGGATGAGCACGGCCTGGCCACTATAGGTTCTCGAATGGGATTGGCGAACCGTCGGTATCACGACTCACGATCGAGCGTCAGCAGTGACGGGATCGCAAGTTCGCCCTTTCCCTTTCCCTGGAACGCATCACCGATGCCGAACTCCGTGATCTGTGCGCACCGGAGCCACGGGTACGTTGGGCCCGGAAGCGGCCACGTCCGCCACTGGCACATGTCGACGATCACCCACTGCCGGGCGACACCGATGCATGGGGCTTTCAAGGTTCACTCTCTCAGTTCCAAGTTCTGATGCGACTTTCCCTGTTTGTTCAACTTCGACGTCATGGGAGAAATCAGCAGATCAGTGGACCAAACCGCCGTTCGTTCTCCTGAAACTTGGCATCGCCGTCTTGTCTCGTCGCCTCGTCGGGTTGCTGGCTCGCTTGGTTCTCTATCTCTTCGGGAATTTGCTCGGCGAGACACCGCCGAGCTTCGCGTTTCGTCTGAATCTTTTTCCGCGTGGAACGGAAGCCGAAAGGGAAGGAAGGATGTTCTAGTTCCGCGTCGAACGCCTGCTTTGTACAGTAGTAGTTGTGCTCCCGCTTGGGCTCCTCGCACCGTTCCCATCAGGGACAATAGTGGATGTGCTAATCATATTCACAGGCACGTACAATAAGTTGTCCTTATATATAAGTAGATAATAACTGTGTGCAGATAGGCGATTCCGATTGTCTGATGCAGATACGTACTGGCAGCACAGAATCGGATAAAATGCAGACACCTGCCAGCGTGAAAAGTGCTAGGTAACAAGAGCGCGACTACGGAGGTGTATGCCAAGTGGTCGGGACTAATATAGGTGTCTTCCTGCTCAGGATAAACTCCAAGTTTGATAGTACTAAATTTCCCCGTCCCAGAGCTCCTCATGGGTCTTGTAAACACTCTGTGGATTAACCGTGAAGTCGCCTCTTACCAGCCGAACCTGAAGGTCACAAAATAGGGTAGTCAGATGCACTCTGCAGAGTCTGCGGTATGGGGGGAAAAACTCTACTAGAAAGTACATAATAACGAGACTAATTGATTTGAAAAAAAAAGTATCTAGAAAAATGCAAAATGATCCTCTGAACTTGCTCTTTTGGCAAAAATACAAAAAAAAAACCGATAATATTATGTCTGAACAAAATTGATTGGAAAAAGAACTATGTGGCACTACAAAAGGATGCATCAAACATTGGGAAATGTTGTTACGGCTATTCTTCAACGAAGCAATTGGTAACGAAAGGGATCAAGATGCTTTTTTTTATCATGTTCAGGCAACAGAGAGAAAGAGAGAGAGAGAGAGAGAGAGAGAGAGAGAGAGAGAGAGAGAGAGAGCGCTACGCAGATACTTGATTCTAGCAAACTATCATTCTGCAAGCCTCCAACCAAGCGCAGAGATTAACACATGGATTTCTTTGTCAGTTGTCAGGATAGAGTCAAATCCTATGAATTTTCACATGGTGAAATTCCAAAAATATAATGTCATCCTATAAAGATGTCTAGCCATAATAAAAATATCAATGCAAAATAGTCCCCATTTAATAAGTATTAAAAAAGAGCATCACGGACCTGTTTAATCTCAGAGAACTTTGCAAGCAAGTCATCTGGAATAGACCAATCATAAACATCAAAATTTTGCTTTATCCTTCCCTCATTCAGGCTCTTTGGTAGTACACTATGACCCATCTGAATGTTCCAGCGCAGGGCCACCTGTGCAGGAGATTTCCCAAGTTTTTCTGCTATCGAGGTGACGACTGGTTCATTCAGGACGTTACCGTTCATCCAAGCTGTACCAGGTGAACCTAGTGGCGAGTACGCCTGCAAAATGCAGACACAAAGTAAGGCCCCGTTTAGTTGCAAAAATTCTTGGCTTTTAGCTACTGTACACTTTCGTTTTTATTTGACAAAAATTGTCCAATTATGGACTAATTAGGCTTAAAAGATTCGTCTCACGATTTCTCGGCTAACTGTGCAATTAGTTTTTTTTTCGTCTACATTTAGTACTCCATGTATGTGCCGCAAGATTTGATGTGACGGGTACTATGCAAAAAAATTTGGTTTTTGGCTTCAACTAAACGGGGCCTAAGTAAAAATAAGAACATAGCCCTTTAACATAAGATAGCCAGCCCCTTAAAAAGTGTAGTGCAGACTTACAGAGAGATGAATACCAGTTGACTGACAAAAGCTATGGAGCTTAGTTTGCTGCCAACCCGGATGACATTCCACCTGATTAACAGCTGGACATACACGAGCTACGGCAAGCAGGTCACCCAATTTCTTTGTTGAGAAGTTACTCACACCGATTGCGCGAGCTTTGCCAGTATCATATAATTTTTCCATTGCTCCCCAAGTAGCTGGGATGTCAGGTGGAAGAAAGTTGTCAGGGCTACTCCAGTCGGTCCCCTTCTTGAGTCTAAATGGCCAATGTATCTACAAAATTAGTCACCGATTATTTTTTTTCAAAAAAAATATATTCATTAAAACAAGGTTAAATAGCTCCAATAGGTAATCATCTAACACTACCTCAAAGAAAAACATAATTCGATTAAAATAAAGGGGTAAAGGTTCACCAAGCAGGTAAAAGTTCACCAAGCAGATAATACCTTTTCTATAATGTATTCAAGATGCCAAACATGATACCCAGAGAAACCTTTAGATAATAAAAAATAATGCACACCATACCAAAAGTAAAACATAGGGTATGTTTGGATCCCTTGGCAAATGGCAAATGACAAATAAAGTTAGTAAATCTTTTGCCAATTTCTAGTGTTTGGATCCCTTGACAAATGGCAAATGGCAAATGGCAAATGACAAATAGCAAATGACACATACAAAGACAATTCTACCCCAAATAATTACACTCTTATTGACATGGCATGCATAGGAGGGAGGGGTATGAGTGGGAGGATTTTCTATTTGCCATTATTTGCTACTCCAAAGTGGCAAATGACAAATGGTAAATTTTTGCTCTTTTACCATTTTTTGCCTTGCATGTTTGGATCCATTTGCCAAAAAAACAGCAATTCTTTTGCTCTTTTACCAATTTTCCAATTAACCAAGGGGATCCAAACATGCCCATAATATAAATCAATAGCAAACCATATGAAGAAACATGTATGGGTGTTAAATGTTGGATACTTGAACATAAATCGTTGAGTTGGATGCGAATGTGTAACTAGATTACAGGAATCAGAACCCACATATCCATGGACAGGAAGACCATCTTTCTATATTATAAACTACAGAATTATTACTAAGCAATGGACTGGCATGGATAACACTTATGTGTCGATAAAACTTCATAAAATCTTAGGTTTATTGTAGCCCAATCCAGATCAATACCCCTTGCTTGCTGAGGTGCCTTATATATTAACTAAAGAAGAAAAAAGGAGTATCTAAAAGTAGAATTAAAATCTCAATGTTAAGTACACACACAGTGAGATATATAGTAAAATAATGCCAAACATGATACCCAGAGAAACCTTTAGATAATAAAATAATGCACATCGTACCAAAAGTAAAACATAATATAAATCAATAGCAAACCATATGAAGAAACATGTATGGGTGTTACATGCTAGATACTTTAACATAAATCGTTGAGTTGGATGTGGATGTGTGACTAGGTTACAGGAATCAGAACCCACATATCCATGGACAATGGAAGATCATGTTTCCAGATTATAAACTACAGAATTATTACTAAGCAATGGACTGGCATGGATAACACATATGTGTCCATAAAACTTCGTAAAATCTTAGGTTTATTGTAGTCCGATCCAGATCAATGACCCGTGCTTGCTGAGGTGACTTACATATTAACCAAAGAAGAAAAAAGGAGTATCTGAAAGTAGAGTAGAAATCTCAATGTTAAGTACACACACAGTGAGATAGTAACAAGGCAAAGGCAAGAATAGAGCAAACAGGCAGTGAAACATGACTCAGAAATGGAAGATGCATACAAGGTAAAGATCCAAGTAGTCGAGCTGCAAGTCGTTCAGGCTTTTGTCGAGTGACTCCGGCACATCTTCTGGTGCATGATGATCATGCCTAAACCATATAGCCAATCACAGATCAATTAGACGCAAGGGACTAAAACCTCCAAACGAAGCCATATAGCTTTGAGCTTACCATAGCTTAGAGGTGATAAACAGATCTTCACGCTTCACCACACCCTCTTCGAACAGTTTCTGTAGCGCCAAACCGATCTGGATAATCCGAACGAAAGTGGATGTTAGGCTTTCATTACAATTGCAACTCAATTTTTAATCGACACAATGTTATTCCACACAAGCATTAGCTAGCGTTGGAGGCTTGGAGGTATGCTCGTGATGGGTGTGATGTGAATGCAGAAGTGATTATTACCTCCTTTTCGTTGCGGTAAGCCCTAGCGCAGTCGATGTGCCGGTACCCTGCCTGCACGATCCGGAAACAATTCTCATTCCGTGATCCACTCGGAGGAAATGGGATGGAACCGACCCAGAATTCAGAAAAGGGACTAGGGCGGCGAGGGGAAATGATCTGAATGAAGAAATCAAAGCGCGCAAGGTAGAGAGGAGAGGAGGTAGGGGCGCGGCCGTGCGAAACCTTGACGGCGGCGTAGACGGAGCCCCCGACCACGTCCGGCTTGGACTGCCAAGTGCCCAGCCCCACCGAGGGGATCTCGGCGCCGGTGTTGAGCACGAAGCGCGTGGCCATCTCCTCCGCCTCGGTCTCACACACGCGCGCGCGCACCGAGACAGAGTGACTGGCGCACAACACAGTGCCAGCTTCGTCGCAACCGTGCCGTGCACCGTGCTGCGCTGCGCCCCGTCATGCCATGCGGTGCGGCCTGGGGGCAATGCCTTTGCTTCCGGCCGGCCGGGGTTCGGTTCTGGGCCCCGTGACAGAGAGCGGCCACAATGCACGACGCAGTAGCCACTAGCCAATTGAATTTCCTGTCCAAGAGGAAACTTGGAACTTTCACTGTCCCACTAAGAAAAGGCTAATCTAAAACTTCGTGACGTTTGTGCAGAGCACAAATACGATTAATTATGGCTACCTACTCTTGTCCGTCGTGCCGCCCCCCTGGATTTGATCGGCGTCTCCGTCCTGAAGACGAAGAAAGAAGCAAAGAAAACATATTTTTGGTACGTCGATGTCGTGATTACGTTGATGACTATGCAAGACAGCGGAACGCATGAGACGGCACCTGAATGCATTTTATATTACATTATTTGATTGACTGATGAGCCTTGAGCCTTCAGGCATGCAGACTTGCAGCGGTGATGCCGCGGCTGTAGGAAGAGCGACGCCCAGCGAATCAGGTCGGTTTTGTTGAGGCTAGCCGTGCCGGTCCATACTCCAGAGTCCAGACACAGGCGCTGAGGCGATGCACGACATCACGAGTGCTCTCCGATTCGTCGTATACTCGCATAGGCAACAAGCAAGGACAAAATCAGCATAGGCCCGTGCCGGCCGTGCCCATCCAGCGTTCGTCATCCCGTCGCACTTGCGTCTTCTGAGGAAGAAAAGCGCGTCAGCAGATGCGGCACGACGTGTTTGTTTTGTCTCATGGAGCACTAGTTCATCGGAGTCAGAAGTGGCTGCGTGCATCAGCATCACACATCGGATACTCACAGAGCAACTACCCACGGATCATGGATCGCCGTCGATTTCAGCAGCCTTCCTCCTCCCACCCTTTTCCTTGGTATCTTAGTTTGCTGCGCATCCCACAACCCCAAATTTCGTGAAATATCAATCCTTTTTTTGTCTCCCAAACACCTACCAGCAGTCTACCTGTCAAGTTTTCAATGTTTAACATCAAGTAAGTGTCTGTTTGGTTTATAACCCACTAAAGTTTAGTGGTTTCTAAAGTTCCCTCCTAAAGTTTAGTGGCCTATTGTTTAGTTCCACTCACAAAAACACATGTTTTATATACACATTAGTCACTTTTAGCTACTCTTTTGTAACTAAAAGCTACTAAACTTTAGTGACCCCTAAACTTTAGTCAAGATGTTTAACATTTTAGGAACTAAAAGTGTGACCCCTAACCAAACAGGCCCTAAATTCTTTGCACTCAGCTGCAAACTTTGGTACCTTCTTCCGTTTCATCTTTCTAGTTTATCGGTCACACTTCCAATCGGTGCATTCGGTTCATTTCCTACCAGCTTTCTCCGCCATGAATCGAATCCTCCAGCCTGCAGGGCTGCAGCAGTGATCATCACAGCCCAGCGAAAAGCGTACGATGGTGCATGATTTCTGCTGCACTGTAGTGGTCCTGGTTCAAAGTGGCAACAAAGCCTTGTAAATCGTCATGGGATTTTGTTTGTCATGACACGCTTAGATTGGAAACTTGAAACAAGTAAACTGCCAGCCAGTTCTGCTCACCCTTGGATTGGCGCCAAGATCAGTGATTCAGTGCTGATGAGGTTGTCATCCTCTTCTCTCCATGACTGCATCCATAAATGCCAAGTTGAACGTGGGGCTGACTGAAGAGGCAAATGTCACCCTCAGTTTCAGTTGACCGAGAGACGCACCCTTTCTTTTATTATTGAAACGAAAGAGACGCACCCAGATCATTAAACTCAATCAAGTCAGCAATCCGCTGCCTGCGTGATCGGCCGGCGGTTAACTGATGCATCCACCCCCAGATTGCTTGACACCTTGAGTCCTTTGAAAAAACGCCAACAGTTGAAAGTTCCTAGTGGTCACCCATCCGCCATCTTTGAAAGCTGAAAGCTCCCAAATCCTCCCGAGTCCCCAGCACCGAAAGCCCTAGCTTTTCGCCGCTCTTTCGTGCAAGCGCAAGCCGCGTTGCCGCCCACCGAGACCCGCGCCGCCGCGCGCGCATACATGGTCGCCGTCGCCGAACAACAAAGCGGCGTCCTTTGAGAGGAAGCGGCTGGAGGACCGGCTGCCGGCTAGATGGCGGAACTGGCCGGACGCCCCGGGACGTCGGGCGGCCTGGCGCTGCGGGCGGGCCAGTTCGTCTTCGCCGCCGCGTCCATCTTCGCTATGGCCTCCGCGCCCGGGTTCACCAACTACACAGCCTTCTGGTACCGTCCCAGACTGCTTGCGACCTTTATCCCCCCCGCCCCACACTGAAATCCTGAAACTCTAACTGCTTTGCTCCTGAACATTGTGATCTCTGTTCCCTATCTGCCTGTAGGATCATAGTGCGGTCATGGGATTGGGATCTGCTCGGTATCTGCGGCTAGCATGATTATTTTGCCTGATTAGTACTTGCTTTGTTGTCTGGGTTGAACTACTTGCCGTGTGATTGGATATGGACGGTTCCCTGTGGAGTGTGGACGTCTTCTTCTCATTCAACAGTACCATATGTACTATCTACTTGCAAGATACCTTGTTTATCGATGCAGTTTGTGCATTTGGGAAAATTGAAATGAAAACGTGTAAAACCTTAAACATTGGTACCCGACCAGCATTCCTGCAAATTGCCTGCACTGAAGCTATGAGTTAATTCGCCATCACTAGAAGGTCCCGATTTTGCAGTACTATGTATCTAACATTCATAAGAGTTTACTGAGTCTATTCAACCATTTCTCTCTAGTCTCTATACTGATCAACACTTCACCATTTTTTCTTTTAGTGATCAAATTGAAAAGTTGTCATTGTTAACTATAAGAAGGAAAATGTGTAGTTCATTCCAACTTTTATATTGCTTTGTATATCATGGTTTATTCCATTCATCTTGATGAATGGCCTTTGTTCATCTCTGTTCGGTGTAGAAATTGGCTATACAATGCATCTGTTCATTTAGGGCTTGGTTTCAACTGCATAACCCATCTTTGCCGCTTCTACCAAATTTCAGCTACTTGATTGCATCTATGGGACTACAAGCACTATGGAGCTTGGGGCTTGGATGTCTTGATTGCTATGCCTGGATATTGAAAAGAGATCTTCAGCAAGCTTTTCTCATGAGCTTATTTGTTGTTGGAGATTGGGTAAATCATTTTAGGAATCTTTTTATCCATGCTGTATATCACTGAACATTGTTTATTTCTGCTACCATCCAAAGTCATCAATTACTGCATCCTACAACTAAATTGAGTTCTTTTTTCCGTAGCATTTTCAATCTATAAACCTTATCACCTGGATGTAAAATATTCCTGCAGTACTTGGAAACATGTTGATCATTCCACGCATTCATGCTTTATTTTGTTTCTGTTCTTCACATTATATATTATATAAGTAAATGTAAAATTAACCCACTTCTGTTGGATTGTTTCTCCGTTCACAAAAACATGCAATTCTAGCACAGTATCACGTTTTAATATCTTATATGTTTGATCAATTATAGATAAAAAAGTATCAATATTTATAATATCAAATAAATATCATTAGATTAATTACAAAATGTATTTTCATAATAAATTGATTTGGAGCCATAAATATGAAACCTGGTCAAACATGAACTACCTTTTCTGGCACGCAACCCATAGTTGCTTGTTTTTGTAGACGGAGGGAGTACACTGTTATACCTAGCAGTACCTGGCTTTACATGTTCATGAAGTTGAAGCATCTTTTCCTAGTTTTGTTAGTTTTTTTGTTGTACCTGGATCTGTACCGATTTGAGCCTGACTGAAACATATGTGAAAAGTTCTGAACTTCAAGTAATTTCTATGATATGTTTTTTGAATGGTTGGATCGAAGACACAATCATACTGGCCATCGTTTTATGAAGCATGTTATATCTCTAATATTGAACTTTTGGAATGTGGCTTTGTGATGTTCTGACTGATGCACTATATGATGCAGGTAACGGCAATTCTTTCATTTGCTGCTGCATGCTCAGCTGCAGGCGTAGTAGTACTTTTTGAGAGGGATGCATACTTCTGCAAAAAGGATCCTCAACTCCCTTGTGGAAGATTCGAAGTTGCTGCTGCATTCGCATTTCTTTGCTGTACATTTAGTGCTGCATCTGCTCTGGTAATGTTTTGGCTGCTTGCTTCCTTGTGAACAATGACCTTATGTAAGCTGCCTGTGATGCTCTCTTTGTATATCTCGAACATGCTCAGAACTAAGCTCATTTTTTGAGCAGACCGCACACTAGAAATTCTAAAAATTCTGGGACTTGAGTTTCATGAGCTCTTCTTACAAGAATATATGTTCCATTGGCCATTTTGCCACGAAAAACATTTGTTCCTAATGCCTTGGACAAAATAATAGCTTTGTTGCTGGTGGATATACCTGGTCATGGCGGCATCTGTTTGTGGTACCTGAGCGCTGCATCTTCATGGAGTTGGGGATTGCTGCTCTTCTTGTATTGTACCATAGATTCCTGATGTCAGTTTCGTACTCTTGTTGCCCTGAGAGGCTGAGAATGACACATCGACCCAGCTCATATATATTTTCCCCCCATTTTCTTGTAGCAACCATTGCAGAAATCCTTGGATGATTTAATATGATAGGGACACTGAGATCTAGCAGGTCTTCCAAAGGGCCCAAAGACAAGGATTGCAACCGAACGATGTTATTTCAACTTTCTACCGCAGAAAAATTTTATGATTACCTCATGATAGGCATTTATCCCAACAAGAAAATAGGGGAGTTGCCTTTTGTACTCAGTCCACTACACGAACGTCTCCAGGCCATATTATTATATATGTCTATAACCAATTCTAGATTATATATGAAAAATAATTGGAGTAGACAAGTTCCAATCCACTCAATTTCTCTGTGGTTCATAGATGGACAAGTAGCACGATATGAAACCCCTCAGTATGGTTCCTCATTCTGTTGGCTACAATTGCATGACTGACTGTTTGACTAGCTCAGAACCAATAATCCATCACCCTTCGGCACAATAATGCCAGACTATATTAGAATGATTTAAAGAGAAGACAACGATTATAGAAACAGTCACCAATATAGGAGGAGGAGGGGGGGGGGGGGGGGGGCGCAAACGAGCACATCGCTTTCTAAGTTCCAGCATTTTTTAAAAAAATGATTCCAACATTGCTTAAAACTGAAAACGCAATTCTACAGATGAGTTGAATGTAGCCCTCAGGAGTAAGAACTCAGGTGCCGGACCAAAAAAGTACCTACCTCTATGCTCACCACTAGCCTACTCCTGCCATTTTTTTTAAAAAATAAATAAAGGAAGTACTAGTAACTAAGAGCAAGTTATAAGGAGCTGCAAGCTAGCTGAATGATAAGGTGGAGGAGGGAGGAGAGGATGGTGTTAGCTACGTAGCTAGCTGATCTGGAGGTGAGAGACAAATACTATTGTATACTATTGGACCCACATGTTTATTTCTCATATTCTTGGACTACGTGAAATAGACTAGCTATTTGTTCGTCGCTAATGACTATTCTCTCTCCTACTTTTTGCATGTCCACGTCGTAATAGCTAGCCAAATAGCTAGCCATTGGGGACGCCCTAAGCTTACAGTCATCTTGGGCACAAGAAAAAAAAACTATAAGAGAGATACGTGGGACATATATTAATTGGAAAAAAGTCACCACTATACGAGTGGGCTGCATCTATTAAGCTTGCTCTAAAGATACGAGTGGGCTGTAAGAACTCTTACAGCCAGCAGTGGGCTGCATCTATTAAACTTGCTCTAAAGAATTTGCTCTAAAGAGTTGGGACTTGGGAGCCACGGACAAGATAGCAGACAGAAAGTATATTCATTGGTAAGAGACCGACAGCATATTTATTGGTACAAGATTAAATACGAATCATATTAGGTTACATGGGCTTATGTGTACATTTCTCCGGAAGAGCATATGGAACACAAACATTACTACTGAAAGTTACCTTGGACCACAGTTTTTTTAACTTATTCTTGCTATTGTATTGAACTTCTGCACATCAAGGGTCCAAAACCTCCAAGCTCAGTATATCACAATCACTTGTGAATTATGATTGACACTGAAGTACTAAAACTTTTTAACAAAGAACAAGGATACATTGTCAATAGCTTAACAAGCGGACATGTATGAAGCTGTTTGCATTAGGCCGAAGGCACCAAGCAATATAGTTTATAAAAGGGGATCTGCAATCCTCCATTTGTCAAAGAACTTAAGAATGTACTGTAGCTAAAACTGGAGAGCTCACATGACGATCTCAGGCTTCAGAATGCTTGACTTGATCTCTTTATGTGGGAGAACAACACCGCCATTGCTATATACCTCATCACACACATGAACATCCTCCCCCAGGATAGTCATATTCTCTATTCGTGCCCATTGTCCTACAGTTGAGTGCCACCCGATGATGCTGTTTGAGATGCAAGCATGCTTCTTGATACGCACACCACGCATGACAGTGCAGCGGGAAAGCCTCACACCATCCTCCACAACACATCCAGGTCCAATGGCGACATCAGGACCAATCAGACAACCTTCTCCAATCTTGGCGCTCTCATGCACCAGCACATTGCCAACAACATGTGCTCCAGTAGCTAGCCTGGCAGCTGATTTCTTCCTAAGCGAGTCTAGATAAAGACGCAAGCCAGTAATGTAGTCCCTTGGCTGACCAACATCCATCCAAAAACCTGGAAGGACCATTGCATAGAGCTTCTGGTCAGCTGCAATTTGAGGGAAGACCTCTTTCTCAATTGATGTTGGCCTCAGTTCAATGCGGTCAAGGACAGATGGGTTCAGTAAGTAAATCCCAGCATTGATTTTGTTGCCCACAAATATTTTTGGCTTCTCAACAAACCTTTCCACCCTGCCAGTTGCCTCCTCCATAACCACAACACCATATTTTGATGGTTCATCCACCTATATGAAAAGAAAAGGCAGTTCAGATATACGGGCTGATTCCACACAAAAAAAAAATGTCCAAAAGGATTTTACCTTAGTGACCATAATTGTTGCTTCACCACCATGACATTTGTGAAATTTGATGAGTTCAGCAAATGGGTATTCGCTTATGACATCACTGTTGAGGACAAAGAATGGCTCGCCAGATCCATCCGCAAGCTTGTCCCTTGCTAGAGCAAGAGGACCAGCAGTTCCTAAGGGCTCAGTCTCTTGGGAGCATGTAATTGTGATGCCAAGCTTATCCTCAAAGTCCTTCAAGAAATTAATCATTACCTGGAATATATATAACACACCAGTTAGATCACAGAAGCCAGTGAGTGGTCACCAGTTAGATCACAGAAGCCAGTGAGTGGTCTGTTATTTTGATATTTCTACCTCTGGGCGGTAGTTGATGGCCAAAACCACCTCTGTTACCCCAACTTCTTTCAAAGCTTCGATCTGCAAGGAATCAATAAGTTTTAATTCTTCCATCCACCTCACACACATAAAAAGAGCACTTTGATGTTTAAATATGTACTTAGACACAAAGCAAAATTCCTAGATAATATCTGTTTTGCATTATTTTTTATGGAAAAAATGAAAAGAGGAAATTACACGATAATTCATAATGGTCTTCCCAAGTTGATGATAAATCTTATAAATAAAAAAAAGAGGTGGCTACTAAGGAAAATAGTAGTTGAATGGCTAAATTGTTTCTAAGCTAACTCCTGGCACAGCAACAATCAAGAGCTACTGATGATGATGGATGCTGACATGACATTGGCAGTGGGATTGGGTTGAAAAACACCAAAGCAACTATAAATATGTAAACCATATATCATATTGAGCCCCGTATTACTTTCGAGGACACTGATAACATACTATACAAAGAAAATTGGTGTTCATGCCAATATAAGTACTACGTACAAATCACAATGCTCATTCCCGCTCTAAAAAACAAACTAGAATGCTCATGTTGTATCAGCTTAATAACAGGTATCTTTACCTGATGCAGAATCATGGGCTTGTTTGCAAAATCCACAAGGGGCTTCGGGAAGCTAAGAGTCAAAGGCCGAAGGCGGGTTCCGAAACCCCCAACAAGAATGAGCGCCTTCATGGTGAAGCACCTCCTTTCCTTCCTCCCTCGATCCCTGTTGCCACACATCACAAAGCCAGATATAAGACAAAGCCAGATATAAGAGGTACCATCCTGCTGTCAAGTCCGCGTCAGAAACAGAACAGAAGAATCGGAAAATTGGTAGTACAATCAATCTGCAAGGGGCTTAACTGAACCTTCAGATTAGGTTGGAATAAGTAAAGCTCGCGCGCGCCCGCCCTGGGTACCAAATCCTATGGCGCCTACCAAAACCGATCGATCTCGCGCGCCTAGGACGGCTAAACGAATTCGGGACCAACTGAAACGGAGGAGAGGATTCAGGGCTACAGGTGCTTACAAACAGAAGAAGAGAAGTACCAAGCGGAAAGGGGGACAGCGGAACTGCGATTTGGGGACGCCGGACTCTCCTTGAGCGGAACTGCCGCTTCTGGTGATTGGCTTCTGCTCCTCAACGGTTGAGCTCGGAGGCCCAGCTCCAGCGAGAGCTTCGGCTATATAGGGCCCATGGTTACCCCCGCGCTTTTGACCCCACTCGGGGCGGCCACGTCAGCGCGGTGTAGCGCTGGCATTACCCTCTCCGCTCGTCGCACGTCGGATCGATGCCACCACAGTCTGCAACGCTGTCACTTGTTTTTTCCCTCTCCCGTCGCTCATCTTCCGTGGCTGTCATTGGCAGCTGACCTGGGCCGTGGAGGCGACATCGCCGGCTTTGCTCTGAAGCAAAGCAAAGCCATGCCTCTGACCACTGAAATACTGTATTATCTTTCTCTTATTTGCTCAGTTTATTAGTCATAATATAGTATTTTTTTTATTACAATAAAACAAAATCAGCATCAATTGGCTTATTAGGGAAAAAAAAACATCAGCAGGCGCTTGTTTCTGCAGGCCCCGGCCGGAGGCATGGTAGATGATACCACACACATTCCTTCGTCGACGGAAAAGCAGGCGCTTGCTTCTTCCGGTAGGTCCAGTTTGCCATGGCTACTTTCCCGAGCTCAAGGCACCGAGTCGCCTGTCTCTGTCGGTGCATGTGTAAGCTAGCTAGAGTGAAGCCGGGCTGAAGTACTGAACAAGCGCGGCCCTTTTCCGGTTTTCCTTTTTCTGATGACAACGAAGTACGGAGTATGTACTACGAGTCCACCAATGGTTTCGCCGGCATATTCTAACAGCTGATTCCTCGACGACGCCACGGACATGGACCACCTGTTTGGGGCTGTGATTATCTTATCCCCTGCTTGGGGCTCGCAGTAGCGCCATGCACGCACCTTGTGATGCGTCGCGAAACCCGGCAGATCTCGGGCCTTTTGTGGTCAACCCTGCTGCAGTCTCGGTGAATCCAAGGAACCGGCCGGGTTGCTTGCAGATTGCAAGCACGATCTGCGACCGACGGGCTAGGAATGGATCTGCGACCGACAGATTATTTCTGCAATTCTGCTGAATTCTGAAGTATTAATTTTTTTCAAATATGCAAAAAAAAAATTAAAGTATTTTTTTTCAAATATGAAAAAAATTTACGTATCTTTTATATTGAGATCGAGAAATAGTAAAAATTACAACAACGCTCCCGAATATGGCACGTTAGAGGATAATTCTAAAGTATTATATTACTTGCGTTGTGCCAAGCCCGAGCCCTAAACTCTGACTACTTCGCTGAATCCTGTAATTTCAGCGATCCTTCTTCTCATTGAGCTCTGTCAGACCAACCAGAATGTGCTGGGATTAGTCCTAGCTGGGATCACGAGTGAATATGCATAAAGTGAATATGCACAAATATGGCATGTCTTGTTGTAAAAAGACAGATATGGTTAGCTTCTTAGTTTTACCCGGCTCTATAGCTTTTGGCTTTGTTCGTTTCGCTAAAATTTAAGTTATGTTGAATGCTTATATTAATTTGCTGTGACAGAAAAACACCGTTGGTTTATTAAAAAATAGTGCTAAAGTTGTACGATTGAACATGGCCTTATTTAGTGTGTCACTTTTCTACTATAAAAAATTAGGTGTGTCAGTTATACACAAGTAAAAATTAGCAACAATAATTTTTTTACCTCCACCGCTTTGATGTGCAGCTCCTGCATCTTTTTTTTAATTACACAGTACCACGCAGACGCTCAACACGTCATCTCTACGAACACACGTACGGAAACGTCGCTTATCACTTAATAAAGTGTCGCACCCAGGATTTGAACTCTGGGTGGGAGCCTCCAACCAATGACCTTTGCCATTGTGCCGTGAATCCCTTGACTTGTGCATCTTTTTTTGTCATTGTATGAACTGAGAAACAGCTCCCTTTTTTTAGCAAAAGAGTCGGCCTTCATTAACAGCTCCATTTCAACAATCTCTTACATGGACATGGACTCGTGGCCCATTGGGCTTAATTTGTTAAGCGTTAGGACTAAGGCATATGCTTTCAATTGGGCTAGCAAATATGCCGTTGTAGGATAGATAGAAACATTAAATGGAAAAGTTTGCTAAATGATAAAAAGAAAAAGTCTATTTTCTTTTCAAACTCCAAAACCAGACATTTTCCATCAAATAAAAGATCAAAAATTTTGCTCCCTTGGAACTCTCAAAACCGTTCAGATTTTTTCATTGTCCTAGTTTGAAGTGGTTTTGAACGCGATTTTGACGTTTAGGTATGTGTATGTCTGTCTTTCGAGGCTTACCCAAGATGTATTGGACTAAGCAATCATAACCCAAACTATGACCATGATATGTTTATTTCATAACATTATTATGATTTCAATTAGCATTGCCATGGAGATATGGTTTCCTTGGAGGAGGGAACCACTGTATTTTTTAATTAAAAACAAGGTAAATACTTGAGCGATGAGATAATCATATGGAGGTAAAACGGTTCCTGCAACAACCATGATATATTATTACATGCCTCAGATGCTACTGTGCACATGCTGGCTATTGTTGCCTGTTTATTTTTCACGCTACAAAACCCCTTGATGTTTTACATTGTTTAAGTTGCGAAGCCTCCTTTGAGACTTGTGCGGCTGTGCCTCAACCATTAGCGAGGCACAAAAGGCTCCTTTCACAGAGTAATAAGAAAAAAGGCTCCTTTCACAGAGTAGTAAGAAAAAAAAGGGCACAAAAGCTAAAAACATACATATACAGAACTTGAAACTAGTATGCTGGTTCTCAACGCACACCATTGCTCACCATTTGCGCATGTTAATATAATCACACCATACTTGGTTTTATCTTGTGAGGAGGCATGCTTGGTGTTACCAAACCTGCAAAGTCCACCATCCTAGGCTCGCCGGCGCAGCGTCGAGCATCGGACCGGAGACGGTCTCGCGGTGCAGGTGGTGACGGCCGCAGAGTCCACGGACGTCGGGCAGAGGCGGTGCCGGCCGTCGTCCCTCTCGTCGCGGTGGCGCCCGTCGGAGTCACCAGGCAGGAGCACGTACGACGACGACACCGGGGAGAGGGGTTCGACGACAGAATCGTCGGAGGCCATGCCGCCGAAGGAGGCCGCCTGCCCTTCTTCTTTGTACTGCGCTATGACCTTGAAGATGAACGGGATGATGCCTTCCATGGCCAGATGAACTTGAAGCAGGCTAGAGCACTACTCGCTAGCTAGAGGGATCTTGAGAAAATCTCAGAAGCTAGCTGTTGTCCCTGTGACTTGTGAATTGAGGGAGGGAGGAGGTGGCTAGGATGATGAGTAGAGTAGTAGTGTGGCCAAGGGCGTTTGAGAGATCAGGAGGGTATAAAAAAGGGCAGGCAATGCAAAGTCGCCACTGAAAGGGACGTGAAGAAGAACAACGAATGCAATAGCCTATAGCAAGAAATACTTTGGAAGCTGTACGAGTTTGAACTGAGACGGACTGGAACCCAAACAATGTATCCAATACCGCTCTGAGGCGCCTTAACAAGACCTTGTCCCGGAGGATGTGCTCATCTCATGGACTGACAGCTGAATGGTTTGATGCTTTCCATCGCCGCGGAATGGACAGGGCAACCAATGGTTTTTATTTGGGGGCAGTTCATCCCTGGAACACTTGCGTTTGCGTTGCGTACGTTACACGACGAGCTTGCGATTGGACGGTGATCATATCCGTTGTGCACTTTTTTCAGCTCACGGAAATTTACAGCTGACCTGCTCCGCTGGAGGAGAAGACCGTTTCAAAATCATTATTTCGATGTCGATCGATGGATGGAATATGTATCCAGGTGATGACCCTGCAGTGGAAAGTTTCTACTGCCGGGTGGCGTTATCCACTGGAATCCAGCGAATTATTTACTAGAGACGGCCCCGGTGGCAAGTACTTTTCTCCCGGGGGAACACAAACAGAAATTCTCGTTGGAACAGTGTTTAGATCCAAAATTATTTGGAATTTTGATACTGTAGCACTTTCGTTTGTATGTGGTAATTATTGTCCAATCATGGAGTAACTAGACTTAAAAGATTCGTCTCACAAATTACAGATGAACTGTGTAATTAGTTATATTTTTATCTATATTTAATACTACATATATATGTTTAAAGATTCGATGAGACGAAGATGTGACAGCCAATTTAAAATTTTGAAGAGGAGTGAACAAGGCCCATCTTCTGAAGCGGAACCGAGACCGAGGCAGAGGCTGCCCGACAAAAGCAAAATCCAGGGAGCGGCCGCGGGTTTCGGTTGGCGCAGGCGACAGGCGTAGTATACTTTATGCGCGTGGCGACGAATTCGATTGCTGATGACGCGCCGGGACGGGGTTGGAGACGGTAGTATACTTTATGCGCAGGCGGCAGGCGTAGTATACTTCACTTGGCTGACTTCTTTCTCTTTGGATGAGCAAGTAATACTGCCAGATGCTGGTATCCCACTTTTCAGTCTACCCATATAATGGTTACATCTTTCCAATTAATACATGACACATTTGTCTATCTTACAGAGTTTTTTTAGTTTTTGTGCCCAAGCTAACTATAAACTTCTCTCCTTTCCTCTCTCCTCTACCTCAACATTTAGCTTTTTTTTAGCCTAGTATTATACTTACTCTACCTTAGGTACAGTATATGAGACCAGCCGCCAGCGTAAGGGCGTCCGCAACGGTCTCCTCAAATCGCCGGCTGATGTGTAAGCAAATACCAATTAAAAAATGAAAAGTCACGCAATGTCAAGAGGTGTCAGGGACTCAGGATTACTCGTGAAACGTGCGAGCCTAGCGCTTCCTTCATCGCTAGTGCTGTAGATTTTTTGTCCCTCTCTCCTCCTATTGGTTCAGTGTTCCTCCTAGCTAGCTGACATGGACATCATTGGGGACGCCCTAACGGTGTAGCAGAGTCGTGGTCGGTATACTGCCGCCCGCTCCAAGCCCCAGGTGCGTTTTGTCCCTCTCTCCTCCTATTAGTTCAGTGTTCCTCCTAGCTAGCTGACATGGACACCATTGGGGACGTACTAACGGTGCAGCAAAGTCGTGGTCGGTATACTGCCGCCCGCTCCAAGCCCCAGGTGCGGGCACCGGCGCCATGCACGCGTGACGCCTGACGCGTCGACCTTTTGCGGTTGTCTTGGCCCAGGTTTACCTGATCGCCGGTCTCTGGCCGGGGCGGCGGGGCCTGATGGCTGGACGGCGGCGGTGAAGTAGTCCTGACGTGACGTGCCGTGCTTCGCTCATCGGCAGTGCCAGTGAGGAGGGGCAGCCGGGCAGGTAAGGTAGTCGGCAGCGGGGACCGGGAGGGGAGGCGAAGGCATCAGAGCTTGTGCCTCCCGGTCTCAGCGCACGACCGAGGGTGCCGTTTCGATCTACAGATGATGATCGATTCGGTGTCCACTGATCAGTCGGTTTCTGACGTTACCGTAGAGAGCGTGCATGCGTTCGAAAATATAGTACTTCTTGACCAGAAGCGGTGTCTTGCTACGTTATCCAACAACACGGCCTCTCGGATACGGATGGGTGGCGGCGTGGCGCTGTATTCACCTGCAGAATACACATACACAGCCTTCAGCCTTGCACTTCGGACAAGCGTAGCAGAGTGTCTGAGCCCGAATTCTCGATACAGGTGACAGGTGCGCACAAAAGCAGAACGTCTTTTTTTTTGACGAGATCACAAGAGGTGCTTCTGCTGCCATGCCATGCTGTGCTAGTGCTACTATACTCGGTAATCGGTAGTACAGTATCTCACCATGAACCCAAAAAAGTTGCTCAAATGTCATGCCCGATCCGGTCTCTTATCCGCTAAATGATCCCGTGGGGCCCACCCTCCAGTGACCCAAACAGCGCCTAACACTTCCTTCTGACTCAACCGCGAAAAGACTACGCACACGTCAAACTGTCCCACCCGACCCGTACCTGCCCCTCCCCCCGACGCAACCGCAACCGCAACCGCGTCCGACCACCGCCGCCGAAACCCTACACGCCCCCGCCTCGCCGCGCCATGGCGGATCCGCCGCTCGTGGCCGCCTCCGCCTCGCCGGCGCAGCCCGACCAGCTCGCCGCCGCGGCCTCCGTGTCCACCCCGCAGAACTCCAACCCTAACCCCCTCCTCTCCCCGCAAATCCCCCCGTCCCCGACCGTCTCCGACCTCTCCGCGCACATCTCGTCCCCGCAGCAGCTCGACCCGGCGGCTGCTGCCGCTTCGGGGCGCGGAGCGTCCATGGATTACCCCCGCGCCCGCCGCAGCTGCAGGCGCCTTCGCCCACGCATGCCGGGGCCGGCGCCGGCGCCGCCGGGTTTGGCCAGATCCCCCGCTCGGGCTCGGCCTCGCGCCTCTCCACGGCCAGCCAGCTCCAGCAGTACGCGGCGGCTAGGATGTACGGCGGGCAGATGAGCTTCTCGGGTGGCGGAGGGCTCGTTGCCCAGCAGCAGCAGCAGCAGCTGGCGGGGCGCGCCGCCATGCTTGGGCAGGGCCAGCTGGGGATGCTACAAGGCCAGGGTAACGCGGCATCTGCCGCACATTTTGGGCTTCAGTCGCAGATGATGGCGCAGGTGAATTACTCATTTTGGAGGCTCTCGGGACCTCCACAAGTAAACATAATTTTGCGTCTCCTCGTGCATAGCGTCCACCATAACCGCCAAGGACAAAACGTCATGGGTTTTAGACTTCTGCTTTACATTTCTCATGCCAGTGAAGCAATCCCAGTAATTTCAGATAGAATTTGGTGGTTAGAAATTCCTTACCTTTTACTCTCTTCAATCAGGTTGCTTTTGATGGGTACAAACAGCTTCGTATTTTTATTGCGGGCCACTGAGCCAAGCAAATGTAATCATTAACGTAGTCAAAGCTTATTAAGCAGAGTTGAATAGATTTCCTTTACCGTTAATAGGAAATGAGTAGCGAATCCACATGATATCTAATTCCCTTTTAGGGCATTCTTTCAATGTTATTTATTCTGTGAGATCATGCCATTGGCAAAGAAAAATACAGATGGTTCTTAACTCTTGAATATTAAGGTGCACTGTGAAAGAATATAAATTATCTAAACTTAATTATCATATCTCTTAGCAATAATCTTCGTTAGTACAGTTCTACTTGTGGTAGTAAATACCTATTTTACTGATAAAAATGGCACGATGAATAAATGGCCTGTTAAAAGGAATGATAATGTCGCCCAGTTTACCTTTGCAAATTTTGATCGCAAGAGGAAAGTGTTTCATTTCAATGTAGCTACATCCAGTTCGGTCTTAAATTAATCCAGGGGGAGTATTTTGTTTCTTACTTTCTTTATTTCTGAACGACTACTTACTGCAGGCTAGGCAGAAGAGCATGGCACAAGGCACACAATTGAATAATGCTAATACAGCTCAAGCTCTTCAAGGGATGCAGTCCATGGGTGTCATGGGTACTATGGGGATTAACCAGATGAGACCGAATGGAACTATTCCCTATGGTGCTCAACAAAGGTTTGCCCATGCGCAAATGAGGCCACAAGCGTCTCAACAACCTGCACTGTCCCCACAGGTACTCTGACAACCTAACACCTAGCTACAGGAGATAAGGTTCCACAAATTCGTATGCATGGCCTTCTGCACGCTCTAGTAATAAGGAATGATGTAATGTGTTAAGATTCTAGTTGTAAGCACATTTATTTATGTCCCAATTCTGAAAGAAGTAATAAACAGTATGTTGCTAACATGTCTTGTCTTTATTTAATCCACTGTGTTACTAAAACTGTTTTGAGTTTTGAGATCAGTGTGCCTATATTCCTATTTCCCATTTATCTCTTAACAAACCTGAGTTGCACATGGTACATGCTGAAGTTGCTACATGTATCTTGTTTATCTTTCCCATTTACCACGGATTGTGTTTATGTAGTATTTGCTATTCTCCGGGGGAATACCATAACTTTTTACATATGGTTGGTTTACAGAAGGTACCTGGTCAAGGTCTGTCGAGGACAGCATCAATTGCAGCATTAAATTCACAACTATCTGGATCATCACAAAATGGACAGATGGTGGCAATGTCTGTGCCTCAGCAACAGCAGCAGCAGTGGTTGAAGCAAATGCAATCATCCATGGGCTCACCAGTTTCCCCACAGCAACAATATCAACACCAGCAGCGGCTCCTGTTGATGCAGCAACTTCAGCAGAAGACAGGATTGAGCCAACAACAACTTCTCCAAGTCCAACAACAGCATCCACATCTCACTGCCCAACAGCTGTTTCTGCAGCAGCTTCAGCAGCAGCAACCGCTACAATCTCCACGTGTTTCAGCATCTGGTTCACAGAAGTCTGCGAACCTTACAGGCTCACAACCAGGTACACCTATGTCAGTTGGAACTATGACTGGTGGAAGTGCAAGTCAGGGAGCTGAAGGAACTAGCCAGCTTCTTGGGAAAAGAAAAATACAAGATCTGGTTGCACAGGTGACAACTGGCTCTTTTCTTTTCTGTGCTCCTCAACTTTACTGTCACTGGTGTAATTAATGTTACTGGTCATAATCAAAACTCCATTTTGATTGGAAACAGGTTTCTTGTTTTTATAGTTGAATATAATACTTTTGGTCTGTTCTTAAACAATAGTCTTATTACAGGTAGATCCCCTAGGCAAGGTTGACCCTGAAGTGGAGGATTTACTTCTAGAAATCGCTGATGACTTCATTGACTCGGTAATGTTGTTGCTTTGCTATTTGCTTATAGAGTATAATTTCCTATCAAATTCAGAATTTGAGCATCTTCCTCTTCTAAGTTTGAGCATATGTCACCTGTTGAGATATTTTGTGATTCAGCTGACATGGGTTTGCGGTAGGTGACTGCATTTGCGTGTACCTTGGCAAAGCACAGGAAATCATCAGTTGTTGAAGCCAAGGATGTTTTGCTGCACTTAGGTCAGTAGGTTCGCCATGCTCCTCAGGCACACATGTGCTACTACCTCTTATTTTACTCATTAATTTTCAATTTGTTATCTTGCAGAACAAAATTGGCATTTATCTGTTCCTGGTTTCTCAAGGGAGGATAAGAATCCTCAAAGAACTTCTGTAAGATCACATCACTTTGCAACTATTGTTCATTAACCTATCTTGCACAGAGGCACAATTTTCTCTATAGTTCCTTTGTCTTTGCATTTGTGCCGTACAAGTATACAATTAGCCCCACTATACTCTACTCACATCAACATCCTCACTATGGTAGTGAATTTTGCTTGAGTTTATTTGTAGGCTTTACAAGTTATTTTGTAAGGTTGAAATCTATCATGGATCCTCAAACAGAAGTTTGATTGAATCGTAATTTGCAACAGGTAAAGCCATTGGTAGATCCCCAACAATCAGAAAGTGATGCTACTTTTATCAGAGGCACAAACAATAAACTTGGTGCTACTAATTCGGTTGGCAACCATCAAATACGACCTCCGATGGCAGAACCTTCAGCAATGCCAACAGTGGGCCCTCTATCGAAAGCCCCCCGCTTCTAAGGGTTATATGCTGTTCTTCCCAATTGAAGGAAAATTTCCTGTAAGTCACCGAGTGACTAAAGCCTGTGTTTTCTAGTTTTTTATGCCAATATTTAACTGCCCAAGATTATTAGTTTCATACCCTTGTTTACTACTATCGTTATTTCAGTAGCTGCTTCCATTTTATACATTCAAGTTTTTGGATATTTATGCATGGTACTTCAAGATTGATTAACCCTGTAGCAAAAAGTTCAAAACAAGCCTCATCCTCGTTTGAGATTGAAGCAACTTGTGCATCCTAGCTATCTAGTGTATGCTAAATATTTGTGGAGTGTGTCAGGGTACAGAATGTTCTTACAATTAGCCTTCTGAAGGTTTCAGGACAATCTACATCGAAAACAGCCCGTAGGCTCTAACTCAAGGATTGCTAGCAAGTGGAAGCACAATAAATCCACGAGCATCTGTGGCAAACTGCAGATGCTTGTGTCTTACAGGAAAGCAGTTGCTGACTTACCAATCGTCTCCGGCAGATCCTCATACCTGGGGTCGTATGTAACTTTATTTCTTTTTTGTGCCTGTAAATGCCCCCCATCCGTTGTATATAAATGTTTTTGCAACGGGGCATTATCGTCTCCAGTTTTGATGTTGTTATGTACGTGAACTAGTACTAAAGTGCATGCAACTTATATAAGTTAATGACGTGTAAGATTGGTGTCATTTTTCGTTACTGAGCTGTGCCTTATCAAACACGCTGGGCTTCGGCTTAGGCTTCACAGTTCTGACTTGGGCCCTCTTCGGCTTAGTTTTTGTTAGAACTTATCCACAGGCTTAATTAGAAGCTCTATCAACTGGATAAAGAGACTGTTGTCAAAAAAAAAAATGGATACAGAGACGACGTCGAAAAAAAATAGGCGAAACCAAAGCTGCACTCAAACGTGGCTTTTATTGGATTGATGAATCGCACTCGCAAACAGCACGATATTGCAGATCTGTGCCCTGTAACGAGGAACGCGTGCGTTCGGAGTCGGCAGTCTCGTAAATCGGAGATTAAAAATAAAAGCGGTCTCGTAAACCGGCTAACCTGTATTGCCTGTGGAAATTTTTTCTACCCGTAATGAAGGGGCAGCGTAACCTCTTGACAGGAGTTATAGAGCCCACTTTCAAGCACAATTTGTCGAGGCAATCCTACTCAAACTGTGTATACGCAGTGCGATACAAGCTTTGTCTACGTTGCACAGGTTGAAGAACGCATCGCAAAGAATGAATACACATATCTGTATGCACTGCCATGTATGTACACGATGAAATGCAGCATCACCGCACCTGCATGAGCCTACAAGTTCCTAACAAAATTGTCAATCTAAGGTAATTTCTTTGTCAGGTTTCAAGTAGGCGACTCCGCAAGTACCAAGGTGTGCCACCAGCCACAGGACACGTTTAGTGGGTGGTAAGCGTCCACAGGAACACTGCAAGGCACGTTCCGGTCCATTGAGTCGCCAAGGCCAAGCTGCATAAGCCAACACAAATTCGATAAACCACAGCTAATTTTAGCTTTAAAATTCAATGTGTACAAGGTATGTTATGGGGCACCCACCTGGCCATATTTGTTCCATCCCCAGCAGAATACCTCGCCTTGATCTGAAATAGTTGTGTGTAACCCTTGTCAGATGGAAACAATTCCTGATGATATAATTACCCACTTTCCAGTTCTCTAGATACAATTTTTTTCCCACTGCCTTAGTTCTGCCCCTGGTCTACTTCCAGTGACCAGAACTAAAAGTTACCTGTTATAATAGCACTATGGCGAGCTCCACAAGAAACAGATCTGGCATTCTTATTCTCCAGGCTTGTAGCATCTACCAATTTTGGAACAGTCTGCATTGAAATAAAAAGATGTCAAATGTCATCAGGTAGGTGGACATCATTCACAACTAATAAGGCCATCTCTATGGACCAAAAATGTGTTGACTGTAGTGCGCATCTATTAACATCAAAAACTTAATACCTCAGCTTGATCAGAACCAGTGCCAAGCTGACCAAACTGGTTTCCTCCAAACGAATACACATCACCATCTACAGATGTACATACAGTGTGCCACAAGCCTGCGGCAACGCCTTGCATCTTGATTCCCAGGATAGATGATACACACGTTGGACTTAAAACATCCTCTGTATTCCCTTGTCCACACTGAAGAAGAAAGAGCATGGTTGTGACAAATGAAGCACATTGGTACAGAACAAAGAGCATGGTTGTGACAAATGAAGCACATTCAGGTTTTAAGCACATTGGTTCATCACAATCCTATTTAACATACAAAGCAAATGAAATAGATGCACACAGCAAAACAAGAAAAGTTTGAAAATATGGCACCCATTATTTTTAATAATACAAATTGAACATATACATACAAACTACAAATAATGAACTAAAGGAATTAACACATGGGTTTGTTATGATTTATGAAATATGTGACAATTCAAAAGAATATTAAGATTACTATATTCTCCATACACAAATGAAGGTGGCATTTTTTTATAACTAATTCCCATTTTCATTGAACTAGTTGCATCATTGACCAACTAACATAGAATGCTGCTCACTGTGCATATGTTTTTTTGTTACCTACTTCAATGTGTGTGCTTGGTTCAAAGGATAAAAAATTTGTTTGACCAAATAACAGGCCAGATAGAAAAAGCTAACCTGTCCATACAGCCCCCATCCAAATGTAAGAAGAGCTCCTGAATCTGCAAGCAGGGCTTGAGAGTTAAAATAAGGGCAAATTTGACTGCAATTGCATATGTACTGGAAAAACTTCCAACTTCAAATGAAACTAAACCTCATTAAAATCTGATAACTAAAAAGTTGCAGTTGCAGGTGGTTTGAAAAATAGTATTGTGGTTTGAGCTGAGAAAGCCCTTTTAGTTGTAACTCAGATCCTCAGACTATATTCCAGAACTATATTTCCTCTCTTATATAGTAAAAATAAGTGATAACCGTTCTGAATATATGATTCTCTTAAAGAAAAAAAAAAGAGAAGTGCTGCCAGGATTACGATACTGTCTACTTAACACCTTTTTGTCTGAGCTCTTGCATTTTCTACAATCTTGCAAAATGGTAAATATATGTTCACTAGCCTTGAAAATCGAAGTGTTTGTCCAAAGACTAGGTTATACTGTTACAGAGCAGAAATCAAATGTTGATTTGAAACCTCTTGTTTTCCATAGAGCCTTGAGATCCAGAATGACAGAGATGTCTCTACATGAACATGGTTATTGACAGGAACAGACTAAAAAATATGTAACTGACCTGTTACTACAGCACTATGACGACCTCCGCAAGCAATGGCTCTCACGCAATTTCCCAAGACTTTACTGATATGTCCTTCAGCAGCCTTGTTACCTTTCATAGCTGATGGCCGATCCTTGCTGTATAGTGCTGATTCAATGCATGGTACAGGATGGGGAGAAGAAACAGTTCGGATTCTAGAACCCAGACCTAGTTGCCCTTCTCCTCCATATCCCCAACCCCACACCTGGCCTACATCTGAAGCTTCGGAGAAAAAATATTCTAGTCAGTAAATATCCTTACTGGGCAAATGTCAGTGTCATAATGACAAATGCAGGTTACCTGATAGTGCTAATGTATGACGACCACCAGCAGCTACAGCCACTATTTTCACTCCTGTATTAAATGTCACAACACAAGGGGGTGCTGAAAGACTTTCATCACTGGATGTCGAGCTCTCAGGTCCATGTTTTGCTGAAGACAACCTTCGTCGCTTTGTACTATCATCAGTGCCTCTGCTTTCAGAAGGACCAGATGCTGCCCGCTGCTAGACCTAGACACCTGCGACCTGGGGCTCACTGTAATGGAGTTGCCTTTGTTATATCTGTAAACAATTGGTGTAGAGAAACTTATATTTTTTTAGGCAGGAATCAGACGAGGGTAGGAGATAAGCACTACCACCTTGGTCAGTGGCCATTGCCATTTGTCTTTCATCCTTCTCCACGGTTCCAACTGAAGACTGGTCTCCAATAACCCTTCCAGTTGGAACACATTCTTTCCAGCCCCATGTATAAACATCACCTTCATCTGTTCCAGCAAAACAATTATAGGAACAATACCACAATTAAGAGCGATGTTTAGATCAAAACTAGGAGCTTGGATCGCTAAATACCTGTTATTGCAACACAGTGAGCCCATCCAGCATCTGCCCGCACTATTGCGACGCCACTAGGAAGAGGAAAAGCCTCTGGAGTCTCCTGAGAGGTATAATATTCTATCTTTAGAAATAGGTCTAGAGCTTTCTCACATGGGGCAGGAAAGCATAAAAGCATCAATGCTATATCACCTCGTGCTTCCCAGCAGTCACATAACTTTGGCCCATGTCATCAGCAGAACCCCAAGTGAGTAGTTTTCCGGACTCTGAAGAAAATGAGAAAAAGAAAAGAAAAGAAATAGGTTAGAGTTCGGTAAAACTGGATGACAACAAATGAGAAACTATTTCTTATGTTCCAAATTGTAAGTTGTTTTAGCTTTTTCCAAGTATTTATTTATTAGGAGAATTTTGCTGAGGGACACTGGAAAAACGCCTAATTGGCTGGCACACACCGCCAAACGGAGAATTTGCTCAGAGACATCGTAAATTCATGTTTGTTTGCCCAGACACGCAGCGCCGATTATTTTATTTATTTATCAGTTTTGGGGAGAGAGAAGATGGGGAAAATGTCCATATTGCCCTCGTCTTGACATGCTTTGACTCTCCAAGATTCCTGGAATGTCTTGTAATTTGAGATGGAGGGAATACTTCTATTCCAAATTATAAGATATTTTGGCTTTTCTAGATACATCGTTTTTACTATGTATCTAGGCATAGTATATATCTAAATGCATAGCAAAAGCTTCTTGTCTAGAAGAGCTAAAACATCTTATAATTTGGAATGGAGGGAGTAAATATTAATATATTTTATTCTATAAACATGGTCAAAATTAGTCAGGTTTGACTTTCGACAAACTAAAAATGACTTATTTTGAAACGGAGGGAGTATAAGAAAGAATAAGTGCATTCTGACATACTCCTATAAGACAACAAATGGAGTCTTCTGGTAGTAGCTAAAAGCCTAGAGTTAGTAATTTGTTGAACTTTGCATGAACTTTGTGGAAGATGATAAGCCAGCAAGGCAAGTAGGACGTGCAAACAAGGATGATTGTCATCATGTTCAAGAAAGAAGCAATGGCATTCCAAGACCCTTGTTTACCCTACTTTGTAGGTACCGCCAGTTACTGTTTGATCCTCATGGAATAACAGGAATCAGGTTGGAAAAAAAATATATAAGGAAGTACTAAAGTTTACTGCAATGTTGATTTGCCTCCTGTACGACGCTCACCCTCAGCATTGAAACCACTGTACACTCATAATCAAATCCCCTACTTCATTCCTAACAGATTCTTATACCTAAAGCAAAACCACACTAAGGAAACCTCTCCTATCTGAGAGCTCAGCCTTTAAGCAGCGATTCAATTCAAGAGGAGCAACCCCCTCTCCCCACGAAAACGAAAACACGAATAATCGAGGGTTTAATACCATACAGTTCACAAAATTTCGCCAGAATACCTCATCCAAAACACTCCCCCAACGATTCTTACGCAATCCGGGGCAAAAACCGCACAGGTGGACACCCCCAACAGATCTACCACATGCCACGCGAAGAACCAAGGAACTGAAAGGCAGCAGAGAATAAGCACGGGAACAATGAGGAAGAGAACAGGCTACGTCACCAGAGATGGCCATGGCGAAGCCGCACCCGCCGCCGCACACGTCCCTCCACCCATCACCGGCGGCCGCCGCCGCCGGGGGCAACCTCACGGGGACCGGCCCGAGCAGCGGCGAGCGCTGCGGCGACACGCCGGGCAGGTACCCCCACATCAGCACCACCCGCTCCTTATTCCCCGCGCCCGCGCCCGGCCCCTGCGCGCAGCCGGGTCCGCCGTCCTCCTCCATCTCCTCCTCCCCTCCCCCTCCTCCGCCGCCGCCGCTGCCGTTCATCTCCTCCAGGAGCCTTGGCCTCTCCGAATCCACCGCTGATTTCGATCGCTTGCGGCCGGGCCGCAGGCCGCGGACAGCGGAGCGAGCAAGCAAGCAAGGCGTTGGTGTTGGTTGCGGCGGAATGGGCAGCGGCGGCCACTTGCTTTTCCGAGCGTGAGGCTGAGAGCCGCGAGATTTGGGGCCGTATCAGTTTCTTCGGGGGCAGGGGCGCCACATCGGACGCCGACGTGGCCGGAACCTGACACGTGGCGCGCGCTGGGCCGCTGGATCGGGACGGGCATTCGTGGCCAGGAAGCGGCAGGAAGGTTCTGGAAGTCAGAGGTCCAGTCCCGTGGGGGCGGACGTGTCGGCCCCGAGGAGCGGCCACATCGCAAGAATTGGGCCAGGAGAGGGTGGGGAAGGCCGGTGGAGGAGAGACGTGGCCGGCCACGATTTGACCAACGGCGCTCGCCGCATCCACCAATTTAAATAAAGCATAGTATATGCTGGAGAACGGTGGTGAGGTACCGATGGCTAGCTTTCGCGCTAGAATTAGGACCCCAAACGGCTTACACGCTCGAATGATACGATTGTTACTCTGCGGTAGTAGTGCTTTCAACATCACAAGCGGTAATTATCACGGAGAGGATGGAAAATCAGTGACCACGTTTTAGTAGGGTTTAAGATTGTGTTGACACAAAATGTGACGGACTGTACCTAACACACAACAAACCAGAAAGCGTGGCTTCAATCGGGTGCCCCGGTGTTTCAAAATCTGGAAACGTACCAGTCAATTTGACCTGAAACTAACAAGGGATAAAAATCATTAGATATGAAACTGGAACATGCTGGGTGAGACCAGACAGTTCCATATATACGGCCCTGAAGCCACTTACGACGACATACAACTATAGAAGCTATCTGCCAATAGGTTTTATAGATCATTCGGCTAAAGCAAACGTAAAGCACGTGAAAAGTTGATTGCCGAATATGCATGCATGGGAAAAGTACGTATGAACGAATCATAATTAATTGTGAGTTAAAGCATAACCAAGCTCGGTAATCCAACTGAGTGGGGATCCATGATGAAGAAACATATAAGCAAAACACGATCAAACTAATCTAAAGCTTGTATCTGCCGCACGATACTCAATCTTATCAAAGCTTAAACATGGTTAACATGTATGAACCCGCACCACGTAGCAATCTAGATTTACACTAATTCGGCTATTGTGAACATAAGATCTATTTGTAGAAACAACATGCAAGTAAAAATTATTAACACAGGGATAGATCTACAGGAAAGAATAGAGCCGAAGCGTATTAATCTAGATTGGACAAAAGAGTATTAAAAATATATAAAATATCTAAAGCATGCAACACATGATAACTTAATGAATCTACTAGATCTTGCCAAATCTAATAGAGTCGATAACTATCTTGCTTTTGCTAAGCATATCGAATAAACACCCGTCGCACGGTATTTACTCGTAAACAAAACATAAGCGAAGACTTCTTGATCGCCAATCAAAGATCCGCCGCACGATCATTGAAAACAAACAAGACTACTTGCATCAACATCTAAATCCACCGCATGATACTAGACATGATAGCAAGGTTGCCGGGACTTACGGAGGTCGACAGATCGATGATTCCTCTCGAAGAACTCGACGACACGACAAGGGACTCGAAGTTGGCACGGGGCCGGTTGTATTGAATTGGTTGTGAACCCTTTTTACAATGGCCAAGGGTTTATATTTATACTCTGGTCGTGACATGAGTCATAAGAGGATACGGTTACAAAATATTAAAGGAAAAACATGATATCTTTGACTTTAATTTCCTCCTGAGTCTTCATTGCCTTAATTGTCGCGGTCTTCGTTGCCCGATCGGTCCTTTGCTTGCCATTTTTGTCGCTTCCCTAACGAAAAACCGCCCTTTATCATAATAGCCGTCCGCATGATCATTTGTCGAACCTTTGAAAATTAGCCGACCGCACGGACACTTGCTGAATGCTCCGAGACTAGCCGACCGCATAGATACTTGCCGAATGCTCCGAACACCCATCTCTGTAAATCTGCTGCGCGCTGGCCCACCTGTCATCCTCCTGAGCGCACTAAAATTCAGTGTTAACACATGCCCCCCTCAATTTTGGGATAAAAGTCATTTTATTCTGAGATTGACCACAAGCTTCCCCTTTTCTTCTAGGTCAACACTGTTCAACACCACAGCCTCCGCTTAGAAAATTCGAGCCCCAACACACCTTTGAATTTACTTCAACCCTTCAATGGCGACTCAGGATGAAATTTCAGAGGTAAATTTCATTCGCCTTCACGTATTCGGCAATTTTTGATTGATTTCCCTGTTTCTTTTCCGATTCATCTGTTTTTCGATTCCGTTATCTGAAGGAATACAAGAACGATATTTTGATCCCCTATACTGCGAATCCCGATTCCTACCTTCTTGTCCCAATGGGGAATCCTGACCCAACTGAGATCATTGAGAAAGAAATTTTAAGAATACCCTTCAAGTCTGGAGTCATCCCGCCCAACCGATAGCAAAACACTTTCAAGACCTGGCTGTCTCCAATTGCTGGGTGGCGGAACTGGTACCGGAGAATGTTGGAAAAAAGCAGTAGCCATTGGGATGATCAAGACATCAACCATCGCCTAGAATTGTCTCTGTCAGAAACGCCTAGAAATGAATCCCTCCTGATGGCAGCTTCCCATTTTTGGTCTAATGTTATCAATGATTTTGTTTTCGGCCATGGCATGATGACCCCTACTTTGGCCGACGTGTTCATGATGATTGGCCTAAATATGTCACAGCCAGTATACCCCTCCAAGTACAAGAGCAAAAGCAACCAGAAAGCTGTCAAATCTGGAGATGGATGGGTCGGATACATTCAGACCTATATGGAAGCATCTGGTGTTGTCTCTGACAAGGAATACATGGCCTTCATGAATATGTGGTTGTGCAGGTTCATCTTCTGTGGAAAATCTAATGATCCAACCTTGAATCACATGGTGATGGCTGAAGATTTAGTTGCAGGTTCCCTGATACCTCTGGGCAAATATCTGCTATGATCTGTCTATCATATGATGCACCAAATCACTGCCCAGATGCATCGAAGTGTGAAAATTTCTTGCATAAGTGGCCCTCGGTGGTTTGTTCAGATGTGGCTGCAACTATACATGCACCAGATAGTCTCTGTGCCCCTTCATAATTTGAATTTCCCTTCAGTTAATTATGTTGAAGGCAGTACAACAAAAGTTAAGGGCTGTCAAACATATGGAGAAGCAGCATCCTCTATCAGCATTGATATGGACATTGGTTATCTCTTCAAGCTTTTCTTCAAGGGTTTTGACAATGTGCTTTGGCTTCCCTACAGAGAGAATGATAATTTGACTCTCCCATGTAAATTCAGCTATGAAACTGGCTGCTCTGACAAGGTGTCCACAGAGATCTTCAACTCCTTTATCAAGCCCTGTATCTTGTCAGCCGAATTCCATCATGGGAGGTTAGTGCACCCTACCTATGAATTCTATAATCCCAATATGGTATCCAGGCAATTAGGATGTGGACAGCTGCCCCCAAGGCCTTTCTTCTCAACAATCATAAGATATAGGGAGCTGATCACAAATGAAATAGAAGCTAAAAAAGTCTTTGAGCTTGGATGGGATTTGCCAACATATGAACCCTCCCCATTTGGGTTAGTAGATGTTGTCCACTCCCTTTTTGCTTCCTAGTGGTAAGAGTGGCACAATCACATCTTCAATATACCAGTGCACCCTTTATGCCAAGATTTGTATTCCCAATTTGCCTCTGATAGTGAGGTAATTTCATTACATTTGCTACTTCCTGCTTTTGAATTCACCTCCTCTTATTTTAAAATCTGACTATGCACAGGACTTCGAGCCTACCCCTCCTAACAAAATAGTTCAGTACTACTCAGCTGGACCTAATCCTGCCTTGGGTTTTAATGCTCCAACTCTGGCAACTTTTATGAAGATCCCTGCAGCTGCAGCTACTGCACTTACAGGAGGAGAAGGCAAAAGGAAGGTACTTGAGAATGTCAATATATTCAGAAGGGTAAGATCCAAGACAGTCAAGCGGTCTCTCAAGGTATGAATCTTCTATTCGGTAATAAATTTCACTTGGAAATAACTCTGACTGTTTTATATCAATTATCTCTACTGCAGCCACACGTTGACATCCCTGGATCAAGCAATGCCTCGACAACAGTGGATATCCCTCTTCAAACCTCTACTGAGGATGCAGAGATTCATGAAACTGAAAATATAGAAGTTCATGAAGCCGAAAGCACAGATGTCCATGAAGCCTTCAAACATATTGGTATTATTCGGCTAATCACTTCCCTCTCTTTATATAACATTTATTTTTTGTTCTTATGCTCTATCATCTGCATCATTGAAATAGATGAAATGCTAGATAATCTAGCAGAAGAGCACTCCTCTGGTCCAGCTCCAGGCTCACCATCCTTGAATACCCAGTCAAGCCCTCAACTAGAGCAGGACACGACCTGTCCTAATGATCGCCCAACACAACGGGTAATATTTTGCCTCAAGCTATTCTTTTAGTACACTTATCCAGTCGGATAACACTTTTTACTTTTTCAAGAACACTACCAAACCGACTACCAGTTACTCTTTTGTTGTTGAGGATTACATCAGTGAGAAGAGTGAAGAAGCCACCTCCCAACAGACTTTGTCAGTAGAAAATCAAGTCCGACTGAAGGATATAGCTAATTTGTTGAACACGGATATCAACATTTTGGTCCAAGATTCAGATCAAATAAAAGATCTCCTTGAGCTCATCAACCAAGACCTTCCACCTGTCCTTAAGGCCTCTCTGAAATCTGCAGCCAACCTTGATGATTATTTTGCTGTGGTGAAGAGGGCGAATAAAAACATAGCCTCTAGGACTGTCTTGCAGAATAATAGGTCTCTAAAGAAGCAAGAAGCCAAAGCCTTGCATTCTCAAATTCAAACTGTCAAGAATTCATTGGCAACTTTGGATCCTGAGCTGAAAGTCATGGAGGATGAGAAAATCAGGCTGGAGGCTCAGTTAGCCGAACTGAATGCCAGAATTCAGTTTCACAAAGCCAAGATAGCAGATTTGCCAAACTCCATAGAGGCAATTTCATCAAGGATGTCAATTGTTCTCAAAGAAGACCAACAGCTCAAAGCAAAGTTGTCTAGGATTCAAAGCTCTGAAAATGAAGACCAGAAAGTGCTGGCCAATGTTAGCCGAATCAAGACCGAGGCCCTAGATGCCATTAATCAGCTTCTGAACGAATAGAAACACGACTTGTAATAGTTTAACCATGACTCATTTTGTCTCTGAACAATTGGATGTCTCCACTATTCATTTCTATATACTCCTGTTTGTATGATAACATAATCGGCTTCTGTTATTTTCCGATTAGATCATAGCCGATTGCCTCTAGCTCTTTGATAGCCGATTGCACTTCGTTCTTCCGATCCGGGGACATAGCCTAGCGACTCTTGATTTATCCGAGCCTGACCTAGCCCAGTAATGGCCTATCCGAAAGGGAAAAACCCTAATTCATCGTTTGGTATTCTCATCGGCTTATAAATAAACCTTCCTTCTTCCACCTCTGCCAACAGTTCCAGTCAAGCATTTTCATCTCCACCTCTCCATTTTCTTCGCCTAGGTCAACCCAGAGGAAAACCTAACCTCTACAGTGACAATGGCGGGTGGCGATGACCGTGACAAGCGTCCAGCCGAGGGAGAAGCCGAAGGAAGCCGAGTGCAGCGCTGCCGACGACGCGGGTGAGAACCGATCTCCTGCCCCCTCGCGGTTGTTCTTTTTTGTTCATCCTTCAATCATTCATCAGAATCAGGGTGATCTCCACCAGCCAGAGCATTCCCTTCCCTCCGGCGACAGCATCTCAGCCGGAGATTCCTTCATCTGGCTCCTCCGGCTCTTCAGGCTCCTACCACTCCAATCCTTGGGATTTGGATTCGGGTGCCATGGACGTCCCCTACACCCACGTGGAGGCGGTCACCTTCAAAGGCGAAAGGGATGAGGTCCGAGGAGAACTGGAGAAGATCTCCAAACAATACAGTATCGACCAACTCGAGTGGGAGAACTAGAAGCAGTTCTGCGACGCCATCACCGGTTAGTACAAATAAATCCCCTCTATTCCCTTTTCTGATTTCATCTTGTTCACCCGATTCGTATTCTCTGTTCAGCGGTCTCTGCAGAGGTTGAGCGCCTGAAGACTGCGGCGAACAAGATTGCCGACAAGGTGAACGCCCAGGGAGAAACCGTCGAAGCACGCCTTGATGATGCGGACGGTCATATAGATCAGGCCGTCATCCAAGGCGTACACCACGACGTAGCTCTGGGGCCGGCGGCAATGTCTACCCAGCGGCGTGAAGATCTCTTCTTCATGCCAGTTGGTTTCCGTGGTGGCGTGCCTCCAGAAGACGTCGAAGACATTGCTGATCTTCTGGATAGTTATGAGGACTATGCAACCGTCCTTGCTCAAGCCACAGACGCCCAGTCTGTCCTCAACAAGTTGTTTGAGGAGTAGTTTGTATCTAGGAACTCTTTGTAAAAACTACTTATCCTGTGAAATATAATCTGTGATTTCCACTTGTCTTTTCCTCTTTGAATCTTTCTGAAAATAGCAAATTTGAGGAATGCTGCCTGAACTGCATGATTGCGTTTATATTTTTTACTCTAAAGGCGACACATACCGCGTCGACTATTCTCTGAACTCTCAAAGTATTTTTCGACTAAAGGCGATGTCTCCATATCGACTATTTTGTGTACAAAGCTCCTTAAGTCTGTTTATGCACCAACCTCAACACTGGGATGGAATTGCTTGAGAAACCTTCCATTAATAGCTCTAGTAAACTCTTCTCCCAGTAGAGTTTTTAATATATATGCATTGCCAGGCACACGCCTCACTATCCAAAAAGGTCCTTCCCAGTTCGGAGACCATTTGCCGAATGTCTTATCTTTTGTCCCAATCGGCAGTATAGTTTTCGAAACTAAATCTCCTTCTGCGAATTGCTTCTCTTTGACCTTTTTGTTGTAATATCTGACAACACGTAATTTGTTTTTCTCAATATTTTCCAATGCTTTCAGACAAACCAAATGCAAATCCTCTAATTCATCCATCATCAAATCCCTATAATCTCGTCTCCTCAAATCATTTTGCAAGATCACTCGCCTCGAATCTGACTGCAACTCCCACGGTAATACAACATGATGCCCATAAACCAACTCGTAGGGAGATGCTTGCGTAGACCCATGACAAGCCATTCGGTAAGCCCACAAAGCTTCATTAAGAACCGAATGCCACTTTTTCGGCTTTTCATCAATCTTCTTCTGAATAATTTTGATCATGATCTTATTTGATGCTTCGGCCTCGCCATTAGCTTGTGCATAATAAGGAGAAGAATTGTATAACTTGATCCCCATCTCTTTAGAAAAATTACAAAATTCAGACGAAGTAAACTGAGTTCCTTGATCTGTCGTTATAGTCTGAGGAAACCTGAATCTGTGAATTATGTGCTCCTTAACAAAATTGATCATGTTCTCTGATGTAACCTTCTTCAAAGGAATAGCTTCAACCCATTTTGTAAAATAATCCGTGGCCAACAGTACAAACTTATGTCCTTTGCTAGAAGGAGGATGAATTTGACCAGTCAAATCTATACCCCATCCTCTTAACGGCCAAGGTTTGATAATTGAGTTCATAGCTGATGCTGGAGCTCTCTGAATATTACCAAATTTTTGACAATCCTGACACCCTTTGTAATATTCAAAACAATCTTCAAGCATAGTTGGCCAAAAATAACCAGTTCTTCTAATCATCCATTTCATCTGGTAAGCCGATTGATGTGCACCACACACTCCTTCATGCACTTCATACATCAGTTTTCTGGCTTCTTCTTGATTCAAACATTTGAGGAGTACCCCATCTATGGATTTATAGTACAACTGGTCATCAAGGAGCACGAACTTGAGAGCTTTGTACCTGAGTTTTCGGGAAACCTTCTGTGATGGATTTTCTAAGTAATCGGCAATCTCGTTTCTCCAGTCATCAATTGCCCGATTCTCATCCACAACATTAATCTCTTGATCCTCTCTGTATCCCGAAGCAGTTTGAGCCAGTTTATTTGCTTCTTCATTATGCCCCCTAGGGATATGATGCAAGATTGCCACCTGGAAATTCTTCAAAAGCTCTCGACATTCTTTATAATATTCTCTTAATATATCACTCTTGCATTCATATTGACCGATCAATTGATTAATTACTAACTCAGAATCTCCAAAGATCTCAACAGCAACAACCTTTATTTCAATAAGAAACCGAAGTCCTCTAAGCAGTGCTTCATACTCAGCTTGATTGTTAGTAACATGGAATTCAATAGGGATGACATACTTAAAAGTTACCCCTCGTGGAGAGATCAAGAGAATGCCAGCACCACCACCTTTGCTACAAGATGAACCATCAAAAAACAAAGTCCAAGGTGCAATACTTATCATGTTAGCAGAAGGATCACGATGCTGGGTAATAAAGTCGGCAATAATCTGACCCTTTACCGCCTTTACCGATTCGTACTTTAATTCAAATTCTGATAAAGCCAAAATCCATTTGCCAATTCTTCCATTTAAAATTGGCATTGATAACATATATTTTATTACATCAAATTCAGAAACTACCACGCATTCGGCATTCAACAAGTAGTGTCGAAATTTGGTACATGAGTAATACACGCACAGGCAAAGTCTCTCCATAGCCGAATACCTTGTCTCTGGATCTAGCAGCTTCCGGCTAAGGTAAGCTATCACTCTTTCCTTTCCTTCAAACTCTTGCATGAGGGCCGACCCTATTGTCAGGTCGTCGGCCGCCACGTACAACTTAAAAGGCTTGTCAAGCTGTGGAGGTACCAACACAGATGGCGCCTTCATGTATTCTTTGATCTCACTCATCAAAAGTCTTTTGTTGCACGTCACCCCACACAAATTCTTGATCCTTTTTAAGCTTTAACAGAGGAGAGAAAGACAAAACTCTTTCCGACAAATTAGATATGAATCTTCTTACAAAGTTGATCTTGCCGAACAGTGATTGCAATTCTGTGAGATTAGTTGGAGGGATAACCTTGTCTATCGCTTCCATACTCTTATTACCGACCTCAATCCCTCCCTTATGGACCAGAAATCCTAAAAACTCACCAGCCGAGACTCCAAAGGCACACTTGTTCGGGTTCATCCTCAAACCATGCTTCCTAGTGCACTCCAAGGTCTTCCTTAAATCGGCTAAATGTCCCTCGTGATTTCTATACTTGACCACCACGTCATCGATATAGATCTCCACAATCTTACCGATCAACTCATGGAAAATATAGTTCATGGCTCTCTGATAAGTTCCACCGGTATTCTTTAAACCAAAAGTCATGACGACCTACTCAAATAATCCAATATGATCAGGGCATCTGAAGACTGTTTTTGAAACATCCTCTATTGTCATAAAGATTTGGTTATAGCCAGCATTACCATCCATAAAACTGATGACTTCATAACCAGCTGTTGCATCGACAAGCAAATCGGCAACCGACATTGGGTAACCATCCATTGGAGTGGCTTTATTGAGATCTCTAAAGTCAATGCAGACCCTCATCTTTCCATTTTTCTTGTACACCGGAACTATGCTTGAAATCCACTCTGTATACCTGCATGGCCGAATGAAATTTGCTTCTAATAATCTTTCAACTTCCTTTTTCACATCGGCAAGTACCTCCTCTTTGAAAATTTTCCGAGGAGGTTGTTTGTAAGGACGATACCCAGGCTTAATCGGCAATCGATGCTCAACAATAGAACGATCCAGTCCGGGCATCTCTGTGTAATCCCAAGGAAAACAATCTTTGAACTCTTTTAGAAGGTCTATCAACTTTAATCTATACTCTGGGTTTAAATTTGCACTGATATGCATCGGCCTTGGTTTGACATCATCACCAACATTTATTTCCTCTAGCTTATCGGCCGACATAAAGCCACGTCCCAACTTTCCTTTATTTCCATCGATTGGGTTCCCCATTAAAAATTGCTATGAGAGCCGACTGCTTGGATCGGCTGTTGGTCCTTGTTAGAGACATTCACGGGACCTTCTCCCCAGATCTTTCCAGAGAAACAATCAAAGCCATCATACTTCCAGTAGGTAGGCTCTACGGCAGCAACACTTACTGAATCATCAGCATGAACAATTTCAACATCATCCCCAATCCATTGAATAAGAACCTGATACATGGTTGAGGGTATGCAACAGTTAGTATGGATCCAATCTCTTCCCAAGAGAAGACTATATGCCCCCTTGCCATCAATGACAAAGAAGGTAGTGATCAAAGTTTTTGATCCAATCATCAACTCGACGTGTACAACTCCCGGGTGTTAGAAGGATTACCAGCAAAGTCCCTGAGCACTAAGTCAGTTTTCAACAATTCTTCATTAGTCATCCCGAGCTTTCTAAAAGTGGTATAAGGCATAATATTGATGGCAGCTCCTCCATCAACAAGCATCTTGGTCAGAGGCTTGCCATTGATATATCCCTTCACGTAAAGCGCCTTCAAATGTCGATGCTTAGTCGGTTTATTGAAGACTTCCTGCTGAGTTAGGACAAGCTGGGCCATTAGATCCTGACACTCGCTTTCATCAGAATCTGAGTACACTTCCTCTTGGATGTTTTGGCTTTCGGGAGCTATGAAATCTGAGAGGATGAAGAAAGTCATGCATGCATCAGCCGAACGATCTTGCTTATCAGGTTTTTTCTTAGGACACCACATCTGTTTCTTGTCAGCAACTGTTTGTGCCAACTCTCTGTTCCTCAAGCATTGCACTCTCCTCTTCTGGCTCTTCCTTAGCCCTGGTGGGCACCATTGTCCCTTCTGCCATACATATTCATGGTGCTCTTTCTCTTCAGCACCTTCCTCATAATGTGTCCACTCTTGATTGGCAAATCGCCTCGCCGATTCTTAGAGTTGCCTATTTTTAATCGCCGATCATCCTCAGAAAAATTTGTTCCAAGTCTCTCATGGATCGGACGGCGGTTGACTCGGGACTGGCTGTACCCTGAATATTGATCACTGCATTCAGGGCAATTGTTCTTAGCAAGCAGCTTTAGACCTTTATTCCAGCAATGCCTGAAAAATGGGCATCCCCAATGAGACTGCTCTTGCTCTCTCATGTGTTCTTGCTCTCTCCAGTACATCTCTTCTCTTGTTCCTCATAATATCTCTGCCTCTGATACTGCTCTCGCTCCCGACGCCATTTGTTCAACATAATCTGTGTTGTAACCCTGGGCTTGGAAGCTTCCCCTTTCTCGGTTCGGCTATTTTGGAACTGAGCCTGTTGCCGAAACTCCTCATTTGTAATCTGCCGATCAGGGTCAACAGCACCAGCTTTTCTTGCTCTGTCTGAGGTCAACACCTTCATCTTGCCCTTGTCTTTGGGGTCTTCTATGGCAACCATGTTCATAGAGAAAGGCACCGTGTTCTGTGCAAAAGGATAAGCATCAATTTTCATCTTACCATCAAACTTCAGATCCCCCTCCTGAATAGCTTTCTGGATTCGCACTCTGAACACTCGGCAATCATTGATGGAATGAGAATTAGTATTGTGGTAGCCGCAAAACTTCTTGTCTTTTACTCCCTCAGGGCGCAGCATGGGATGCCCTTTCGGCAATTTGATGCGTCCCTCCTTCAGCAACAACTCGAACAACTTGTCCGATTTAGAGACATCAAAGTCATAAGTACCTTCTGCTGCCCCAACCATCGTTGACTAACCTGAGTCGGCTCTTTCGCCCAGATCAATTCGGCTGCGGCTATTTGATCCTCATCATCGTACTCTGCCGCTTCTTTCAGGAAACTTTGATACATCTCATTAGCTACATCGCCTTTCTGGAAGCGGATGTCTCTCCTGAATCCTTGAGCCTGATTACTCATCATTGCCAACCGCTGTGTGATAACTGACCAAGGTCATCAAAATCCATGCCGAATAGCTTTTCTCTGATATTCGGCTGTATGTCCGCTATTGCCATCCCTGGCAATTGGTCATCTGGCAGGTTCAAGGAATAACAGTGATTTTTGGTCTCTTTGAACCTGCGGAGGTACTCCTGGGGTGTCTCATTAGCCCTCTGCCTCAAGCTCATGAGGTCAACTAGCTTCTTCTCATTAGTACCCGTAAAGAAATACGCATGGAACTTCTGTTCTAATTCTGCCCATGTACCAATAGAATTTGCTAGCAGAGATGTGAACCATGTGAAAGCTGACCCTGTCAGAGACAACAGAAAATACCGAATCCTCCAAGCTTCATCTGTAGACGCCTCTCCAAGCTGCATCAAGTATCGCCTGATGTGTTCTACGGTGCTCGTATCATCCTGACCAGAAAACTTGGTCAAATCTGTGGGAGGTTTCACCCTCGGAGGTAGTGCCACTCGGTTATACCACTTTGGATAAGGAGACTTGTATGCATAGGACTGATTCTTTGTCTTTAAGCCAAACTAATTCTGCATCATGTCTGCCATCCTGTGCATGATAACATCAATATTTGAATTTGGAGCTCCATGCGCTTGCCCTTCAAAATGCAGCCCTGCTGAGTTCTTATACACTGGGTTTGGGAGAGCATCAATGGCATTGTAATCGGCAAACTCTTGGTATCCATCTCCATACATATTCTTCTGCAACCTGTTCGCTGCTGGAGACACCTTGAAAGCCGATTGTGGGATGTTTCCTGACGTACCGAACGCAAGTTGGCCATATGTCATGGGCGGTTGCTATTTCTGGTGAGGAGCCATCCCACCTTGGTCCATGTCAGGCACTCCGCTACTCTCAGTGGCTTTCTTCTGATGCTTAGGCACATGGAACAATGTCGGTCCTTGCATTGGACCAACAACTTCTACGAAGTATTTATCAGCAGATGGACCGAAAGTACTGACCATGATTGTGCGAAAGGTATTCAAGAAAGTTGTATGATGATTTCTCATGGTTTCATTCATGGCCTTGTAAACCATTTTCAGTCATCTTCTGAGCATCTTCCTCTTTGGTGTAATCAGTCTGATGTGGAAGGAGAGTTCTGGGAAGCGACTGCTTCTGAAAAACTTTGTTACTTTTGTTCTTTGAAAAAGACATCAAGCATTTACGTTGAAACTCATCACATGTCTGTTGGACCAGATTTCTCAGATCTTCTGGTAACTCATCCATAGTCACGTCTAGAACCTGGCTATTGTCCATCTCGACCATCTTGAAAATGTGGGGTCCCACCGAGCATGCCAAAAAGTGTGTTGACACAAAATGTGACGCACGGTGCCTAACACACAGCAAGCCAGAAAGCGTGGCTTCAATCGGGTGCCCGGGTGTTTCGAAATCCGGAAACGTGCCAGTCAATTTGACCTGAAACTAACAAGGGATGAAAATCATTAGATATAAAACTGAAATATGCTGGGTGAGACCAGACAGTTCCATATATACGGTCCTGAAGCCACTTACGACGACATACAACTATAGAAGCTATCTGCCAATAGGTTTTATAGATCATTCGGCTAAAGCAAACGTAAAGCACGTGAAAAGTTGATTGCCGAATATGCATGCATGGGAAAAGTACGTATGAACGAATCATAATTAATTGTGAGTTAAAGCATAACCAAGCTCGGTAATCCAACTGAGTGGGGATCCATGATGAAGAAACATATAAGCAAAACACGATCAAACTAATCTAAAGCTTGTATCTGCCGCACGATACTCAATCTTATCAAAGCTTAAACATGGTTAACATGCATGAACTCGCACCACGTAGCAATCTAGATTTACACTAATTCGGCTATTGTGAACATGAGATCTATTTATAGAAACAACATGCAAGTAAAAATTATTAACACAGGGATAGATCTATAGGAAAGAATAGAGTCGAACCGTATTAACCTAGATTGGGCAAAAGAGTGTTACAAATATATAAAATATCTAAAGCATGCAACACATGATAACTTAATGAATCTACTAGATCTTGCCAACTCTAATAGAGCCGATAACTATCTTGCTTTTGTTAAGCATATCGAATAAACACCCGCCGCACGGTATTTACTCATAAACGAAACATAAGCGAAGACTTCTTGATCGCCAATCAAAGATCCGCCGCACGATCATTGAAAACAAACAAGACTACTTGCATCAACATCTAAATCCACCGCATGATACTAGACATGATAGCAAGGTTGCCGGGACTTACGGAGGTCGACAGATCGATGATTCCTCTCGAAGAACTCGACGACACGACAAGGGACTCGAAGTTGGTACGGGGCCGGTTGTATTGAATTGGTTGTGAACCCTTTTTACAATGGCCAAGGGTTTATATTTATACTCTGATCGTGACATGAGTCCTAAGAGGATACAGTTACAAAATATTAAAGGAAAAACATGATATCTTTGACTTTAATTTCCTCCTGAGTCTTCATTGCCTTAATTGTCGCGGTCTTCGTTGCCTGATCGGTCCTTTGCTTGCCATTTTTGTCGCTTCCCTAACGAAAAAACCGCCCTTTATCATAATAGCCGTCCGCACGATCATTTGTCGAACCTTTGAAAATTAGCCGACTGCACGAACACTTGCTGAATGCTCCGAGACTAGCCGACCGCATAGATACTTGCCGAATGCTCCGAACACCCATCTCTGTAAATCTGCTGCGCGCTGGCCCACCTGTCATCCTCCTGAGCGCACTAAATTCAGTATTAACAGATTGAGATGTAGCTAACGCACGGCCGACCAACCATTCAATTAGCTTTCCAGCATGCATGCTTTCTTTTTTTTCCTTCACCTATCTTCTCGTTTCCCTATATGTTTGTACCATCGGTTCGCCAACCTCTCTAAAACCCTTTTACATCTAGGGCCTGTTTGGAACGTAGAAATTTCACAGAAATTGCGTAAGAATTTCACAGGAATCAGTTCATTTTTATAGGAAAAAATACAGGAACAGAAAAAATTCTCGCATTCCAAAGTCCCCTAGATTGAACATCAAACCATCATCGCTGAATTTATGCATCAGAGAAAAACATCCAATAGTGATCAATATATTGTACATTAAAGACTGTACACAACTAATTTGAACAATTTTTTTATTAGAGGGTGTATAAATTTGTTTTGCCCAAAAGCAAGGTATTTGTATGAGTGTAATTTCAAGAGTATCTTTATATCATTTTTTATTAGTAGAAATGAAAATGTTGGTAAAAAAATACTCTCCTAAGTGGATCTCCAAATATAATCATTATTTACTTCACATTTCTTGCTAACTAAAGATAGAGAATAAAGATGACTAGAGCATAGAAAAGGAAAAGTTGTTGAAAACTGAAAAGATATATAAAAAAACATTACGAAAATAATTCTCTAAATGATAACTTAGAAACTGAGCTTTAGAAAGATTTTGGAGACACTCTGACTTAGAAACTGCAGTTTTCTCTCGTCTCGTTCACACATTTCACTCTATATTAACAAATCTTCAATTTAGCAATTTTAGTAGCTAAGATTCTATTTTACGATATATCCATTGGTTCAAAAAAAAACCCGAGGTATAAAAATCAAATATGTATTTCTATTGCATACTCCGTATATGCTGCGGGGTCTTGAATCGTGATGGTGACGAAATTCACACACGCGCGCTAACCCTACGTGCTAGTCCGTATCCTGTAGTTGTTCGTCACATCACATATATGCACAATCACAGCTGATGGTTCTGATCTACCAGGACTTCAAGAATCACGAGGACTCAAAGAATTTCAGACGCTTCACGTCGGTCGGCCGGTGGCCGGTGGGAAGACTCACGAATCGCGAGCCACGAGCGCTACCGACCCCACGACCCACGTTCAGTTGTGGTGGGCCCGGCAGCGGCGGTAGTTGCGTAGCGATTGGCCAAACTCTGGAACCTTCCGGATGCCGCTCGTGCGCGCGGTGCGTCGGCTTTCCTCGCGTGGGCACGCGGCACATACACCTAGGCCAGAAGCCAAAAAAAAAAAAACTCTCTGATCCGGCCTCCGCTCGACCGCTCCGATGTCCGATCCTCTGCCTACCTAGCAGCCAGCTCCCAGCTAGTGCTAATGTCCCGGCAGGCCGGCACGGCGCTGCAAGTGGGAACGCCATGCTCCGACCCACCTGTTTTTTTACCGTAACTGTAGCCAGCAGCCCTGGATTTGGCGCGGCCGACGGCGACGCGCGGCGGATGCGCCACGAGCACAGCAGAGCCGCGGCGCGCGGGCGAGGGAGACAGACAGCGACAGCGAACTGAAAGCGAACTATCATTTGTCGTTACTACTATTACTACTAGTAGTAGTTTATTAAGCTGCGCGGTTGGTGACTGATCATACGCATGGATGATTCCATCTTATTCTTTTGGGAGAGAGATAGAGAAAATTATCAAGATCAAGATAAGCTTGCTTTGGAGTAGGATGCCTTGGAAGTCGGGCCTGCATGAACGCATCACGAAAGATGTATTTGTCCTATACGGAGTTATATTATGATCATCACAGACAAGCGTGCGTAACAAACTAGTGTTGCTGTTGGGGGTGTAAGCTTCAGTGGAAGGCTATGACTAAACTCACAGCTCTTGATGCGTCCATACCATAGGACAGGACGCCAAAGTTCACTCTTGGCTTAACTTATTAAGGCAGTTCGTAAATTATTTTGTAGATGAATCAGAGGCCCGTTAGGATCAGAAGAAACAGAATTCAGTAACGCCTAGACGTCGTAGACGAGACTAGAAAGTAGAAACACTGCAGGTACCAACTACGCTGGGCAATATATATACTACGTAATAAACAGTTCCGGGTCTAGGAATTCTTATGCAATTCAATAAAACCATACTCTAATTCGGTAAAACTATATACATTAAATTATATTATAAGCCTTAAATTCAAACATTAAACTAGAAGATGACAAATCTCGATATAAATTGTTCAAATGAAATATAAATAGTTTAAAACATAAAAGACTTACATTATTACTTGTTTATCCGCCCATTTCTTTAATGACATGAATGTTTCAATTATAAATAAATAGATGACATAAATAAAAAATAAACAAACCGTCTAAGAGTCTGATCTCTGTTCGCTGCCGGCCCAGTCGTGGCATTCGTTCGCTGAGGCGCTTCCCAACCAGAACTGAAGACCCATCGTGTACTACGATAACAATATATTAATCTTGATCGACACTGATGTTGGTTCATATCTTTGACTCTTACTATGTGATAGATGACACTTAGTGATTAGCAATTAAATTATACATGATTTTTTTAAAAGCAAAGAACAAAGATCGAATCTCATTCTCACCTCAAGAATTTTGATCGGCTATCACAAATTCATCTAGTAGATCTAGATGCCGGTGCACTGGTGCTGTGGTGCAGTAGTAGGGCAGGGGCGGCAGGAAGAAGGCCGAATGGGACGACGGCGGATGACGGCTCGAAGTCCCGTAGACCCTTACGTCTCTGGTCTCCATAGCTTCCTCGATCTGTACTAGCGTCAAGACTCCATGTCGAACCAATTAGCAATGCCTTGATCCGTATTGGTGTACGTCGCTGTTGATGGCCGCATGGGCCGCGTACCTGCGTGGGCCAAAAGGCTCCTCACGGCCTCCCTTGCCTCTCGCGTGCACTCTCAACTCTCAGGCAGCAGGTAAGTTTTTTTTTCTTTTTTATATATAAATACGTATATGTATACATGCCTACTCGTCGGAATTGCAGGGTATGCCGGGGCATACCCGGCAGACCCTGTAGGTCCACCCCTGGTAATAAATAATAACATCCCAATTTCCTCGTGAGAATACAAGCCCAGATTCAAGCGTCGCAAATCCTCCTCCGCAGACAAATGACGGCAATGGCTACAGCGAACCTGGCGACGGACCATCGCTGACCAACTCTTGCCCTGCAATAATGGTCACCCACCGGCCAGGCGGCCACCGCTTCTTCCATGATCTGTTTACGATGAACGAACAAAAGAACTGGACATGACGATGAGACTTCTGATGAGCAGAAGACGGCCAAACGACGGGAGCGCGCGGGAGAGGCAGGAGCTCGATGCCGTGGGGTGCGGCGGCGCTCGCTGATCGACGTGGGCTGAGGCCTGAGAGAGATCGTGGGAGCAGCGGATCTGTTTTTTTGGAACAATATAGGAACTGGACAGGGGGGGGGGGGGGGGGGGGCTAGGGGGGGGGGCATGGCACCCCAACATCCTGCATGCTTCACTACATATACTCTATAATTAGCTAACACCTAAGAGCATCTCCAAGAGTCTTTCTAAATTCCACTCTCTAAATTATCATTTAGAGAGTCATTTGCATAAAAGTTGTTTTATATACTCTATAATTAGCTAACACCTAAGAGCATCTCCAAGAGCCTTTCTAAATTCCACTCTCTAAATTACCATTCAGAGAGTCATTTGCATAAAAGTTGTTTTATATATCTTTTCACTTTCCAACAGTTTTTCTATATCTCATGCACACTCTAGAGAGTCATTCTCATTTTCTATATTTGGCTAGCGAAAAATCCGGAATAGAGGATGACTATATTTAGATGACCATTTAGATAAGCTGTTGGATGATAGATTTTCACCAAAATCTCTATTCCTAGCATTTAGAAAGGATATGGAGAGTCTCTTGGAGATGCTCTAATGATAATTACTAAGTAATATATATTATTTGTTTGTTCTCCCATCTTGTATTAATTCTTTATGACAATATTTATGATATTTTCTCTCTAGATTGTAATTGTTGTTATTAATATCATTTTTGTCCACATAACGTTCTAGTTGATCTATAGAATGTACACCCAATTAGCTAGTTACTATTGTTAATTAGTGCTTTTTTTTTATTTCTACCTCCCTATTAATCTTCCATGTTTCTATATTCTTCGGGATCATCTTTCTCTTGTCTTTCCCTCTCATTTATTTCTAATATTGTAGTGATTTTTATCTATAAAATAGATTTGTTGGAGGGAGATATAAATATTCTTTTTTTAAAAAAAAAATTCAACATATTTTAGTGTTTGTCATGGCTCTAGATTATCACTATCGTGTATCACAAACTAAATATTAATTTGCTTATTAGCTATACACTTGTCAAATCAATATATATGTATGAACATGATGTATATTTTATCATACGTGACTCAATTTTTCTAGTAAAATGGTCCCCATATAGTCAAATCCTAGCTCCGCCCCTGGAACTGGAGAAGCGTGCAAACCGGAAACGTTAGAATTGCCGCGGCGACGTAGCGGGCCGCGAGCGGCCTCTAATAACCGCGTATAAAGCGAGGTTCCGCGACAGTTATGGACCCGTAGGACGGAGGAAGGAAAGAGCCGCGACAAGCGAACCAACCCAAAACCTAGCCGTTTCGTTCCGCCTTCGCACGCCGCACCGTCGTCCATTCATCGGATTATCTAGCAACGGCGTCCGGCCGACCGCGCCTTCCCTCCAGTCAACTCAAGGTCCGCTTCCGTCCACGTCCAGGTTCAAGAAATTTTGCGTTTTTCTATATGGGAGAAAAAAATAATCCCCTGTGAAGCCCAGGTTTAAAATCCCATCAGATCGGATCGGGTCGGATGGCTTGTGAGTTAGGCAAGATGGGGCGGGAGAAGGCACGGACACGTACCGCCTGCGAAAGGAGGAGGACGGACGGAGGTCGATTTGAGGATGAGGAGGAGGACGACGACGATTTCGAAATCGTTGGGTTCCGTAGAACATGGGAACTCTGCTATGCCAGTGACCATGGATCCTTCGAGGACATCAGTAAGCCAATGCTTATGTTATTCCAGCCCGATTATCTCGCCTAGATCGATTAATCTAGTTAATCGAATCCTTGTTGCAGCTGTGCCCTCCATGCGCTATACGTTTGGACCCATCCCCGAGGATGCTATATGCCATAGCGGATTGCAGTTCTTCTCCGTTAAGGTCGCCCAACTTAAAGAGGAGGAAGGTCTCCACTGGCCACTGCACGTCTATGGCTGTATTGCCACTAGGGACTCCGCAGATCCTAGAGGAAACCTTCTCTTCGACCGCACTAGGGATAGTTGCCAAATCATAACTCAAGAGGTACATGCCATGCAGTTTCCTTTTTTTTCGTCCATTTTCCTTGTGCTGCATGTTTTGTTCACTTCTGTATGCATTTTCTACTTTTAATGTTTTTTTATTAATGGTTGATTGATGTTCTAGTTATAATGGTTTATCTTATTATTATTTGCCTTTGTCATCGTGAGGAACAATATCAAATGCTCGTGTAATATGCAAGTCTGGCCTTTCCATGGTCAAGTAGGCTAGATTCCAATTTTCATTCATATTGGATTGACTGTCCTCATTAAATGATGGATTTCTTATATTGTCATTCCCCATTGCTTATACAGCCTTCATCCTTATTCTTTTTTTTTTAATAAAAACCTGACATCACGAACTAGTAATCAATTGATAAATGGTGATCCTTGCAGGATCCTTTTTTTGCAGTTGACAGGCCCCTCTCGTGCTGTAGTGGTAATTGATCCAGTTACTATCGAAGTCCAACTGAAAGCAAAGTGCTGCACAACTGAGTCTGAAGATAAAGTGCTCAACTTCAGTGTCTTTGAATACCGCCATCAAGCTTTTTTTGAGGAAACTCCTAACTACAATATATACCCGCCACAAACGAAGTAAACTTGACTTTGCAGTTGCGCTATTTGTTCGATCAGTTGAGGCCACATTCTGTGTGAGAGTTGTTCGTGGGTCGTGGCCGGATCATTTTCGAGGACGAGTTATGTCCCGTCCAGCCAGTATCAGTCATGATAGTATTGTGCTACTAGATTCTCAATATGGCAGAATGAATATCAACAAGCGTGGTGTAATTGAGCTTTCAAGATGTGTTGTTTCTGTGGAACCAGATGGACAGCTGAAAGTTGATGTAGTGTCTTCACAAGTCGGTGATGATAGAAATATTGTTGGGCAAGGTATGGTTGATTTCAGACCGAAAATGGCCGGCGTCAGTCATGGTATATGTGTAGGCTTCTGTGTGCTGAATATCAGCGTTCTTTGGTCCCTTCCCTGCCAGCATCTGGGCCCGATTACAAAATAAGTGTATGTTTAGCTCTAGTCTTGCCATATGTAGGGCCGTTGTAGACTTGTAGGTTTGGCCACACTAAACGCTGGCAGACGAAAGGATCGAGCACACTTCTTTTTGGCCTTTTTGTGGTACATTATAAAGCTATATATATACTATAGCCATCTGTTTCGACCTGTACTCAAATCACCAGATGCAATCGTATTATTGAAAAACCTCTAGCAGTACCTGACATTGATTGCTACACAGACTTAGTTTGATATCGTCGATTTCATGTTCTATGAGATAGAGGATACTATTGCTGATGGGATTCTGGCTCAAAGTCAGTTGCCCTATGCTCACTGGATGAGTGTCTTGCTTTCACTTCAGCTCTAATAGTCACATCTAGGGATTGTTCACCAGGTTGAGATGTCACTGACTGCTTTTCTAGTTTATAGGATGGGTTCAGCGATAGATTGTCGTAGAGGCAATAGAGTCCTAAGGCAGGTTCACCGTGCGACAACACCAGCAGATATGGATGATATGGATGCCCAAGATGAGGCTATCAGAGGTGTTGAGCAGGTAGAGCTTAGAGACCTTGACACTGAGAAGGCCAGAGGCGGTGGGGATGACGAGCTCCCCTCCGACAGCTTAGACGAGTACTATAGGCCTATTCTACGCATGCCCCTTGGGGCACACGACGCTGAGGTCGGTGGCTCTCGTACTGCAGCACCACCACCATAGACAAACCCTGCACTTGTTCAGATCTTGAACATGATGCAGGATCAACAACTCACCGTAGTGTCTTAGGTGCAAAGCCGACAGGACCAATTCCAGCAACAATTCATAAGCATGCAGTTACAGTCTCAACAACTTCACCTTTAGAGCATGACCTTCATGGAGCACATTCTACGACATACTGGTGCCCCTCAGTTCATTCTACCGACACCTCAGCTTTCAATGTTTGGACAGTCAGTTGGCCCTTTAGTGACCTCCTTTACTCAGTCAGCTGGCCCCTCAATGACCCCTTAGCAGTCCGTTGGTGCTTCAGTAACTCCCATCCTAGCTTTTCAGTCTAGTGGACTTCAGGGTACAGGACCTTCTACATCGTTTGCTTCACCGGTGACTCAGGTTTCTCAGTGGTTTGCGTCAGTTGGCTAGACACAACCGTTCTCACCACTCGTGACAGGATTTACTCCTCATGCAACTTCAGCGTCACTTGGTGAGACCGCTTGCGATCTTTTTGCTATTTACAGCAAGCTCACAGGTCAGCCAACTCCCACTCACCAACAATGACCGAGCTCGTTGCATCGACAGAGGGTACTCACCCTTCTAAAGTCGCGTCGTCTAAGGCAGCACACGACATTCAGGCACCAGGAGTGTCTACACCTTCTCCTGCAGTCCATACTAAGGCTACTATCGTTACGACAACTTGTTTATAGTCTGAGGTAGCAGTGGTAGCTTCCGAGCCACAGGACAGGGTTTAGAGACTCCCGTATGTGAGTCAGTGTTAGAGGCACTCCCTATTGCTCCCGCTATAGTGACTGGCCAAGTTTGTGATAGTGATAGCAGATCTAGCTCTAGGTCCTTCTACGACGACCCAGACCGCTCCATCGGCAATTGCAGCTTTAGAGGGTCAGTCAGTAGAGTCTTCTGGTTTAGAGGTGGACCTCTTGGAGTTTTAGCTTGCCCCGCACGACCTGACTGTTCCATCCCTGTCTTCAGAGCCGTAGACTTTGGTGCTAGACTCAAAAGGGGGAGAGGGAGTCAAGTATGCTAGCTGGGAGCTAATGGATTCATGTATTTTGATGTGTATCATACTATAACATGCATCATGTTTACTGCTTTCAAGCATTGTATTATATGTGTGTGGTGATGCTACTCTATGCTTGTGACATGTGTGACTTCATTCATATATATGTATATATGTCCTTGATAGCATGATAGTATGAGATTAATAGCTTGACCTAGGAAAGGTTAGTGATAAAGGTGTGGTGCACACATGTCAAACTTAGTCCTAGATAGCCTATAAACAATCCTTGAGTAATTTAAAGCAACTTCCATTCACAAAGTTTTAAAATCCAAAGTGATTGGGAGCCTCAAATAGCAACCGAACTGGTTGCTTACAGGGGTCCGGACCAATTGGCATTGGTCTAGATGCCCAGAGTTTGCCCAGAGTTTGCTCAGAGAGAGAGTCAGGAGCGTCTAAACTCTATGACACTAGGGTCTGGACCAATGGAGATGGTTCGGAGGTGTCCAGAGAGGTTCAGAATGAGCGATCTGGCTCCAGACTGAGTCCGGGACAGAGGGTCTAGACCAATGGTGATGGTCCGGATCGATCTAGTAAGGTTCAAAAGTGAGGGTTTGGCTCTAGACCAATGGACGCCCTAAAAACAATGAGTGAACTATTGGATCTGTGGGGTCTGGACTAGTGTGAATTGGTCTACATGGCCCACATTGGTCTGGTCCGGAGGTTCACAGAGAAGAGTTTTTGTAAGTAAAGACTAGCTGGTAGGTTGGGGGTATTTATACTTGTCCAACTCAGCCATACTAGCTCTCTTTCTCATTTGTTGAGCTGAGGAAACTTGTGAGAGTGCAAGGGAGAGCTAGAGCTAGTGAGGTTATTGAGATTTGCGAGTCCATTGCTTAGGACCTCATTAGAGGTTTTGAGAGTGACAAGTGTGCATCCATCTTTCTCATTAGACTAGTCTTGGTCAAGTGAGGGTCTTCTACTTGTTACTCTTGGTGATTGACAACACCTAGATAGGTTGGTGGCGATCGGAGGTTTGGTGATCATCCAGAGGCAATTTTGGATGGTCCAACTCCACTTGTGATTGGTTGTGGGTGATTTTCCGAGCCAGAGTGGTGAAGAATCACCCCAGAGAGAGCACTTGGTCCTTGCGTGGACCAAGGGGGAGTGATACCCTTGCGCAGGTGCTCCAATGAGGACTAAGGGGAGTGTCGACTCATCAATACCTCGGGGAAACATCGACACGTCACTTCCTTCTTCTTTCTCCTTCTCTTGAAATTACTTTCAAGCATTACCTTCTTCATACTAGTTTAATTCATGATGATGCTTGTTTAGAATTGCTTCTAGGGTGTTCTTGCTTTACTTGTTGTCTAGTTCATTGCTTTGCTTAGCTAGATTTCACACTTGTAGGCAGTAGGGGCTAATTGGCATTTGAATATGTTTTAATTTCGCATTAGAAACTTAAGAGAAGCCCAATTCACCCCCTATTGGGCATCTTTATCCTTTCATAGGGAGAACTGTTACTTGAACCCCATGTTGTTGTATTAATTAGTAGCCTTTGTTGGTCACTATTATTGCCAGCTTTGTTGCCTACTTCAGTTGCTAAGTTCGTTAATGTACTTGCTGCTTTGTGAGGTAATGGGTTCTGGACAATGATGCAAATTGACATGTATTGTACAATGCTTTGTCCTGATATATTATTTGTTCTCATGATTATCATTGAAACTATGTGACACATCTATTCCCTTACAACAGTGCACTATTACCATACTAATGGTAGGTAAATGGATGTGTCACAAGGCTCCATGAATGTCATGATATGGTTCTTATTTGGATGTCATGGATCTCATTGTCTTGTTGTGATTCATCCTATCTGCTTTATGTACAATAACCTACGACTTAGAATTGTAGCAGCATAATCATATGTTGAGACCACAACACTTGGCTATTGTTAATGCAAGCTTAGCTACATATGTTATTTGTTATGATTCTTACTCTTCTTGCTACATTGAGAGGTTTGGGTTCTAGCCAATGGTGCAAAGTGAAGTCATAGGTATGAGGTGATTTTCCTTTTATTTGTTGTTTGTCTTCTTGTAGCTTCCCATGACTATCATTGAACCTGTGGGAGACGTCCATTCCCTAGCAACTTTGTGATCTTACAATGCTGATGGCAGTGAATGGACGTTCCCACGACTTTCGTGGCATTCATGATTTTGTGGTTTAACTTATTAGTTGAGATATGTGTTGGTGTTGTGAATGCACTGTTGTTGTTTTTTGAGTTATGTGTTGAACGTACAACCACATATGATTAAGTTGTGATTGCATTATTGACATTTGAGATCATCTTCGATTTGGATGAAAATAACCCACAAATCTTCCATGCCCACCAATGTATTATTTCATTTACGAAATTATGATTGAGAAAAAATGTTAAACTAACTCTTTCTTACACTCCGTTCTTGTAGCCAACTGGGTCCTGTCAATGTGGTTTTCAAGGCGAGGAATCTTGGGATTTATAGGACTTGACATGATTGCAGTCCGCAAGTTCTTGGGTACTCTAATGTTAGTTATTTGAAGTACAAAAACTATGAGTAGGCACTTCATGATTAGAATGAATCCATGGGAGCAACACTTTTCCCATAACCCTAATGCATACTCACAATGGTGTTCACATCTCTCTAGTTGATGGTAAGCAAGGTAATTTGGAAGAATGTTGTTATTGCAGCTCTATGCTTTTTGGTATTTGCTCTTTGGAAAAAACTTACCATGACTGTCCCATGTAATTTCAATTTTAGGGCAGTGACGACAACAACATAGGCGTGATTAGCTGGCTCACCGTTTGGTATTTGGGATGGGACATTCATGTCACTTGGTTTCGATGTTGGCATTTAACTCAAGAACCTAAGCCCTTCTAACTGCTACTTTCTAACTTATGGCCAATATGTTATTGCTTTTTTGTATTGTTGAGCCAACTAGGATGAATCATGCAATAATTAGTATCTAGGACACTTGCTTGTCACTAATATGTACTTCATATTATTGTAAGTCTCTATGCGGACACCATTTGTGTTAATGAAGCTAAGTTGGTTCGTTTGCAATTGACTTGTTCCTTGTGATGTATTTCTTGTTGGTGCCTAGGACATGTCGAGCCACCATCAAACATAGTTGGACATGGGCCTAGCTTAGTAGTCCAAATCAAACACGGGTCTGGTTAGGCCTGTCTGTTCTAGTGGTGCAACATATCAAACATGAGCACTAGTGCTCTATGGGCCTAGTCGTGGCTTGCATGGGGTTGGTTGGCGGACCGAGCCCGCCACAACACTGAAATCAAACATGCCCTTTATGTTTCTTAGAAAGAGAACTTTCTTGTTTTTGTTTTGATTGAAGTATAAGTAAATAAATTTTGTAGCATTGAAGCACCGAGATTTTTTCTCCTCCCTCCGAGACATACAAACTAACGAAAAAGAGAAAATGGTCCTTTTGCTCATCTTTTTGGATCATTCAGTTTTGGTCCTTTATCTATAAAACTTGATTTTTGTTTGTTTCTGCACCATGAACTGATGGGGACCTGTTTCCCGATCTTTCGTCGGGTTCAAGATAACTCTTGATTTTGTTAGAAAGTGACACACCGATCCGACTTCAGACCACAAAGACCCGAACCATGTAACCTTAGTACCACGTCCCCTCTGGTTGTCAACTGTGTCACAATCTAGTTGACCTCACCCCAAAGGCTAATCCCTGTCGTGAATCGAAGAACACAAACAAGAATAAGATAACACACAACTCTAAGTATAGTGATAATTGCAGGTATATGATTAAGATCTTGAATATGTGGTCTCACAAACCGATAACGGTGATTGTTAGATAACATATTGATCTAAAGCAAAATATAAACCCTAACGAAGGCGGTGGCTACTGAATATATAGTATAAGGGACGTGCAAGCATCCCTATTCACTTCCTCAAGGAATCCCAACATGTTACAAGACCCAATGGTCCAAATGACAGTGATACAACCTCTTGAAAGATTCAGAACATCAACTTATTTCGACGATTCCCATTGATCCCGAAGGAATTTTGACATGGGACCAGTTATATTGGTTTCCTTATCAGATTATCTTTCCATCCATACGTGTTTTATTGAAAACGGAGTTCAAATGCAACCTGCGCATCTGTTTTACTATAAATTGGTCCAACTTGAACTGGTCCATTGGTCCAAGACAAGTTGGAGTCTGAGATGAACTTGAACTTTACATGGATTGGGACTCCAACTTGTCTTGGATGCCCATGCTAACCTCCTAAGGTGGTGCCCAAGGGGGAGGACATTCAAGGGCTTCCTTGGTGTGTCCCTCATCTCCTTGGGACGCGCTCTATCTTGGGCCAGGGTCCCAAGGATGAATAATAAGCCCATGACGACAATGTAGGTCCTCGCAGAAGTAGCAATAGTATGTCTTGATGATTTGAAGGTCTTGGCAACGTGATATTGAGATGGAACCAGATCTATTTGAATGCTTATCAAACAAGTTTTTCATCAAGTCTTTGTTGACCTTAATCGCACTCCGTATGGACGAGTTATGTTCTTTCTAATGAAGCATTGTTGAGCTGCTAACGAACTAAATGTTGAACTTTGATGAGCTTACACTTCGAGACATATTTGTACCTACAACAAATAATAACATATACATGTGAAATCAAGTGAATTATACCAAAAAACACTATGTTCATGTAGGAACGAGCTCATCTTATAATCAATAGTCGGACCCGAAGGTGGCATGTTCTCATCATGAACTGTTTACACGTTTGTTTGTCTTGCAAGGCACTATGTTAGTCGTTTACATTGTGCCACCAGATTCATCATATATTCATGTTAACCCTCTACATTGTGCCACGAGGAAGTAAATCAAACATAGTTCAAGTGGTAAATCAAAATACAAATATATTTTTCTAAAAAATGTCAAAACAAATTTAAGAAAAAAATTATGTAATCGATAAAATTGAACCATGGTTTATTTTAAAAAAATCATAGATTTTTATAGCTTAGTAAAATATGAAACCAAAATTATATTTTTCCTAACACCCTAATGGTGTCTACTTAGAATTATTTGAATCTTTGATGTTTATTTGCTAGCAAATGCTCTTATTTCCTCTTACGATTAGTTTCGTTAACACAAATTATGTAAAAGTTCATATGACCTTTACGTGTTGCACTATACCCATAATTCATGTGTCCACGATAAAAATTAAAAAAACATTGACACCAAGTCACTAGGCTTCTACGTGGTTTAAATATTCCACATCTATTCATTACTGTAAGTGCAATGAAGCTCTACTGTGAGTTTTGGTGATAATGACCACACAATTAGATGCTGGTCATCTAAGTGGCAGTGCTGCTCAAGTTTTAACTGAGTTTTTGGGTTTCTATTTTGACAGACATATTCACCTCCTCTAGGCTTAGCTGATTCTTACTATTACAATAATAGATAAGAGAGCCTGCATTAGCAAATAAATATAAAAAATTGCGCACAAAGATTCAAAGAACTTTAACCTAGGAACCACATGATATCACGATTTTAGAGAAAAATAAGAAGCAAGTTTCATAATTTTCTGAGCTAAAACAATTTTGATATGGATTTTTATTAGATTAAACCAAATTTTAATTTTTTTATTGCATAAATTTTCTGTGTAAAATATTTAGATAGTTTTTTTAAAAAACTAATTGGTTTGATATCTCTATGAGCAATCAATGTAGTTTGATTTGTTAAGAGTGAAAGTGAAAAGGGGAAAAATGGAAATGATCAAAATGACCCCAAAGGGCGAATGTTGGTTGGTAAAGATGCCTCTATGAAGAACTATGAAGTTTCCTAGGGGAATCATTGTGACGGTTGGTATTTACAATCATTATCTAATTTATCACTAAAACATTGACTCCGGGGAACTACTTCTCCAGTGTTCTTCTTCCCCAATAGCTCTGATGGTTAGAACAGAGCGCGTGATAACATGTTAAGAGTGAAAGTGAAAAGGGAAAAAATGAAAACGATCAAAATGACCGATAGTTCTCTTGTTAATCAATGTCAGGGATATATACAACCCCAAAGGGCGGACGCTGGTTGGTAAAGATGCCTGTACGGGAACTACGAAGTTTCCTAGAAGAACCGTCGTGATGGTTGGTATTTACAATAATTATCTAATTGATCACTAATTAATTAATCCTAACATGATTTTACCCTATGATGGAACCACCATTCAAAGTGCTCTAGGCGTGAACAAAAATCAAATAGTTTTAAAATTTGACAAGTTTGAAGGGAGATAGGGTGTTTAAATTTGGATTCTTGGGTTCTACATATGAGGGGCATAAATCAGAGCATTGCCAAAGTTGAGGGATATAAAAGATTTTTTTCAGAAAATAAAAGATTTTTTTTAGAAAATAAAACTACCAGTTTTTTTTACATCAGCCATGGGTTAGTTCTTTCCCTCACTCTTTCTTCTCCTTCCTTCCGACTTTCCAAGATAGACAAACTTCTCGTTATTTTATATATTTAGGATCTATTTAGTACAGTTCACAACAACTTCATAAGCGGTTGAAACTGTTGTAAGTTTTTTTTTGTCAAACACATATTTTCAAAATAACTTCATAGTTAAAGCTAATTTTCTCCCTCTTTCATAAAGACATGAAGTGAAATGAAGTTAAAAAAAGTAGTTTATCTTAGCTCTCTTCTCCATTTCTCTTTCATATCCATGCATAAAGTTGTTAGTGAAGTTGTTTTGTCAAATACTTTTTTCAAAATAGCTCAGCTTCACCTAGACTCATGAAGTTATTTTTTTAAAATAACTTTACTAGTAAAGCTGAGTTGTGCTAACCTTTATTTTATTTTAGACTAAAGTACACCAGCGGTCCTTAAACTTGTGTTGCTATGTCATCCTAGTCTCTAAACTCGCAAATCAATCATTTAAGTCCTCAAACTTGTTCATATGTGTTATCTCGGTCCCTAAACTTGCAAATGTATCATTTAGGTCATCAAACTTATTCAGTTGTGTCATCTCGGTCCTTAAATCATGTACCTATCGTCCAATTAATCCTTGTCAAATTATGATGGTTTTAGACCATAAGCTAAGACATATTCTTATTTCTAGGACTCGTCTGTTTGTACAGGCGAACATTTTGATTGTAATGTACAGATAGACATGAGTTAGTCACATTCAATTGTAATGTACAGACAGACATAAGTTTAGTCACATTCAATATGTTGTGAACACGTAGATTTGTTATGGTAGATCAATTGTCTGAAGTTTGCTATTTTCAGAAATTGTGTTTCCGACCTATATATAAGTTTTCACAACTATCATAGTACCGTGGAATTTTGTGGGCTTATGTAACTCTTGTTCACCTACTATTCTAGAACATGATGACTTCATTTGTGTATAAAATCCAATTTGTTTTTAAGCAAAACAGATGTTCATATTGATAAATTAGCCTGAATGTTATCCCGTATGCTCTTTAATAAAAAAAGGATGTCATCTCATATGTTTGTAATTGGGGAACATGCCCCTGCTCTTGCTTGGTCCAATTGCAGCTATTTCAATACTGAATATTTCGTCACAAAAAATAGGTGTGAATGCCTGTTTTTTCAGACCAGTTGGGTGTTCGTTAAAGATCAGAAAATTTCGAGCTTGTGCTTTCCTTCATATTGAGTGCTTGTGATTGTCAAGTTCTTCAATCTTTAATTTCGTATCAAAATATCATTTTAAGCCCTTAAAGGTACTTATCAAATGTTTAGTACAAACTGTCAGAAATCTAGCAGCAAAGTTCAATTGAGTTGCTACATTCACCATCCAACAATATCTTTCATGCATGCACCTGTCGATCGAGTGCCTAGATTCATCAAAGCCCTATAGTCCATTTCTTTTCTTTAAACGTAAGTACATGAAACTTTTGCTTCTGTTAATCAGATATTTTGAGAGTTTAGTAATTGCAAATTTTGTAGTACAAGGAAAGTTTTAAACATCACATGCATGCATATTTTTTAATATTGTAATGAACATAAAAAATCATTATCAATTAATCCTCAAAGGGCACTATAAATCTTTATCAATTGGTGGAGAGTTTTTCTTGTCAATTGAAGCTATCTATATGTTACAGGATTTCAGATCGTGCCCCTGTCTTGAAATGGCAGACCCATCGGAAAAGAAGAAACTACGACAGCTGAAGGAGGAGCTTGTGAATATAGAACGCTTGCTCGAGCAGCCATATGGCAAGGTGCAGAAGCGTCTACAACGCTCAATACAGGTACATCTCATCCTTTTCAATTGGTTAACACTCAATATAAGCCAAAGAATGACGCCTTTTGGATGCACAAACAAAATTCCCACTTGAGTAAATTTCATCAGCGGCCCTTAAATTGTCTCACGTTCTCACTTAGGCCCCAGTATTCTCCAAATGTAAACTCTAAATTTTTTAATTGTATCACATATATTGACATAAGGACCAAATCTTCTGAATTCGTGTTAAACCATCCACGTGTCATGCTCATTGACCACACGTCGATGATTTAACACAAGTTCTAAAGATTTAGACCCCAGTACAATTAGCAAGTTTAGAGTGCTAAAAATACATTTTGACAATATTGGAACCTAAGTGAGAACACAGACCAGTTTAAGGACCGCCACTGAAATTTACTCCTTAATTTATAGGGGATTGACATGTTTGTAATTGGAGCAAATGCTGGCCATAGAGCATTTCATAAGCTGATGATAAGGAGACATAGCAGAATTTCAAATATTTGCTCGCCGGTGTTACCACCCCTACTCCCAGCCAAGCAGACTGCACCAGAAAAGCAGTGCACTTATCACATTGTCAAAATTATTAGAAAGTTTGGACACCAAATATTGCTCCTTTTTCTAGAAAATGATATATATCCCATTGGATTCAAACATTTCCACCAAGACAACAATATTGATGATGCAACACCTTGGTTGAGGTTCGAGGGTCATCCTTTTCCCTCTTTCTTGAATTTAGTTGAGATTGCATACAAATCAAGCTACACAAAGAAGTGAGTTATACCTACTTGTTTGCAGATTAGTTCACTTTTCATTAAACACAGACTATAATATGCTCATCAAACACAAACTATAAAATATTGTTTCTTCATTTGATATGCAGTAATGACATTGAGATTGGCTATAATTGTCTTGATGATATATGTGAGGTTTTATTCAAATACAATGTGGAAAATGCAATATAGCGCACTAATAAGAGGCGCAAGATCCTGAGGTCTGCTTGCTTTATGTTGAGTGAGACACAGAGATTAGAAGAACTGCAAATGTTGATAAAGGAACTGTTGTCCACACGCACGCAGAAGAATCTATATTCCACATTTGGTTGAAAAGATACGCTCATGGGGATTTTTGAGCTTAAAAACCCTTGAGCATGTACGTGGCAATGATACTGCTTTAAAAAGATTGACTACCTGTGCTATGTATAGTAGCTCAGTGGTTAGGGCACGAGGAACGAGAGTTAGAGTGAAGGTATGTTGATGGTATTTTGATATAACTAGGACTTATACTTTGTTAAGAGCTTGAGAGATTGAGAGAGACTGAATTGTTTCTTCATTATTCCTTGCTTAATTCCAAATGACAGGGGTGCCTTTCTTTATATAGAGAGGGATCAACTCTAAACCTAACTTGGTGGATAAACACTCTTGACCTAACTTGGCGGCTAAGCTATTGACTCTTGGGCCTATTGGGTCGGTGACAGTCTGTTGGCTGTCATGACATCTCCCCCACCCTTGGAGACCCAGCTCGCCCTCGAGCTGGATAGGTTAAGCCTTTTACATCTCGACTTACCTTTTTTAAGACTAAAATATTAAATAAATTTGGACTACAACTATATCCTCCCGGATCCCATGGAAAGAGCTGAATTGCTGGCTTCATGCTGGATGAAGGGTGGAAGATGTACCGACAGGCTCTTATGCTGGATCTGTCCAGCACCAAGGCAGGTGCAAAAATGACCATCCTTGGCTGTGCAGGGCGGCTGCATACCCAGATCTCTACTTCTGGGGAGATGTCTCAAGTACAAACGAGACCGAGTAGTTGAACGCGCAGGCTGTGATTTGGAGCATCGATGAACCGAGCAGCATGCGGATCTTCCGCACCATCCATCGTGCAAGGAAACCTCGCCCTGCGGCCTGCAGGCGCACCACTGCATGCTCCTCCAATGCTGGGCACATGATGACCCTTGAGATAACAGGCAGAAACTTCTACTCGCGGAGAGTCTGCATCCGTCGACGTGCCATGAATCCACGTGATGCTGCCTGTAGGCGTACTGCCGTCAGACGTTCATGTTCCTCCTCCTTGAGCAACACCTTTAGGTGATCCAGCTGTGTGAACACATCAGCAAAGACGCGTGAAGTGTCGCTGGCAGCAAGGGACACATGATGGAGCAGGTTGGCGCGTGGGGGCGATCCGAAGCGTAGGTGCAGGAGCTTGGTGAAGCGGCGGCACGCCGGGGTGCCCTCATCCCACTGGACTTGGAGGAACCACATCCGGGCGCTATCTTCCAAATTGCGGGAAGCCATCCACACCTTTTCTTCCTCCATGATGCGCTCCGGATTGAAGTAGGACTTGCATTGGTTGACAAAGATGAGAGGATCGGTCTTGCCATCGTATCGAGGGAAGTCCACCTTGTGAAACCTCGGCGGTTGATCCTGATGGTGCTCGTCGACACCGGGCTGGTTGCTGGAGGACGTCGTGTGGTCGATGGTGAGGCTCGCGATGGCCTTGGCGTTGATCGCGATGACTCCTGCAACGACTTGAGGGCTTCGGTCAGGGTCTTGAGATCAACGGGTTCGCCCATGGCTACTGTTCGACTTGTTGGGGGTGGCGGCGGCTGGGGGTGGGGAAGAGGAGCGTGACGGAGAGGATTGCTGGGATGTGATATCAGATGTTATGTATGGTAGCTCAGTGGTTAGGGTGCGAGGAACGAGGGCTAGTGTGAGGATATGTTGGTTGTATTTTGATATAATTAGGTCTTATGTTTTGCTAAGAGCTTGAGAGATGGAGGTAGACTCAATTGCCACATAGTTACCCATTGCCGTGGGCAGCCTAGATACCTGTAGCCTAGCTGACAGCTGGGTCCATGAGACAAAAAAAAAAGAAAAAATAAACTGATGTGGCCGAGTTCACTACACATCACTGACCCTGGCCTTCGGGCTTCGGCGATCCCATCCCTCCCGCATTCGTCCCCGAACGACGCAGACGGACGCAGTCACGCAAGGCACGGCGCCGACATCTCCCCGAGGCCCGAGGGCCCAGCCATGAAGGCCCTGGGCGCGCACGGCGCCGACCTGCTCCGCGGCCCGCACCTCCTCCGCGCCGCCGTCCTCGCTTTCGCCGTTGCGCTCGCCTTCCTCGTTGGCTACCACTGGCCCAACGCCTCCCCGCGCCTTGTCTTCTTCTCGTCCGCCGCCTCCTCGTCGGCGCCCAGGTCCTCCTCCCGCTCTCCTGCCGTCGCGCTCTCCCCCAACTCCAACATCTCCTTCGACCCGTCCCTGATCACTATCCCCGCCACCCCGCCTGCTTCACCTGCTACCAATGCCTGGCCCCCGCCCGCACTACGACCGCCGACTCCGGCACCGCCGACTCCCCTCTTGCCCCCTTCACCACCAGCGCGTCTCGGCATCGTCGGTGAGGATGGCGCTATGACGGACGACTTCGACATCGGTAGCGTCGGCGCCAACGACACCGATCTGGCCACCGACGAGACCGCGTCGCAGGAGCCTAGCAACGGGGGCGCCAGCGGCGGACCACCCAGGGTGCGGATTGGGAGGTTCCCGGTCTGCCCCGAGAGCATGAGGGAGTACATACCCTGCCTCGACAACGAGGAGGAGATCAAGCGGCTGCCCTCGACGGATCGCGGGGAGCGGTTTGAGCGGCACTGCCCTGCCAAGGACAAGGGTCTCAGCTGCCTCGTGCCGGCGCCCAACGGGTACAAGGCGCCCATTCCCTGGCCTCGGAGCAGAGATGAGGTGAGCATGCATTGGTGTTGGCCTTTGCCATTTCAGTAGCAACCTGAATGTTACTAAGAATCTAGATAAGAGTACTAATATGGTAAGGCTAACCTTCATCCATAATCTATGCGGCAGTTGATGATAAACCTTGTTTTCAATTGACGTGTTTCTTTGAATTTTATGGTTTTACGACAAGGACTTAAGCTGTAGTTATGTGTTCTAACTTACTATGACAGGCATTGAATGCTAATCTTGTCAGCAACCTGAAATGCTACTTGAAACGAACACATGATTTGTGCTGACATTTGATGAATGCATAAGCATTCAGCTGTTCTATTTGACCAATTGACCTAGCTGACTTGGCTGATTTTGCAGACACCAAAAATTTGAAGTTAAATGACTTTCTAATATGTTTTTTGATTGGATGCAGGTCTGGTTTAGCAACGTGCCTCACACAAGATTGGTTGATGACAAAGGAGGACAGAATTGGATCACCAAGGTCAAAGATAAGTTCAGATTTCCTGGAGGCGGAACTCAGTTCATTCATGGAGCAAATCAATACCTAGACCAGATTTCCCAGGTTTGATGTCAAATATCCTTCAAACTGCTTGAAATTTAATCCCAACTCTGACTATTGCAACCTGTTCCTTCTGTTCATCCAGATGGTACCTAATGTTGCATTGGGATCTCATACTAGAGTTGTCCTGGACGTTGGCTGTGGAGTAGCAAGTTTTGGTGCATATTTACTTTCACGTGATGTCTTGACATTGTCCATAGCTCCAAAAGATGTTCATGAAAATCAGATACAGTTTGCTCTTGAACGTGGTGTGCCTGCAATGGTAGCAGCATTTGCTACGCGCCGATTATTATATCCAAGCCAAGCGTTTGACATAATCCATTGCTCACGCTGCCGAATAAATTGGACTCGTGATGGTGAGCTGTGATTGCTATATAATTATTTTTTCTTTGTTGCCATGCTGTATCTCTTTTCCCAATTTTCCTAGTCTTTCCGCCTAGGTCTGCAGGGATGATATTTTGTTCAAATCTGAAAGAATGTCATTGTTAGACATTGAATTTATTTCGTGGTTCTCAAAGCAGAAAATATCTTTTCATTTAAACTTGACCACAAAGATGATGTGCCACTTACCTATGTACTTCCCAAGTTTGCCTAAGTTTTGTTATTGTATTTGTTTATTTGAAGATGGTATTCTTCTCCTGGAGGTTAATAGATTGCTTAGAGCTGGAGGCTACTTTGCTTGGGCAGCCCAACCTGTTTATAAGCATGAAGAGGCCCAACAAGAGGCATGGAAAGGTATTTTTTACTTACTGTGTTGTACCTTTTCTTTTGTTAGGGTGATAACATACAACTCATGTATGAGTTTGGTAGCTCTTCTTTAATGCTCAAGATTTGTCATAATCAAATACATTCTTTTAGTGCCTACTATCCTTCCCCTGCATACTTATACCTGGCAAATTGTATAGTTTGTGTTTGTTGATGTGAAATAGCCAGTGTTCTTGTATACATCTATCTAACATTTATTTAAAACTCCTTGCCTTATTAGTTCAACTTTATGTATTTTGACTTGAACTTGTCCTTCTCACCACATGCTAAGTTCCCTCACATAAGTTAATTTGCATGATAGGTATTTACCATTTTAGGCATTATTATGACTAACCACTTACCTGTTAATGGCATCTGTACTTTGAGAATGGTTTCGTAATAATATATCCATGCATAACTATATCTATATAAGATGAAAAAGCTACCTATCAAATTGCTACTATAACTGAGGAGTGAGGACTCCTTTAATGCTAAGGGTTTTAGAGAAGTTGCTCTTGAATTTATTTAAAGTTCGGAAACACTTTATGGAATATATTCAGTGATAAGTATTTCTCTTGTCTAGATTTTTTTGCATCATCAGTTTGATATGCTTACATTCAATGAGTTGTGTTTTCTTTTGTTTGTCTGGAAAGTGGAAACTATTGATTATATACAAAATCATGTGTAGAGATGGAAGACCTCACTACCCGACTTTGTTGGGAGCTTGTAAAGAAAGAGGGATATATTGCTATGTGGAGGAAACCCTTAAATAACTATTGCTACATGAATCGTGGTCCTGCAGTCAAACCTCCACTTTGTGATGCTGATGATAACCCAGATGATGTCTGGTATTTGTCTAACTCATTTAGCCTGTTGCTATAATTATTGGAATACATATAAATTTAGCATCCTCTTCTGTAAGTTGGGTCCAGCCTATCTTACTGCTGCTGAGTTCTATTTTGATGAGACTATGTATTCTTTATGTCAGATCTCATTGCGCCGTAAGTTTATATGGATTTCTCTGATCAGCTTTTCATTTGTCACATTAGCAGTCATCCCTGTACATATCTTTGCTGCAAATCCCCCGATTTAATTATTCTTTACATTCTATTTTATTATTGCAGGTATGTTAGTCTGAAAGCATGTATTAGTCGGTTTCCAGAGAATGCCGAAGCACCAAATCCTGTTCAATGGCCTGCACGCTTAATGGAGCCACCAAAGAGGCTTCAAGGTGTTGAAATGGATGCCTACTCATCAAAGAATGAGCTTTTCAAAGCAGAAACAAAATTTTGGGAGGACATAATTGACGGTTATATCCGTGTCTTTAAGTGGAGGAAGTTCAAACTCCGAAATGTAATGGACATGAGGGCTGGATTTGGAGGGTATTTTTCTCAAATCTCTTCCTTTCATTTGCTTCCTTGGATGTCTGATCACAAATATAAGTTCATTAGAACTTCTACATGGTCTGCAACATGACACTTGCATTAGCAATATCTATGAATATATTATCTGAAACAAAGAGTTATGTATTAAGCACTGCTGTCAACCTATGTGAAATTTAAGATAGTGATGGTCAAATCTAAAAATGTGGCTTAAGACAAACCTAAGTGAAATATATCAGAGGAAGTAATTAAATGCCCAACACACAGACACACGTGTGCGCACACACACACATAATCATTGGCACTTTTGGATGAATGGCTGGAGTCTGCAACTAAAACAAAGATTAGCTGAACGAGGACATCTTTGGATGGGAAGAGAAAGGTTTTCTTAGGAACTGTTTGAGGATGTTGTGCTATATTTTTAGTACAAATAAATGTGTGCTCAAGTTACTTCTATCACCCACTTAGTTTCAAATGAATCTCTTCGCATCTAATTATTCAATATTTTTAACTGTGATAGTTGTAGTGAAACCCTATCCATTCTGGAAATTTACTCTTGTTTCTATTTTGCTTGTTGGTGGTAGCTACCCTTCGCAGATAAAAGAATCTAGAAAATGGAATCTTCTGTGCTTATGTATGGAGATGAGGTGATCTTGTTTATTTTTGCCGGTCTTGTTTTTACTTCCCATTTTGTATGTAGGTTTGCAGCTGCATTGATCAGCCGGAAACTTGATTGGTGGGTGATGAATGTTGTTCCTGTTAGTGAGCCAAATACATTACCTGTAATTTTTGATCGGGGGCTTCTTGGAGTAGCTCATGACTGGTACTCTTTTGTACACTCTTGGTTCTTTAAATATTATTTCTAATTTTTCTAGATTCAAAATGGTTTACTTTAATTTTATATACTGCAATAGAGAATGGTGAGCGTCTGCACCATTTCCTGATTGCCTCTTGTATTCCTGGACCGCTATGAATTCTTCTTTATCAGAATTCACAAGTCAGAATGAATGGTCATAGATTAGTTTTAACCAGTGTGCCTGATTATAATAGTCAGCAAGCTTATTATTTATTTTGATGTAATTTTATTAAACTTATAGCATCAATGTTTCTGCCCTGAATTGAATATTATGTTACTTTTTCCATGGGTAGGTTGAGCCCTTTGATACTTACCCTAGGACGTACGATCTGCTGCATGCATCTGGTCTTTTCTCAAAGGAGCAGAAAAGGTATGTCCTTTATCTAATCATTGGAAGTTCGGAATAAGTCCAGTTCAGCCCCTGGACTCTTGCCTTTGTCTAATTTTTATTCTTGAGTGTCATACTGTCTAAATCTTCCCTCAACTGTCATAGGAATCTTTGATTTACATACAATGTGATAGATTAAGCCTTGGCTATTAGAGCACTTTAGTTGTTAGTCTCTACTTTCAGTTCTAGATAGTTACTTTATGCTTTAGGCTAGCTTTACTTTACAACATTAGGAATATGCTCCTAAAGCAAACTTGTATCCCAAGAAGCTCTATTGAGCTCTAGTGTAAAATAAAGGGGATCAAAGCCTAGAGGCATTTTAGCCCTAGCACACAAATCCTGAGTCTCACCTTGCTAACATTTGGCATCAGAGATTTAGGTTTTGCTAGAGAGCCCAAAACCCCACCTTTCCACCCTCCCAGCCATGTCTGCTTCAGCAAGCGCGCCGCCGCCGCCGCCGCCACCAAAGCCAAGGCTTTGGCCACCGGGGGATGGTACCTCGATCATCGGTGAGGGAGCGCAGGGCGAACTCCAACACCAGGCCGCGCGACTGCTGGCTGCAGAGGCACAGCAGCGGGGGCGATCCAGGCGCGAGGCAGGCTGCAGCAGCAGCAGAGCAGGCGGGGAGGACCGCGCAGGCGCTGCGAGCAGAGATTGCCGCAGAGGAGGAAGAGAAGATGGAGAAGGACGCCAGGCGCTCT